>BTCW01000017.1:52467500-53080000 GCA_033239725.1 Echinochloa phyllopogon
TTAAATTGTTGGTGGCTTGCTCGGTTACACTTGCATGCCTTGATTCAGTGTTATCCACAATGGCAAGCATCTGGACTTGTTGGTGGCCGGCCGGCGTCTTGTGTGTGCAACCAAAATTTGCGCCTAGGAAGTGTTTGCTTTCGTTAAGTGTCTTCCTCACCCATGGACCTCTTCCCGTCCTACCAATGTAGCTAGAATCTGATTATAAAATATACAGTTCACAAACTGCAAATCTCTTGAGAATTATAATATATTGTTCGCACCCAAAATTGGCAGTTGTCTATCAGGACGAGGGCAACCGGTCAGACCGGTTCTAGGAAGCGGTCAGACCGGTTTTACTGTAGCCGATCTGGCAACAGCCAAACCGGTCTGACCGGTTTTCCTATCCGGTCTGACCGGTTTCTCCCGTGTTGGAGTAGGTTTAGGATTTTAGAGTTTTATCCCATATTGTAAACCGACCTAAAGGGGTACGACTTCCCCACCCTATAAATATAAAGGGTCATGGCCGATTGAGAAACATCATCCAATCGAATCTATCAAATCTACCTTTTATCGTTTTGTCTTTACTTTTATCTCTTTACCCTTCTCTTCCAACCTTACCATGCTGTTCTTCCTTCGTCTCTATGTCCATTGAAGGCGTTCTAGGTGGCCTGCCGATCCTAGAACAACCCAAGGCGCGCCTGTCCTGATGGGGTCCCTCCCGGACGGGCGTTCGTTGGTCTCTCGCCGGGCACCGCCGGTGAAACCGGTCTGACCGGTTATCAAAACCGGTCTGACCGCTTTGCGCGGAAGGGCAGCAAAGAGCTACTCCGCGTGCTTGTTGTTGGCGCAATTTCGTGCCAACAAATTGGCGACTCCGCTGGGGAAGAAATCTCTGGTTATCATGGCTGATTTATTAAGTGATTTGATGTCGCGTAAAGAGCTGATTGAAGAATATTATCAAGAATATGACAGAGCAATTGAAAGGATATTCTTGTCTTGCTTCATTAAGACAGAACAAGGTGTCATCAAGATTAAAGAGTTTCAGCCACCATCGAACATCGCCGTATTAAAGGAGATACAATCTTCCGGTACTATATCTACCCGTCTATCTGCTTATGTTAAATTTTTGATTTCTAAAGAAGATAAGGTAGATTCAATTCCTGTTGATCAAGAGTTGGTTATTGAAAAGCCGACTAATGTTATTATTGATCCTTGCAATTTGCCAAATTGTGATGTTGGTGGTCAAGAAACAAATCGGTCGTCTCTAGCCGAAATTGTTGATCCAACATCCCCTAGCCAGAGCATAGAGGCTAAATCTAGCATTTCGACGCTCGGGGGGCAACAGAACAAAGGAAAAGGTGATGGTTGCAACACAACCAGTCTGGCCGGTGCCCAGACCGGTCTGACCGGTTCTAAAACCGGTCTGACCACTTCACCTAGGGCTTCAAAAAATAAACCAAAGATGGTTAAGCCAAAGAAGCCCGAGATTGGTGTTTGGAAAACCATTGAATCCAAAGGCCGTCATAAGCATCAAAGAGAAAAGTCGAAGTGTAACAAGAAACTTCCGGCTAAGTCTCAAAGACAAAATAATGTGAATGATGCTAGTCGGTTTAAAAATTCCAAACAGTCAAAATCTTCTCCTAGAGAGAAGTTCCATAATCGAAATCGGCAACGGAATAATTCTCACAAATCAATGTTGTTTTCATCATATGGATCTCCTACACCGATGCCATGGGAGTTTTGTTTTAATGTGCCTTATTTTTATTCTCCTTGGTATTATAATTCATATATGCCGTCTCCTCCTAGATATTTGTGTTCAGATTATATTACCTATAGGGAGCCGGTAATTAATGAGCCATCACCTTTGCATAATGACCGTTTTGATCAAAAGAATCGGTCCACACAGAAAAATAAGCGTAAGGTGATTAAACAAGTCTATCGTGTCAAGAAAGATGGAAGATTAAATAAAAATTCAGAATTGACACTAGACATAGAAAAGCCGATAATTGAAAATTCATCGGCTAGTTCTGTTGATCAAATTGTCCCCAATAATAAGCATATCACAAATATTATAGCTGAGCAACAATCATGTTCGACTGGGGGGCAATATGATCTCAGTGTGACTGGTTCTGAAGGAACCGATCTAACCGGTTCTAAAAACCGGTCTGACCGGTTTGACAAAAAAATTGATAAATCTGCAAGTGTCACTTCAAAGAGCAAGGTGATGAAGAAGAAGCCAAGCTTTGCTGAATTGTTACATAAATATCAGAAGATAGCCGAGCAAAAGCAAAGTAATCGGTTAGAAGATCAAAGTCGGAATTTTTCATCACCAAAAGCAAAGAAGCATCGACGGTCATCACATTGGTCTTCATCGTTTTTTCCATCGATGCATGTGCCATGGAATACATATTCAGGTATAAACAATTATGATTCATGGTTTTGGTACGATCCTTGGTTTTCTTTTTACAACTATCAATATTATTCTTATGATACACCAAGGAGTTACAATTGGATGCCATGGCCAAATCAAAGCTTCAGTTGTTAGATATGACGTTCATAAGCCGAAATAGAATCATAAAAATTGCAACATGCATAAATTTGATATTTCGGCTACAATAGCGTCCATAAAGATTTAGAGACCATTATATGGACGATGTACTGTTAATCATCGTCTTTAGTCAATTTTGATCATTGTAGATGTTTTCTGACACGCAAGCTTTGCCAGAAAACAGGGGGGCATATGTTCGCACCCAAAATTGGCAGTTGCCTATCAGGCCGAGAGCAACCGGTCAGACCGGTTCTAGGAAGCGGTCAAACCGGTTTTACTGTAGCCGATCTGGCAACAGCCAAACCGGTCTGACCGGTTTCCCTATCCGGTCTGACCGGTTTCTCCCGTGTTGGAGTAGGTTTAGGACTTTAGAGTTTTATCCCATATTGTAAACCGACCTAAAGGGGTACGACTTCTCCACCCTATAAATATAAAGGGTCATGGCCGATTGAGAAACATCATCCAATCGAATCTATCAAATCTACCTTTTATCGTTTTTTCTTTACTTTTATCTCTTTACTTTTAGGACGTGCCCTGCCGATCCTAGAACAACCCAAGGCGCGCCTGTCCTGACGGGGTCCCTCCCGGACGGGCGTTCGTTGGTCTCTCGCCGGGCACCGCCGGTGAAACCGGTCTGACCGGTTATCAAAACCGGTCTCACCGCTTTGCGCGGAAGGGTAGCAAGGAGCTACTCCGCGTGCTTGTTGTTGGCGCGATTTCGTGCCAACATATATGATCACCGGTGTGATCTTCTGAATGTTTCCTTTGGCTTGGCGAGTAGTAGGGGCACATAGTTTTGGGATCGTAGATGAATTCAATGCAAGTGTACGTCTAACTGCAAGAGGCAATTCAAAATTTTTGGTTTGGCATGAGCAAAGGATATATGACAAATTCAGACTTGTCCACCATTGCAAGCCTCTGGACTCGGTTTCTCAGGTTATATAGCATTGGTCTTGTACTCCTCTTGTTGCTATTGCCTTCTTCTTCAGATCGATCGATGGCCGACGGGGAGGCCAAGGCGGTGAGCCTCTGTAACACCCTAAATTTCATCACAATTAAATTGTAGCAACCATTTGAATTTTTCTAGGATTTATTAAGGCTTAAATAAATTTTCTAGGAATTAATTGGAATTTCTAGCCTTTTTAATAATTTAAATATCACATTAAATAATTATTTTAGTCAAAATAAGTTTTTGTTGCATTCATGCTGTTGCATATATTTTTGGTTGCTAGTAAATCAAGTTGGAATTTAAATTCTATTTAAATTCGAACTTGATTTGCATTTGTTTGAGTTTTAGAAAAGTTAAATTTGGTAGAGTTCGTTTCTGGCCCTCGAAGTCTCGGCCAAGTCCACCTTTGCCCCCTGGATTTCTTTCCCGCTCTCTTTTCCTCCCCGGCTCTTTTTCCTTTCTTCCCGGGCCACTTTTCTTTTTCCCCGGGCGGCCTGCTCCGTTTCCGGCCCATCTACGGCCCGTCCGTCTGCTCCCTCGCTGTCTCTCTCTCTTGTGTCGCCGACAGGTGGACCCCACCCGTCAGCATCATCTTCTTCCCCAACCGAGCCGGACTCTCCTCCGACGCCGAGCCGAGTCCCGAACGCCGCCGCCGCCTCCGTCTTCGACTCCGGGTCCCGTACGCCTTGTCCAAGCCCGGGCTCCGCACCTATTTAAGCGAGCGCGCGCCGCCCACAAATTTCCCATCGAACCGAGCCTCGAAACCAAAGTAACCCGAGCCGCCATTGTTAGCTTCGCGCCGCCGTCGTTGACTCGCGCCATCGTCGCCGTTTCTTCGACCAGAACAACACCAGGAGGTGCGCCTTGAAGCTCTGAACCCCTTCTTCGTGTTCTTGCTCGGATAATTGCCACGTTTTCGTGCTAATCGAGCTCATCGTCGAATCTACAGTGCCGCCGTCCGCCGATCGTCGTCGCCGGCCGTCGTCGCCGCTCGTCCCTTGCCGAGACCCAACCCAGTGAGTTCGCCATCCTTTTCCGATGCTCTAGGTTCAAACCCCGTCGTGAATAGAGCTGTGTAGCCGTAGATCGAGCTTTGTCCGGCGATCCTCCGCCGCGAACTCGGGCGGCGCCGCCGCTCTGTTTCCCCGCCGGCGATACACCTTCGGCTGTTTTATTCCCGACCATCCGATCTGCAACCCACGGCTCTAATTAGATTCCAGCCCGAGTCAAACATAAAGATACCGGTCAACCATGGTTCTTTTGCAAAAGAGACCCTGAAGTATTTCAAAATTAACCCGCAGTCCAATTTTATTCGAAAATAAGTACAAATAGGTCCTTTTTCTTTTATTTTAGCCCCAGAAATTATTAAAAGTTTGCCAGAAAGCCCCTGAAACTTAGAAAAGCCATATCTTGTGCGTTTTAACTCCGATTTTAGTGATTCTTGCGCTCACGCGTTCGTTGTAACGTATAGATTAGTTTTGTGCTGTTGTTTTCTCCTGTTGGAATTGTTTGGTGTACTGTTTCTTATTTGTTGTATTGTTTCCTTGCATGTGAATGTGTGATGCGATTAGAAAACGAGCAATTTGAAGATTTCTCTGAAGATCCAAGTTTTGGAGAAGGATTTGAGCAGCAACCAAGTTGGGAAGAAGGCAAGTGTATTATGTCATGCAAATGTCCTAATAATTATTAATTTCACCACCCATGCATGTGTCTTAATTTTGATGGGTCCCTATTTAAGGATTTACCTAGCCACTATATTTTTCCTGTCCCTGAAACTGGGTTACTTAATTAATTTTGATGGTAGATGATGCTTAGCTTGCTCAACTGGGATTGGTTAATTGAACCCATACTCTATGTTCCATTACTACCTTTTTAATCAATTAATGGACAAGATCACATCTTTTTAATTGGAACATGGAGAACCACCCAGGAAAACAGTACAACCATGAGTGCCATATGGCTCTGGCTTTGACTGACTAATTAGGTGCTCTGGTTTATGGTAGCTTTACCTGAAAGGGGCATGGGGGGCGGTGAATGACGGGGTATAGCTCGGTCCTTTTGAGCTGTGGGCTTTGGTAAGAGACAGACCTCATTAGGGAGGGTTATGCTTTGCTGAGCCGGAAACCTTAGCGGGCTATCATTTATTAGAGTGCTTTTGTAAAGGTCTCATAGTGAAACCCAGTATTCGGTCCACGTGGTGTGGGAAGGGTACAATGCTCTCGGGCAATGGGAATCACGGCTTATGGTGAAAGTGTACAACCTCTGCAGAGTGTAAAACTGTTATAACAGCCGTGCTCACGGTCAAGAGCGGCCTGGACCCTTACATGATAATCATACTTGAACATGATCTAAATCGTGATTACTTGAATATGTTGGGAAATTGACATTCATTAATTTGTGGGTGGTATATACTTTCATTTGCTAGTAAATAGTTGCTTAATAAAACTTGACCAACTAAAAGTGCTTACAGCAGTATGGTCAGCCAACCTTTTTGCCTCAGCCTTGTATGTCATATTACATTTGCTGAGTACGTATGTGCTCATACTTGTTGCTTTTCTTTCTTTTATTGCATCAACTACATCCGGAATGCTGCTCAGATTGGGAAAATTTTGAGGATTACACTGCTGATTTTGAGGAGTTCTAGGCGAGTCTCCCCCGGTCAATGCCTGTGGAGTTGGAGTCACTTTGGCTTCGTTAGTTAAACGTTTATTTAAGTCTTCCGCTATGACTTTTGAGTCAACTCTGGTATTGTAATAATCGTACTATAATACTCTTTCGTTATGCATGGTTATGGATATTCACTTGTGACGTCTACCATACGTGTGTAAACTGATCCTGGCGCACATATGAGATGCATCTGGTTTTGCCTTCAAAACCGGGTGTGACAGAGGTGGTATCAGAGCTATGTTGACTGTAGGACGCAAGCCTAGATAGCAATGGTCTTTCTCTAAGGATTAGTTTGCTTAACTACTCTTGGTCTAGCTATTCTTGGTTTAATTTGCTATTATTCCAAGTCATTGATAATTGTCTCCTCCTTGGTTTTGCTTTTCTGTTCTCTCTTTTCTCCATCTCACCTGATTCTGATATCTTTAGAACTGTTTCTAACCTCTGTCTTGCTTAAACCATAGATGGTGCTGACAAGGCAAGGTGCTCGTAGATTGGCAAGCACTCTTTCCTCGTTTGCGTCGCATTCAGTGAAAGAAGAGGAACCGGAACCCGAAGAGATGGAAGTAATGGACGAAGAAGTCAACTCAGGAGGGAATGCTCCAGCTGGATCTGAAGGAAGTGAAGGACCCTCACCGCCGCCTGACATGTGGGTAGTGACTATTCATCACCACGACGGAGGCAACAGTGGGTTTCCGATGATGCTTCGAATGCTTTTCGAGCGTCTGAACTACCCAGTGGAGATAGAATATTGTGGAAGGAGGAGGACACATCCAGATCACCCAGAGGACTGGGAAGTCGCTGTATACATCAAGGAGCCTGATTATGAGTTTGGTGGAACCAAAGAGGCTGCAGTGCATCACGCCATCGCCATCAGATCAACTTTTGAAGCTGGAATTCAGGATGCAGCCAGGAGGGCACTTTCTGTGTTTTGTCATGAAGAGGCTGCTGAAGTAAGCCACACTGCTTGGGCATATCTTCCTCGAAGGCAGTAAGGCACTCCAACTGGTGTTGTACCACAACCGCCTGGCTTAGACTCTACACTCAACGTCCAGGTGGCATTCACCCAGATGCTCAACGTGCACGCCGATGACACCACAAGGGAACTACAAGAAGTGCGTGAAGAACTCGCTGCTGAGCGAAGGAAGAACAAAAGGCTGATAGCTGAGCTCAAGGGAGAAGCACTTCCGCCATTGGATGATGATGTGGAAGGATTGTTGGGACATTCACCGCCCCGCTAGACAGTGCTTGGTGGATTGTCTAGTTGCTTCACCCATACCTATTAAGATAGGATACCCTTATTTTTGTTAGCTCAGTACGTTTAGACTCGTGCGTAACATGTGTTTTAGTTTGTTTAGGAGTGTATGCTTCGTGTTTGCTTTTGTGCAAAGTGTGTGATTTGGATCTTTGTAATGATTGAGCTTAATTGTGGAGTGATGACCATAATTGAGTAAATAATAAATAAATTTAGTGAGTTTTGGGTTATCTTGGTCTCTGATCTTAGCCCTTAATTATCACTTCTTCCATATAATCGTACACCTCTTATAAATCATGTTATGCGACAATCTGTTCTCGCCGCTGCATGATATCCTGGTACTGTCCGAATTGTTTCGGGAGCTTCAGAACTCCGTTTGACGTAAATCCAGTTGGGTTGGATTAAGGACTTGATAACCTAGGTTCTGGAAATTTTTCGTGATTTTTGTAGGTTCTGGTAGAGAGATATAATGGTTTTATTGGAGTAACCAGAATCTGTCACGTGGTCCTGACACAGCTGTCTTGTTTATTTTATATCTCGAGCTACAAAATTCCGATTGAGGTGATTCAAGTTGGGAAAGTTCCAGAATTTCATAATCTACGTTCTGACAAAAGATCATGATTTTTGGATAAACATAATGAAAGTTACAACTGTTTAATTAGGACGAACAGAATCTGTTTCAGAATTTGGATTGGCCGACGTTGAAAACTCACCTACATTAACTACATCCGGAATGCTGCTCAGATTGGGAAAATTTTGAGGATTACACTGCTGATTTTGAGGAGTTCTAGGCGAGTCTCCCCCAGTCAATGCCTGTGGAGTTGGAGTCACTTTGGCTTCGTTAGTTAAACGTTTATTTAAGTCTTCCGCTATGACTTTTGAGTCAACTCTGGTATTGTAATAATCGTACTATAATACTCTTTCGTTATGCATGGTTATGGATATTCACTTGTGACGTCTACCATATGTGTGTAAACTGATCCTGGCGCACATATGAGATGCATCTGGTTTTGCCTTCAAAACCGGGTGTGACAGCCTCCTCTGCCGCATCACCGCGCTCGGCCTGTCGGTGGCGGCCGCCGTCGTGATGGCCACCGCCAGCCAGCTGGTCATCGTCCACGGCGACGGCAACGACGACTGGGGACCGTCCAGCTACGACACCACCGTCTCGTACAGCCACTACAGCGCTCTCAGGTGAGAGGCTACACACGCTCGCGCTGTCACATGTTACTATATATACATATAATATATATATATATATATATATATATTCATTTCTACATGGACACGTAGCTACCTTCATCTGTGTATCTCATATTAGAAGATGTGTATGACCCAATGAAGAGTATGTACATATAGTATATGATGATACTAGACTATCTGGGTGGTACGTAGGTTGAGTATATAAACGTACTTTAAGTATGTGGACATACTAATTTTTACATACAGTATAATGATATAATCATAATAAATTTTAAAAATAGCGTTGTTTCTAAATTTTTTCGTGCAATTCACTTTGAAGTATCTTAAAATTAGTATGCGAACATACTCAAACTGATAAATGAGTATGTGAACATACACACAATGGTATATTGATGGTGATGGTAGCTACAAACGTTTCTAGATAAAACTCGTCATATATATATATATATAGTACTACTATACCGTACCCTGGGTACGGAATATTATCGTGTACCCCACCCCAGCCAGCCACCAACCCGTCGACCCGATCCCTGCCGCCACGCGTAGCCAACCCGCGCCCCTGCCTCCCACCGCATCTCTCTGGTTTTTTTCTACCGGTTTTTCGCTAGTCTATTTTCTCTCTGGTTTTTCCCACCTTACGAGCTACTATTTCAGATCGTGGGTGGGTTCTGACCCTGCGACCGTTCCGTTCCTGCGTTCCGTCGCCGCCGCCCCTCGCCGTGCCGATACCCCACGCCGCAGCCCCTCGTCGTGGTGCGCCCGTCGCCGCCGCACCATGTCGTGCAGATGCCCCGCACAGCTGCCCGTCGCCGTGCCTGCGCCCGTCGCCGTGCCTGCGCCCGTCGCCGTCGCCGCCGCACCATGCCGTGCAGATGCCCCGCACTGCTGCCCGTCGCTTTGCCTGTGCCCGTAGCTGCCGCCGCCCGGGGCTAGGTCCCTGCCGGCGGAAGCTGCCCACCTTGCCCTCGGCCGCCCCATGCCTCGCGCCCCGCCGCCGTGAGAGAGGGCCTCCGCATCCACGCGGTATCAGCTCGCTCGATGGCTGTAATCTTGAATTCGGCGTTGGAAGGACTCTCGTGCGTTAAGAATGGAACCGCCGCATCGTGCCCTGATCGTGACCTTTACTGATGGAGTCTTCAGGTGCGTCAGTTGCTCCACTTTCAGAAAGTGAGTATAATATGGCTCATTATCCTGTCAATCAATTACTGTAATCAGCAGATAATTGTGCTCAATTATCAAAATGCGACTTTGAGAATTTATATCTATCCGTTCTCAGTGTGATCCTTGCAGTATCTTAAAAGATGATCGTGGTTGCCATTTGTGTCTGAAAGGAACGCAGATTCATCAAATATATGTTTTTTTTGCCTGGGTTAATGTTATGCTTCCGCAGATCTCGACAAAATTGCAGATGTGTGTTTCTGGTTTCTGAAACGAGTTAATGTTCAGCAGAGATATTGGCCTTGTTTGTCTCCATGTTTTTGCCACTTGAATAGGTGAATATTCTATTATTCATGAATCGTGATAAAACTCATACTTCTAGTTCGTTGTGCATTGTGTAATGATATCGACATCGTGGTAATCTAAAGAATTGTGTTAATGCAGACTAACATACGAGGTCTTGCCACTGTCATCTGTCTCCATGAACAAGTGTAGGTAAGTCTCATCAACGTGCCCCATCAGATTAGTGTACAGATCCAAAATTTTTGTTTTTCCGAGTAGAATACCTGACCAGCAGCCTCACCTTGCTACCCATGAACAAATCCACTCAGTTCTCCTTTGAGATCAGGTTACAAGTCCAGGTGTTCTTCATTTTTCCCTTCCCTGTATGGTACCTGCACAAATCTCACAGATTAGATGTGATTTCATTTGGTTGTATGCTATTTAATCCTTTTAACGTGGTCAATTGGTGGCTCTCTGCAAGGATGCAGAGATCGATCCTGCTAGCAAGGAGCACCCTAACCTCTGCTGGCTCCGGTCTAAACCCTCTGTTGAGCTGCTGAGATCCAGGTCCATCCTTTCAGCCCCAGTTGATTTTGTTTCATCTCTTGCATAAGATGTGTGTGTTCTACGAATTGATGTCTCGTGGGATTATTATTTTTTAAATGAATACTACTTCAAGTGACAGAGTAAAGGGTGGATTAGACTGTCGATCCCATGGCTTTACTAACTGAATTAACCTTTGGTTAATTTTCTTTTCTTAAATCCTGCTGTCAGTATCTCTCCTTTTAATTTCCGTATATTGAACTTCAGGCTTAGGTACTTTTTTGTCAGGCCGAGTACTGATCCTCTTTCAATGGATTTCTTTTAATTTTGTTGGATGACAGAACTGGTGCACTCCCTTGTTAAATTAGTGAACTGTAGTTCTCTGTTTGTATGTTCATGATGGACTCTAGCCCAATCAGTACTCCTGGATTATTTCTTTGTTATCATACCGTAGTCATATATTTATTTATTTGGTTGAGATGAATTCTGATCCTCTTCGTCACAGTAATTTCTTGCATTTAGTTGGACGAGAGAACTTATGCATCCCCATATTAAATTAGTCACTTTACTGCAGCTGCCGATGTTGTATGGTGGTGTAGACATTCATTTCTTATCCGATTTATTTCCAGTTTCATTTTTGTCCTTATTATTCAATTTCCAACCTCTCCTGTGCATGCAGATTGGAGACCCATCAACATGCAGCACCAGATTACCATAGTTCATTAGGAGCATGGTGGATGTACTCATTGGTGGGTACAGATTCCTCCAGCTTGGGTAGGGAACGTTAGTGGTGAGCAGTTGTGCTTGTGCAGGACAATTCTTGTCACCCTTACTGGTGGTGGCTGCAGCATCACGGTCATCCTGTGACCAGTGGCAGCGATTATATTCTTCACTGGATGTGATCTATGTGGCATGGACATAGTGATTAGGATTACACAAATGCGAGCATTATTTACACTATGTTCTCTAGATGATCATCTATCAGTTGGTTCTTTTCCCAGTATACTGAATTCTCATTTGACATGCCACCACCTGAAGGTGGCAACTATACATTCTTTTCAGTTGTCGATAGCTGCTGTGTAACGTATGTGTATGTTTATGTTTTCGTTTAAATCTCAAATAATCTTTCATGTTGTAATATTTGTACTGCTTTTTTCAAAGGGTGTGCCCCTATGGTTGATCTATTTACTGGCACAGCAACAAAGACATGAGAAGGCGCAAAATTTCCCACCAAGTTTGTGTAGCGCCTCCAACATTGCTTTTTTCTTTGATATAATGTTCTATGTGTGTGTGTCAGTTTTCAATAAAGAAACCTCAATGTGATAAAAGTCTTAAAATATTCATGTGAACAATACCCATGCAGTGGCCAATAAACCTCGCATGTCCAACTTGTAGTTTATTGTTCAACTCAGTTACCGATGGAAAAAAATGAATTTGGAGTATCGCTTCAGCAACCGGTTCAACTCAGTTACCGATGGGAAAAAAATGAATTTGGAGTATGCTTCAGCAACTGGGGACGACGTGGGGTGATTAAAACCAACGTAGGGAAATAAACCGACCGGTTCAGGAGCCAAAGAAAACCAGACGGGGAAGGGGCGCTAGCGCGGGACGCCGAGCGTCGGGAGGCTGAGCGCGTGGGGTACAGAATAGCTATTACGTAACCAGGGTATGAATTAGCGGAGTCCTATATATAATAGTACTATACCCTACCCTGGGTATGGAATAACTATTTCGTACCCGACCGGCTCCCACAACCTTCACCCGGTTCCTTCCGGTCCCTTTCCTCGCGTTTGGTTTTTCCTATCGTTTTTTTTTTCGATTTATCTGCTCACCGCAAAACGTGGGATGGAGAGAAACGGAGCGGTTCCGTTTTTGTTGCCAGCTTCAATCGCCTCGACAGAAACGAGGTGGCGAATCCCGGCGGCGGCCGCTTCCCCTTCCCCAAGCCTAGCGCCGCGCACCTCCGGTCCTCCGACGAGCGCGCAGGAGAAAATGGGCCGCCCGCCGTTCCCCTCTCCAGCTGGCCGGCGTCCCCTGCTCTCCGCTGATGCTTGGCCCAGATCTGGTCGGAGGTTGATGCTGCGGTGGAAGGAGCTCAACACACGCGCTCCCTGAGTGGATTATCCACTCGACTCTAGCAGGCGCTCGTTGGTGGCTCCGACGACCGTCGTTAGCTGCTAGACCAGGCGCTCGTTGGTGCCGGCGTGTTCCACTCCTGATGCGGCCGTCGATCTCCGGCAGTGGCAATTACATCTACATCGACACTCCCCGTAAGCGACCGGCGCCAGTAGTTCCCCAGGTAATTAGCTCCTCACTGGACGACATTGCTGGAAGTAGCTGGGCGGAGAAGCGGCCATGGGGCACACACTGGATGGCGTCATGCGCTCTGCAGCTCTGGAGATCAATAGAAACGCCACCACCGTTGGAGAAGAACATGCATGTTAGAGCACCGGCAGCTTCATCTAATGCACGGTATTTGCTTAAAATATTCACACGCTTTGTGCTTCAAATGTTCACTTTATCTCTCCCTTGCACTGATTTAGAGACGAGGGGTGCAAATAAATAGTCGACCTTTTGTTGTGATAGGGTCACATGGATTCACCTTACCTGATGGCAGCAAGATCAGGTCAGTTTCCTGTAATTTCCCCCAAATCATCTTGTACCATTTAGCCGTGGTTTTGATCATGATGTACTGATGTATTTCTTTTTTTTGCTGGAGATGAGTTTTCATCCCAATTTGTTGTAATTTGTGCACCCCTTGTTAAATTAGTGACAATCTGTTGCCTGAATGAATTAATGAACCTATAGATTACTTGTTGTAGAGTCTTTTTCTTGCTGTTTCAGTTTCTTGTCCGTCCTCTGCAGGCCACGGCGCATGCCCTGCGATGCCCTGCGGTAACTTAGCCCACCCGGTCTCTCCACCCTCGGCAGGCTTGGCGACAGCGCGCAAGGCTTCGCGGTGAGTTCCTCCTCCATCTCCATGTCTTCCCCTGTGGCCCCATTGACTTGCTGCCGCCAGCCACTTCTCCCACGTTGAGATCACCACAAACCAACGGCAAGGTACCAATTCGAAGCTTTCTGTTAACCGAGGGAAAAAATTGCTACTGCCTACTAATATTCATTGACTGAAAATATGGTGCTCATTTTTGCCAAACTGAGTTATAATTCGGCATGTCTACTGTTTGTTTTGAGGAAAATTGCATGTTTCATGTAGGGCTATCTGTAGTAGTGTAGTGATTATTCAGATGATATTTTTCTTAGACTTCTTATTAAATGGCTAAATAGTTGGGCTAATGAAACATTATATCACCATTTGTTACAGTTTAGTTATCTTTTCAATTTAGTCCAACTGCAATTGAGGCATAGTCAAACTCAAAACAGAGGAGGAAACAGCTAGGGAAAGCTTGCTGAATTCCAAAATCCATCGCTAAACTTTAAGCAAGTATATGCTGACATTGAGCCCAGAAACCTACTGACAATTATGAGCTAGATTCATTTATGTGTGAAATGTTTTTTTTAAAGATCATCTTTCTCTATATCTCAGTGATCATATTCTTTACTAGGTAAAGATTTATATAATCAAAGTGTTAGCTACTCTATGTGGATTGTATACAGGTGCGATTTTGGTCCCTGGTATTCCATCGGTGGATCCAAGTGCTGGGTAATTCAATGAATTGCTGATGTGCTCTTTTTCTTGGTTGCCTCTGCTTCATGGGTCTTTTTATTTTTACGTAGCTAGTTGCTACAGAATATCATACTGATATAAACTCTCTCATTCGTGTATGTCAATTTGTTTTAGTCCCATCTGCCTATCCCGTCCCTAATCAAGTTCCCAGAAAAATATCTGACCAGCAGCAAGAACGAAGACACGTTCCTGAATTTCTTTCTGTCAATTTCTTTCCATTTCTTTCTGAGATGCTCTATTGAATCGGACACATTCTGTACCAGGATGGCAAGCTAGGTGCAGAAGCAAGCTAGAGGAGTTTCCGGGAACACTCATATCTTGGTAATTAACTAACCAGTGACTATTTGCATGTGATGTTGGGCACATCAATCATTTCAGTATTTTCGATTTAGGGATTTTGATGCAGAGAAGAAAGCCATTTGGTGACATGGGCTAGTGCCGGGTAGGATTATTACTTGTCCAGGGAGGTACGCTATATCCTGAACGTGATCATGAATGTGCACTGATTACTTGTGCTCTAGGACCTCGTATTCTCTCTTCACTGGAGACTTCATGCAGGTATGAACAAAATTGAAGCATAGAACTTTCAGTTTGATCACCTGAACCAGATGGGAATTTTGCTTTAATTGGTAAATGTTTGCTTCCATTATGTACATTTATGTGGCCTGAATTGTTGATTGAGTCTAGACAAAGACATGGTTCACCATTTTAATCAATTTCCAAGGTCACTTGTTTTATTCTTAAGAATTCTTTTTGTCAGTATAAAATTGGCCAGTAATTGGACTTATTGCCCTTATGTGTTGGCTAGTGAAGGAGGATTTGTTCACAAACCAACACATAATAATGGGCTAGTGAAGATAATAAGGACAAGTTTTTTTTATATTTAAGGAATGGAGGATTTCTTGACTGTCTTCTCATAATGAGCAGAAGCATTCCCTATGTGCTAATTATAGCTCTTTCCTTTGCTGCTGTTTATTAAATTAAACACATAACTGAGCTGTAAACGACTTGGATACGGTTATGATGAGTCCTCCACGTATGATCCGAGATTTCTGATGAATTCACTGTAGATAGTTTTCAGATAGTTATTCTGTACGCTGGGTACGAAATAGGTATTTTGTACCCTGGTCCATCCGATCCCTGCCCGCTAGGCACTCGCCCAACCCCGTCAGCCAACCCGAGCAGCAGTCCCGGTCCGGCCTTTTGACTGGTTTTTCTCGGTTTTCCCCGCCCCCCGGCCCCACACACGTTCAGATAGCGGTTCACATACGGATCTACATCCACCAGCTCAAAACAAAAATTCCCCGGCCGTCACCGCCGCCCATCTCCCTGTGCTGTCGTCGTCTCCGCCGCCCATCGCCGTCGTTCGCCCCGTGCTGTCGCCGTCTCCGCCCTTCCTCCATTCGCCGTCGCCATCCTTTCCGTCGCCGTTTCTCCTCCAACGCGCCCCCACCGCGGCGGATCAGGATAGCGGGATCTGCCCGGTCGATATTGGGAATGAAATCCGGGGAGATCGTGGATCCATTTCGGCTGTTCTACCCCGAGGCGTCATGCCGCGGCAGCTTGGCGGCGGGGAGGAGGAGGACGACGGCGTAGCAGTGGTGGTCGGGTGGAGCTTCTTGGCCTACGGAGATGCCCTCGAGCCGCCCCACCCGTCGGCCAGTGGATCCACCTCCGCCCCCTACCGTGAAGGTGAATTCCCATAATTATTTGAGAATGATTAATTAATACGCAGTCTCATTTTCGCATGCTGGATGTAGATCGAATGTTCATGATTTGGTTCCGACATATGGAGCCATGGAGGTCTTCTCCCATGATTGGATCCCAATCTTCTCCTGCAGGCAGCGTCATCGTGCGCGGTAGCTCAGCACGCCTGACTCTCCACACTCTGAAGTTGACGGCCCGCACTTTGCGGTACCTCTGCCCAGCAGTCTACCCACCCTCCGCTGGCGACGGTGCCGCCGCGCAAGGCTTGGCGGCGAATGGTGCCTCCGCCTCCAGATCTTCCCCTGTGGCCCCATCGAATTGCCGCCGCCAGTATCAACTGCTCCCACGGCGAGCTCGCCACAACCATCGGCAAGGTACCAATCCGGACCCATCCGGTTCCTATCTTTGTGATACTGGATTTGCCTGCAAAAAGATCGAGTTTTTTTATTGGATTTGTGTTCTAGATTTTGGTTGTAAATCGATGCCATCGTGGCTCAATTTCCCATCCAGTGAGGTTGCGTCTGCTGGAGTGGAGCAGACGAGCTGCTCAGAGGTTTGCTTTTCAATTCTTTCATTTTAGTCATGTTGTAGACACATAATTCTTTATTTGCTTTCTCATCCTCTTTTGTCATGGTAATTTATTTTAATTCGGTTGGATGATAGAACTCGTGCACCCCCTTGTTAAATTAGTGACAATCTATTGAATTGTTGCATACATGAACAGTTTTCTCATCAGATGTTCATGATGAACTCTATAGACCAATGCGTTATCCAGTATAAAACTTGAGGTATCCAGTGAGCTTCGGTCGAACTCATGCTCATCATCTGCTATGGTTTGCAGTCTGCAGTCGCAGGTCCGGGGTAGCATTCAGGTTTTACAAGGTTCTTTCTTCCACAATATGCTCTGTCCCAGCCTGATTCATTCAGGTTTTAAATGTGTTTTGCATCTGCTTGTTTTCCTACGACTTGTTCACGGGTGGTTGGTGGCTGGGTTGAGAGAAAAATACTGCTTGCTGGTGCTGATTTCTGCTAAGAGAAAAATACGGCTGGCTGGTGGGTGATAAGCCAAACGAACAGGCTGCTATTCTTTATCTCGTTCTGGCATTGGGCCTGTATCTCAGGCGACATCCATGTGCTAATCCAATAGTCTCTTGTGGATATTTGAATGCAATAGGCAAGCATTGGAACTACTTGATTTAGCTGATCTCTTGTGGTTATGTGTCATTATAGAAGCTATAAATCTCTTTTCATATAATATGGTGGTACTCACGCATTCCATTGTTCTATGATGCTTTTCATTGCTCTATCCTGTGCATGTATTAATAAATTTTGCTTGGATGGTCGTGCAGGTCTGGATAATGGCTCCTCGTGAAGGTACATGCAAGAAGAACTAGGAACAAGCGAGCTACAGCTGCGACGCCTGGACCTTGATGAAGATACGGGGTGCTCGGCGGCTGCAGCAGCTACCCGTGCAACAATAGTACAGCAGTTGCAGCCAGCAGCCAAACTGTTCATCTGGCCGACTACAAAATGTAGAAGCGAGTGCCACCACAATTTCTAACCTTTAGCATTTTAGGCAACCTGAGTATTCAGATTAGGCTGATAATATATTTGGCCTTAGAGGAAATTGTGGAGTCAAAAGATCTTAATTGTTAGTCTACAAGCAAGATACCTGGCTAGAAAAAAAATATATTGAAAGATTGCAGAGTTACCTTTTGGTGCAATGTAGTCGAGGTGTTTCCATGTAGTATGAAATTTGAAGTACGAGTAAAGATATGTTCATGTGAGATATTTCCAAACAAAAGCTCGATGTGAAATTTGTGCGGCTACTAAAATCCTAGTCTTCATGATCGACTGAAAAATGTTTACGGCGTCACACGATTTTGAAACTGCAACATAAGACATTTCCTTCGATTTTGACTTTACATTTGTTACTCGTGAAATTAAACAGACAACTCGTCCCTTGTCATTGGAGTCCAGAAAATATCACGTCCTTCCGGAAGCTGTGACAAAGAGCAGAAGAAAACCAGAGTATTGTGGGACCGACTCTCACGGGACGGAAAAAAGCCGAGCTTTCCCAACTGCCGAAAGAAAAAAAACCCAGAAAAAACCAAGCCCACCCGTGGGGAGCCGACTCCATCAGGTGCGCGTATCCTGGCGCGGGGACCTTCTCGCTGGCGGCGTCTGGCGCGCGTCGTAGAGGGCTCGGGTACGGAATAGCTATTATGTACCCTGAGTATGAATTAGCGGAGTCCTATATATATATATATATATATATATATATATATATATATATATGCGAGAAATGGATCGGAGCACATGCGGCCCTCGTTACCAACTCCTATGTCAACAACGGTACAGTACCTGCACGTACTAGCACCCCCATGTTGTCAGTCTACAGACCAACAGTATGGCACAGTAGTTGCACTAGCACAAAATGAAAATTTCGTGAGTCTCAAAAATCGTACAAAAATGACCAAAACATGCAAAGAATACACGTGGCCGGTGTTAGTGCTAATCATGACTTGCATGTGTGAGACTTGACTGGTGCGTGTGTGCGTGAGTTGAGTTTGTTCCGCTTTGTAAGCACAGGCTAGCTGCGGGTGTTTGTGTGCGTGTGCATGTGCGTTCATGCACGGATGTGTCCTAGGTGAGGTTAGTTTTGCCGGCAGGTTAGCTGCAGGAATGAGTCGCGGAAGCCTCCCGGATAGCTCGGCGAGAGGCAAGTTCGTGCGCATGAGTAGGAGAGGCTCACGTACAAGCTTTGGCCGGGTCGTTAGGAGATGCCGTGGAGCGTGCGAGACCTGGTAGGAGTTTGTTACTCGGTCATGCGTTGGCCAGGTCTTTATAAGCACTCTGTAGCCATTCGTTCGGTGTGTGCCGAGTCCAATGTAATACAAAGAGAGGCTAAGATACAGGCGTTCGTCGCCGCAAAAATCTTTGAGTGTTCTTTGTGTTCTTGAGATTGTCCGTCGATCCTCGGTTCCAACAGCCGGTGCCCACGCTACTACAGCATTTGCACGTACAGCTTGTATGATCTGATCTGAAGTTGTACACATGCAGATTCGATTACTGCCTACAAATAGATAGATTGAGAGAGTCTGCTGTCCCAATATAGGCACCAGCTGACACTGCTCTCTTTCTCTACATAATACCCCACCTGCATCTTGCCCGGCCTGTTCAGTGTTCAACAATGGCTTCCACTAATGGCGCCATGCTTAGCATTATTGCGCTGCTCCTCCTGTTGTCCATGGGTCCACCGGCGATGGCCGACGTCGAAGACAACTGCCGCGCATTTTGTTATCCTACATGCGATAACTTCACTTCTGAGGTGTGCAGCAGCCTTAGTGAAAGCCTGCCTATCCTGAAAACTTTGGATTTCTTCCCTACCACATGCAAAGTGCGGGTCTCTATACTATGTAGGACCCTCTGCTTCAACGTTGAGTGTGTTCATGAGCTATATGCTGGCCGTACTATGTATCTGATCCTGTGTCTAGCAATGTGGTTCTTACAAGTGTTTGGAAAATAAATTTCCCCGTTAAAAATAGTGTTGCTTATTTTCTGGTTGTCGATCTTCTGGTTGCCGGAACTTGTTTCCTTTATCTGGTTGCCCGAACTTCGCTCGCTCCCCTCCCCTCCCCTCCCTTCCCCCTCCTCGGTGAGTCAGTAGGTGAACCGCCTCCCGACGCCTGTCCTCCTGGTCCTCGCCCTCCCTTTCGATAGACCGCTCCAAACCCTAGGCCGCCGCCGCCGCTTGCTCTCTCCCCCACGCTGCGCCGCTGCCAGAGTGGGTCACCGGCAACACGGCCGGCCCGCGGGGAAGGCGGTGACATGACCTTCCTCTTCTCCTCGCTGGTGGGATGGGGTGGGCGCGGCCGCTCGGGCCCAGCGTCAGCCGTCCTCCGTGGCGGCGGGAGGTGCAGCCCCCGGATCCGGCGGGGCCATGTCCGGATCTGGGGCCTGAAGAAGGAGGCTCTTCGATTAGCTGGGGATGGAGGCCGAAGCCGGGTGGCGGGGATGGCAGCTCCGGATGGGGCAGATGGCGGCGTGGGGTGACGGCGGCTGGCCGGCGCTGCGTGCACGTCGCGGCCGCCCGCGTGGCATAGGCTTCTCTGGTGCTAGCGGCTCTGTTTGGCGGCGCCAAGGCCATCTCGGGCCTCTCCGAGTTTTTCCATGGAAGGAGCAGGCGGTGGTCAGGCTACTCGGATCTACGGAGTCGTGGCCTGCTCAAGGTGGGTGGAGGCGTGGGCGGCGATGGCTCGCTGTTGGGTGGCAATTCTCGGGGCTTATCTTGCCTAGACTAAGTTCTGGGGAAGAATTTGGGCACCGGTGATCGTTCTCGGAGGGAGTTCGGATGTGGCCTGTGGGAGACAGTGGCTTTGACCGGCGTTGCGTTCTAGTGCGCGGATTTATCCCGAGGCCTAAGTGCAGCGGAGGTCCACCGGCGGGCAGCGCGGTGGCGATGGCGACAGACGGCTGCGGCGGGTTGCTTTCATCCTCGACGTCCCCATGTGAAGAGGTGGGCCTCACCAGTCTGTACTGGTGCGTCGGTGAGCTGAGCAGGGTGTCACGACTCTCGTGTCGTTCGTCGGCGGTCAGGCCGAGGGGAGCCTAAGTGCTTGTCCCTCATGCTACCGGTGGCTGCGGCCAGAGTTGTGGTTCATCGTGTTCTTCGTCGACGAGCCGACATTGGTCGGAGCTTCGGGCGAAAGTCTATCCCGGTGCTGGTGTCGGGGTCAGCGGCGGCGGCGTCTTCAGATGTCGTGAATCTCCTTGAAGGCATTGGCTGAGAGGCTCCCTGCTGGTCTTTGATTTTCCATGTGAAAACCTTTCTCCGGCTGACCGGAGGGGCGGCAACGGCGGCTTCGACGTCATATACTTTCTTGGAGGCGTCGCCTTGGAAATCAAGTGATCGGCTTCAACTGTGGAGGAACGGTTTGGTGAGTGGTTGGAGGTTGATTGGAGTATGGACGGAGAAGAAGATTGAAGCTTAGTCTTCCTTTTTCTTTTTGTTAGTGCATTTTTCTTCCTGTTTTTTGGTTTACCTCGGTGTGAGGTTTAGAGTCTAAGTACTTGTGTCGTGTAACCTTTGGTCGTATATATCCACTTGTGGATATAGAGGCTGTGATTTTATTCTTTAATCTAAAAAATCTAAAACAGGGGTGATGTCACACGTAGGTGCCCATTATTCGTGTGCAAGGGGTTCTTGAGTACAGGATCTAGTTTACAGTCTAATCGCCCAACTGATGCAAGAATAATTGAGACAAGAGTTCCTAAGTTAACATCTGAATAAATAGTTCACCATTTTTGGCTTCCTAACACATGTAACAGCCCAAAAATTATAATTGTGACAAAGAGCACATGTGCACGTCAACATTAACTTTTTTTTTGAAAAAAATTGAACTTGATTGAAATGCATTTGAACTGAATGTTTAACACCTGCTATGTGAAGGATTTAGATTTTTAACATACCGCCGCCTTAAGTTAATTGTTTAAGATACTATTTCTCAAGCTATGAATTCAGGTAGTGATTTTTACTTTGTTTTCAGAAACCATCTTAAGGGTCAACCATTTTGCTAAAAAACAAATTTAACTATGGTCACGAAGAACTTTTATTTTGTTTCCAAAATAGCTGTGATGCTATATGCAAGCAAAATAGGTGTCTATTGTTTTATAGCATCTAATAAAAATGTTTCATGATTTTTGGAAGGCATCTTATGCATAAACATCCTAAATGAAAACTAAAGTAGAGCTTTTCTGGAAAAAAAATCATTCAAATCTACAGTAGCTATAATGCCATATCCAAGAAAAATATATTCCTATTATATCAACTACTAAATGTTTTACGGTTATTGAAAACAATCGCGAGGGTAAACAGCTCATTTGACAACTCATATATAGCATTTTGGGAGGACTTTTTATTTCGAAAGTACAATAGCGGTGATACCAGATACACATAAAATGGAATATTGTTAATTTATAGCATCTACTTATAATTATAATCTTTTTAGAAGTTTGTAAGTGAATTATTTTAGGAGTATAAATTTCTGAAGGAACTGACGAGAACACTGATTTTCATATTATTAAACACTCAAACTAAGGGTCCAATAAAACAGAGGGATGAAAAATGTGTATAGTAATTAGTAAGTAAAGCTATCACTTAATTAGTACACAAACGATTTGTGCTGGTGGCGGCTAAATACCGCGCTGGTGGTTGGAAATGGCCGCCGCCAGCGTATATATATATAGAGAGAGAGGGGGAGATAAGTACATATCTATATGAGTTATATAGGAGTATATTGTGCTAGAATATTTATATAGAGAGAGAGAGAGGGAGGGAGGGAGGGAGCACAGGATAAATTGTTTTATTACTAGCTATGAGCCCTAACTTTTTTCTATAACTTTCTAATAATTATACCTGTCAAAATTGTTAGTACAGACGCGCGGCCAAATTGTCTGTATACATGTAAATTCTGTTATAAATAATTAACTATCTTGTGTGTGCTGGAGATATGTGTGCGTAGTGCGCTCCCCTTGCCTTTGAGATTTTTCTCCTCCATATCAAACATTATCCAAATACCCAGCCACCCAGGTATACACACTCATACAACTTGCGATTGCGTGGAAGATGACTACTAACACACCTGTAAGTACATCATCTTGTATAGCACATAAATACAAGACGTACAAACAAGAAAATAATCATGAAGATGGAGGAGAAGCATGCACGTTGTGCTCCTGATGATTTTCGTTGATGATATGGTACAGATATGAAATGATGAGGATCTAATTAATAAACGAGATGGCACAGGTATTGACATCGATGGCACGGCAGCAAATCCCCAGCTCCTAATTTTGATATGCGAGAAATGGATCATAGCACACATGCCCTCCTCATTATCAACTCTGTTTAGTCAATGGTACAATACTCGCACTAGCACCCCATAATGTCATTCTTCAAATCAACGGTACTCCATCCGTATCACAATTAGATGACGTTTTGGACAAGGTTTGAGTCAAACCTTTGGAATATAAATCATAAATAACTTTTAAGCCATTGAGTTTAGAAATGTGAAAATCATATCAATAGATTTGTCTTGAAAATTACTTTCATAAAAGTATACATATATAACTTTCTAATAAATATTTTCTATAGAAAATAGGAGTCAAAGTTGTGCTTTGGAGACCGTGTTGCTGTCCTAAACGTCATCTAATTGTGATACGGAGGGAGTACGGTACAGTGCTGGTACTAGCAAATTAAAAATGGAAAATTTCATCACAAAAATTCGGACATGGTGCACATGCTACCACTTGCACAATTTATATTGTATGTTCTGATCTGAATTCGGACAGATCCGATTGCTGCCTACATATAGCTTGTCTGGTGTCCCAATATGGACATCAGCTGACACTACTGCTCTCTTCCTCTAACTACATACGCTACCTAGCTGCATCCAATATAATCCTGCTGATCAATGGCCTCATCCGCCAATGGCACCGTTTCTGTTGCTGCCTGCTGCATCACGCTGCTGCTCCTGTTGCTCATGGGTTCGCCGGCGGCGATGGCCGACGTGGAGGACGACTGCGGCAAGATTTGTCAACCAAAGTGCGATGGCTTCACTTCTGACTTGTGCAGGAGCGTCGGTGAAATCCTGCCACTACAAGAATAACTCACATCCGCACCCCTCATATGCCTCGGTGCACTTAAGATCCGGTGCTAATGTAACGTTAGCACCGGGTGCGAAATTGGGGCGCCCTCGGAAACCCTTTAGCACCGGGTTGTAACACCAACCGGTGCTAAAAGTCCCCTTTAGCACCGGTTGGTGTTACAACCCGGTGCTAAAGGGTCCCCCTCCTTTAGCACCGGGTGGTATTACGACCCGGTGCTAAAGGGTCACCCTTTAGCACCGGGTGGTGTTACGACCCGGTGCTAAAGGCCCATTTGCACCGGTTCGTAAATACGATCCGGTGCTAATGTAGGTGTCACATGCTACTTCAAAAGGAATGCATCTTTAATCCTATCACATGCGCTGTGTAGGTGAGATGGTTAAGTGGGTGCACGCGCTCGAGCCAAAAGGTCTTGAGTTCGAATCCCGCAACACGCAAATATACAAATATTTTTGGCTAGTGTCCCCACCTTTAGTACCGGTTATTGGCTAAAGTGGCACCCTTTAGCACCGGAAGATTGGCACCGGGTGGGAAAGCCCAACCTGGTGCTAAAGGGCTTTCCCACCCGGTGCCAATGTGCATGATTCTGGTAGTGTGCCTCTCCTCAATAACCTGGATTTCTTCTACACGACGTGCAAAGTTCGTGTCTCTACGCTATGCAGGACCCTCTGCTACGGCATCTGCACCCTCAACACCCTGACGCCGGCCGGAGCTCCCATGCCGGCACCGGGCAGCGCCGCCGCGCCACCACCATGCAAGCCGTAACGATATATGCCCTAGCTTTATTATGTAATAATAACAAAGTGCCCTAGCTCCCGTTATATGCCTGCCGGGCAGAGGAAGCATGCATGTAATATGTACGATTGGAATTTGTTACCAATGCTTAATAAAAGAATAAATTTCTGAGTGACATGGAATATATATGCATCATTGTCTTGGATATACCGTTATGCGTATTTATATATGACTTTATTCATCCAAAAATCGGACGCCGGACTTCCGTAGGTATAACCACAGGTGTGGGCATGTGTATGGTGGTGGACGTGTGGCCCGTGTGTGAGCACCCTGTTCTTTCCTAAAAAAAAAAGTTATATGAAAAGTACAGAAAACCAAAGGAATGTGCTTATAATATGTCATAATAATGTCTTCATAAATGAAATAAGCAGTTTGTCTGCCCTATTTCATATGAGAAGTTCTAAGATGAATCAAGAGTTCAAAACTTGAGGCAAAGGTTTTGGTGGATGAGAATGGCATGTATATTGCCGAATGTGGCACTTCACGAAAGGTGAAGACTCAAACCGGCTAGAACTCTTAACCTTTTTCTACCTTACTACTTGGAAGTGAAAAGACATTGCTATGGACTTTGTCTCCGTGTTACCAAGAACATCTAAAAATTAACTGTTATGTGAGTGCTGCCGTGCTGGAGAGATGTCTGTGCTGATCCCTTGCCATATGGTGACACAAATATAGAGGATGTAAAGTGGTTTCTCTACTAGTGCATTAAGCTTTTCCTCCTCCGAATGAATCATAATCCAAACTCCCAACCATACACAAATCAAATACTATTACATGTGTACGAGTATTAGTCATGTCACTTGCAGAGAAACATGTATTGGACTATGAATCCGGTCACCCATGTAATCCCTGTTGGATATGTTCCAAATTCACATCCACGATATAGGCCAGGCTTGGGCCAGAGTGAAGCGGAGGTCCATTGTGCTGTGGTTTCTCTCAGGAGTGCACAGTTTAGTCCCACCTTGGCAACGCAACCAAGCACAGGGACGTGAGCCGCCTATATATATGTAATACCTATGTAGATGGTAGGGTAAATCAGATAAGTCATGTATCATCCCTACTTGTAAACTCTCCTCAATAGTGATTGTCTTCCGTGGTTTTTTCCCGCAAGGGTTTTTCCACGTTAAATCGTGTCTCGTGTTCGATCTTGTTTTCGCATTATTTATAACAATCCCAATTCCAAAACCGGGACTAAAACGACCCTTTAGTCTATTGGTAACACCAACCGGGACTAAAGTCACATGAGTAATTTTTGCATTGAAATGAGCGCTCGTGTTGCGTATCGAATCTGGGACCTCTCACCTCGCGCATAGCTTACTTATCATCTCACCTACACAGCACATGTGACACAGTCTCGTGTGCTTTCTTTATAAATTAACCTGAGGAGGACGTACTTTTAGTCCTGAGCGGCAACCTGTTGGTCGCCTCCGACTCCCCTAGAAATTACACCCAGACCAAAAGTTATACGGAACAAATATAGAGGATAGAAAGTCCTTTCTCTACTAGTGTATCGACGCGTGTGCATCTTCCGGTTAGTCACAAGTTTTATGCCTGTTTTAGATGGATGCTCCAGTGGAAGCATGCCTGAAATATCGTGAAGTTCTTCAATATTTCTTTATCAGTAGAAACATTATTCTGCATTTAACTGATGAAAAATATCGGTTGCAAATTGAAGATCATACATACCAAGATCATTTCAGATCCTGCACGCTTTGCACGGCACCCCCTATAATCTTCATATGCTAAATTTGATTGGATCGATCATCAACGTGCGCCCCTCATTATCAACTCCCTTCAGTCAACGATACGGTGCTCGTTAGAAACAGTTCGGTGCAGTACTCCCACAACCAGAAACGGAAATTTGATAAAGGTCCCATTTCGGCACGAAGTTAGGGACCACACAGACGTGCTGCACGCTACTAGCTACTTGCACAAGTTATGTGTTGTGATCTGAAAAATTGGACAGATTCGACCTTCTGCCTACAAATAGCGTGCTTGCTGCCACCAGTAGAAAAAGTGTCATTGGTCCCGGTTGGAGGGACCTTTAGTCCCGGTTTTCCAAACGGATCAACGGCTCCGGCACTAAAGGGATCACAGCCGAAACTAAAAGGGGGCTTCCCAAAAAAATACGCGCATGCGTTCCATGGGATTCAAACCCAGGACCTCTGTCTCGCGCATAGCCTCCCTTATCATCCCACCTACAGAATATGGTAGGCTATTGTGTGCTTTCCTTATAAATTATCCCGTGGACCTTCAGTATTGGTCTGAGAAGAGCATTCAGAACTAGAAGCGCCCATTGTGTAGGTGGCCTTGGCTTAACAACTGCCGGACTAGTTAAACTGAAATCCAACATAATGGTGATAGGAAGCAGTGCATTCTCCAAAAATTGAAGCATCTGCTTCAGTGAGCTCCTTCCAAGTTGAGCATCAGAATAAGAAAGTAAGAAATCAAAATTCTGCTTATTATGAAAACACTGCATGATCCATGTCCTGACTCGAGCAACCTCCAGTATATGCATAGACACAGTAAGCACTGGTATTACCCCTGATTTTCCCATCTGTGATTGGGCATAATAGCCACTAAACGACGGCCATGGCATGGGCCGCAGCTGTGCTCCATTGCCTAGGGCATATAATTGTTTAGGTGGTGGCCATGGTTGCTGCAGAAACTTCCTACATGTACTGCTAAAGAG
The DNA here is from genome assembly GCA_033239725.1 of Echinochloa phyllopogon. Taxonomy (NCBI): domain Eukaryota; kingdom Viridiplantae; phylum Streptophyta; class Magnoliopsida; order Poales; family Poaceae; genus Echinochloa; species Echinochloa phyllopogon. The sequence goes on from BTCW01000017.1 coordinate 52,494,632, forward strand.
TGGGCAGGCCATTGACCAAAGCTTAGCTGCACCGTTCAAATTCCATGCAGTACAGGAGGCAGCAGGTGGTAAACACAGAAATGCTGGCATTACATCAAACACCTCGTGTGCAACCTTTCTGCCAGCGCTAGGACTCCAAATCAGAACACCAATCATCGCATCCCGAGCCTCCGAAGTGACTTGGAGCTGGGTGGAAGTTGAGGACGCAAAGGGCAGCGTCGATGCCGTGGGCGCGGACATCGAAACACATGCATCCTGGTAGAGGCCCGACATTGAACACCTTGCGGACGCCACGGAGGGAGGCTCCGTGGTCACTGTGGAAACGACCAGAGGAGCATCCAGTGGAGAAGAGAAGGTCGAGGAAGACGTTGGTGATACTGAGGATGTGTCCATAGGCACCGGAACACTAGCTGCCTGGTTGGGACCCATCGTTGAACAAGTGGTGTGCATCGCTGTAGGGTGCTTGGTGGTGTCGATGAGGTCGGCAAGGAAGATGTCCTGCGGCATGTCGATGAGCTCGTCGATGAGGTTGCCGCGCTTGATGATGGAGTGGCTGGCGAGCTCAGTGGCGGGCGCGGACGCTGTGACGACTGAGGAAGATGCTAGTGCGACGGAGATCAACGCGCAGGAGGGTGGAGCGGTCGTGACCGCAGTGGCTGCAGGCGAAGGGACGGACGAAGGCGCGGTCGAGGCGGCGGCGGGAAACAAGGCGGAGAAGTGTCGATCCATCCGCTCGTCGAACTCGTCGAAGCGCTTGCGAATCTCATCGAGAAGGAACATGGTGGAAGGAGAAATCGCCGCAGGGGACTCCATGAATCGGTGTCTCTGATACTGTTAGCAGCAGGGTAATGGGGATCGAAGAGAAGAACGGAATCCTAGGAAGAACAGCAAGAATTTGGGGAATGGCGGCCGAGACGGGGATCTCGAGCCGAAGCTCTCTGTATTCTCGAGGAAGAAGAAAACTGTTATGTTAATACATGATTCAATGATCCTCACCCCTCTCACTCCTGTATATCTTATTACATGGGCCATGCCCTATGTGCGTGCAAGCACATCAGCCCAGTCCAGCCCAGCTTCAATGGGCTTGCTTCTATGAGACTCCAATTGATAGTATGGGCTTCTTTGTCCTCGTGAGCTACTAACACCGCGCTGCTACAACAGCCATTCACACTCATGCAGGGTGGAGCGGCAGTGGAAGCTAAGGGTGATCAGCAGAAACAGACCATGCCAGCGGTGATTCCCAAAGGTGACAGTAAGGTGTCTGGTCCTTCATCCGAGGCTCCCGAATCTTCTAGCATGGGAGCAGCAAAGGCAAAGCAACCCTACTGCATCGGTGCTACACCAAAGGGCATGGTATGGCAGAATGTACCACTGAGTTGTACTGCACGATATGTGATAAACAAGACCACTCGAAGGTCCGATGTCCCAGGTTCGGGGCAGAGAAGTCATTTGCTGTGGCTTGTGGGTATGCTGTCGATGGTCTTGGCCTCTACTACATTCCGGCACCTAGTCACCATAAGTACAAAGGGGAGACAAAGACTGGCTTCATCAGGGTTAATGGTGGCTCCCTCACGGCGCCAATGGTGACATGTGAGCTGGAGCGACTGATTCTGGGAGTATGGAAGTGGGTTGTACAGGAGACAACGCCTAATTCTTTTAGGACTGTGTTTGCCACAAGGGCAGAGCTGCAGAGGATGAAGGAGTGGGGAGTGTTACACACAAAATTCCCCAACATCACGATGAAGATAGAGGAGGTAGGTGGTAGTGAAGCAAAATGTGTACTGCCAAAAATTTGGGTTCAGTTCACAGGATTGTCAGATGACTTGAGGGAGTATGAGGTCATATGAGCTATTGGGTCGATTCTTGGAGTATCCAAAGAGGTGGATATGAACTTCACAAGGAGATATGACAGATGTCGGGTCTAGGTTGCAGTGCTTGTTCCTAATATCATTCCACAATATGTGGATGTGGCTATTGGGGATTGTTTGTATGAGCTGCATTTTATGGTTGAGACAAATGTGGATGAAAGTAACCCGGAACCAATGGATATGGATCCGGGGAATGACAATGATGAGAGCCCCGAGGATGATGATTTGGTTGATGAGAATGGGAGAAAGCCTAGTAGCTATGCCAAGGGGGAGAAGAAAAATGAGTCAGGAAAATCAGCAGATCGGCATGGGGTCGTTTCGGATGCTGGTGCAAAAGTCAAGCAACTGACACACAAGGAGTTGTTGGGTGCAGCGAGCTCTCTTGGTGTCACGGGAGCGGAGGACCAGCAGGTTGTTGGGGAGCCAGCACAGCAGCAGTTTGCCAAAGCAAGTATTGAGGTGGGCAACCGTGGAGATATGGAAAAGGCCCTGGCGGCCATTCCAGAGGCGCAGGAATCTGAACTCCGGCGCAGCAAGAGGCGAGCTGACTCCAATAGCGGGGACTCGATGGACTTGGCTATGAAGCGCAAGGCTGGGACATCGGACGCCGGGCTACCTACAACAGGTATTGTTCAGAGGGACTTATTGGCTTTGGTTCTAGGCGCAGTTACAACGATGTGAACAAGAAAGAGATGTAATAAGAGACGCATGTCAAGAGTTGGAGGTGTTGGCTATGCGTCAGTTTGCTCACCATGGATGGAGGTTTAGCAATAGTATTGCAATGTAAATCTCTCATCGAATTTTGTGATGTATTTCATTTTGGTAACTCTTAGTAAGCAGACGGAAGTGCTGCTAGTTTGTAACTAAGGCCGTAGCCACTTGTGGTCAAGGCCGGATTATTTTAATCCATTATCTAAAAAAGATAGATGGATTTATTTAATGATGGTATATGTGTGCAAATTTAGATGATTATATATGGTTACAAATTTTATTATTTTTGTGATGGTAGAAGTGGGTAATTTAGACATATATTTAGGGGGTTATTTCAGACAGCACTTTCATAATGGCAGAGGTGGGTAAATATATACAAACAAAATAGATCCAATGGGTATTATGATTTGAGCGTACCTGATCGATGGCTAAAATTTTCTGATTTTTGTGAGAATTTTTAGGATTTGTCTTTTTTTTCTAGCGCATTTGGTGAGGATTAACCTGGAGCCTTCAAAAGGAGCCTCCAATTAGTAATAGTAAGATAAGATATTGTATACAGTTTCTAATTTTCTATGCTAAACACATAGTTTAACTACAGGTTTCAACACTAAACGCATAGTTTCTTTGTCATATATATATGGAGTGATGTCTGTGCTGCTCCCCTTGCCTTCTAGGTATTTCTCCTCAGCAACTAACATCCAGATACCGAGCCACCAAGGTATACCCAATATCATAACTTTCACACAGTAACGGAGATTTCCATTGCCGTCTTACATTGTTGCTGTATTGTGCATGGAGTCAGACGTGCATTGGTTTCATCTGTGTACAATACACGATTCATACATCTACCATATATATACTCGGTGAAAATCAGCATCACAACATGCATGGTTCTCCCATCTGCATCGTTTCTTCTATATATATCTGCCTCTTATCTTTATGTCTGATACAAGACATATATTCACAGGTGTATGAGTAGCCGTGTTCATCTTCCATGTAATCACAATCACAAGTTGTATGAGTAGTGCGTATAGTCTTACCCCGAGGTTCATGCTTGTTCCATGTGTATGCTCCAGGTGCATGTGTGAAGTATATGATGAAATTCTCAAATATATTTTCTTATTCTCCAATAGTTTTCTACCAGCTGCAATTTTAACTGATGAAAATATCTCTTGCAATTTTAAGGTAATGGCTATTAACTTGTCCCGATATAGATGGAAGGAAAGTCCCATTGTCAACTCCCTTGGGTCAACGGTACGGTGCTCCTTAGAAACTATGGGTACTAGCTGTGTGCCAATTACCTGTATGCACATTAATCTGTCGGCATGTCAGTCACACTAGCTAACTCGATCATCGTTGCCTACAAATAGCTTATCTGCTCTCCCAACAAATAGCCACCTGCATCGCGCTGCTCCTGTTGTCCATGGGTTCTCCGGTGATCGCCGACATCCAGGACGATTGCCGCGCGATTTGTGTTCCTAGGTGCAATGCCTTGGCCTCTCAAGTGTGCAATATCGTCACTGATATTGCCCCCATCCTGAATTCTTTGAATTTCTTCTTTTCGACATGCAAAGTGCGGACCTCTGCAATCTGTGTTCCTCTCTGCATAAACGTCTGCAGCCTCAACACCCTGACCCCGGGCTCGCCCATGCCGGCTCTGGCCACCACCATGCAACCCATAATGATGCCTGCGTACGTGCTACTCCTCAAATATTTATGCAGCATAATTAGAGCGGTACAATAAGTACAAATCACTTGTCTTATAGCCAAACCACATCAGCATAATCAGACGTGGAGGAAAGAGAAATGGAGAGAGAAGGGGAGCTTGTCGAGCTGAACGCAGGAACCAAGGCTCCTTTTCCCGTGCTCGGCCCCACACGTATTCAACTTTCTCTGCGGATTCCCTCCTTTCCCACATACTGTGAATTAAAAAAGGCGACAGTGGGTCCGGTCTAATTAAAAAATAGAGTTTAAAGAGACAAGCTATTGTATACCTTGTCTATTAACGTTGTCTCTAGATTACATGGTTTGGCTACCAGCCAAGCTTATTAAACTTGCTCTTAAGCATAATGTGTCTGTGTAATAAAGTGTCCTGCTCCCGGTATGTGCCTGCGAGCCGGTGGAAGCGTGCGTTCAATGCATAACAGTCAGTGCTAATAAGCCTCTAATATAATGTATCTGATCTGGTGTCCAGTGGTACACTGGGAACCGGTGGTTAATGGATGTTTCAATTTCCGTATCAACCAAAAGTCCCCTTATTGTGCTGGTTGTATTCTAGTTACACACTTTACACATCATTTGAGCAAGAGAGGCTACGCCAGCTGATATGGTAGAGTTCTCTCTCGCACGCAGAGAAAGCTTCGCCAAATAAGCAAGAGATCGAGGCTTCGCTGATCAAGCCAGACGGGTTAAGCAAGGGATCGAGGCGATGGCATCAAGGTGCCACGTGAGGGTTTTCCTTTCTCATGCCCCAGTAGCGAAGTCAGAATCAAAATCTATGTATAGCAAACCTACATCGAAAATTACAAATTATAATAGCAAAAAGTGCACATGAATTAATTGATCCTATAATTCAACTTTCTGGCCTTTCAATTTGTTTCACTATTCTGCTGGTATTTGAAATTGGAAGTCATGGATGGTTAGCGACACCATCATTATCTTGAGGAGGAGGATTTCCAAACGGCCTGCTCCCCGCGTCCGCCATCACGAGTCTCGTCAACTCGCGTCGAGGGAGGCAGAGAGGGCGGGCGACAAGGCCTTCATCGATTTGACTTCTGTTGCTTAGAGCAACTCTAGCATACCCTCTAAATAGGTCCATATCCCACGTTTAGAGGGCCGAACAAAAAATATTGCACTCCAGAAATCCCTCTACTTAACCATCTATTTTGGGGAGACCTCCAAATCTAGCCACCATCATCCATTCATGTGAGGTCTCTAGTGAGGCCTCTATTCATGGGGTATCATTGGAGTTGTATTAAGTTTGAAGGCCCTAAAAAATAATAATATCCCCATTTAGGATTTAGAGGGTCTAATTTAGAGACTATTGTTTTTTTTATGGAGTTGCTCTTAGGAATCGATTCAGATGTGCCCTTTAGTTTTTACAGTGGGCCAATGCATGGCAGGCTGTGATGGCCCAAACATCCAAAGGCTAGATCTAGAGGCCCAATGTCCCAAATACCTTGAGCAGTTTCTTCCTCCTATAGAAAGGAAGAACTCTAGTACTCCATCCATGGCGGTTCGGTGGATAACAGATCGACTTGGAACTGGGGGTCTCGCCAGCGGCAGGTTTGCTGGCCGCCATGGCTCATCAAACTAGTGGCTCCGTCACTATTGTGTTGTAAAGACTGCGGATTACTTGATGTGAAGTGTAAAAGTGGCTGCTGTTCGGCTGCCATATCTCTTCTCTTCCTATCTTCAAAAATATATTTGAGGTTCCCTGTTGTGCCAAAATCTAGTTAAACACAGAGACTCTGTGATGCCCATGATACCTCTCTGTCCAAAAAACTCCCACCATTTCCCCGCCTCTTGCGGCTTCCCCACACGTACGGTTTTAAAAAAAATTGTTTACTTTTTGACCAATGCATATTAACCAAGATGCATGATGAGTTATCTCTAAATATTTCTATAGAACATTAATTCCCGTGTATTTCACCACGCGTGTGTACCTGGATAACCATATATACGTAGTTGGAAGATCGTCGCGTGTGCATCTTCTACCTATATAATCCCAAAAAAGAGATCTTCCTTCCACTGTGAAGGATCGAAATGGCGACCAGAGAGAGGGGGGAGTGAATGGGAGCCGATAAAACTTTCTTATCAAAACTTGGCCTATATCCCAGAACCACTACCCACAAGTTCCTCACAAGCTTGTCAAGGTAGCGTAGTCACAACGGACCTACCAACCCTAGGAACAAGCTCGAACGAGATAGAAAGCGGAAGCACAACTTAAGAAGCAAAACCAACTGCTATCTGTCTGAGCCCCGACGGACTGTCCGCACAGAGTTCGCGGACTGTCCGACTGAGAAGGGGCGGACCGTCCGAAAAATCAACTTGAAACTCCAGAAGGTTGGATCCTCTACGGACCGTCTTGCGGACCGTCTGCCAGTGTCGCGGACCGTCCGAAAAAGTCACACGGACTGTCCGAGAAAAGACTTAGCCAAAACGAGAAAAACTCAGAAGGGCAGCCAAACCACAGACCGTCCGCCAATCACATGCGCACTGTCCGGGAACCCTGCGGACCGTCCGCCATACCAAGTCGGACCGTCCGAGAACCCCGACGGACGAACAGGAAGAACAGCTACAGTGACGCGTGGGTCAACTCCCCCAAATCCAACACCGGATCTCCCAGACGGCTGGATCTCTTGAAGCGAAACTTTGGGGAGATGTGAAGCAACCCAAGAGGAAGCTATGCCCCAAAAATCTCGGCCTCTAACTCCCTACAACACAAGAAATCGCGGATCTAACGGAAGAACACCCTGACCACGAGTTCATCACAAAAACATCAAATCCGGACACAATCTCGGCGTTTGAGGGGTCAAGATCATCCACTAAGAGGCACAAGGCACTCACCCATGATCCCCACAAAGAAATCCGAGAGGAAACGGCCTAGAAACGAAGAATCGAACCAAGAACGAAAATGTCACAAAATAAACTCGGGAAGGAAGACATGCAAATCAATTCTAGAACGATTCTTCCATACAACCAGAGGTCACGATCTGTACAACGGTGGCTAACCTCCACCCTTCATCCACCCGCTAAGATTACTCGATCTGCACTTGGCTAGCCTACCAGAATAGAGAGAAAATGAACTAGGGTTTCGAACAGATAACTTGCCATCCCCTCCACCTTCTATTTATATTAAGTCATCTGGTGAGGGGAAAAGACCACACTACCCCTACACTCTAAGCCTAAGATACATACCCCTCAGGGGCAATCTTGGAACTCTGAGATATTTCCTCCGGCTGGGCACGCCGTCCATCCGGCCTTGCTTCCCTCCGACGCAAGCTCCAGGATCCCGCCGCGCGTCCACCGCTTCGAAGCTTCCCGAACATGCCCGGATCACCGTCTCCGTCATGTTGGGCCTTCGGGCTCGGTTTTAAGGCCCAAACCGAGAAACCCACCTCCGATGGTTTTGTGGCCCAACCATCAAACCCCGCGCACAAGCTTCGGTTGTTAGCCGCTACCTTGCACCGGCTCATTTCACGACGTCGTATTGCTCTTCTTGCACCATGCCGACCGCACTTGGTTCCGTCTGGCCACCGGGTCCCTCGAACCAAGCCTACTTGTCTCTCCACTCCTCGGAGGCCACTCTGGCTAAGACCTTTCGCGCTTGTTCATCACCTGCACCAACGCAAACCAAGTCGCATCGAACACCTGCAGTACTAGGCCAAGAGTCAGTCCAACACCACGTTGTCAATCACTCATCACACTGGAAGCAACCATCCGCCGTCGGACACACCTGGTCCTCAATCTCCCCCTTGATGAGTGCATTGACAACACACCTCACGATTTTGGATAGGAAAGATAAAACAGAAAAGAAAAAGAAAAGAAGACTCAAACAAGTGACTCAAAGCAAAGAGCAAGCCGAAAAACCAAGTCACTTGAAAGAGAAAGTCTCGGTCCCCTAAGACAAGGGCAACGGCTCAACACAACCGAGACCAACAAGCTCCAAATGTCGACTCCTCAAGAAGAGGCAGAAAGGGCTCAACACCATCGGCATAAAGAGCAAAGCAAATCAGGAACACAAGAAGCTCCCCCTGAACAAAAGCGGACTCCTCCTGAACAAATGCATGCAGACTCAAGTTCTCCCCCTGAACTGAGTATCCCTCTAATGCAAAGCTATGCACACAAATTCTCCCCTGTTTACCATACAAGTTCTCCCCCTTGTTGCCAATGCATGAATCAAGGCTAACATGTAGACAATTCAACCTAGAGATTCTCAAATATACAATGAGCACTATAAAATGCTACACAAGTGCAAATGAGCAAGCAAGATAGTCCAAGGTTCTGTACAAGCATTGCCAACAAGATTTCATGATTGTATAAGCATATGGCCAATTAGTTTCCAAGTTCAACAAGTTTTCCAAGAGTTTATCACCTCATGAGCAAACTAAGAACTTCAAGCCAAAATGAACTAAATCATCCCAGGTCACCAATTCTAGTTAAAAGATCATTGCAAACACCCAAAGTCTATCTCATGTCATGTCAAAGCCACCGAGCCATGTGTCTACTTCTAAACAGAGACTTCTCTTGGTAGACAGCATGCAACGGTTTAGCACCCAAAATTGTACACATAATAGCATATTTGACATGTTTAGCACATTTTTGTTTTTCAACCATAAGCACTTCATTTTTCAGATTTTGAATTATGGTACATGAAGTGCCTTTGCGGCAAAAAGAAGCTCATGCTTCTCCACAAGATAAACAGTGGGCTAAACATTTGCAATGATAAGATGATCTTTGACCCATTTAGCAAGAAAAAGATATCCTAGCACAATCTAAGCATGAGAGAGCATTTAGGCTTGTACTAAGTATGGAAAGCATTTGCTCATGGGTGAGATCAAGTTTAACATTTCAAAATCATTTGCAAGCTCATTATGAATATACAGTGAATCAATCAGGAGCATAGCAAATCATCATCTAAGAACTACACACATGTTCACCAGCTCAAGTGTAGCAGATTATAGCATTCAATCCATATGGGAGAAGCTCATCCTAAAATGCATATAAAAATGTACAGATGCAAGACCTATGAAACAAATGCAAATGCAGACTGTACAAAGTAGACATATGCTACAAGGAACCCCAAAAACCAACTCACAGAGGACAACAGACTCCAAGCTCTCCTCGCAGGAGGGCAAAGGTAGCTTGATCAAGAGGTTTTGTAAAAATGTCAGCTAACTGGTTCTGGGTGGAGACATGGGATAGTTCAATGTGACCTTTCTCAACGTGATCTCTCTCAGAAAGTGGTACCTCACTTCAATGTGTTTGGTCTTGGAATGTAGTACAGGGTTCTTAGCTACACTAATGGCACTGGTGCTATCACAAAGAAGTGGAACTCTAGAGAAGCTTAGACCAAAGTCACTCAAGGTGTATGTGATCCATAGGAGCTGGCAGCAGCAACATATTCGGCTTCAGTGGTGGACTGTGCAACACTAGACTGCTTGCGAGAAGACCAAGAGACCAGAGAAGAACCAAGAAATTGACACTGACCCGAGGTAGACTTGCGATCCAACCGACACCCAGCGAAATCAGCATCGGAGAACCCGTGAAGGCTGAGTGTCGAGGAGGCAGAGTACCAAAGACCCAAATCAGGAGTGTATTTTAGGTACCTAAAGATTCTCTTGACAGCCTGCCGATGCGAAGTTCTCGGTGTAGCTTGAAAACGAGCGCACAAACACACACTGAATTGTATGTCTGGCCTCGTCGCTGTCAAGTAGAGGAGGGAGCCGATCATGCTCCGGTACTCCTTCTGGTCCACTGGATCTCCATCTTCATCAGCATCCAACGCCGCAGTTGTACCCATCGGTGTTGACATCGGCTTGGAGTCACTCATGTCGAACTTCTTCAACATGTCCTTCGTGTACTTCACTTGATGCACAAATGTCCCATCCTTGACTTGCTTGATCTGCAGCCCGAGGAAGAACTGCAGCTCTCCCATCATTGACATCTCGAATTCCCTGCTCATGTCTTGAGAAAATTTCTCCACAAGTGCATTAGATGAGCCACCAAAGATAATGTCATCCACGTATATCTGGACAATCAGGATGTCACTACCAGCACGAAGCAAGAACAGGGTTTTGTCTACTGTCCCCATCACAAACCCCTTACTTAACAAGAACCCTCGTAGTCTCCCATACCACGCTCTAGGTGCTTGCTTTAGACCATATAATGCTCGGTGGAGTTTGTACACTCGGTGTGGATGCTTCTCACTCTCAAAACCCGGTGGCTGCCTCACAAAGACTTCTTCCTCTATTACCCCATTCAGAAAAAGCACTCTTCACATCCATTTGGTGCAATTTGAATCCTTTAGCAACAGCAAATGCTAGAAGAATTCAAATTGCTTCCAAATGAGCTACATGAGCAAATGTCTCCTCAAAGTCTATTCCTTCTTTCTGTAAGAACCCATGCGCAACCAACCTAGCCTTGTTTCTCACAACCTCACCACTCTCACCCTGTTTGTTCTTCCAGACCCATTTGGTTCCTATAGGATGACAATTTGGTGGAGGCTCAACTAGTTCCCACACTTCATTTCTCTCAAAGTTTTCAAGCTCTTCGTGCATAGCATTAACCCAGTTTGCATCTGATAAAGCGTGTCTAATATCCTTGGGCTCGAAAGAAGCAACAAATGCAGAATGAGCAAATTGAGAGTTGTTTCTTGACCTTGACCTTGTAGTGCGCTCATCGAAGTCTCCTATGATGCTTGAGGGTGGATGCCTCGCTTGAATGTGTCTTGGTGCCTCACGCCTAGACATCTCCTCCCCCTCAGCAACTGCTTCCACTCGACCTCCAGGTACTTGTGTTGATGTGGTAGTGGGGGATGGACCATCGTCAACCGTAGTCGTCGTAGTGGAGGTAGTGGGTACACGTGTCGTTGGAGGCACACCATCTCCATCGTCATCTTCACCATCATCCTCTTGCTCGTCCTCGAAGATTTTCTGTCCCATCTCTTCATCACCTGCACACTCAAAGACAGTCGAGCTACATGGAATCGTCTCGTCGAATGTAACCTCGCAAGTCTCCATGATTTGGTTCGAGTTAAGGTTGAGCACACGATATGCTCTAGAGTGATTAGCATAACCAAGAAAAATGCCATCATGAGAACGAGACTCGAATTTGTCTAGATTTCCTTTCTTAAGAATGAAGAACTTGCAGCCGAAGACTCGGAAATGACTCACCTTGGGGGTCTACCATGAAAGATCTCATAGCAAGTCTTCTTCTTGAACGCACGAAGGAAAATCCGATTTGAGACATAGCATGCGGTGCTCACCGCCTCGGTCCAATATCTCCTAGGAGTCCTATGCTCATCGAGCATCATCCTAGCCATCTCACAAGAGTCCGATTTTTCCTCTCCACAACACCATTCTGACAAGCGACATAAGGCGAGGAAAACTGATGTTCAAGACCTTGATCACGGCAAAAGGCTTCAAAACGAGCATTCTTGAATTATGTGCCATTGTCACTGCGGATAGCTCATATGGCATTACCATTACATTCGTTTTTCAACCTCAAGATCAAGTCTCGAAAGAACCCAAAAGCCTCATCCTTAGATGCCAAGAAAAACACCCGAGCATAGCGAGAATAGTCGTCCACTATCACAAGGACATACCACTTCCCACTGACTGAGCGAACGCGAGCTGGACCAACCAAGTCCATATGAAGAAGCTCCCCGGGACGCTCAGTCATCACCTTAGTCAAAGGTGGATGAGAAGTGGCGACCATTTTCCCATGCCTACAAGGAGCACACACCAAATCCTTCTCATACCGAAGTTTGGGCAATCCTCGGATAAGGTCAAGACTGCTCAAACGAGAGAGCAAGTCAAAGCTCAAATGACCCAACCTCCTATGCCACTTCCAAAGCTCGGAAGAGGAACCAGCCACTAGACAGCGAGAGGGACCGAAAGACCTCGAGAAATCAGCACGGAAAACTTGACCCTCGGGAATGATCATGCACACAAGGTCACCTCGAGAATCAAGAATCCGAGAAGAACCACTCACAAACCGAACCTCAAAACCCTCGTCAAGCAACTGAGAGACAGAGAGCAAATTAAAACCAAGCGACTTGACGAGAGCAACACGCTTCAACGCAAACTTCTCACTTACCTGAATATCTCCCTCTGAAAGCACTCTTCCCTTACCATTATCCCCAAAAGTGATGTACTGCCTTGTCTTCACCGGGGTGAGGCTTGAGAACCACCTTCGATCTCCGGTCATGTGACGAGAGCAACCGGAGTCGATCAACCATGACCTCCTCGAGCCTCCCACCACCTGCAAAATCAGAAGCGAGTGCGGAAGTGAGCAAACGACTCAGCACTGGGGTTAGCACAAAATGAGTCAAACCAGTGTCGAGCCATCTGCTCAAAAGAGGGGTTAGCAACATCTACTCTACCACCATCAGCAAAAGGTGGGAACATATCACGCCTCACAAACGGAGCTCTATCACGTCTAATCGGAGGAGCACCACGCGGGGGAGAGCATGGCCTGAACTCCCTCTGGACAACAAAGCTACGGTCGTTCCTCCCAAGCTCGTACTGACTACGAGGAAGGGGACGCCTAGCAAACTCACCACGTCTAACCCCAAAGTGCCTATCACCACCTCTCTGAGGATCACCTGCAACACCACGAGCACCTCCTCTAGGCATCGAGCGCACAAACTTTTCACCCCTAGGCATAGGTGCACGAGGCTCAGGCACGCTATGAGAAGAGCGGTACCTGTCCCGGTTACCCATCTCTCTTTCTCTCCTCACTTCTCTCTTCCTTCTGAAGCAGAACTCCTCTTGGTGTCCATCCCTACCACAAAACCCACAATGGTAGCGGACTGGCTTTGGCTTTGGAGCTTCTTTTGGTAGAGGCTTCTCACTTGGCTTGAGACCACTCGATTCTCCCACAAAATTCACTCTCTTTTGGATGTTGTTGGTTTGAGAAGTGAACACAGGAGGATCAGGAGTAGTGTCAAGTTTGTTCTTCAAGTGGTTGGGTTTGGGATCAAAGGTGTTCTTGGCTGGGGTAGTTTGTGGTGGAATTGGCACACTCTCACACACCTTCTCCGATCCAAGCCCTCGACTATTAGCTCTCCTGAACTGAGCTATCATCATACCAAGCTGGGGCTCATGACCAGACAGCCAACCCAAACACTTACGCAACTCATCATTCTCATCCTGCAGTCGGTTAGTTGCATGCTCAAGTTCAAGAATCTTCAAAGCATTCACATCACAACTATAACAGACATGAGTAGCAGAAGATTTCAAAGAACTTTCAAGGCACTTGATCCTAGCATGAGATTCATTCAATTTAGCATGCAAAACAGGACAAGAAGTGCAACCTCCTAGCAAAGCAGATCTAGATTTCAACTCATCAAGTTCAACTTGGAGCATATCAAGTTCTTCAAGTTTAGTCATGTGTTTCTTCTTATATTCAACCAATTCATTCATCACATGTTCACAATTTATGCATTCAAGCTCATCAGGAACAACAGAGACAACTTTCAAAGCATCAATCTCAACTTGAGAAACAGCAAGAAGAGACTCAAGTTTAGCCACTTTCTCCTCAGACACACCAAGCAAAGACCTAAACTCCATCTTCTCCTTGTTGGTCTTTCTAAGCACATCATCACGGTTGTCAAGCAAAGCATTCAACCTATCAACCTCCTCTAGCAAGAAGTTTGGATCACGATTTACCTCATCTTCGGAGTCTGAGTCCGAGCCTTCTCCTTCACTCTTCTTGCCGTCGGTGCTGTGTGCCGTGGTACAGAAACCACCAGAAGCTGCACACGCCAACCCATTGAAGTTCTTGCTTGAGTGCCTCCGGCGTCGACCTTGGTCCTCATCCTCGCTGCTTGAGCTCGATGAAGTGTAGCTGTAACTCGGGTCGACGTTGCTCGCACCGGCAACCAAGTCTCGAGGCTTGTACTTGTGCTTGTGGCCACCGTGCTTCTTCTTCTTGTACTCTTCCTTGCTCTTGTGCTTGTCCTTGTAGTCATTCCTTGATCGGTTCTTGTGGTCAACCCTTGATCGGTGCTTGTAGTCGTTCCTGGGCTCGCTTGCTTCCGGGCATTCGGCGATGAAGTGCCCCATCTTGCCGCATCTGTAGCATGTACTCCCAACACGCCTGCTACTCTTGCGGTTCTCGTGCAATCGCCCGAACCTCTTGGTCAGCAACGCGAGATCGTCCTCGCTCAGCACCTCGAACTCCTCATCTGGCAAAGAGACAAGCATAGACAAAGCAAACTATCGAGAGGAGTTAGCAAGCGACCTAGAACTAGAACCACTCATGGGGGCCAGACTATGGGGATCAGTCGGGTTCTCAAGCTTGGCTCTAGTCATCCTATCAATCTCTGAGGACTTAAGCTTTGAAAACAACCCATTGACTGTGAGTGTCTCATAGCTATCCGACTCCATAATGGCCTCAACCTTCGCACCCCACACAGATCTATCCAAACAGTGCAAGAGCTTCAAAGCTCTATCATGATCTGAGTAAGGGAGGACGGTGATATTGGCTTGCATGTTGTTCACTATCACGGTAAACCTCTGAAACATGGCATCAATTGACTCACCGGGCAAATGAGTGAAATTCTCATACTCCCTCCGGTAAGTCGAAAAGAGCCTAGCCTTAACAGCACCATCACCACCATGAGCAACCTCCAACTTCTGCCAAATCTTACAAGCAAGCTGCTCTTCGATGACACGATTGAACTCATGCTCGTCGAGTGCTTTGAACAAGTAATCAACTGCCTTTGCATTTGCCTCAAACTTATCCTTATCAACATGAGTCGCTCTTGCAGCAGGGATGGTATAGGTATTATCAAGAGTGATATCCCAAATCAATTGTCCCTTGCCGCGGAGAAAAGCACCCATCCGAACCGACCACATCCGGTAATTCTTTCCATCGAAGAAAGGAGGACCTGAACCCTTTCCTGAGTAGGCCATCTTTGGATCTTAAGACTGGTTAGAATCACAAAGATCCATAACCGGCTATGATACCAATTGAAGGATCGAAATGGCGACCAGAGGGGGGAGTGAATGGGAGCCGATAAAAATTTCTTCTCGAAACTTGGCCTATATCCCAGAACCACTACCCACAAGTTCCTCACAAGCTTGTCAAGGTAGCGTAGTCACAACGGACCTACCAACCCTAGGAACAAGCTCGAACAAGATAGAAAGCGGAAGCACAACTTAAGAAGCAAAACCAACTGCTATTTGCCTGAGCCCCGACGAACTGTCCGCACCGAGTTCGCCGACCGTCCGAGGACCTGGCAGACTGTCCGACTGAGAAGGGGCGGACCGTCCGAAAAATCAACTTGAAACTCCAGAAGGTTGGATCCTCTACGGACCGTCTTGCGGACCGTCCGCTAGTGTCGCGGACCGTCCGAAAACGTCACACGGACTGTCCGAGAAAAGACTTAGCTAAAACGAGAAAAACCCAGAAGGGCAGTCAAACCATGGATCGTCCGCCAATCACATGCGTACTGTCCGGGAACCCTGCGGACCGTCCGCCATACCAAGTCGGACCGTCCGAGAACCCCGACGGACGAATAGGAAGAACAGCTACAGTGACGCACGGGTCAACTCCCCCAAATCCAACACCGTATCTCCCAAACGGCTGGAGCTTTTGAAGCGAAACTTTGGGGAGATGTGAAGCAACCCAAGAGGAAGCTATGCCCCAAAAATCTCGGCCTCTAACTCCCTACAACACAAGAAATCGCGGATCTAACGGAAGAACACCCTCACCACGAGTTCATCACAAAAGCTTCAAATCCAAACCAAATCTCGGCGTTTGAGGGGTCAAGATCATCCACAAAGAGGCACAAGGCACTCACCCATGATCCCCACAAAGAAATCTGAGAGGAAACGGCCTAGAAACGAAGAATCGAACCAAGAACGAAAATGTCACAAAATGAACTCGGGAAGGAAGACATGCAAATCAATTCTAGAACGATTCTTCCATACAACCAGAGGTCACGATCTCTACAACGGTGGCTAACCTCCACCCTTCATCCACCCGCTAAGATTACTCGATCTGCACTTGGCTCGCCTACCAGAATAGAGAGAAAATGAACTAGGGTTTCGAACAGATAACTTGCCATCCCCTCCACCTCCTATTTATATTAAGTCATCTGGTGAGGGGAAAAGACCACACTACCCCTACACTCTAAGCCTAAGATACATACCCCTCAGGGGCAATCTTGGAACTCTGAGATATTTCCTCTGGCT
The DNA here is from genome assembly GCA_033239725.1 of Echinochloa phyllopogon. Taxonomy (NCBI): domain Eukaryota; kingdom Viridiplantae; phylum Streptophyta; class Magnoliopsida; order Poales; family Poaceae; genus Echinochloa; species Echinochloa phyllopogon. Next base: position 52,511,139 of record BTCW01000017.1, read on the forward strand.
AGGCACGCCGTCCATCCGGCCTTGCTTCCCTCCGACGCAAGCTCCAGGATCCCGCCGTGCGTCCACCGCTTCGAAGCTTCCCGAATATGCCCGGATCACCGTCTCCGTCATGTTGGGCCTTCGGGCCCGGTTTTGAGGCCCAAACCGAGAAACCCACCTCCGATGGTTTTGTGGCCCAACCATCAAACCCCGCATGACAAGCTTCGGTTGTTAGCCGCTACCTTGCACCGGCTCATTTCACGACGTCGTATTGCTCTTCTTGCACCATGCCGACCGCACTTGGTTCCGTCTGGCCACTGGGTCCCTCGAACCAGGCCTACTTGTCTCTCCACTCCTCGGAGGCCACTCTGGCTAAGACCTTTCGCGCTTGTTCTTCACCTGCACCAACGCAAACCAAGTCGCATCGAACACCTGCAATACTAGGCCAAGAGTCAGTCCAACACCAGGTTGTCAATCACTCATCACACTGGAAGCGACCATCCGCCGGTCCTCGGACACACCTGGTCCTCACACTGCGTTCAGAACTAAAACTCAGATCTGGCGTGTTTGAATGAAGTATCATAAATTCTTCACTTTTTGTGTTTGGCTGAATATTATTGATCATTTGCATATATAGTTACGTTTCAGATCAAATGCCAGTCTTACACGCGATCATCCTTGATCGTGATCCGGCCGATAAGAGAGAGAATCCTATTTCTCCTAATTTTCTAACGCGAGGGCGAGGATCACGAACTCATTATATTATATTTCTTAATAATCGCAAACTACCTTCAAGTCAGCGGTGCCCCATTCTACAAATAGCAAATCAATCATATTAACGTGCCCGTCGTTGTCGGCGGGTCAACCATTAACGTGCACCGCGCTACTCTGAACTCTGACATTAGCCAGATTTGTTGCCTACAAATAGCACTTCAGGTTTCCCAATATGGGCATCATCATCAGATCCTGCAAAAATATTCTCCTGCTCCATCTACTCTTACTCTAGCTACCAACTTAACCACCCCCTGCCACTCCTCTAGCTGATCAGATCACCATGGCTGCCGCCGTGCGCAGGACGCCGGCCATTGCCGCCGCCGCCGCAGCCGCCTGCGCCGCGCTGGTCCTGCTGTCCATGGCTTCGCCGGCGACGGCCGACATACAGGACGACTGCCGCGTGATCTGCCGTCCAAAGTGCGATGACTTCACCACTCAGGTGTGCAGCGACCTCGATAGTACTTTACCCGTTTATCTGGATTTCTTCTTCACGACGTGCAAGGTCCGGGTGTCTTCAGAATGCACGAACCTCTGCATCAATGTCTGCAGCCTCAACACCATTACGCCGACGTCGCCGCCGGCGCCGGCCAGCCCGCCGCCGCCACCGTGCAGTCCATAGTGATGCTCGCCGGCGGCGTACGTGTGTAGCTTCTGCACATATTGCTACTGCATAAAAGCTAATGTGTCTCCATGTAATAAAGTCCCCTAGTCCCGGTGTATGTCGTCTGCATATGCTGGCTTAGAGGAAGCATTCGTGCAATAATGTGTGTGGTCTATGTTCGGTTGTGATTTAATTTCCCTTTGATTATCGTTCCGGTTGTCTTAAGGTTATTGGACATTAATTTGTACCTTTCTGGTTAAGTCATTGTGCACACCTATATATACGTAATTTTATTGCACAGTGGTTATGGATCTGCCCTTCTGACTGCTGCTGATAATGGCAAACGGTGACGGATATCTTATATCGGCCGATGTGCTTTTGGAACTTTTAATTTACTGGTTGAGCACGCTGCACCTATTTTACGTTCTGCATGATTGTGGAGTCTTCCATTGGCAGGGACTATGGTTGTTGTTCCGGTCATCTTCTCTCATGTCTTATTAGTCAGTGTACACAATCATATATTTATGAAAAAGTCTAAATTACTACTCTAAAGTATATATAATTGAAGTCTATATAACCTCATAAACTATAAAACCGTTTATTTAACCCTAAAGTTTCTAAAACCAGCTCATTTTTCACCGTTAACACTAAACTAAAACCGGTTTTGCATACATAGATAGTGGATTTGCTTACTTTGTTCACCGGGATAGCCACATCATCATCCATTATCCACATCTACCATCTTGGAGCATCTTTCTCGTATGTGTTGCACTATCTCTAGCGCTGTTAGCACCAGCACCGGCATCTACCCGCTGTATCTGCACTGTGTAGCAGCCCTCTTCTTTAACCCAAAGCCTTCAATGAATCACTATTGACCACTTCTGATATGCAAAGGTTGAGGGCGATAGTACCCCTGCCATAATGATCTACGATGAAGAGCATTGGTGGCTCCTGCAGCCTGGGCCTCAGGGTTTCCAAAAAAAAAAAACTGGGCGTCAGGGAGCGTTGACATGTGAAGGACAAAACCCTCATGGATCAAATGTGTTCTAAATTAGTCCACCTAACCTAATGTTATTATTCTTTCTCACGAATTGGATCACGTAAGGAAGAAATGCAGTGTCCACATAGGCAATTCTGTTTCATTTGAGTGACAGAGGTGAAAAAATGATCCGGTTCTGAAAACTCGGGGTAAAATAGTTTAGGGAGTTATGTGGGCTTGGGCTATATTTCTATATAGTGATTTAGACTTTTTCGTCATTCATATACCTTATCAATCCCATATTACTATTTGTAATATTTGAGCATTCGTCTTAAAAAATATAATTATATACATATTATTCATTTTGTTTCTGACTTACTTTATCATATCAAAGGTATTTTAAAATTCATATTTTTATATAGTTGACTAATTATTAGCCAAAATTATTAATTTCATTATTTAGTTAAGTTAAGTAGAATAAGTACCACTGAATCCATGTTAAAAAGGACTCTATGTTTAACTTACAATATAAATTTATTTTTCTGTATAAATATTTGCTAAAAGGAAAAAATCAAACTAATGAAAAAAATCACTGAGGTGGTAGTGGATATAGTGATATGCCGAGTTTAGTACTCGCAAACAAACCTAGCACATTTTGGCCGCTGGATTGGCTTTGATTTGAGTTAGAAAAAGGTGATTTGTGTGAAAGAAGGCACAAATACACACTTTCTGGTCATAAATCAAGTCGATTTGATCCAAAGAAATTACACTTTGAAAAACAAAAATAATTAAGAATTTTCCAGTAAACAAACCCGAGTGTTGCTAAGAGATTTTGCACTCCAAATAGTGCTGCATGAGAAGGGAGAAAATGACAGCGGAAAAAATACACACTTTCTGGTCCAAATAACAGCACATGGATCATCAATAACAAATACAAGAAAAATTGAACTTCATGGGTTGATTCATCTAAAAGAAACTAGGTGCATACAAAATAACTGGCTCCTTTTTATCAAGTTCGAGATGTAAATAACCCACTGATCTTTGCTTGAACTTCACGGGGTATTTGCGCTGCAATAAGCGTGCATCCTGATAGGCCTGGCTGAAAATTTCACATCGGAAACGTAACCAGCAACTCAGTTACTCTGCGGGCCGCTCCTTTTGCTCGATTGATGGGCCGCTAACTGTTTGCTGCTGCTTCGCTACCATCATCATGGGCTGGGAACGGTGCTCCGGCCAGGCCGGGCCACGGGCCCATGGTCCATGACGAGCCCAGCGAAAACAGAATCCAGCCTTCCAAGAGAGAGAGAGAGAGAGAGAGCTGTGCAGGGCTCTGAATTTCTGCAAGTGAACTACAGTTTACATTGATTTCGAATTTTTTTTAAATCATAGGTTCTGATTTACGCATGCACGTCCCGTACAAGACGCAATTTCCTACAGGCGTTGACCGTTTCCTCCCTAATCCTCATCCAAATAAAACACACAGCATCCAATCATCAGTCACCAGTAGTAGTATTTTTCTCTCCGAAGAGATGAGCCACCAGCCACCAACCAGCGGTACTTTTCTTTTAGAACAAATTAACACTAGACACCAGCCAAACGAACTCCCATCCCATCCCAAGAAGCCTTCTGAATTTCGTAGTAGTCAAATAAATACTCACACGTTGAGATTTGGCGTCAGATTCCTCTAGAACGCCAGCCACCGTTGACGAAACGCCACGGCCAGGTCTACCGCCCCTGACATGCGGGCCCGGCACAGTACCCCCGACGGCTAGCCATGGCCCATGGGCCAGGTCCCTCCCTCCTCCGGGTCGTTTTCGCCGTGCCCCCTCCGCCTCTTCAACTATCCCATGCAGGCCACCACCTCTGCTTCTGCCCGACCAAACCAAGGGCCGAAATGCAAAACGCTAAGCTTCCCGGGCTAATCCGGTGACCCCACGCCGCGGGACACGTGGCGGTTCCTGACTGGTCCTCGAGTGGCGCCCTCTCGGTTACTAGCCTAGCTGTTTGGTAACTTCACGGAACGGCCCTCGGGAAACTTGGGTTATTATTTTTTTTATTAGTTTTTTTTTCTTTTTTTTCCTCCGGTTGAGTTTCCTTGCCGTCGCCGTCGTCGTCGTCTTCCTCTCGCCTTTACCTCACCAGCCTCCTCCGGTGGGGGCGACGGGAGAGGCAGCCAGAGAGGAAGGAAAGAGGATACGGCGATGGCCTCGCTGGTGCGGATGGCGGCGGCGCTGCTGCTGCTGCTCGCGGCGCTCCTGGCATCCGCTTCGTCCCCCGCGGCGGCGGCGGAAGCGGAAGCGGGAGGAGGTGAGGGAACTCTTCCACGTTTCAGCCGCCGGTACTCCCGTTCCTGTCGATTCCTGGCTCTCGCTTGGCCGGCGCTGCTTCCGGATGGCTCGTGGGTGGTTGCGTGGGAGTGAGCGATTCGGACGGAGGAAAGCTTGGAGAGACGGTGAATCGATAGGTTGCGGCGGCTGTGCTATTGGGGGAATTAGATGGGGTTGATTGATGAGGTTCAGCTCCTGGAAGCTGCACTATTTAGTAGTAGTACACGACTGCTGTGACCGCAGATTTCTTCCGGATGTGAGCAACCTTGGTGCTGGGGGGACACTGTAGATTGGGTAAAGTTTTGTAAACAAAGCTGCTATCTTTAGAGCAATGCTTGGTGCGCTCTGTGGGGGCCGAAGGTCACACTACCACTACTGCTACCAGCTTGCTCTCGCCTGCAAGATCTAGTGCGGTGTAGGAAATAGCGATGCTTTAGTTAGGAGATATAAGTTTCTTGCCTGCGTGCTTTGGAGCTGTGCTGCTGTCCGGTGCCGGCAGATATGTGAAACGAGTAGCGGGTTAAGCTTGTGTGCTTCTCAAATTGGATTGGATATCGCAGTGCTGAAATCTGGTCTCTCACATGAGGACTTTATTTATTATTTTACTTCCATAGAGCTATTCTGCCAGTACTAAAGTGTTAACATATTGGTTATACTTTTCTTGGCCAAATGCAGTACTCAAGATGAAGCATTCTGATGGTGGTTATCCTTACAACCATACTCTTGCACATATCCTTGTCGAATATGCATCAGCTGTAAGCTCCCCACTTCCTCCTTGGCAATGTGCTATCACTTAATCTTGTCAATAATTTCGTAAATTTGCTCAAACTTCCAAACTAGACAATTTCTGTGCTCAAGCTTTCTCCCACGCCCTTTTATTTTCTTAACAAAAACTTTGAAATAAACTCCTTTCCACACCATGACATTAACTCCCTCTTCTATGAAGTATCCAAAAAAAACTCCCTCTTCTATGCAGCATTTTCAGTCAGGAACCTCTTATCCTATCTCCAAATGCTTTGTTTTATAGACTCAGCTTATATAAATACATTTTTCAGGTTTATACATCTGACTTAACATCACTTTTCACGTGGACCTGTCCAAGGTGTGAAGGCCACACGAAGGTAACTCGCTTATAAGTCACTTAAGTTTGTGCTAGTTCTGTTTGTGCAAGTTGTTCTACATGTTCCTTGAAATTAATTGTCTGTTTTTTTGCATTATTGATGCAGGGTTTTGAGGTGATAGAGATCATTGTAGATGTGGAGAACTGCTTACAGGTTCGTTATCTTTGACTGTTCAAGGAATCTTCTTCTGCTTGCACTCAATGTTTAATTTTTATTATGTTCAATTGTTTATTAAAAAACATGCAGGCATTTGTTGGAGTTGCCCCTGACCCACGGTCCATAATTATTGCATTTAGAGGCACTCAACAACACAGGTACAGAAAATATTCTATTATGCATAGCATATCAGTGATCAAGACTGTACTGTAAGGATATATGTTCTCAACCACCATCCTTTTATCCATGCTGTTTCATTATGTGTTTCACTTTTTAACTCTAAATTGTTTTCTCGTTTAAAACTTATCAAATGTCATGTGCTATTTAGAACCATCCAATTTTCACATCTATTTTATCGGTTGCCTTGGAATTTTACCTGCACAGTGTTTCAAATTGGATTGAGGATCTCTTCTGGAAGCAGCTCGATGTGACTTATCCAGGCATGCCTGACGCAATGGTAATACTACTAATCAAGTTTTTGTTGATTTTTTTAGTTCTTATTGAATTAGCAATAACTCTTGGTTGTTTGCTCCTTGTCTTCTCTTGTTGCAGGTTCATCATGGGTTTTATACTGCATATTATAATACAACTATGCGACAGGAGATCTTGAAATCTATTCAATGGGCGAGGAAAACATATGGAAAACTGCCCATAAATGTTGTGGGTCACTCCATGGGAGGGGCTTTAGCTTCATTCTGTGCCCTTGATCTTTCTGTAAGCACTTTTAAGCCACCTGGATAGTTTTGGTTCCTTCATGAATCATGAGGTGCTATGGCAATACATGTGAACTGGTTTCCTCCAATCTCACCATTAAAAACAGTCTAGCACCTTCTTCTGACCAAAGTTATTTCATATATCATCTAATGTAGTACTAGGTTTATTGCATCAAATGTTATATACTTCCTCTTATCAGAAATATACTTCCATTAGGACATAGAAACGGTCTCCAATAGACACTCTTACTAAAAATATGTATAAAAATGTACTATACTATTAATATCTATAGAAATGTACTATACTATTAATATCTATAAAAAATGTACTATACTAGTAATATCTATAAAAATGTACTATACTAGCAATATCTATAAAAATGTACTGTCTTAAATAGAGAGAGTAATATCTATAAAAATGTACTGCTATCTTAAATAGAGAGTGATATATTATGAAAGTATATTTTTTGTAATAAATCTAGTCATGCTAATCTTATGTAGGCCGTCTAACAATATTTTAATCCTTTATAGTCGGATAAAAAAGTTTAACTTAGGAAAAACCTATATGAACTTATATTTCCGATCAGAGAAAATATGCTCCTAGGATTTAACCTATGCTTCTTACTTGATATTGTTGCGTGTATTATTACTATATATGCAGTTTGCTACCTTCAATGAACTTATATCTTCTTTTCTTTTACAGGTTAAGTTTGGGTCACAGGAAGTTGAGCTCATGACTTTTGGACAACCTCGTATAGGCAATCCTGCTTTTGCTGAATACTTTGGTGCCCAAGTCCCAAGAACAATCCGTGTGACCCATCAGAATGATATTGTGCCACATTTACCACCGTACTATTATTATCTAGGTGAATGGACATATCACCATTTTGCTAGAGAGGTACGGATGAAAGGAATTGACAAAAATGCATCTATATACTGAAGGGTTTTTTTCCAGGCTACTCTTACATCATCCATTTCCTCTGCATGTGTTTCTCACTAGGTTTGGCTTCATGAGACAATAAAAGGAAATGTGGTTACCAGAAATGAGACAGTCTGTGATGATTCCGGCGAGGACCCAACCTGCAGCCGGTATCTATTGCTTCACATGGCCTCACAGCTTTGTACATTTATGGTCTTCCCTGTGTTGCTTATTGTTTGCTTTTTATTGAACAGGTCAGTCTATGGGATAAGTGTAGCAGATCATCTTGAGTACTATGGTGTCACACTGCATTCTGATTCAAGGGGAACCTGTCAATTTGTGTTGGGTGCAGCCAACTCAGTATACAGCTACATTCGTGAAGTCAATGGAACCATCATCTTGTCAAGATATCCACAAGAACCACACGCCCTAGAATCTATGTGACTTTGTATTCCACGAAATACACCACTGTACAGTATTTTATTTTCATTTTGTGTACAGCTCATGAAATACTGAGCAATCCTAGAGCTCTCCTGAGGATAAGGAGAGGCTCACCTTTTAAATGCGCCCCCTTCGCTCAAGTGAGAATTTGTACATATAAGCTCCAAAACATTGTATGCACGCTTCGATTGATGTACATAAAAAATATATCAATGGCTTAAATAATGGAAATGTTTGATGCTACACCTTTGTTTTTTCACTCATCGTGGTACTACCTGAGATATCTCCAGATTTTCCCTCAGCATTCCAGCTTACCTTTACAATCGTTTCAGATAGTTTTGCAGATCAAAGAATGTAGCCCCTTGCACACCTTAATTGATCCATAGAAATTACAAAAGGCTTAATTACTGAAGTTGTTTGATGGTACCTCTTGTTTGGTATTTTACACACTAATTCTAGCTTGAGATATTTACGTATGTTCTCTCAGCATTGCTGAACTGAAAATTTTAGCTGTAATCAACGAAACATGGTATGTGCACATTAGATCGATGTTTAAAATATACATATAACAGGCTTATGCGATGGATTTGATGGTAACCCCTTGTTTGTCTACATGTTATAAAAATATTTAAGATGGAATCTTCATAGCATAGCATTGTGTGACAGCATCTCCACTTATTGTGATTCTACTACTTGAGATATTTCCAGATTTTTTTCTCGGCGTTGCACCTCATCTTTACCTTCGTTTCATATATGCTTTTGCAGATAAAAAAAATGTAGCCCCTTGCATGCATGAGGAGCCAAGGACTGATCAAGTTCAAGAAGGAATCTCAAGATGCAAAGTTCCACGGATGGTCAGCACTGCCAGGGCAGATATTGAGGATAAGGATACATGTCTATCCAGATATTCTCCATTGTCATCTGCTTGTTCCGGAGGTTTGCATCATACAAGAGAACATGTGAAGATAAATCGCGGCATATCAATGGTGACTGCTGTTCCATTGCATCATACACAGCATGCTCTTGCAGATATGCAATGCAAGATTGTATATGTCAAATGCCTGCATATCTGATAAGGATGATGTGGCCAGTACGTGAATGGTGAAAATCATCAGAGACAACAAGATGTCAAATTGGGCAGAAATATCAGACAAGTGTCTCACTGATGATGTACTCACTGAGAATAGTGAAGCTATATATGCAAAAGCAACGAGAGAATGCAAATGGGACGGATTCCGGCTGCACGGATAAGGTCAGAAGACAGAGTGTGACTGTGTGAGGGACTGAATGAGACCATAGGCTCTCTGTCTGAAGATGCTATTCTGTACGTGAAGATGAGGAGCCTGATCCCTCCAATACATAGTGGCTGCTCTTAGCCTGAGGAATCAGATCCTGCTGTCATACTGTGTGTGACGAAGCGTCGCCGTGTTGTTGTCGGCACTCGGCACCTTTGCTTTTGCTATGGACTTCGTTTTGTATTTACACTGGGACTCAAAAGGTCTGAACTCTCAATTTAGCACTGATGCAGGGAAACATTTAGACTTTCACAGAGCTGATGAACAGTTAATAACTACTAGGTAGAGAAAATGACGTGCATTAATTTTGCACCAGAGATTTTCAGTGATTACAAGTTTCAGAATTTAGACCAACAAAAGCATAGCAAAATTTCACTGTGCTCACTGCTTTTGAGCTTGTCAACCATGCATTACAGGTATGCTAATAAATACAAGCACATATATATGCTTCCAAGTTCCAAGATTGTTTCCTTATAAACTTTGACAAGTGAACCATGTTTTTCTACCGTGAAGGAAATCCTTAAATATCTATATAGTTGTATCCTCATTTGAAAAGACCCTTTTGTTTTTTCAGGCTTAAGCATTAGAACTTTTTGTGCATGGGGTCAACTCGTGAGCAATGAGAGGAAAGATTCCAACGTTCCAAGGGCCCTCGTGCATGAACAGCCCCCACATGGATTCTTATCCAAAATTATCCAATTTTTAACCTGCTGCACTCGATCAGAAGAATCATTTTTCAGTTACACAAGAACCAAATCTAGCTATATATATGTTCCATATGCACATATATTTAACATGTTTCACAAATGCTGTCAGGTGCTGGTTGTCAAGAATCTTATATAATAATCCACTGCAAGTAGGTACACACCACCATCTCTTTTCCACCCTATAAAAGGAAGCCATGGCCACCCCCAAGAAACCACACCAGTCAACCTTTTCAAGCAAGTCTTCTAGAACTCCAAGGATCAGAGAGAGAGAGAGAGAGAGAGACAGCAGTGTGCAGAGTCTAGAACCCTCCAGAACCTTCCATTCCATTCAAGAAATATTAATGGACCGAGTGGCGAGGCTGGCGTCGGAGCGGGCGGTGGTGGTGTTCACGGCGAGCAACTGCAGCATGTGCGACGTCGTGACGTCGCTGCTGGGCAGCCTGGGCGTGAACGCCGCCGTGCACGAGCTGGACAGGGACCCCCGCGGCGGGGAGATGGAGCGGGAGCTCGCCAGGAGGCTCGGCGGCGGCGCCGGGCGCGGCACACCGAGCGTGCCGGCGGTGTTCGTGGGCGGCGACCTCGTCGGCGGGACCAACAGGGTCATGGCGCTGCACCTCGCCGGCGAGCTCGTGCCCATGCTCAGGAACGCCGGCGCGCTCTGGCTGTAGGAACGTCAGAACGTCCACGCGCATAGCATGTCTTAGCTTTTGTTTCGTCAGTTGTGTGCAGATAAGAATAAAATGATGGTAAGAAATCAAAAAGAAGAAGAAGAAGAAGATCGATATAGAACAGTTGAAGAGTGCGTGAATGCCAGGTTTTTTTGTGTCCTGTGCTTGCTTGGAATATAAATAAATATCTCCTCTGTTTTCGTGGAAATGATTATATATCGATGTTAACTTTACTGACATAGTGACATCTGCAAGATCGATTTAGAGCAGAGGAAGAGTGCATGATATCTGCAAGTGCCAATGTGATGGCAAGTTTAATAATACATTCTCACTTATCAATTAAGCGAGTACTCATTCTGAAAGTTGTTGTCGGTCAGATCGAGGTAATAGAATGGTAATAAGTCCGCCACGGTATTTATTTTGGCTGTGGTGCCGTGCAAATATGCAACATTAATTCGTGAGGTGACTATATCGAGATATGTCGATTCCGTCTCTCGGAGGTGCTCGTAGTAGTAGGATTACGTGTGTATATTCATAGAGGTAAGTGTGCGTGCGTGTTTGTGAGCGTTGTGTCTGTACTGTGTTTTTTCAAAAGAAAAATCGTGAGGATGCATGAGGAGTCAGGCTACCCCAGCTCGATGACCCAACTCCTCAAGAATTATAGAGAGCCTTGAGAAGGTGATTCTCTCTCTCTCTCCCTCTCTCAGCTCGCTCTAATAACACGTACGGCATGTCATCATCATCTGTGTAAGTCATTCAAGTGCCATCCATATACGTTGTGTCTTGTGCGCATGGATCTAGATAGATGAGCAAGCCGATAGGTGTCTGATCGCGGCGTCGCATCCTTTGTCCACGTGGCCAATCGACAAAGTGAACAGATTGTGATAAGGGACGAGTTAGAGAGCAATCTGCACAGTGCAGTTCGGTGCTCACAATATTAGGCCTTCTTCAACGGTGGTCTCTTAGACTCATAAATTTTTTAATCTGTGAACAGTGCAAAAAGCTAAGAGCCAGCTCTTGTTCAAGAGACAGTCTCATACACGTATTTCGAGATTATGTGAGGATGATGTGTGGGGTCATTCATGTTATGAGCTAGATGCTAAGAGCTAGATCATTGGAGGAGCTGTCTATTAGAGTGCTTAGAGCCGGCGTGCTAGCTCAACCATTGGAGAAGGCGTGTTCTCGACTTCCAATATTCTCTAGCTCTGGCAGCTGGTGTGTGAGTGGCGGAGCTAGCACTCGATGTTAGGGTGGTCCAACCTAACATATATTTTTTACACTATATAAATATAATATATATCAATATATAAGTATATATAATTTATTAAATACAATACAATCACATAAAAACATGTTACAAAGATATTAAAATAAATAAATATAAAATATGTATCATGAAGCTTAAAATAAGTCTTATTGAAAACAAATAAATTAGCTAAATTCAAAACAATTATGTAAATAATCTACTAGAGAATTGTGCAACTAAAATTCTAGGGTGGGCCGTGGCCCACACGGTCCAACCCCTGGCTCCGCCGTGTGCCACTGAAACCATTGCCGGTGCCCAGCTGCCCCCAGGAACCGGTGGAGCGTCCTGCGGCTGCCGATGAATGGCCAAATGGCTCTAGTTGAATGTTATGATTTTACTATATCTATTGTAGAATGTAGGTCGTTTGACTTTTTTATCACAAGTTTAACCGCTCGTCTTATTCAAAAAATTATAAAAATATAGTCAAATTTAAGGTATTTTTGAAGATTATTTATTAATAAAGCAAGTCACCATAAAAAATATGATAATTTACATAAAATTTTGAATAAGATGAGCAGTCAACTTCGAGTCATAAAAAGTCAAACGACCCACATTTTAAAACTGAAGGAGTAGTAATTAATAACATCAACGTCATAAATTAATATGGAATTGGTAACGTTTGCTTGCTATATATATTCGTGATCATGATGGTGTACGTTGAAGGTGTCATTTGGGAATCGTTAGGCTCTATCTCTCTTTGGTTGAACTGTATCAAAGCAAAGTTTGTACGGAAGGGTTAGTTTGCACTAGATATGCCTCCTTTATCTAATGGGTAATACATATATACTGCTATAGTAGAGTAGAAGGGAACTCAACGTACACATTGAGAAGAAGGCATCTCGAACCAAGAGATCAGGTTCCTCGAAAGAAGAAGAATAAAAGACACCATACACGGTATAGCAACAAGACAACCCGACAGTAGCAGTATGTATAGTTGTCTGAAAAGATGCCACGCAGTGCTTCAAGGAGTAGGGCAGTCGTGGGTACTAGGCATTCGAACCATATAAAGGCCCCATCTTTAAAAAAAACTTTTTCTACCAAGTTAACACACATAGCAAAAGAAATTAAGCACAGAAATAGTCGAAAGAAATCCAAAAAGCCTAGTAAAAAGTGAAAAACAAACAAATAATAAAGAAAAGATGGTATGGAATCATAGAGTATGGAAGAAAAACAAAGGACATATTAATAAAATATATTACCATTGGGGATTTGTACGTTGTCCAACACCGGTCACTGTTACAAAAACTTACATTCGTCGCTTGCATTTAGTATTGGTCATAAAAGACCTAGTACTAAAGTGGCGGGGAGCCATTTTAGTACCGGGTCTTAACTTGAAAGGCCCCGGGAGCCACTTTAGTACCATTTACTAAAGTGTCCTCCACGGGTTACTTCAAAAGGAAAGCATCTCTCACTCAGTCACAAGTGATGCATATGTGGGATGGTAAGGAAGCAACGTGCGAGACTAGAGGTCATGGGTTCGAATCCTCGCGGACACGTACACGCATTTACGTGTGGAAAAAATCGCGGTTGATTAACCGACCGGTACTAAACTACGCACGTTAGTACCGGGAGGCTCGGAGTTTTTCTTCTCGTGGGTGGAGGCATATATGGAACGAGGAGGCACCAACCTCTGCAGAAATTTGTGGAAGATAGCATCAGATGCAGAAATTTGTGGAAGATAGCATCAGATCTTCGGATTTGTTGCTACCATCGTCACTAGTGAACGAGCAGAAAAAAAGATTCACCTCAAGAATGAGGTGAGGGTGGGGTGCATGAGCCCCCTGCTGACCTGACCCTATTGTATACTCTCTCCATATTGGTAAAGAGTGATGTTTTGAAAGATTTTAGTCAAACATTGAGAATATAAATCATGAATAACTTTTAAGCCATTGAGTTTGGAAATGTGAAAACCATATGAATAGATTTATTTAAAAAAATACTTTTATAAAAGCATACATATATTATTTTTTAGTAAATATTTTTGTAAGAATAAGAAGTCAAAGTTACGTTTTGGAGACTGTGTCGTTGTCCTAAACATCATTCTTTACCGGTACGGAGGGAGTATGTCATTGATCCCCGGTGGACAACATGCATATGAAACTCCATTCTTGTGATGAGAGAGTAGTGAGTGGGATGATGAGAGTAGAGATTGTGAAGTAATAAGTGTCTTTTCGATAAAATGGCAGTTTTTGGAGCAATGCAAAAGCTTGGCTGCTTGTGAGCATGGGCTGGAGAAGAGAGGGGTAGAGAGAAGAAAAATTATCCGCTAAGTTGGTCTATCACAGCAGGAGTAAGATAAGTGACTAGCAGCGAGCTTAGAGAGAAAATAAATAAAGATAGTTGTGTCTAACAAAATGCCATTGTTATATTTTGTGTGTTGCCTTATAGACTGTGTTTATCTTCGTTAAGTTTTTGAAGCTGCTCTAAACAATTCATATGATTTACTTTCTAATAAAATACTCTTGTATTATTGAAGCCCATGGGGCACCTATTTTCGTTCTTTTTGTTAGGTTGACCAATCATCGACCGGCCCATTTGCATGAGGAATTGGGCTGTCTCTGTGTCAACACAATGCAGCCCATATAAGTATAGCCATGGATTATGCGTGTATCTATAGAAGCGAATGTGTGCAAGTCTTTCGTAAAAAAATATGTATTTTCCAAAATTGATGAGAATGTATCATTTGTGCTACTACATTAACGCAGTGCGACGTGCATATTTAATAAAAATTAACATTGCATAATAGATAGTTGACCGGAGACTGTGTTGGTTATGAACTCGATATTTTCATATTACAAAGATGGACGAGGGAGGTGGAGGATTTAACTTAAAAAATGCCTGACAGCTGGGGTTGCTAGGAGGGATAGTATTTCAATGACCGATGGATCCGTCAGTTGTAAAAAATTTAACGAAAAAAGGCCTGACAGGTAGGGTCGCTAGGAGGGGTAGTGTTTTAATGACGGGTGATTCTGTCGGTCATCGAAAATTTTAGATCTTTATAGTATAGATTTAATGGTGGTTTTCTTAATTTTTAGTTAACCAACATTGAATATTAAGTGTTGTTTGGTATAGCTCCAACACTAAAATCCAGGCTAAATCTGTGTTTTATAAGCTAAATTACAATGGTTTAGATATTCATATTTAGTATAAACTATAACCAAAATGATTTATCTAAATGCTCTTAATGTATCTCCAACTCTAGCTTCAGGATTTCTTAAAGCTCCTAATACCCAGCTCTAAAAACTCCATAAATTTTGTGGAGATAGAGTTGTGCCAAACATGACTTAAATACGCAGGATTTATTAAAGCTCCTAATACCCGGCTCTAAAAACTCCATAAATTTTGTGGAGATAGAGTTGTGCCAAACATGACTTAAATACGGTACGGAACTAAAATTATTGTGATTTGTGGGATTCAAACCGAGGAACTCTTGCCTCACGTATATAGCACTCTTACCACCCCACCTACACAACACATGTAATTATTTTTCTTTTATTATAGCCCGTGGACGATATTTTAGTCCTGACTGGTGTTATCAATCGAGACTAATGCCTCCATGCCTTTAATCCGGCTTGGTAACACCACAGAGACTAAAAATATCACTTTTAGTCCCGATTGCTGTTACCAAGCCGGATAAAAGGGCCTTCGAACCCCATAAAAGCTAGACCCGGGACTAATGCTACAGTTAGTCTCGGGTCTACAATCTAATGATACAAATAAAGGAGATAAAAAGTCTTTCCTCTACCAGTGTATCCGGAATGGTGAGCGAGCAAATACAAGAATTACCTTTTTTTTATTTGGGCCCTTACTTTGCGCCGCCAATCGGTTGCAATGACCCGAAACCAATCATAGAAGAAGCCAAGATAAGCTCAAAGTCGAATAGAAAACACTGCTCAACATGCCATCGTCGTACAATGTGTCAATCGCCTCTTGCAAGAAGAAGTGGGTACCCGATGTTCAAAGAAAAAAAAGAAGTGGGTACCCTATTATGAGAAGGTGAAGAGTCAAAACTAAAACACAGGGCGGAAAAGATGCAAATAAATAAATAATGACCCGGCCTCGATCGAGATATATTCACAGGTGCTCTGAATCAGTCAACGTCTGATCTCCATCCAAATCTATATATATCTGCCTATCCATTGCCCGGCCCCATCGTGTACGTCTTGGATCAATCAGGTACTAGTGATTTGCGCGCCGGGAAAATTTGATATACGATATATACACATAGCATTATCTTGAAATAACTGAGCAACTGAGTCCAAACAATCAAATATAACTTACAGAACGATTGGGTTCCATTTACAAAATAGAAATAAACATGAGACATTATCAAAATGATAGTTGATAGCACAGTGACAGTTGGCGCTGTCTTGACAGTAGAAAGTAATCTTCAATATACAAGATGAGCAGTCCTAAAAAAAGAAAAGATTCAAAATAAAGATAATAGCAGTAAGATAATTTCAAAGATAAGCCATTGCTTAAAAGATGACACTTGCATATGGGTAGAAATTGACTAATCAGTCTATACAAACCCACAAAATTGTGTGGTTGGGGTTGACTAATGTCACTACATGGAGCATGCACTGCATCTACAGTCTAAAATGAATTGTCATCGGTTAAGTTGTGCACCATCTGCTCGCAGGAAAAAAAGTGCACAGAGGCAACAAATGCATGTGCATCAAGCTTTCACCAGCCGGAAACCATGTGCCTCAATTACTGTGAGATGGGTGTCATGAAGTAATCCCAAGTTCTTACTGTAGAGAGATGGAATTGTACGGTGGAATGATTGTATTGCATCGAGGCCTCGGCCGGTATATATAGAGTACAAAGACTTGTCCGTGGATACAACTAGCAGTACGGGATTATCCTAACATATACTCTAACATCCCCCCGCAGTCACAGCGGGAGCACTGCAGACGGTGAGACTGGAGAAGAAGCCGAAGGTAGAAACCGACGGACTGACATCCCCCCGCAGTTGTAGCGCCAGCGCAGTGCGGATGCTGCGATTGGAGAGAAAAACCGACGAGGAACTCATGCGGATGATAGCCCTTTGTGCCGATGTCGATGAAGCCGAGACGAGGACGAGTAGCCGTGGTCGAGGAAGTCGTGCGTAGGGTAGCCGTGGTCGAGGATGAGCTGTCGAGGTCGCCGAGGGTAAGGAGCCGCACAGGAAGCCGCGGGCGCACGAGGAGGCGCCATGGTGGAGGCGTGACGGAGAAGACGCCGGAGACGAAGACGGCGACGCGTCGAGGCAGTCGAAGAGGGAGTCGATGCCAAAGTCGACGCAGACACGCCATCGGGCGACACATCCCCGGGTTTGCCAGACCCATGAATGCATCGGGGAAGATGGCACGCACCGGTGTTGCCAATACCGGACGTGCGAGGGAGAGTGCACCACCAAGACGCCGTTGTCTGAGGGACCAGCAGAGAAGGCCTCCACGACGACCGTAGGCGCAGAAGAACGGCGAGGTAGAAGATGCCGATGCAGCCCACAGTTGCTGGAGTAGACGAAGGGGTAGAACGAGACGGCGACGCTGGCGGCGAGGTGGTGCTAGACGAAGCGAAGAGGTAACCCCGGACGATCGGGCGCAAGGCCGGATGATCCGGAGGACGCGACAGCGGAGCTCGAAGAAGGCGACGAAGAACTCGAACAGCTCGGTGAAGACCATGTGCGCGGAAGGCGTGCACGGACGTAGTCGTAGAAGATGTCGGAGACGCGGTCGAAGAGGTCGGCGTGGACGAAGTCGAGGACGCGGTCGACGGCGGTGAAGATGCAACGACGAGGAGGACTAGGAAGGGCGGCGCTGCAGCCCGAAGAGGCGACGCAGCCGCAACCCTCGTGTCGGTGGAAGTGCACGCACTGAGGACATCCGTCCCAAATCCGCACATGTCACGCCAATCGGTTGATCAGACCGAGGGCGCACGGAGACAACGGACGACGATGCCGTGCAGATCGGAGGAGTGGTAGCGATGTCGGGGACGACCGGTGTAGAGACCATGTTGCAGAGGGGCCTGGCGGCGCTGCGGATGGTGCACCAGCGCGCACCACACGCCAGCCCGAGCGACATGGTGGTGAAGAAGAACAGCCGGTGACGATGTCTAGGTAGGTGCACGGGATCGACGGGCGATGGGCGACGCAATCTCGAGCAGTGCTCGAGTAAAAATCAGAGAAAATACCAAAAGGAAATCAGCAGCAGGTCATGTAGCACCTCTGGGTGCGCGTAGCGCAATCCTCTCAATCTCCTCTTTTCTTCTTCCGTCACGGTCAACGACCGCACGAAGCAGAAAAAGAAAAATAGAGAGAGAGAGGGATGGCGAACGGCGATGGGGTGGGCAGCCGGCTCCCCTCCAGAGCGGATGGAGGTCTCCTCCAGCGCGGGTTCCCAGCCGGCGGGGGCGGGTCTGCTCCGGGCGGCGTGGGTCGGCGGTGGCGGAGGAATCCGCCGGAGCGGAGGAGCCCGGTCAGCGGCGTGAATCCGCCCGCAGGAGCAGGAAGCCCAGCGATGGCGGATCCGTGCGGGGAGATCGAGCGGCGGCGAAGCGGAGGCGCCTGGAGACCACGGCTGCCACCACGGCGGCGCGGATCCGAGTCGTCGACAGCGAGCTTGATGACGGGCCGGTGACGGCGAGGTACGTGTCGATCTGCTGCTGCTAGACGTGAGGACGGCGGCGGATTAACTCGATCCGCCACGGAGAGGGGCGCTGCCCCCGGCGGAGGTCATGGGGAACCTCCCGGGGGCGCGCTAGGAGGCCATCGCGGGGGCTCGCTGGAGGCGCGCCGTGGGAGATGGCCGGCAGCGGCGCGAGAGGAGAAAGGGGGCGCCGGCGGCAGCGGAAGGTAGCCTAGGATCTCAAACCCTAAACTCGTGATACCATGTAAAGAGATGGAATTATATGGTGGAATGATTGTATTGCATTGAGGCCTCGGCCGGTATATATAGAGTACAAAGACTTGTCCGTGGATACAACTAGCAGTACGGGATTATCCTAACATATACTCTAACACTTACATAATTTGGCAGCACCCATAATCATTTGTATAACAAGCATCGGTTTGTCTTATATCAAATGGAAGAGTCAAATAGTTTTCTTTCCTAGTAACACTAAACATCATTGAACGGTAAGCTAACCATCAGACCTGTACAGGCAGAAATGCACTGAATAGGTGTGGGTGTGGAACACAAATATTTTATGATCTCATCTGTGGGGTGACTTGATTGAAGTTAAAACAAACACAGTGCACACAATCAGAATACCAGATCGGTTGGTGTTGAGCTAGAGTACAAATATGTGACTACTCACCACTCATTGCGAAGGCAATTGTAGAGGAGGAAAATTTGTGTTGCCCTGCAACATCGAACAGCATGAAGTAGCTTTTGCATACCGTTTTGACTACTAAAATGTTGTAGCTTTGCTGCTTCGAGGAAAACAAATAAATGCAACAAAGGTCCTCAAGAAAGAGAAGAGACCAAGGCTACTAAGCTGACAACTGGTGCAGGCACAAAAGGATAGCATAACCAGAAGCTTTAAACAAAAAAGAAAGAACAAATACCCAGATTTATCTCTATCTAAACAGAGACGTCAGTGCCTGTGCGCCGGACTTCCTGGAGTGCAAGTTGCTTCTTTTAGCTTGATTAGTATAGATGTTCATGACATGATACTCCAATAGAAGGAACTGTGTGGAGAGTTTATTATAATTTGGTTGGGCAGGGATTTTCGTGATGCAATCTAATTTATATGCAAAATTTAATGCCCCAGGTTACTACTCGTGATATGCATGTGGCACTTGGAGAGCTCATGTGCTGGGCTTGGATGTAGGATATGCAAAATGCATACACATTTTAGGCAACCAGACCATTATTTATATATAGGTACATACCTGTGGGTTTCTATGGAATTAAAAAAATTCTACAAAAGGACATAAAAAATGTGATATATGATATATGTATTTTTCAGTTAAGTCCATTGGTACAAGCAATACAAGACAAAAAGTTTTGGATTTCCGAAGTAAAGAATTGTATGTTCGATTGAATCACCTCCCACACTTCAGTTGCATTGCCATGTCGTTTTCTTTCTGAAGTCCAACATAGTTAACTACTGATAGCGGTTACTACCAGCCTGGTACCCATGCCGCCATGTATAGGCTCTTCAAGTACATCAGCTTTTCCGCTTCAATCAGGTAGTATCTAAGATGCGAGTGGAACTAACAAAATGAGAAACAAAGGGTGACTATTTATATATTAGCCAAAGTATACATGAAGCACCTGGCCTGCATAACATGTATTCAGTTTTCAGAAAAGAAAAACATACTTCAATCAGGAAAATATCCAGAATGATCATGTTGGCCAGCCACCTTCATCAGCTTATCAGTCAAACAGCAAATAATGTCTCTCAAATCAGTAAGAAATTGGCGTCCCAACACAAGAAGTTCTTGGCACTAAAAGGTATGCTACCCACCATCAAACTGGAGTCTTCACCTTAAAAATAAGTATGTGCAACTGAAGGATAAGCTATTACCTTGACGGAGCCATATCTCTTCTCATAAATTTCAACACAAAGAATTACTTCTGGATGGACCACAGGCCTGTGCTCATCAGATCTTAAGTCTTTGTTCTGAAATAAAATAGACTGTAAGACTAAAGTTCCAGAGATAGGAGCTTGTGTAAAGGGGTGTTACAGATGAACTGAGATAATCCAAACCTTTCAAGGCGCACCAATTAATTTAAGAGATGTGGCCATTTCAATCTTCTCAGATGATGACTTGGAACCTTTAGACTTCACAGAATCACCACTGCACCAAAGAATCATCTTCATTGTGGCAAGAAAAAGATCAAATGGAACAGACTAATTTATGGTCTCAAATGCATATAATGATAAAAGGCCATAAGCTTGTCCCAGCAGTTTGCTCCACTCGACTATAGTATCAGACCGTTACATTTGTTTCTGTTCTAGAATTTTGTTTCTACCAACTTGTCATGCTTGCGTATTAAAACTCCATTGAGAAATAAGGAATAACTAAAAACCCAACAAATATATGTGTATAGTCGAGATACAATATATGATTACTAACAATAGGTAACATTGGATTTTTTTTCTTTAACCACTTTACCTGAAAGAGTGCAACCTTGCTGCAAATTTGTCTTCGTCCTGCTTGGCCTTAATTCCAACCCACTTGTCCACTTTAGTAAGATAGCTGCCCTGATAGTTATAATGACCCCACAACTCAAACTTCATAAATCTGTCATAAAGTTGAGGTACTGACATTCATTGTTGTTACACGGTAATGTCCAGTTTGGCCAGCACATTCAATTTAGTTAGAGCAAGTGAAGCCTACATATCTCTACAATCTCTGTTTTTCATTTTTTTAGGAAACCAGCTGATTGATTTGCTGTTTGCAAATCTCTATAATTTCAGACCAGCTGATCGACATGTCATTCAATCATATAAAATAAGAAGCTTCCAACAGCAATAGAGAGGAACCTCATAAGATGGATGGAAGAAACTAACCTGAGCAATGGTTTGTCTGGCCTGAGTACCGTCCAGCGCTGTCTTAGTAGTCTTGCCTTGTAAATTTTCATTTACCTGAATTCTGAAGCACAAATGGACAGTTCACATTACTATTAGACATCATGTTGCTAAAAGAAGAAAATGCAAAGTAATAGCAAAAAAATGGTACATTAACATTAATAAATAAGGGTCCAGATAAAAGTGATGGCTAAGAGTGGTTATTCTGAAATTAAGCACCTCCCCAAACCTTCTGTGGCCAGATCTTAATGGGGTAAACTATCGTCGGTCATACCTTCAGTATCATCACCCTGGATAACAATAATTTATATGAAATTACAACAGTATATAACGACAAAAAGGATGCTATGTAAATAAAATTTATGCTGCAGATATCGAGAAAAGCTCAATTTCCTTGTCACAAAATTTCCATATTCACAGTCATAACTAATTTAATAATTGAATAGCAAGGGATATATACCTCCTCATGTTGTTTGTAACAATGTGTCACTTTGCCCTGTTCCTTTTAGGATATTGAATAGGCCAGAGATCTAAAATATATTTACTTCAATGCATCAAATCCAAGGAAACAATAATCTAGAGAACGGAAATTGAAATAACGAAATGACCTTATAAAATTGCATGGTACAATGTCAATGCAGACAACAGATTGTTTGTAGCACCTGCACCATTTAGGCCCAATCCTCATCGATCTTCCTCTGTAAGAGGCCAACAAAATGTCTTAAAAATATTGATGGTTGGACTAACTACACATCCAGATAGAAGTACACTTAGTATTGTTTTTCCACAGGATGTATTATCAAGGTATAGAAATAAATTAAATATGGCAACATATCCTCCTCCTGTCCATCCATCATTGAATGAACTTTTCTAAGTGATCAAATTGATTAGATGAATTTATGTTTAGCCTGCTCAGAACTTCAGAAATGAAATTGGAGGAATTCATCTCTGCTATATCAAAGTAATTATGATCTGCGCAAAATAGGGGATTTGTAGTTCATCATATCACTATGAACCAATTATAATTGTTCCATTATTATGAACCACAATAGTATATTTCCAAAGACGCACGTCATATCATTTTTTTAAGGAAAGAGTGGTTCAGAAAACAGAGTATCATGCTAAAAGCATCATATAATTGAAATATACCTGAAGTCAATGGTATCTTTCTCCATCACGGTGTCTGCATCATGGAAGAAACCTGCAAATGCACAAGGACTATTGAAATATTGTAAAATGAATTTCACATCCTTTTTTTCTTATAGATGGATTTACAGACGAAGGGAGCAACATACCTATAGTGTCACCATGTATTTTCGTCCCCAAACAAAAATCTTTGCGCACAATTCCCAACAAGGTGTGTAGATCAGAAGTGAGCAATCCTAAGATTTACCTCATCGGGCTTATCACCAAAAAAAATGAGCTCCTGCAGTGACCAAAATCAATCCCAATCGACGGAAGTAGAAATCAAATTGATCTCTGAATGAAACAAATTAAAAGGAGGTGGGACAACAGACCTTGAGGGGCCGGGACAGCAGCCAGAGTGGAGAGCTTGCAGACCTCGAGGGGCCGGGACATACAGCAGCGGGAGAGGAGAGCGCTGGGGCTGGTGCAGGATGCCGCCATAGGAACGGCTCATGGATGGAAGCAGATGTCACAGTGGGATGATTAAGCATTGTAGAAGTTGCTGCACCGTGGAACGGCGTGGGCGCTGGCAATTGACAGGGGCGTGGACATGGTGGCCATCGCTGCGGCAACCGCCTCTCCACGCTCTCTAACTCGTACACCGGAGTCGGGGAAGGGGGAGGGAGGGAAGGAGCCGCGCCGGCCGCAGCCGTCGTCGCGAGGGCTGATCCGGTTCAGGGAGGAGCACCGCGGTGGGAGGAGGCGGAGGGTCGTGCCACCGTGCCCTTCCTCGCCTCGCCGCCTCAACCCGCGCCCTCCTCACCTCTGCTGGGGGCCCACCGCCGAGATCTGGCAGCGGGGTCTGTGCAGGAAGTTCCGCTGCGGGGGAGAGGAAGCAGAGGGGCAGAGGTCCGCGGCGGTGAGGCCGAGCTGTGGTGGCTCGCCGCTGCCGCGCGCCCGGCCGGAGCGAAGCTCCACCGGTGGGTGGAGACGGCGTCGGCTCGTGATGGGAAAAAACGAATAGAATGAGAAAGAACTATAAGAGGAAGAAAGAAAGGAAAAAAATTATGACCTGAAGGGAGAAAAGAGGAAGAATCAATGACCATCGCCGGCCATCTCTTCTACCATCGCCGGCCATAGAAAAACAAAAAGGAGCAAGAGGAAAACGAAGCTGTTATTGGAAAGAAGGAACAAGCCCACCGTCGCCCCTTCGCGGTCGTCCTCCGCTGCCCATGCGCCCTAGGGCAGCTCGATCCGAAGCTGCCGCAGCTCCTTGAAGACGGAGCCATCGCCGCCGTGCCTCCGGCCTAGCTCCACCTCCGCGGGAAGCCGATATGGGCCGGCGCAGGCTCACGGACGGGGACGGTGAGGAGGCCGCGAAGGACATGGCGGCGGTGCAAAAGAGGATGAAGCATGTGTCGGAGAATGAGAGGGAGAGGGCGTGGAGGAAGAGGAGGCTCGTGATGCTTCTGGAGCCAAGATATTTTTACCGTGCCCTTGAATCACCGGTCGGTTGGTTTTCACCGTAGAACACGAATCGGACGGGGTAAATTTTTTCCGCTGACGTAGATCGCCTGGGAGGCCGCCGGACCTGCCTCCTTTCATAAGGAGAGATTTAGGTAACGAGAAGAATCAAAGTGTACTTCTTCTTGGATCATCAGGATGAAGATACATATACAGACGACGATGCCACATGCATGCAGCAGCAACATCGCATCAGATAGACAGAGAAATGCGGATTCGATCGGCATCGTTCTTTTGCTGCGCCGGCTGGCCGCGGCATCGCATCGCATCCCTGAATTAACAACTACCGCTGCTTTTAATTTGGTCTATCCGATCGTCGACAAGCTAGATGTGAAGAATCGACAGGAAACGCAGAATGATCCCGGACACGCTGGGCTGCACAGTGCAGAGATGCATGTCTTCTTCCTCTGAACTTTCCTTCGGCGGCCAGTCGGCCATGGCGATCGTTACCACCGCCGGCCGGGATCGGCAAACCTGCACACCGGCCTAGTCGGCGCGGTGTCCATGATCGATCCTTCCAAGCTTTTGCAGAGTGAGAGTACAGCGGGTTACGTTTACTCTCTCCGTTCAACAAATACAAGGTGTGTGTGTGTTTCATTTAAGGTTATCTTTTTGAAACTTTTGTTCATAGGAAAATCTCTTACAGAGATGTGTTCTGTGTTGCCGAGCTAACTTTCATGGATTTTTGAATCAAAGGTTCTAAAAATGTTGAGTGCATGACCGCACTTTTTATATTTTAACCCTTTTTTTAAAAAATCTCACGTTTAAACCCCTAGAGAAATAAATTGCGTTTTTGAACCCCAGGGGTCGGCGCCATGGTTCACGGTGTCACGATTAAAAATGTTGAGTGCATGATGTATATTAAAATCTTGATGTAGAATGTAGAACGTGTTATACCAGAATGTTGAAACATATTTTATTTATTTTTCAACTAATATTTTAGTTTTTTTTTGAGATTATATAATAAGGCAACCTTCACTCGCAAGAAAAATACTATATGATAAGGTAATGAATTAACAACAATGATAGAAAAGGGGAACAACAAGAATATGAAACAAAAACCAAAGAAAAGTAGAAAAGAAAAACCAAACCTGTGCGCCCGTGGGCCATGTTCTCCCACTGCTGGGCCGTCTTGGGTCTTTACTAGGCTGTTAGGCAACAAACAACATACGCCATTCACTTTCATTTTTTCAGGAAAATTCAGATACACGTTGACGCTGCCATCTCGAAAAATTCAGGAAGGACATCAGCATCAGTTGTTGCTAGGAATGTGGACGGTATTTTTGTTGGGGCTTCAGTTCTAATAGTTGAAGGTTGTACCGAAACAAAGGTAATGGAAGCTATAGCTCGCCGGAAAGGACTGGCTTTGGCCAGCGATCTAGCACCGCGAAAGATCAAGTTGGCTTCAGACAGCAGCAATGTTGTGAGAAGCATTCTTAGGATGGGTCTGGGTCCTTATGGCCAAATTGTTTAGGAGATTAGGTCTAGATCACGAGCGTTTGAGCTCTATGAGTTTGTTCATGAAGGCAGAGCATCGAATGTTGATGCACATAATTTAACTAGGTCATCGTTTTCTTTTGAGACTGGGAGGAATGTTTGGTTGTTAGATCCCCGGCAGAAATTTATAATCATGTACCACTGGTTTAGTTAATAATGGTGGTGGTGCGCTCAAAAAAAACTTTCATTTTTCTACTTTATTATATTTTTTGCGGGCCACTTTATTATATTTTACTTTATACAGACGGGGATTCTAAAAACTTAATTCATTATTACAGCAGGATTCCTTCAAATTTCATATGGAATAAGTCATTCCAATAAACCAGTCCTTTGTCCCAAACAGCTTCATAGAAATTTTCCGATTCCAATATTCTAAAATTCCTAGTGGTTAGAGATGCAATTTAATTTGATTATCCATATTTATTATTATATTCAGAGTGAATACATAAAAACGTAACATCTGGAATCGTTGAGCGCACGCAAATTGTGGCCGCCATCTGTGCTTAAAACGGCCTAAACATGGAAATATTCCAGATAAAAAAAAACTAATTAATCATCGCTCCTGTTTTGGACCATTCATGCTACCCTCAGATAACAATAATTCAGAGGGCTAATCATCACATGATGGCTACCTTTCAGGGTCCATCCTAACCGTCTGATCGATTGATGTTTGGCCAATGACGGCTACTGTGCAATGTGCATGCATATATGTGTCGTCCTTCAAGACACGACATGGGTGACCAACTATGACTGACTGTAACCCGTTGATTTTGTCCGTTGCGTCAGCACCAACAGTGCTTGTCCTTGCACTTCCTCCCCGGTCCTCAGCATTTTTGTGGACAGCCAATCTATTTCTACCACTGCACCATGTGAAATAATCGCTCAGTTTAGTAATAATCGAGATTTGGTTTGAACTTTTGATACCTAAATTTGCGGTCCAAAAAAAGTTTTTACCTAAATTCATCCATAACTTTTACTTTCTCATAGAAAGTAGTAGAAACAAGTTGTAGTGGTTTACTGGTTTGTGCATAGGTCTTGATTTGATTCTTTATTGTTGCCAATGAAGGGGAGGACAGTGAAGATCAGATGGGCCATCCTGATCTTTTCTTAGTTATTTATATAGGTTTTTTTATTGAAAACAAAAGGCAGGAGCCTACTATATCATATAAGAAGTCGCCTCAAATTAAGATGAACAAGACCAAACGATAAAATGCCGAATTATTTGGGAAAATTGACAGCGCAGAAGAAGACATGTTTACTTAGCTAAACTAGGCCGTATGGCCGGACACACCACCATCCACTATATAGCCTTAGAGCACTTTTGTTAGGCTTGATCTTGAATACTGAATCCAATGGGATTACCAAAATATCCAAAAACGACTACCTACATATACGTCACAAAGTACAACATGTTGGTTTATGTTCTCATCATACTTCTCTGTTCTTTTTTAAACTACCGGCATGTATGGATGACAAAATACCTAACGATTTTCACTGTCGACTTGAATGATCAGGTTTAATAATGTCCAAATCAAAATATTATATATATTAAGCTAAAATTAAAAAGACTAAGTTGGACTGTGGAGAAGTAGAGCATCTTCAAGAGCTCTTATATATACCGTTGGCTAGCTAAAAAAAGAGAAAAGAGAGAGAAAAAATCACATCCAATAGAGTAGCTAACTGGACGTCTATCTTTCTAGCTATCTCCTCACCTTCGTTAGCTATCTTTGCAGAGTCATGCGCTAGCCAATTTTAATATATAGAGAGTCCAATTTTAGAGAGTCCGTTGGTTTATCTCTGTTTTTAGGAAGTTTTTTATTTTTAGCTAGTCTTTTAATCTTTAAATTTAGTTAGGATTACTTCTAGTCTTCAGGAGATTGTAAGGTTATTACCATTTATACGAACAAGATATCGGTAAAAAAAAAGTTGCAATCCTCCCTCGTTGCAATAACTCTTGTATGATGTTCTCGTTCTATAAGAGTGGAAAGCAAATAAATTTATCTACGTGTATATAGATGGTGTTCCGTTGGGAAAAATGCTGGCTGTTGGCAACCATATTGTGCTACTACTACGAGCACTACTGTACGCATGAACCATGATGGGCAAGCACACGGGATCTGTTTACAGTGGTCTGGCACAGAAGATCCTGCGTGTGAGTATGATTATGGTTCAGGCGTACAGCCCCTGACATAGTGAACGGCCCGACGGGTTTTAATGCGTCTGTCGGCTACTTGCTCATCGTGACATGCTACGCTCCAAGATCTACCCTTTCCTACCGTACGTACCTGAAACCAAGTGAAATACATACGTACTCTCTTGTACCAGCTGTAATTCACAATAAAGGTTTTTCTTCTATATCGGGAGTACGCTATATTTAAAATAAAATTTATATATCTAAAAAATCTAAAAAAGATAAATGATCTAGTATTTGTGAGGGAGGGAGGCGACTAAACTTTGTCACTGTTGGTGCTGCTGATAACATACTCCGTATTGCCTTTTTTTTCATGTAAAACATTTGAAGCACCATTATGCTAGCTTACAGTTCTGTCAAATTTTCATGCGAAATGCCTGATTTCTTGATTTCAGAAATGGGAAAAGGATTGCACCATGAAATGCTGGAGGTCCCTTTGACTATCCTGACAGCAGTGTGTAACAATGATATGATACGGTTTGCAGTGTTTTATTGTGCTCGTCGGGCCCAAGATGTCAGGCTCAAAGCTGTGACCGAGAAGGCAGACTTTCCCATGACTCAGACTGAGACGACGGGCTGTGTAACGACTGTGGGTAATGAAAATCAGGCCACAAGGCAGATTTTTTTTTTCGAAACAAAACCAGGGCAGAGGTAAGGTACCACATGCGCGTGTTTCAAGGGAAATCATAATGGAGCCTTGGAACGGCAGATAGATGCCCACTCCGTCTGGACACAGATTTGCTACATTGTAATAGAGTAATACTATAAAATATGCATCACATTGTTAAAAAATATAGCAGGAAAGAACTCAAGAAGTGTCACTTGTGCTGAACTTTCTATGGAGGGTCATTTTTGTGTTCTCTCAAATGGTCCTTTTACAATGCATCGTTTCATTAAAAATTTTACTTCATGAGATGTTTCAGCTCCAAAAAAAGTGATTGCTGATGCATGATGCTAACAGTAAAGTGAATTACCTTTTGGGGGCTGTTGACTGCTGCAGCTGCTGACTGTAACAGTATCACTATCATACAAAAGCACCACCCCCAATCGAAAGAGCAAAAACGCCCTCTCCCTCTCGCGTCGCCCTTGCGCGGGCGACCGAGGGGATCCCAACCCTAGCCCGCCGCCAGCTTCTTCCACCTCCTCCTTGCCACGCCGTCGCCTGAGCAGGTCGCCGGGCTGCCGCGCGGCCTCGCGGGGAAGGCGGCGCGCGGGGCCATCTCCCTCTCTCTCGGGTGGCTGGGGCTGGGCGCGGCCGCCTGGTCACCTAGGAGGGGCCTTCGCTGGCGCCGGCGTCCCGGCCATGGTGGAGGATGGTGCCGCCAGATCCGGTGGATGCGCGGCGGGGGCGCGCGTTTCTGTGGCGGGGCGAGGTGTGGGGGCCCGGCGGCGGCGGGTGGCGCTGGTGGGCGACGGCGACGGCGTTGGCCTCGGCCGGCGTTTGGCGGTGGAGGCGGCTGGCGCGGTGGTTCGGAGATGCTAGCTGCCGGCGCTGGTGTGGACGGCGGTCGATGCGGAGGCTGGGGGTGCGCTGACGTCTCTCGCGCAGGGATGGCGGCGACGGGGGCGGCGGCGGCGGCTTGCAAGGCGCAGGGCGCTGTGGCGGCTGTGTCGTGGGAGGCCCTGGGCGGGGGGCGCTCGAGTGGCTGGCTGTCCTTGGCCATGGTGGTCGAGTATAGCCGGCGGACATCTGCAAGCGGGCAGCGGGATGGAGGTGTGATGGTGGTCGGTGCCCTCTTTCTCCTCTCCTCGTGCGGGTTCGGCGTCGTCGCAGTGGCGGGGCCAGGTGGCTTGTGCTGGGTGCTTCCAGCACTGGTTCGTTCTCGCGATGTCGCGGCGGCATCCCTAGGAGGTCCCGAGTCATTGTCCCGGCTGTGGAGTTCGGAGATGGGAGGGGATTTAGTGCGCTGCTGCTTGTCTGAGTTTGTGCGCATGGCGTGGTGTGGTTCCGGGCGAAAGCCTCCACCGGCATTCTGCAGGTGGTAGTGGTGGCGGCGTTCTGCATGGGCGTCGTCTTCCTGTTGGGGACATCACTATGGGGAGCCATGTCATGTTGCACAGGGTCTTGGGTGAAAACCCGGTCCAGCTCGCTGGACGAGTGTCGACGGCGCCTACGGCGTCATTTCCCTCCTTGGAGGCGACACTTATGGAGACTCGTTTCGGCTTGTGGCAGTGTGGAGGTGGTCTGGTTGGCCCGTGTGCGGTGGTTGAGAAGGTGCGCAAGGTCTTTGTTTTGGCGGCAAGGTGCAGAGGGCCTACAGGTGCTGGAGGTCTCGAGTTGGCGCACATGGCAGTGGGGATCTCGGCAACTGTTGGGCGGAGGGGGTGCTCTTAAAGTGGTTTCAGATATCTAAGTCCTTGGCAGAGGAGTGAGGCGGTGGAAGAGGCGAGGCCCCCACGCAGAGTGGCCAGGATCAGTGGTTCTTATTGGCACCATGATGGGATTTTCTTCTGAGGCAACACTGGAGCAGAGTGATCGACGATCGTGGGTGTGCAGCTTGAGGGTGATACTCCCGTGGTGGAGGTGTCTCGGTGGTTGCTCGAGCTTGCAGCGAGTTGCGGCTTTCGATGTGGCTCAGCGTTGGTGACAACGGCGTAGTTCAATAGCTTCCTTTCAGCTCCTCTCCCGGGTGGTGGTGGTGTAGTGTTGTGTTGGTGTGTGTTTGTCGTGTGGTGTTGGGTAAGCTTCGGCTCGTTACGTACATTTGCTTCTCTTTATGCAGTGCTCTGCCTTTACATTCAAAAAAAAAAAGCACCACCCCCTGGACCTGCAAAAACTTTTCACAAGCCACAGAGGCAGGCCCAGCACAGCCTCACCAGAGGTTTCTTTTTCTTCTCTTCCCCAAACATACACCCTCTCCTCTCGCTCCTGGAGTGAGAGAAGTCAATTGCTGCCGCCTGCTCCGCAGCTACAGTGCCTCCACTACTCACACTCCTCGAGCTCCCACTCTTACAACTACAGCAATTCATGCTGGCCCTCGGCCTGTTCTTTCTTCATCTCTCTTGACCCGATCCAAGAAGTGAGTAGGGCTCCGTGCTCGATTTTTATATTTGGTATTTTTTTTCTTGTGCTTACTTTGATGGTTCTGTCTGATTCTTAGCAATTCCAATGGAACTTCTTGAGAAGCTTAAAAGATACTTTTTTTTTCTCAAGAAGGAGAGAAGCTCAAATCTAGTAAAAGAAATATATTAGTCTTGTTTATGCTCCAGGCGAGGAGTAGGCGTGGTGTTTCTTGATTTGTTTTTCTTGGTGCTCGGTCTAGTGGATCCCTGGGTATCTGCAACTGTTTGATGTTTTCCTGTTCTTGCCCAAGTCCCAAAGGCAGTCCCCTTTTTTTAAAAGCAAAAATTTGTCCTTTTCTGCACTTATTTTCGACATGATTTCTTGGGACCAATCCCAACCGCTCCACTAACCCGGCGTCTTTCCTGCTTCTTCGCATCTCCGTGTTTGCAGGTGACAAGATATTGCGGCGGTAGGGTTTGGTTAAATCGTTCGAGGTCCTTGGAAAATTTTTGGAGCTGAACTGAAGAGAGGTCGCAATGCCGAAGATGTTTGGGTTCTCTCGGCGCCGGATGAAGCTGGGGAGGTGAGATTTCAGTTTGTTTTGTTTTGTATCCATTTTTTAAGCTTCATTTTGTTTTATTTTGTATCCATTTTTTGTGTGTGTTTCTACTAAACACAGGCAGACATTGTTTTTCTTTAGTTTTTATGTTGGTACTTATGGCCAAAGATTTTATTTTTATATTTCGGTGGAAGGCGATGATTCTATTTTGCGAGATGTTTAAATTTGTTTTTTTTTCTGATTTGGTTGTCGTTATTTGCCTGTTTAGTAGATTTAGGGGTTCACATGCAAGAAAAAGTTGGAACTTTTCATCTTATAATAGAATCAAAATGGTCCATTGGTGTTTTGAGTTAATAAGATTGATTTCAATGAGCCCCAAATAGAAATGTTAACTTATTTGTAAATGTCTGGGAGATGTTTGAACCCACTTTTGATTCTTTCTCTATAGACCAAGAAATGTTTTTTCTTAAGTTTCAATGACTTTTTTTAAGTTTGTTTCTGTAGCGACAAGATTGAAATTTGGTTACTGTGATGAGCTTGAATCTTTCAGATTCATTGTTTCTTTCAAGTCATAATGTTAAGCTTGACTAGTTGAGTTTAAAACAAAGAAGTGTCTCTTTGTGCATTGGCTCTCTTGCTCTCAACTTTTCAATGTCATACGATTTCTGCAGGTTAAAGGGTCATCTACACGATCCTTTCCATGGCTCTAGGAGCCCTTCTAGGCAAACCAAGCGTTTCAGTCATCCCACTGTGAGTTTTTCTGGTTCAATTGCATTCCATTTGGCCCCCCTGATTCTATTGTACAAATGAATTTTAAGTTAATTAGCTCATGGGATTCGTCTAGGGAGAAGATCCAGTGACTACCTCAGTGAGTGGCCGTGCCGATGACCTTGCTTGGCGCTGTACATCTGATACTTTCGATCTCAATGGACGTGCTTTTGAGAGCTCAGAGAATTGGGCGGTGCTGTCAACAGAGGGTGATAAACCGACTCCTCGTTTTGATGTAAGTAACCATGTTAAATTTCCTATCTGTTGGTAACAAATATAAATCAAGTGCTATCCTCATCAATATTCTGAAGTCTTTGTATCACATTCTGTGGGTGTAAACAGCATGCAGCAGCTATGGTAGGGAGCAAAATGGTAGTCTTCGGTGGTGATTCTGGTCATCATTTGTTAGATGATACAAAGGTAATGGGTGGACACTGTTCTTGTCATGAGATGACTTTTCATGATCTCATCTTCTATGTACCTTTCAGATACTAAGCTTAGACAAGCTTACCTGGGATTCTGTGGTTCCTAAAGTTCGACCGTCATCAAATGGGTGCTCTCTGAAGTTGCGACCGTGCAAAGGTCACTGCCTGGTATGTTCTTGTAGCTCATTGTTCTCAAGGTCTTTGTATCAGTTTAGTTATTACTGTGTAAATAGTTAAATGCATATTCAGAATTGCCAGTTGATGTATGCTTGGATTAGGAGTTGCTTATCTTTAACCTATAAAACAGGCCCCCCTATCTGATTTTAATGGAATTTGTATTCTGAGATAGAAAATTGAAGTCTGAAAACCAAGGATCGGCTTTCTTCAGTCATGTTGTACTTACCTAGCATTGATCAAACCTGCTTCCTTTGATGTTCAGGTTCCATGGGGGAAGAATGTCATTCTTGTGGGAGGAAAAAGTGACCCACCTTATGACAAGATAACAGGTTTGCCTAGGCTATTTAATTGTCTAAACCGCAACGATTTGTTTTATTTATCTCATTCTCTGCCAAACTTCCAACAGAGACAATTAGGAATTCATCATTTGTTTTACTGCAGTATGGTCCTTCAATACAGAAACTGAGCTCTGGTCGCATATGGAAGCCAAGGGTGATATCCCAGTAAAAATCTTAACTTTTATTTCAGCACTCCCTAAAATATTTTTATGAATGATGAATCATGGAGACTGTACCCTGATTTTCATTTTCAGGTCTCTCGAAGTGGCCATACGGTGATCAGAGCAGGTCCTGTTCTAATTCTCTTTGGAGGCGAGGATGCCAGAGGGAAGAAACTACATGATCTTCATATGTTTGATCTGAAGTCATTAACATGGCTTCCTTTGAACTATAAGTGAGTCATTCTTGTCTAGAACCCCACATGGCGTCATTTCAAAAACAAAGAAAAGAAAATTTGGAGGTTAATTTAGCTTTTCACTATGCCTTGAAATTTCCAACATCATAGGTGCCGTTTGGTTGGGGCCTTTTGCGCTGGAAATGGTTTACAGTGTGATCCGATCACGTTATTTTTTGTTTGCCTAGTCTAGACTCTGATCTGTTAGCACTGTGACCTGATACCGGTCTATAGAGAGTCGATACCGCTAACCACCAAGCGTGAATGGATATCGCTGCTGTCACAACTGGCCGGCGATTGAAATAAACAGTTGCCGCTTTCCGTTAAAATAGTAGCAGTTAGTGCTGCAATGGATCCCATATCATTTACATATCTGAACCAGCACCTTAGATGCAATACATTTTTAGCATCCCTTCTTCCCTGCAAGAAGCACCTCAATATTTGAATCATTCTCTTACTTAACTATGCATTTTTCTTTTATTGATTCTGAGTTCATTGTTTTAGAGGTGCTGGACCTTCTCCAAGATCAAATCATGTAGCTGCACTTTATGACGATAGAATTTTATTGATTTTTGGAGGTCAGTCGAAGTCCAAGACTCTGAATGACATTCATGCTCTTGACTTTGAAACAGTAAGTACTGTCGGGTTTCTTTATAGGTTTTGCTTGTAAACAACTTGCTGAAAATTGATCTCGTTATTAGATGGTATGGTCAAGGGTCAAAACCCATGGTCATCATCCATCTCCTCGAGCAGGTTGCTGCGGAGCACTTTGTGGGACTAAATGGTATATCACAGGGGGTGGAAGCAAGAAGAAACGTAAGTTGCATGTTTCTACATGATTTATATATGATGGCAGATACTAGTTCTTTTTTATCTGTCAATATTATGTATCTTTTCTTCAAAGAATTGGTAATTTCTCTACTGCAATATCTAATGCAAAATGTCACCTCAGGTCATCCTGAAACATGGGTCTTTGATGTTCTGGAATCCAAATGGTCTGTTTGTGTAGTGCCTCCTAGTTCATCAATTACTACGAAGAAAGTAAGTTTTAAATATTTGTTGTTGTAATAATTTTTGTGGAGTTGACATTCATCCTAAAACAGTAAAATTTATAATCCATATAACTCCAATCTGGTGCCCATTAGCAGAAATAAGATGTTTAATGTGAAGATTCCTGCCTATTCATGTCTTCATCACTTACCTAGCCGCTGAACAACTGATGACAAACTCTTGCAGGGTTTCAGCATGGTTCCGTTGTACTACAGAGACAAGATTGTGCTTGTTGCTTTTGGAGGAAACAAAAAGGAGCCATCTGACAAGGTAAAAGAGCTGAACTTCATACGAAACCCAGGTTTCATTTCCGTGATATTATTTCAGAACTAATCCTTTTCTTTCCATATCTTTTCGTAAATAACTCAGAACAATTATATGATTCAGTATTCCTAATTGAAACCATTTTGTGACTTTGAAGGTTGAAGTACTAGTGGTGCTGCAAAATGAGCACTGTTTCAGTTGGCGGTCTGCACCTGAGGTCGAACCCTTACTGTATGACGACTCTCCTCCAAGCTCAAGGGAACTTGCTGACCACCTCAACAATTGTGGTCCTCTGTATTCTAGTAGCTCAGTAGCGAGGAGCAGCCTTGCCACCACAGCGGAGAACTCATCTGGGAGAAAATCCCTCCCTGATTCGCTGCTACAGAACTCAAATCTCGGGAGCTCATCGCTCCGCAGGCAGTTCCGTCAAGAACAGGACTGCAGCCTGGCCCAAAAGCTGCAGAAACCAATCGATGATGACAAATACAAGGACGCCGATGATTGTTCCGAGCTACCTTCCATTACAAACCAAAAACCACGGAACGACACACATCAGTCCCCGGATGCCGAAGCTAAAGCGAGGAAGCTGGGAAGAAGTTCGTCGGACATTAACCACCATCATGATACGAAGATAACAACCCTGATCAGGAGGAACATGGCACTAGAAGAGCAGCTTTCAGCCGCGCTGACTACCAAGGACGAAGCAGAGAAGAACCTGTCTCTGGTCATCGACAGCAAGGACGAGCTGGAGAAGAGGCTGGCCGAGAGGGACAGGGATGTCGAGGTGCTGAAGGAGAAGGTGACCGGGCTGGAACTAGCGCAGGAGGAATCAAACAACCTCTCCAACACCGTCCACTCCGATAATGTGCGGCTCGAGCGTGAGGTGGCCTTCCTGAAGGCCGTGATGGATGAGACCCAGAAGGCAAGAGAATTAGCTCCTTATGCTCCAGTTCTCACTGCAACTCTATGAGTCTATGTGCTGCACTGACGACCTTGGTTGGTTTCTTCATCTGCTTTCAGGAGCTGCACTCGACTCGCGGAGTTCTAGCAGGAGAACGATCAAGGGCGTTCCAGCTCCAGGTAAACACCAATTAATGCAAGAGTATCCTTACCGGCTTTTTCATGGATTGACAAAGTTTGTGACCTGCTTGTATTTTGTCGATGTTAAACTGAACAGGCTCCTGTATGGGGGGGGGGGGGGGGGGGGGGGGGGGGGTTGGGAAACACTGAACTGACTACGCATGTTGACATTGCTTTTGCCAGGTTGAAGTGTTCCATCTGAAGCAACGGCTGCAAACGATGGAAGGAAGGTCACCTACACTACGAAAGCCTCAGAATATGTAGAATACATGCAGCTGAGCACAGCACTCCGGCATTCTGTTGTAAATTCAGTGTTGTATTATGAGAATGAGCGGTACCAGAGTCTTTGATTTGTAGTAACTCAGTACAAAACCTTTTTCATCACTGGGACAATTGTGTATCATTGAGTTTTGGTCTGTCCAGGATGATGTTTCTGCACAAATTCTGAGTTGCCACTCAGCAAAAAAATTGTATTGAAGACCTGACGAATGGTGCAGTGGTGCGGTTGTACAATAAGGTCAACTTCTCTTCATATCAATGTTGAAAGACTTCAGCTTTACAAAATTTTCTAGAAGGAAAACATAAATTGGTGTGAACCCTTGGCCAATGTTGTAAAAAAAAAAACTCTTTTTAATTGCATATTAGCAGTGCAGCCATTGTCCGTCCGATGGACTGCTGCTTGCACGAATCTTGACGAAGTAGAGCCGCGAAAACTCTGGAGTCTGCAGCCTTTCTTCTATCTGCAGCTGCTGCTTCGGCTTCGCATCCCCACCTCTCGTGCTCCTCCTCCCCCGCCTCACCACCTGAGCAGAGAGAAGATGGAGGCCTTCCTCGCCGGCTTCCTCAGGGCGCCTCCCCGCTGCGGCGCCGCCGCCACCGTCCCCGCCGCTCGTGCCCCCGTCCCTCTCTTCCGCGGCAGGTCGCGGCGCAGGCGGCCATCCTCCTCCGTGGTCTGCATGGCGGTAAGGAACAATCTTCTTCTCCCACCGTGTTTGCGCGGCCAATTCTTTGAAACGGAGATGCCTTCTAACTTAATATAGAAGTGTCTGAAGTGTTTGGAGGTTGCCGTTGCCAAATTCCCTGAACTTCGTTTGTGCTGAAAAAAGCTGAAAATTGTGTGGTTCCGGCACTAAAAATCCTTCCTTTCTTAGTTAACTGAATCCGTTTTTGTATGGCTGTTCCCTTTTTGTGCTTCGTGCAGGAACCCTATCTGATAGCCAAGCTGGATTCTGCGGAGAAGGCCTGGAAAGAAATGTCGGTATGGTTCTCTGTTCAGTGTGTCCACCTTGGATTTGTTTTTTTGCTTGTCAACCTTGTCTAGTTATGAAATTGCCAATGCGGTTTTGTTGCCTATCTCCTTGTAGATAATTAATTTTACAATTGTCATATTCTGCTTTGTTGCTTCTAAACAAGTTCTGAACACGTGACTTGGGCATTGGAGAAAAGCTGTAGCTCTATGTTTTTTTTACATCGAGTAGAACTTCACTTCCGTTCTCATTTTATATTTATTTACCAAACACGGAAATCTGATGAGCGGTATCTGTTTATTTTCAGGTAAGGTTGGCAGATCCTGACATTGTCTCTGATCCTAGTGAGTACCAAAAACTCGCGCAGTCTGTTTCTGAACTGGACCAGGTACATGGTTTCCTCACAATAAAATCACAGCAGAATTTGAGTATCTCAATTTCATCAGTGGTTACATCACCTTTTCCTTTTCTTTTTTTTTTGCTCCGAACATTTAGGTTGTGACTACATATAGGCAGTTTAAGGATTGTACGAAGCAACTTGAAGAGGCAAAAGGTTGGTATGCCGCAATATTTTTATGCCTGTGGTAAAGTACTAGGCTCTCACAAGCTCTTTTTACTTTGCATACGATAGCTTTGGAGAAAGAGAGTGAAGATGATCCTGATATGGCTGAGATGATAGCTTCAGAGCTGGAGGCTCTATCTAACCAGCTTGAAGAGCTTGAGGGAAAATTGAAGGTGAATACAATATGATACTCTGTTTGAAGAGTGCCAGTTTCTGGTTTTTCAGTCAGAAATCATACACTAGTCATGTTGAAGTGCTTCTGATGGCTCTTATTTCCTCATGTTAGTTACTACTGATTCCCAGTGATCCTCTAGATGCACGCAACATCTTACTTGAAGGTACCTGTCCAGTGCTCAGCTGTACATTTGAACCCAATCTTTTGATTATCCTGTATACCATGAGAGGTCAACATCTTATTGTTTTACCTTATTCTTTTCATGTTTTAGATCTGAGAACTGTATTTTCTCCATTTTTGCAGTACGGGCAGGTGCTGGTGGTGACGAAGCTGGAATTTGGGCTGGTGACCTTGTAGGTAGATGATAATTTATTCAAATTGAGTACAATTTAGCAAATGAGATACAGCTATTTCCTCATTTTGTTCCAGTAATAGAGCACTAATCTTGTCGAATAGAATTTGATGTTTATATGGACAAATATTCTAAATAAATTAATGAGTGCGCAAGAAGGATGTTGAAGTTTTGGGAATATGAGGGCATCCTAAATTCCTAATTCATCTACCATTGTTATAGCAGCTATACTTATGATATACTGGTGCATCATGTTTACGGTTTTACTTACATAATCCAAAACTAAATATGTCAATGGCTTTCTGTAGGTACGCATGTATCAGAAATACTGTGAGCGCAACAATTGGAAGTTTAAGCCGGTTTCTTCTTCAGAAGTACGTGCTTCAACCTTAACCTTATTACTGAATAGCAACATGCTGCTCACAAGCTGAACCTTTCAGGCAGAAATGGGTGGATACAAGACTTATGTGATGGAGGTGAAGGGCAAACAAGTCTATAGTAAATTGAAGTTTGAGTCAGGCGTGCACCGTGTTCAGCGTGTTCCCCAGACAGAGACTATGGGGCGCGTTCATACGTCAACAGCGACTGTAGCTATTATGCCAGAGGTGAAATATTTAGTATTTGCATGAATTTTATGACATGAATTCCCTCATCTTCTGAGATGTCTGATGTTGTTTCAATGGCATAGTAGGCTGACGAAGTTGACGTGGTTATTGATCCAAAAGAAATTGAGCTTAAAACGGCAAGATCTGGTGGAGCTGGAGGTAATATCACTTGCATATTGTGTTATGTCATAGTAGAGTACTGGGATTTTGTTGTGCGCCATTAAAACTGGTCATCCTCTGGTATTTCAATCAATGCAGGGCAGAATGTTAACAAGGTGGAGACGGCTGTTGATCTTATTCATAAACCTACGGGAATACGGATATTCTGTACAGAAGAGAGATCGCAGCTTCAGAACAGAGAACGGGCATTTCAATTGTTGAGAGCGAAACTGTAAGTTCCTCTAGCTGTTGTATAGATTTCAAAACTATGAGTTACTCTTATCCAAATTTTCCTCTGATCTCAGTTATTTTGCTCCTAAGAGTGTTTTTTGACAATAGGACCATGATTGCAGTGTAAATTCTAGTTTTTGGGAGAAGAAATGCTCTTAATTCAAAATAGAGTGACTTTGTTGTTTCCAGATGATATACCGTAGTACAATATATGCTCATCGTTGAGTAATCTTATTATGTTCCTCATATATATCTACCATAAACATTACAGTTATGAGATAAAATTAAGGGAGCAACAAGAGTCAATAAGAAACCAGAGGAAATTGCAGGTATGTTGTCAATTCGTCTCAGAACCATATCTTTCAAAGATCATAATTGTTGTATCCAGCTGAAAGCAACAAATATCAGTCTTGTGGATGGTAAATTCTCAAACCGAGTAAAGAGTAGCAGTGTAGTATGCATTTACATGAACAATATAATATGCAGTTGACATTCGCAAAATAATCTTCTTTATATGACTAATTCAACTGTGGTAAGACTGCAAAAGCTATGTGTAGGAAAATGGAGTTGGCCTTTATGACAAATTTTGTAATCCCCTCTGACATAACTAATACCTGTTCCATTGAAGGTTGGTACTGGTGCTCGATCTGAGAAGATAAGGACGTACAATTACAAGGTAGCAGGACATATTGTCACCTAGAAACTGGGTGACAATATGGGTGTTGGTGGTGTGAGTTGTATGGCTATTTCAGTCTTTTTCCTACCTTAATGCAATGATACACATCTCTTCTGCGTATTCGAGAAAAGAAAAATTGTCACCTAGAAGCTGTTCATGTTGTTTTCTCATGGTGCAATGCTACTTAAGCATGTTTACCTTGTTTTCTCTTCTTTCTTTCTGTTCTTTTGGCAGGAACACTTCCTATTCTTTCTGTTTTGAAAATACGTTTTAGTGAATTTGAGGTCTTTTGCACACAGGACAACAGAGTGACAGACCATCGGTTGAAGATGAATTTTGAACTGACTAGCTTCCTTTTAGGAGACATTGAATCGGCTGTTCAGGTACATTACGAGCACTGAACACTGTAAACTTGGCAACATGCAACTGTTACAGCGCAAATGATTAACGATTTCATTTGTCATCAAACATCTACAGTCTTGTGCTACAATGGAGCAGCAGGAGTTATTGGAGGAAATGGCTCTTTCTGTGGGTGTGGCGAAGGTATGATCTGTGGAATTGGCTCCCCCAGAAACAAGTCATCCAGCTGATGATGTGCTAAAAAGGATGAAGATTGATGGATAAGTTGTACAAAAAATACGATTTCACATAGGCGCATTTTTCTGTAGTTAATGATCATGGCCATGACTAATGTCACAGAATATATCAATGCGTCTCAGCTTCCCTGCTGGTGGCAGATTTTGAGTAGTAAAAGATAGACATGCTATGTACAATTCAACTGTTCCGGTCTTCACAATTCGAATGTGTTGTTTCTGTGAAATTGCTGTATTCTCAATTGGTAAAATTTGAAAAAATCACCTATTTTCCAGCTCCTCCTTTGGTTTCAACAATATGTAAAAAAATTGCAAATATATATTTATGAAGACAGCTGTACCCAACTACCCATGTGCTAGGTTAACTAGACGACTAGGCCTTGTTTAATCCCAAATTCCACCTCTAAAGTTTACTATGAAAAAGAAGATTCTCATCACATCAAAATATCGGCACATGTATGGAGTACTAAATATAGATGAAATCAAAAACTAATTGCACAATTTTGTTGTACTCTGCGAGACGAACATTTTGAGCCGAATTAATTAATTTTTGGACAAGGAACTAAACAAGGGCCAGTTCTCCGGTTTGTTCCTGGTGTCTTAGTCAAAGAATGTTGGACATTCCGGTTGACAGATTCACAATTTTGTTCTCACGGTTCAAAGAGAATAATCAGTTCACCTTACAACATGGACAAATTCTGTTTGAGAAGGATTTGAGCTTAGATTGCAAGTTCACAATACATTTTAAAAAATATTTACTCCCTCCGTTTTTAATATACGACGTTGAGGACGTCATATGTTAAAAACAGAGGTAGTAAATACTAGTATTTTTTTGCGTTCTCTAACTGAGCAACTTACTGTGAACTGAGCAGGTGACTCTCTAGCTTAGCAAAGTTTTTTTTTTGGGCAAGGCAACAGGTTAGCAAAGGTCTGAAGTCTTTATAAATACGCTTTGCTGCCGACTGTACCATCCACCCCGCTTCGCAATCGGCATTTCCTCGAACACCGCCGCCGCCGCCGCCATGGCTTCTGCCAAACCCCCGCTCGCCTTCCTCCTCCTCCTCTCCCTCCTCGCCGCCGCTTCGGCCTCCGCCTTCTCCGACAGCGTCAGCCACCTCCCGCTCACGCTCCTCCCCGCCGACCCCGCCGCCGCCGCCGTGTGCCGCGGGTCCGTGGGCGAGTGCCTCGCCGGCGACGACGAGCTGGGCCTCGGCCACCACGGCCGCGCCCTGTACGGCTCCGGCGGGTACATCAGCTACCGCGCGCTGAACCGCGACAGCGTGCCGTGCTCCCGCCGCGGCGCCAGCTACTACAACTGCCGCCCCGGGGCCCAGGCCAACCCCTACCGCCGCGGCTGCTCCCGCATCACGCGTTGCCGCGGCTGAAGGGGAATGTCGCCAAGCTGCTCTTTGTGCTGATACTCTCCTCTGAAATGGAAGTGTGATATTGACCCATTTGTTACTGTTCATGTGATGTGAGAGAATCTCGTTGCTTCTTCTCCCTGCGATTGTGATTTGAGGCGTATAAAAGATTGGACTTTTAGTTTGTTTGTTTTTTTTATATGTTTATAGGCTGTTGCCGGCCGTCATGTTCTTACTGCTTGAGAGACACACGAAAGGCAAGGCCTATGAGAGGATTGAGCGAGCAACGGAGAATTGTGCTGTTCTACTGCAATTCTAGTGATATTTTTCCCTTCTTAGTGTTCTCCAGTTGGAATCTTTCGTGTTGCAATGTTAAGGCAAGGCATGAAGGAGTTCCAATCTTTTGGACGAGTAGCCTTCATGAGTTGAAGCCAGTGCTGGACATGTGAAGGCAGTGCCTTCATGAGTTGAATCTACCTGAGGCATGAGGCTCCATCATGTTCTTGTTCTTGATGCTGCTGCACTGGAATCTGGGGATTCCAAAGAAGAAAAATTTCATTTCAATCCTTCTCCAAAGAGAAATTAAATGCCCTTCTAGGCAACCATATACTGTTTTGCAACCTAGAATCAAACCTTAGTTCAAATCTTCTGGGGTACAAGCTTTTTGCATATTT
The DNA here is from genome assembly GCA_033239725.1 of Echinochloa phyllopogon. Classification (NCBI taxonomy): domain Eukaryota; kingdom Viridiplantae; phylum Streptophyta; class Magnoliopsida; order Poales; family Poaceae; genus Echinochloa; species Echinochloa phyllopogon. Next base: position 52,553,681 of record BTCW01000017.1, read on the forward strand.
TTTTCATGTTTTTTCTTTTGCACAAGGGTAGTTCGTGCTTGTACAGTATTCAAAACTGAAACTTGGAGTAATGGCCTGATGTCTGGAAGCAAGGGCTACATGAGCATCAGAGTTAGAAAAAGGTTGCAGCTGGAACACTAGTTTCGGCATATGGCTAACCGTTGAGACTGCCTAATGCTGAAAAGATTTTGCTTGCAAGCTGTGGATTTTCACCTGATTTATGGGAATACTTCGGTTGATTTCTGATATTTCATTTAATCTGGAATTAAGTTGTTGTATGGCACAGGTTCTTGCTACACATGGAACTATAACCGGTTGATGCTGTTGCTATCAAACTGCAAATAGTTCAGGGTTGTCATGCCATTTATGCCTGCCTCCACCACCCAGTTTTTTCAGTTGGCACACTGAAGCTTGGGATAGAACTCAATATCTGCCTCTGATTGCTCTGTTAAATATTGTCGCTGTTCTGATAAGGATATTTTCATGTGCCTATCCCTGGTTTGCCTCATGGCCTCATGGGCATGACCCTTTGATTGATTTCCGGATGGATCACTATTGCTTTTTTTCTTTCATGATCAGGTGGGTTGGTTGTGAGTTGTGAGCCATAAACATTTCACCATGTCTGTCATGTGGAATATTTGTTGGGGAATTTACCTTATCTATCTGGTTACAATTTGTGCCTGAAATATATTATGTAGTCACAAGGTGCATATATTTGTATTGTATATACCATGATGGCTTGCAATGCCATTGTAAACAGACCAGCTACTAGCATGCATTTTTTCAAAAGGATAATGTGATTTGCATGAAGCTTGGAAAATGCTACTAATAAATATGGAGCCGAACTCAAAATATTCAACAAATAGTCGTCTCTCCTCTGATTCCATGCTGGTTATCTTTAGAAGAAATGGGAAAACGGCATTACATTACAATTTTCAATGATATATCTCCCAAAATAAAATATTGTAATGCCACCCTAGTACTAATTTCTAGTATTAGAAAACAAAGTCATCTAGGTTCAATAATGATGACTCTGTAATGGTAACAGTGGTTTCTAACTGCCAAAATTGGGAGAATTCACTGCCTTCAAGTGTCATGTCCACTTCAGCTTGGAGAAGCCAAGAGTTTTCTCAGTGTAACAGAAGTTCTTCTACGCTGCTCAAGTTCCCTGCCATCCCACAGCTGTGCACCTTGTTTGCGGTTGATCTCATGCTTCCAGAGGTATCTTGCATCTCCTGACATCACAACAAGGGAGCCTGGGTTCAGGTAAACGGGGATTCGAGTAGGTTCACTGTTCCCTTGCTTTGGGGTGTCCAAGGTTGTGCCTGTTGGTTCTGCTTGGCTGAAGTGCATCACGCAAGCTGACTCAAGAGAGACTATTGCGATTCCATCATCAAAGCGCATCAGATCAACATGGGCGCAGATACCCTAGATTCAACAACAGAAGAACCATTTAAGAGTGTAAAAGAATGCATCTCTATATTCAATGCCCACTTTTGTTAGGGAACATGAAACAGAGCATGTCAATCAAAATTATTCAGAAGAATAAAAAGTTCAGCACCTCACCTGGGCTGTATCTGTTTGCAATCATTTGATCAAAAAATGGCTCCCTCCACAACAAGTCTGATGGTAGAGGGCATGCGTCTTCATCCTCATTTGTCATCTCTGCACTAACACCAATATTGACATCACCAACACAAATAGCTTCACGAATGAGGGTGGAAAGTTCAACAGCCCATGAAGGGAGATCACCGAATCTCATTGCCTATCAGAAAAAAAAGGAAGGAGCAAGAATGATTGCAACATTAAAAACAACAGATGAGCATACAAATCTCCCACATTTGTCGAAAAACAGCATAGCTATAGTTTGATCTAGAGTTTGGAGGCCTTGTAGATACAAATCTGCCTTTATGGCACTAGCAAGACATCTGTATTGTCTATTGAAATCCTGCTTCCAACGCACGAGAAGACTTACTTGGTTATTTGCATCAATGAACCATCCTTCTGCAAAAACAAATGGGCAATGATCAACAGTTAGGCCGTCGTTGAGCAATAGTATGCTACAGTAGTGTTCAAGGGAATATGTAATACTATACAGATTCTTAAGCAAGTCAGAGCTAAGTACAGGGCTACATACATGATTACAGGTTACTGTTCATCACAACCATACAATTGAAATCATCGCCAATTCCTAAGCAGTTGCCTAAAGCAGGCCTTAAATTTCAACAAATAATCACGAAGAATACAGATCGAGCACTAACAAATATAATCTCCTCTAAATCTGATGACTGGAATCAAGCTAAACACCAAAACCCAAACACGAAGCAAAAGATCCAATCTTTTACTTGTACCCACAAGGAGAATGTCCGCGGTGGCCAAGGACTCACCCCGCTGGATCGCGGCGAGGAGGCGCGTCTGCTCGTCGGCGGAGAGTAAGGCGGCGCAGAGCCACAGCCCCTTTATCCCCTCCACCGCCCGCGGCCCGCCTCGGGGCTGACCCCGGCCGGCGCGTCGGAGTCGCTGTCCGACGAGTCGCCGAAGGCCTCCCGGAGCGCGGCCCGGCAGTTGGAATCGTCGCCGCCGCCGGCCATACCCATACGGCTGCTCACTGGTTACGCCCGCGCCGGCCGTACAGCACGACGATGCCGTGTTCGTTGAGGACTTACGTAATATACATCATCCCTCCTTCGATAGAAAACCTTGCCAGTTAGCATTATCTTACTTATATTGGCCGTGTTTCTTAAACGCTTGTTCTCAACTTACTCGCTGATAGAGTGATTTTCTATATGAATCTTTATATAGGTTTGAGATTAAATTTGGAGCCGCACGACACGTGAGTATAATAAAATCGTGTGACTTATGGCTTGTGTGGGTCTCCCGGCTGTTCTTAATATTTTAGACGCAAAACCGTTTAGAATGACGCCGTTCAGTACCGGTCAGCCCAACCGATATCCGATGGCCGGTACTAATGTGCAAGTCATTTGGGCCATATGACCGGTATTGATCAGCATTTTTCTAATAGTGATGGTAAGCTTTTTTATTTTCTTTCTTTTTTCCTAACAAAGTTGTGGATCTAATTTCTTGTTGAAATGTTGTTTCAGTTTTCGTCAAAGTTTTCCATTTTTATATAAATTTGTTCATATAGTCTCTATTTATATAAGTACAATTCATTTTGCAATTTTGTTATATAAATTTGCTCATAGTTTCTATTTATATTAGTTTTAATGTAAATGTTGGTTATATAATATTGTTGTATGTTTTTTTATATTTTTGTTGCGAAATATATTATATATATTTATTCATATAACCTTATTTGTTTATTATGTAAATTTTGTTTTCTAAGTTTTCTATATAATCTGCTATATAAGTTTTCTTATATAAATATGGTACCTAATTTTGTTATATATATAGAAGAGTAAATTGCACTCGTCATACAACAAGTTGGAACGTCATATCATAGTCCATTAAGTTGTAAATTATGCAATTACATACAAGAAGTTGTCACGTACGATTATATACAGTCTAAATACGCTCGCGAGGCTCTTTCAAGTGACACGCTGGCATATGACGTGGAGATTTATGTTATGTTTTAAATAACTCCTTAACTTTGTTTGCTAATTCATTTGACCCTTCTCGTCTGTCGCTAGCCATGATTCATTCAGTCATCCGTTCTCTTTATTTTGCTTGCAAACGCACTAACTCCCCGGCAACCCATCCGTATTCTTTACTTTTTCCCAACGCTCAAAAAATCCCAAGCAGCCACCGCCCATGGATTTGGATGGGCTGGCCACGACGACGGCGCCGGCGGTGCACGCCGAGCCTGCCATGCTAGCGAAGCCTGCTGGTGCCTGTCAATCTAGCCTGGCAGGGCGACTACGCGAGTCTTTGCAGCTTCGTCGTGTGTTCCGGCCCCTCTACAGGAACAAGCCAATGTTCATGTTGCATCCTGCGAGCTGCACTACGCGGATGTCAGGTTTGAATTCGCCCCTCCCCCACTACTCCCATGCCATTGCATCCATAGAGCTCCAGTAGACTGCACCAAAGATCGAAGTCAGCTTTATAGATAAAGCAGGACCAACAAAAAACCAAGTTTTACAGGAGCCAACTGCCCTAGACCCAAAGTTTACAGCGGACTCAATTCCACACGCTCAAAAGCCGGATAGCACAGGACTACACAGCCACTACCGAAACGGAAACCATCCGCCGACCATCTGGCCAACAACCAGACCAGCCCAAAAGAAAACAATAATCTGACAGGCTGAGAGATTCATCCAAGAAAAGAGACAACGCCTGAGCCAACAAAGAGCTATCCAATCCCAGTGTCTGCTCCTTCTGCTCCTTCTGCTCCGCGAATGAAATTCATTGATTAACATAGTACGCAAAAGAAAAGGGAAATTTCGAGTCAGCTATGATTGGATGAAAAAAATCCTATTAAATCCATGATGTTAATACTACTGCTTGTAGCTAAATTTCTAGATGTCAATTTGCCGTTCTAGTTGACAATTTGCTATTGCAAGGCTAAATTCGGTCAGAAAGTAAATTACACCCATTACTATCAATTTTAAGCACATAACACCCTACGAGCCAACTCTAGGCAACCACCTGGTCCGCTGCCAGATTCGTTTTTTGTTGAACATGAGAGGGATGCAATGCCTCCTCCAAAAGTGACCACTGCAATGCCAAATGGCAGACCAAGGAGGGCAACAAGGGCAAGGGGCACAAGAGGACGTGGTCGAACAAAGGACATAGGACACATCATGTACGGTAGGGCTAATAGCACCAGAGGACGCGGTCGAAAAAGAGCTACAAGAGATGATGATAATATAGGACAACAACCGGCTATTCACGAAGTTGATACGTTACAAAATGCATCGTCTAACCTTAGCAAGAACCTCAAGAATAATTCCATGCTTATTGAGTGATTTTAATGGGATAGACATGATATTGTAGTTACTATCAGTTATACTATGTGATTACTATTTTTAAGGGATTATTCCACTTTGTTATGGAATTTCATTCAATTTTGGATTATCAGTATTATTGAGGAATTTTTCATGTTTAATTTTGAATTATTTTGGTCTTGATTGTTTCGGTTGTTCATAGATTGCTTGTTTTGTATATTCCTATCAAGTGAATAGTCATGTGTATGAGCATATTTGCTTCTTTCGTGGTTGAGAAGCTACATACTTCTCAAAATTGAACCGTGATTAGCATGTATAAGGTGAACGTGTATGGCCATAATTGTGTGTGCACGTTTATTATCCTTCGCCAACAGTCGAGTCACCAACTTAACTCTCCGTCATCCCAGGTCGTATTGCCACCATGGCAAAATACATTGACGTGTCATGTTTTGACCGTATATGCACACATTAACCTACTTGTTGCATGTGATTGCTCAATTTACAACTTCATGTACTAAAATGATACAACCTTACAAGTTATTATACGATGGATGCAATTTACTCTATATAGAATAGAATGAAAGAACCTAACCGTGGTGGGTACGGTGCTGGGGCGTGGGCGGCCTGCATAAGGCCGGTCTCAGTGGGAGTTTTATGGATAATAAATTGACTGTCATGTCAGCATTTTTGATGATGTGTTACTGTATTAATTAAAAGAGAGGTGCAATGAGTTTTATGGTGATGAAACTCCATGTACACAGTTACCTAGACAGCTTGTGTCTTGCATGTGACCTAGGAAACAACAATTGATGAAACTATGCATTGAGAGGGAGGTGTTTCATCCAATTTTAAACACTTTTAGATGATACGTCACTCTAGGTAATTGTGTCCACGAAACTTCCATTGAGACCGGCCTAACAAGTCAACAGAGCATCACGGAAAGGGAAACTAGGCAGTGAGTAGGGGGATGAAGAACATAAATGTAACGGTAAGTTGCTCCCAAGAGTTTCCCATAGATTAGCCAGGCTACCACACCCCGCTTGGCCTCCTCTTGGATGTGAAGCATGCTTCCTAATTAGTATTCCATCACTTGAAAAAGTTAGCCTCGATCTCCAATAATATGATTGTCTTCATTAATCACGGTTTCATTCTAGTTTCTAGCTGTACATGGCTATCATTTATATTGAACAATTGATGTTAAAAATCATCGATTGCGCTACAATGTCAGCTGAAAATTTAACAGTTACTTATGGTATAACCTTTTATGCTTCGTTCACAAAAAAGAAAGCCTTTCATGCTTCCTCCCGTACACGATAGGAAAACCTCTTATCAGTGCCGGCTAGAAAGCCTATTGCCGGTACTATGCTGGGAGGCTCGCACACCACGCATCGTCACAAGCCAGGTAATTTTTCAAGCGTAAATGCGCGTACCGCATCCGTGAGGATTCAAACCTGTGACCTCTAGACTCGCGCGTTGCTTCCTTACCATTCCACCTATGCATCACTTGTGATTGGGTGTGAGATGCTTTCCTTTTAAAGGATCCCGTGGAGGATCATTTAGTACCGACTCGTAACACGAGCCGGTACTAAATGACACACTTTAGTACCGGCTCATGTTACGAGCTGGTACTAACGTGCACGCCACTTTAGTACCGTCCCATAACATGAGCTGGTACTAAAATGCAAATTTTAGTACCGGCTCGTGTTACCAGCCCACTAAATGACACACTTTAGTACCGGCTCGTGTCACTAGCCGGTACTAAAATGGCTCTGCAGGGTTCCGTGACACTTTAGTACCGGATCTTTTCTTGCCCGGAACTAAATGACGTCGATGAATGTGCATTTTTCTAGTAGTCACTACCAGAGAACCTCACATCCGCACCGGTTGGGAACGGGCTTTAGCACCGGATCCCCAATCGGTGCTAAACTTCCGGTGCTGCACCGGGTAGAATAACCGGTGCTAAAGGCCCCCTTTAGCACCGGTTCTAAACACCAACCGGTGCTAAAGGCCCTGCCTACACAGCGGGCATAGGACGGCCTTTAGCACCGGTTGGTGTATACAACCGGTGCTAAAGTGCCTGGATTTTTTTGGTACGTTTATATATGTTTATATATGTATTATGATACGTATTCAAACATGTATTCAGCTGCCGTGCATGTAGTACTATATATTCATATTAGCTAGACATATAATCAAAATAGAAGATATATATATATTATAATTTTAAACTATATATATATATTTGAACTGTATATATTTGAGCTGTATATTACAAATTAAGAAATCCGACTAGATGAACGACTTGACGGCGCATCCTCCAGGGGGAGATGGAATTCTCCACGGGGATTAACGACCTCGTCCCAAATCCATCCAATGAGCTGTTATGCAATTGCGTCTATTCTCTCTTCATCGAGTCTATCTTCTTGCAGCCTTATCATCTATAATTTGAAAATAATTGGAAATATTAATTCCATGGAATTGAAGACAACAAATGTGCAATTAATAAACATTTAATATAAAATAAATGCTTTACTTACAAATACAAATGTCTGTCTATATTTAAATAATCATTTATTATAAAACAAAGTGTTTTTCTTATTAATACAAACATAGTAATTATTAAATGAAGCCTATATTTCTAAATAATCATTTGTTTTAAAACAAAGTGCCTTACTTATTAATTCAAATTTAATAATAATATTATTTATTATAAATGAATCCCATTATCAATAAAAGAACCCGTATATTTCTAAATAATATAATTTATTACAAAATCAAGTGCTTTTTCTACAAAAATAGTAAATATATCAAATTAAAACCTGAAAATGTGTTACGTACCATAACATCATGGTGAGTCATCTTTTTCGTCGACCAATTGAGCATGTTATCACAAACATAATATGCACATAGATTATTTCCCGACCCCTGTTGGCGACACTGTCGATCAAAAAATAAAGTTAAGTAAAATTCATATAATAGGTTAGCGGAGACCTACACGTACAAATTACTTGCTTACCGGAAAGTCAGTCTTCCATGTGAGTGTTTCATGGATCATACCAGGGTTATCTTGACGAAATTGAATCCACGCCCTGTGAACCAAAAAGTTGTGTTAAATCATTGTGATTGTAACGGCAGAATTGAGTTAAATGGGTAAATATATGTCACCTTGTAAACATGTCGATGATGTTCTGGTAAGCATATGTTGGCCTCTTCAACGAATCAAAGACGTGGACGATACCCCAGTCAGGACACAATATGATTAAGATCCAGTGAAAACTGTATACATGTAGACATTATAATGAGAAATAAAATTGAACGGCAATAGTATGGAGTCCATAAAATTTTGTATAGGCACTATAAGTAGATACATGTATAGGTACTCACCCGAAGTTGTACGGCAATAGTATGGAGTCGCAATAATTTTGTTTTTGGAGATACTTGTATAAATTTTGATATGTCTCCTCTAGATTGATCAAAATCATTTTGTCACTTATCCTTGTCGGGTCCATGTAACCAATGTCAAATATTCCTTCCCTCTGACATCTTTGAATCTCCATTCTGCATTGTTAAGCAATAAAGGACGCGTCAGCAAAGATTAAAGTTTTTTTCAAGTGTCAAATGTAAATGAGAACAAAACACTTACAATACCCAACAGGCGACCAAAGACACGTCCATGACATCTTTGTGGTAGACCTCATATATATCCTTAAACTCCAACCAGATGGTTTCCTCACCATTGAAAAAATCATGGTCCTTTACACGAACTCCAAACATGCGCCTTTTGCTTCTTGATTGTTCCAGATACCACTGATGGAAACGACACATCTTTGTTTGTAGCGTGCTCTCCATTTCTGGACCGACCAAAGGCTGGCCAAGCTTAAATGGCCACTTGATGTCTGTGCTCACAGGGATTTCTTTTTCACCCGTGATTTCCTCTCTCGAGAGTCCTGTCTCGGCCATTTGTCGTTGCACATTCATCTCGCACTCAGATGCCAACTGAGGCAATGACTCCTGAGGTTGGTTGCCGAGCTGAGCAACAGGTTTGGACGCCACCGCCTTCCTCTTCCCTTGAGATTTCAGTAATGATCGGTCATAGTCTGATACCTGTGCCCTCTTCTTTTGTCCCCTAGTCAAATTTTGGAGGAAGGATTTTGCCGTGGTGGGGTCAATCTTCGGCTCTGGTTGTTTTCTCGTGAAAAGTTGCCTCTTTACATCTTCTTTTACAGAGGCATCGAGCTCTTCTTGAGTCAGGTCGTAAGCTTTTTTCGGTGGTGCAGGCTTCTCTTTGACCTTCCGTGGCTTCTTCTGTGGTGGAGGGGCCAAGCTAGCCAGTTTAGAGCGCTTCTTTGGTTCAGGCTTTTGCCGCGGTGGAGACGGAGACTTCCGCCGCGGAGGAGACGGAGACGGAGACAAGTTTGCGTCATGAGCTCCCAGAGAATCGTGATCCGGTGGACCTCTTGGAGACGGGGGATCTGAAGGAGACTTGGTGCTACCAGGTATGGCGATGTCTCGCTTGCTCCATAGAATGATCCCGTGAGAACACTCCCCGAGTTTTGTTTCTCCGTCACCTCCGACGATGTCAAGTTCCAAGTCATTTCACTGGTCAACGACTTGCTCCACCTCAAGGGGTACGTAACCATGTGGAATCTCCATTCAATGCCATCTTTGACCTGGTTCCACTGGTTTGGTCATACCGTATGCGACCTAATAAAATAAGTAGAAAGGAAGTTAGTAAATGAATAATATTTATGATGATATTTACGAAATATACAAACTAATGTCGCAGATGTACCACCACAGATATATTCTTCTGCCTAACGACAAGCTCACACGCGGTCTGTTGAGTTATTTCATCCACGGGGTGACGAACCGGTTCAGACTGAGGTGCGGGAATGTCTTCATGACCTTGTACATGCTCTGTGGAAGCGTGACTGCTTCGATGTAGTGGAGGGCTAAGAAGGGCCGCATTAGGATCTTGGAGAGGTACATGCTCTGTGCTGGCGGTTCCTGTGGCTTGTATCTGCAGCAATGCTAACTTCATTCGCCGCTCCGTCTCTACCTCCATTTCCTGTATCTTTGAGCCCTGGGCGGCTTCCGTTTCCTCTAGGTTCCTCACCCTCTGCTCATATTCCGCCTTCTTCCTCGAACGGCTCCTATGGGAGGCGGTGTCCTCTTTAAAACCTTTCTTCCATGGTACTATGCCTACGCCGCGCGTAGGTCCAGGATGCTCCTTGTTTCCTAAGGCATAGGTTAGCTCATCTCTGTCTCTATCAGGAACAAATTCTCCCCTCTCAGATGCCTTAAGGATATTGATGAGACGTTGAGCTAGTTCTCGCAAGTCCTCGCCAAAAACTAACGAGCCGTCGATCGGACTGAGGGTGCCTCCATGACCATATTACCAATGCTTGGATCGTGTGGGCCAGTCATGTGTCACTGGACGAATGCCTCTAGCAAATAGAGATTCTTCCATCTTCTCCCATTTCTCAATGCTCCCTTTATAACCTCCTGAACCCATTCTATGGGTGTACTTCCTATTACCGGCATTGTCAGCATTTCTAGCGGTCATACTTGACCCTTCTTCGGAGTTTTTGTACTCCAAGAATGATTCCCAAGCATCATGAGTGATGTTTGGATGCTTCGCTGGATCCGGTGCTTCTCCGGTAATGAGATAATTCTTGTACAATTTTTTCTTGTAATCCTGGAACAGAATTGCCATCTTTTTCATTGTCCAATCCTTCAGTTGCTCTTCATGACTGCTTGGCCATTCAAAAATTCCTTTTAAGTCCGCCCATAGCATCTCCTTCTCAGTATTGGGCAACACGTGCGGCTCAGTAGGGTCCGTGGATTTCCATTTTCTGATGCTAATGGGCATGCGTTCCCGTAGAACAACCCCGCATTGAGATATAAATTTTCTGGCCACTTGTTTGGGCTCAACTGGCTCCCCATCGTCCTCCACTCGAGTGATGTGAAACTTCACATCCTTCAACTTCTTAGTGGCAGATCGTTTGGATTTCCTAGTTCCGGTTGTCGATGCAGAGGCGGGCTACATAAATTACATATTAACGATACAATATTAAATGAGATATATTGAGATACAATACATATTAAGTGAGATATATTCACACCTGACTAGACGTGGGCTCATTATTACTGCGTTCATCCACATTACGTTGTTCCACATTTTCGCTCTCTTGAGCAATACCCAGCACGTCTTCCATGTTTGGTTGCGGGTTATCTTCGGCATCGATACCAAATATTTGATTCAATAAGAACTGGTCATTGTCCTCTGGCAAGGGTTCGCTAGGGTTGTTGTCTGCCATCTATAGGAATAAAAATAATTTGTAAGCAATAAATATAAATAAATATAGATATGGGGTTTAGGGTCAGGGTAGGGGGTTTAGGGTTTGGGTTTCGGGGTTTAGGGTTAGGGCTAGGGGGTTTAGGGTTTGGGCTAGGGGATTTAGGGTTTGGGTTTCGGGGTTTAGGGTTAGGGCTAGGGGGTTTAGGGTTAGGGCCAGGGGTTTTAGAGTTTGGGTTTCGGGGTTTAGGGTTAGAGCTAGGGGGTTTAGGGTTTGGGTTTCTGGGTTTCCGGGTTCACGAACGGTGGGTGCGCGACGCGAAGGGGTTCGGGTGCGCGACGCGTTTGGGTTCGTGAAGGGGTTCGGGTGCGCGACGAGTTTCGGTTCCGGAAGGTTTGGGAGCGCGACGCGTTTGGGTTCGCGAAGGAGCTCGGGTGCAGGGGAGGGAAGGTAGTATATACGAGCACATTAGCACCGGGTCTTGCGACGACCCGGTGCTACTGCTCTCACATTGGCACCGTTTGCAGCCAGCAACCGGTGCTAAAGGGCCTTGTGCACATTAGCACCGGTTGCTGGCTACAACCGGTGCTAATGTGAGCACATTAGCACCGGGTCGTCGCAAGACCCGGTGCTAATGTGCTCAGCCTGCCATCCCTGCGCGCCGCCCCCGCTCATAGCCGTTGGACCCGGTGCTGATGCACCCTTAGCACCGGGTCCAAAATGTGCCGCAGCCTATGAGGGGGGCGGATGTGAGGTTCTCTGGTAGTGAGTGGTAGTCTTTAATTCACCACATGGCTGAGCTCACCTCTACTGCCGCTCACGGAGTGAGAGTTCGATTTTTCTTTTTGTGGGAGAGACTGAGGCTTAAATTTGAAGTCAAATTGTAGTTGTCAGCAAAATGTAGTTATGAGGTATCATACCATACGTTCATACAATGTTCCCTACACAACAGGTTGTTTTTCTTTGTTCGTATCTGAGATTTCCTACAGGAATGTCAAGTTTCCCATGAAGTGAAAGTGCATCTACATCTTCAAAAAAATTCAATTCGATCACAAGGATCGCCTAAAATTGCTGGAAATACTTCCTCTTTTCAATATAATCGGCTGTTGTTCCGCCCGGTTTGTTTCAAAAAAAATGCGGAAAATAGTCATCATAAATCGACCGATCATGTACATCATCATTTTAATAACACATAAACCATAAAACCTGAAGCATTGAAAACAACCTCGAAACTGTGTTCATCTCATACTCCTTTTTTTTCAGGATAACATCATCCTTTTTTAAGAAAAAAAAATAAAGCGATAGTACAAGGCATCAAGAATCAAGCTGACCGGCCATGTCTCTTAGACCAGCTTGTCGCCTCATGGTAGTTAGTCCTTGCTTGCACACATACATGCATATGTACTTGTACTCACGCATGCATATAGGAACAAAAATGAGCAGGTTCATACACGTACGCTTGCACATTGGTGCCAATAGCAGGGTTAGATGTAGCTGAGTGTTTGTGCATGCGATCTGCTTATATACTGTTCCAATCACTCCTTGCCACCATCTCTCCATGGCGTTTAGTACCCTTGGAACTGAGGGGGTGGCGGCGATGCATACTTGTTGGCCATGATGGGCGGGAGGATCACGTCGGTGAATGATGGTGGAGGTAGGGATTCCGCCGGTGGTGATGATGTTACCTCTTCTTGCTTTGGTGGGGGTGAGGCGACCGGAGCTGGAGGAGGTGAGCTTACTGGAGCTGGAGGCGGGGATGACGGCTTTACTGGTGCTGGAGGAGGTGAGCTTACTGGAGCTGGAGGCGGGGATGACGGCTTTACTGGTGCTGGTGGAGGAGGAGATTTCTCTGGAGGTGGTGGCGAGCTAACTGGTGCCGGTGGAGGAGGAGATTTCTCTAGAGGTGGTGGAGAGCTAACTGGTGCTGGTGGAGGAGGAGACTTCACTGGAGGTGGCGGTGAGCTCACTGGTGCTGGAGGCGACGGTGAATTTACCGGTGGTGGTGGTGAGCTGACCGGTGCCGGTGGTGGGGGAGACTTCACCGGGGGAGGAGGTGAGCTCACAGGGGCGGGTGGAGGTGGTGATTTGACAGGAGGTGGTGGTGAGCTGACTGGCGCCGGTGGTGGCGATGCCTTCGGAGCAGGCGGTGGTGAACTGACTGGTGCAGGTGGCGGTGAGCTCACTGGAGTAGGTGGAGGTGATGCCTTAGGTGCAGGCGGTGGTGAGCTGACCGGCGCAGGTGGTGGCAAAGACTTCACCACTGGAGGTGGTGAGCTCACTGGAGCAGGTGGAGGTGATGCTTTAGGTGCAGGCGGTGGTGAGCTGACCGGCGCAGGAGGCGGCGAGGACTTCACCTCGGGAGGTGGTGAGCTTATTGGAGCTGGTGGAGGTGATGCCTTGGGAGCAGGCGGTGGTGAGCTGACCGGCGCAGGTGGCGGTGATGACTTCACCACAGGAGGTGGTGTGATCACTGGAGTAGGCGGAGGTTCAGCCTTTGGCGTTGGTGGCGGCGTGGACTTCTCCACAGGAGGTGGTGAAGCTTTAGGTGCAGGCGGTGGTGAGCTTATCGGCGCAGGCGGCGGTGAAGACTTCACTACAGGAGGCGGTGAGCTCACCGGAGCAGGTGGTGGTGAAGACTTCTCCACTGGAGGAGGTGATGAGATCACCGGAGTTGGTGGTGTCGAGGACTTTGGTGGTTGGGGTGGTGATCTTTCTGGTTCTTGCGGTGGAGAAGACTTTGATGGTGGAGTTTCCGACTCAACCGGGGATTGTGGTGGTTGTGATTTCTCTGGAGTGGAAGGTGGTTTGGACGGAGTTGATGGCGGAGTAAGCTTCTCTGGAGTTGATGGTGGTTTGGACGGAGTTGACGGGGGAGTAGGCACCTCTGGAATTGAAGGTGGCTTCTCTGGAGTTGATGGGGGAGTAGGCTTCTCTGGAGTTGAAGGTGGTTTCGATGGAGTTGACGGGGGAGTAGGCTTCTCTGGAGTTGATGGTGGTTTCGACGGAGTTGTCGGGGGAGTAGGCTTCTCTGGAGTTGAAGGTGGTTTTGATGGAGTTGATGGAGGAGTAGATGGCTTCTCTTCAGGTGGCGGAGAGACCTTGGGAGTGGGTGGTGGTGTAGACTTCTCCGGAGCGGGAGGTGGTGGAGATTTCTCTGGAGGCGGAGTGGACTTCACTGGAGCTGGTGGTGGCTCGGACTTTACTGGAGGAGGCGGCGAGCTCACTGGAGCGGGTGGCGGTGGAGACTTCTCCGGGGGAGGTGGAGAGGCCACCGGTGCCGGCGAAGGAGGCGATTTTGTGGGTGGTGGCGGCGAGGCCACTGGTGCGGGTGGAGAAGGTGATTTCACCGGTGGCGGCGGTGATGCCACCGGCGCTGGTGGAGGAGGTGATTTCTCTAGAGGTGGTGGTGAGCTCACTGGAGCCGGTGGTGGGGGAGACTTTGCCGGCGGTGGTGGCGAGGCAACCGGCGCTGGCGTCGGAGGAGACTTGGCTGGTGGTGGCTGCGATGCCACCGGTGCCGGCGGAGGAGTAGTAGATTTCGCTGGTGTCGGCGGAGGCGTAGGTTTCGCCGGCGCCGCCGGGGGCGAGCTTACTGGTGTCGGAGGCGGAGTAGTAGATTTCGCCGGTGCCGGTGGCGAGCTCACCGGAGTCGCCTGCGGTGGTGGCGCCGTGGGGCGCTCAGGCGCGACCGGGAGCCAGGCAGAGATGGGAGGCGGCGGAGCACCGTGCTGCGTCGCCGCCGGCGGCTTAGCTGGTGGTGAGGAAGGCGCCGGCGCCGGCGGCACTAGATTTGGTGACCTACTGGGCTCGTCCTCCACCGGCGGCGTCGGCGCCGGCGGCACTAGATTTGGTGACCTACTGGGCTCGTCCTCCACCGGCGGCGTGGGCGCCATCGGCACCTTCACCAACGGCGGCTTCCCCGGCAGCTGCGGCGTCTTCGCCGGCGGCCCGTCGTACCCGGCGCACACGTGCTTGCTGCAGTCCACCGGCCGCGCCAGCACCGGCGCGCACTGCAGCGTCGTCTTCTGCGCCGGCCGCAGCGACCCCAGGCAGTTATCCCTGTCGTCCAGGTTGACCATCGCCTTCTCCGACGGCATGCACGGCGCCGCCTCCGAGTTGAAGAAGTTGAAGGCGAAGCTGAAGTTGACCAGCGCCGGCAGCTCACAGATCTTCTCGTGCACGATGCCGGTGAACACGTTCCTGCTGCAATCGAACTGCTCCAGCTTGGTCACGTTCGCGAGCTGCTCCGGCAGGGTTCCGACGAGCGCGTTCCCGCTGACGTCGATCACCGTGGTGTTCTGCAGCATCCCCATCTCCAGCGGCAGGCAGCCGTCGAGCCTGTTGTTGAGGAAGATGATCTCGTCCAGCGTCCTCGCCATCCTCCCGATGCTCTTGGGGATGCACCCGGTGAGGCCATTGTTGGCGAAGACGATCACCGACGCCGTCGAGTTGCCGAGGTTCTCCGGGATGTGGCCGACGAAGCGGTTGGTGTTGACGAAGATGGCGTCGAGGTCCTTGTCGAAGAGGCCCGGCGGGAGCTCGCCCTCGAAGTCGTTGAACCTGATGTCGATGTACTTGAGGGAGACCATCTCGAGGCAGACGAAGGGGAAGGGCCCCACGAAGCGGTTGTTGCTGACGTCGAACTCATGGAGGAGGGTGAGGCGCGACATGCTCTTGGGGATGATGCCGCAGAAGCGGTTGGAGTTGATGTGGAAGAAGGCGAGGTCGGTGAGGAGGCCGAGCTCGGGGGGCAGGTAGCCGGCGATGTCGGCGCCGTTGAGGTCGATGCCGGCGACGACGGTGAGGGCGGGGTCGTCGAGCGCGGCGGCGCAGACCACGCCGTTGTAGTTGCAGACGTCGTTGCCGGACCAGTTGGAGGTGAAGCCCTTGGGGTCGGAGTAGAAGGCGCGGCGCCACGCCTGGAGGGCGATGTAGGCGCGGCGGAGGCGCGGGTTCGGGAAGTTGGCGCCGACGCGGTCGTCGAACTCGAAGTCCGGCGGGAGGTCGCCGGCGTCGCCGCCGCCGGACTCCTTCATGGCGACCAGCTGCCGGTGGGCGATGTAGGAGGCCTCCGCGCTCGTGACGGCGTGGACGCTGCAGGCGGACAGGCAGGCGGCCAGGAGGAGGAGGGCCGCCGTGAGGCGGCCATTGGGGAGGAGCCGGAGGGGAGGGTCCATGGGCGCGCGGCCGGGCACACGCACGGTGGTGGTGGGGGGGGGGGGGGGGGGGGGGTGGGTGGGCGGTGGACGAGGAAGGGGGAAGCCATGGCTGGGGGATATATGGAGGGCGGAGACGAGGGGCGTGAATGGATGACCGCCATTGAAGGGAATGAAGGCCGGAGAGGAGGAGACACGTACGTAGTACGTTTTTGTCGTGGGAACGGCCGGGTGTTTCTCGTCGTCTCCGGCCAAGGGCCGCCATGCACGCGCGCCTGCTGTCGCTCCGCTTAATTATTGCTTTTTTTTTTCGTTTTCGATCTGTTATTAGCAAAAATAAAAAAGTGATGGCTTAACCTTAGTACTGATCGACCATAAAAAAATCCAGTTTCATCCGTTGACCGGCCGCCGCCCCTCGCCGATTTGTTCATCCTCGCTCCGCCACCGCTCGCCCTGCTCGGATTGATTCACCGCTCCTCGCATTTGCCGCACAAGGTACAGCTCTTGCGCTCGTCCTCCTGATTCTGCACGCCTCCGACGCTCCGCCGAGGTTCTCCTCCCCGACCGTTGTGGCCGCGTGGTCCACCTCGGCGCACCTCTCCTCCGGGGACCCCCTCAAGCAACTCCGCCCTCTCCTTCGCCGGCGACCTCGCCTGCTCACCCTCCTTCCGCTACGACGGCATCCTCCTCACCGCCGGAGACAAGAAAGGCGTCTTCCGCTGCGACGGCGTACTCCTCGCCGCCGGAGACAAGAAGGGCATCTTCCGTGCCGACAAGCTCGCGACGGGCGGCCTCCTCCACACATTCCGTCCCACACCACCAAGATCCGCATCGTCCCGTAACCGGTCGCCGGCGGGGAGAAGCTTCAGGCCTCCAGCTGCTCACCGCCGGAGACGATGCGGTCTTCACCTATTGGGATGTGCCGTCGAGACTCCCGTCTTCTCCGTCCCCGACTCGCACCAGGACTACATCGGCGGTGGCGCAGCATCTTTCGCCGACCAAAACGTCTTCGCCAAAGGTTCCTACGACCGCAACATCAAATTGTTGGATGCCCGCACAGGAAACACAGGCATGTCTTTGTCCTTTTCCCAGACCAACTGCAGCCCAGTATTTTGATTTTGTGAATGATCAGCTGATTTCTAGGTCTAATTTTCCAGATCGGAGACCATGGAGCACTGGATTTCCTCGTTTGACCATGCAGCTTCGAGCAGAGAACCTGGACGAGTCCACGCACGCCGGTGCCATGGAGAAGTAGAAAGCCAGCAATGGCGTAAGCAGAGGATGTAGTCCAGTGGGCGAGGCAGACAGGTGACTGCTCCTATCGCTGCCATTTATTGCATGATGTGTGTATGTGCTTTGGACCAATGAACCATCTGTGATACAGATGCACACTCTCCGTGTTTGAGTAAATATGCCCAAGGTTGATTTGTCCTGCAGGTTGGTTCTAAAGTAATTAATAATCCAGATTGGTTCTAAAGTTATGACTAATCCAGGGTGATTGCTCCTGGGTTTGGACAATTTTAAGTGTAAGTGATTTTGGATATGGTTCCAATGGTCACATCTTTTGTAGAATAAGTTTTTTAGTCTAAACTTTATACATAATGATTCATTTCTAATATAGTTGGCTTGGAATATAGTTAGAATAATATATAGGTATACTAGAAAAGTCTATAATAATCTTGGCTACGATATCTATATTGTTGCAGGTAACTATAATAATATAAATGGCCTAGTAATGTAGGAAATTATATTTGTTCTGAAGTATGTAGAAGTATCAAAAGCCTCTTGCCTTGCCTAGATTGCATATTTTTTTTATCTTTCAAGTGAAGAATAGGTTCATGGAGATGTTGCCATTAAGATTAAAAAAGGGAACACGTTGGGAACAATTAGTAGTTTTTTATTTCTATCTAAGATTATCTTTGCAGAGATGATTTGTTCTGATCCCAATTTTATACAACCCTGTGCTACTGAACATTTTTCTCAGGTAATTCAAGTTCAAGAAGCATCCGATGATCCCCTGTTAATATACAACTTGCAACATTAGGCCATAATATTGGTACTTTCGCAAGACAATCAGATTTTTTTAAAAAAAAAGCAAAATCTAAGCAGGCCATTCTGGTCTGATTGGTCTAAACTGCTTTATCGAGTAATTGCATATATATCATTGTATAATCAATTGTCTTCTGAAGCACTCAGTTAATTACCTAGTATTGGAACATGCACCTGTTCGAACAATTCTACTGAACATACCCCAACTTTCATACTTGTCTCTTGATATACAACTGGTTTTCCTTAGAAAAAATGGAGCTATGTCTATAGTTGCCTTTAAGTTATGGTGTCATGCATGATTTGCCTGGCGCATCTTATATCTACTGTTTTTTATTACTTGTACTTGGTTTCCAAACAACATAAAGATTTACTGAAGCAGCTTCAAATATTCTTCTCGGTTTATAGGTAAAGATTGAGTCATTGTGTTTAGCATGAGTACATTTAGTAGTGGTCAATGGAATACAACTTGTCGTCCAGAGATGCAGTTCAAAGCAGGGGATTAAAATATGTTTAGCCAATTCAGCTTTTGGCATGAATTTGTTTGGTTCGATGGAGAATTCATGCAGTAAGAATTGTACTTACCTGAT
Source organism: Echinochloa phyllopogon (assembly GCA_033239725.1). Lineage (NCBI taxonomy): Eukaryota > Viridiplantae > Streptophyta > Magnoliopsida > Poales > Poaceae > Echinochloa > Echinochloa phyllopogon. The sequence goes on from BTCW01000017.1 coordinate 52,572,673, forward strand.
CAATTTTGTGTTGCCTTTATCAATTCGGGCCTGTCCCCTGGGAATCCGCACTAATTTTTTTTGGCTGCCTCAATATTTTTACCTGCTTTGAACAAAAAATTATGGTACCGCATGACATGTGTTTCTGAAACGAATTCAAATTTACGTGCAGACGCCATCGAAATCTCGCCATTGTCGATCCATCAGGCGCTTCAGGGTGCAGGGATATTAGAGCAGTCATCGATGATTTGCTGGGAGGCTGTGATCAGCAAGTACTCCTTGGTTGCTGTCAACATGTGCATGAGAAGTTCATGGCTACGATACCTATTGGCTTGGAATATAGTTAGAATAATATATAGGTATACTAGAAAAGTCTGCTTATCTATGTTGTTGCAGACCATGTGTTCCAAAGTGTTTCAATAATTCTGTAGTGCTTCTACATTGACATTGGCAAGGTGCTTTGTGCTTCTGAACATTGTACATGGTTGGTTGTACACTGTACATCTTGCAATATTTATTGAGAACATGCGTAAACTCAATTCTTTAGAATCTGATGTCACCTATTGACATTTCATTTGGAACTCAAATCATATTTCAAAATGCTTATGTTTTACTGTGTCCTAAATGTAGTTCAGCGGCAACACAACATGGTTTCTTTATCAAGGATATGGTTTTTATGGTTCGGCTTTACAAATGACATGGACACAAGTATCCATGTTTTTATTTCAAACAATTACGTTCGGGAAGCTATATGGCCTTGTTACATTAACTTCTGGTTTGTTACATTAAGTAAAATAAAAATAGATTATCTCACGTGTGATGTAGCCTCCCACAAACGTAGCGAATCAATTTTTCCACCCCGTTTGACCAATAATTAAGGGTATTAAATAAAATTAGTTTATAAAACTAACTTCACAACCCTGGATTAATTCACGAGACAAATCTAATAAGGCATCTGACCGTATGATTAGAGAATGATTACTGTAGTATTACTGTAGCAAATCATGGACTAATTAGGCTCGTTAGATTCTTCGCGTAAAGTTACACTCATCCCTAAAAAGATTTTGCAAATAGACTTCATTTAATACTTCATGCACGTAAGATTTTCTTTGAAAAAAAAATTTCGAGTAGTAAAGAAACACGGCCAAAGCCTTTCAATCATCTGCAGTGATGGCTTTGTTTACCCCGCCGCTGAACCTATCTGCAATTCTGCACTTGGGCCCACTTCCAATCGGAAAAACTGTACGTGAAAAAAACAGGAACTGAAAGGTGGGGTCATGAAGGTGCGGGCGCGCAGAGCGGGCGGGGCGAGGCCGCTCCTGGTACTCGGTGGTCCATGGACTGGCGTGCACGGTCGCCCACCACGGGGCTCGCCAGCAGGGCGCGTGGGCTGAGTCGGTATGGAATGATATTTCGTACCTGGGTATGAAATAGCGCTGGCATATATATATATATATATATATATATATATATATATATATTTATATATGTATATATATGTCACCGCATCAGGCCTGCCCATCTTTTAGATTAAGGATTAAAATCCGGCCTCTATATCCTCTTTTTAACTCTTAAAGATATATGCAGCTAAAGGTTATAAAGATACACGAGTTGTTAGACTCAACCTCCACACTGAGGAATACAAAAAAAAACAAGAAACAAAGCTCTAAGACAGAAAAAAGAGAAAGCTAAGCTTCATTCTTCTTCTCCATCTAGGCTTCAAACTTGCGGTCTCATTATATAGCGTCAATCCATCCATCTTTCGTTTGCTTAGAAACTCGACATCGGATTTGAACCCTTGCCTTCTATCGCTCGCCTAGCAGTTTCCACCACAGGTGAAGAAGGTCAACATGACTTCCAAAGCGACGCCTCCAAGAAGGATACGACATCGAAGCCGCCGTCACCGCCCCTCTGAAAAGCTGGAAGAAGGTTTTCACCTGGAAAATCAATGATCAAGCAGGAAGCATCCCAACAAATGCCTCCAAGGAGGTTAAACGACATCCGATGACGCCGTCGTTGCTGACACCGACACCGCAACCGGGTTAGGCTTTCGCCCGAAGCTCCTGCACATTCAAAACATCACAGCAGCAGACACCAAAGGACGACCGAACCGCCAGATAGCGGCGGTCAGGCCCTTGCGAGGATGAAGGACCCATCAAGCACAAGGTCGCCCACACTACGCCCGCGCGGCGATGAAGAGCAGGTTGAGTCGCGACGCTGGCCGCAGCCACCGGTAGTGTAAGGGATGAGCACTGAGGCTCCCCTCGACCTGACCGTCGACCAGCGACACAGGATCTCAGCACCCTCCTCCGTTCACCGGCCGACCAACAGGTTCTGTTAGCCCACGGCATGCAGCGTTGAATCTACGTACGTACGGCATGTGTGTAGACATGGCTGTTCCGGTTGATCCAAAAACATACTGAAAAGAAATATACATATGAATTAGCATGCACTGTAGGCCTGTGCATGCGCCACACGCGGTGAACGGAATCAAGAATTAGCTAATAATAGCATCACACGAGCTCACAACAGGAGATGCAACTGCATATATATATATATATAGTAATACTATATCATACACTGGGTACGGAATAACTATTTCCTACCCAAGCCCGTCCGACCAAGCAAGCCTGCAGACGACCCACTGTTCGCCCTCCGTTTTTTTATTTTCCCCGCTCAGCTCGGATGTCGGCAGACCCTGACCCACCTCGCCGTAATTTCCGCCACTACCCGACGACCATCACGCCAGCTTCGCCTATTTCAATCCCCCTCTCCGCTCTGCTCCACGCCGTCGTCGTCGCCGCCGCGGCGGCGGCGCCAATCCTTGCCTGTCCGATGCTTTTGGTTCACTGGTGAAGCCATCTTTGGTGCTCCCGCCTTCACCCTTCGTTTAGGCCCGACGCCATCGCGCCCACGAGATTGAGGACGGACGCGGGACGCAGCGCCAACGAACTCGTGAAGCATTCTCTGGGCTCCGGCTGCGAGCCCTCTGCGGCACCGCCGTCCTCCTCTCCCAGAACAAGGTGCGTTCATCCAAGTAGGACGCAGTGCCGCCAGATGGGGGAGGGGGGCTCAACCCCATCGTCGCCTGGATTGCGGCGGCTTGTTCAAACACCTCCCCTGCGGACCAGGCACGACGGCGGCTCCCTCCCTACATGCGACGTGCAGTAGAAGCTTCCAGGCGTCGAGCCCCTCCATTCCAGGAGTGGCTCATCCGCCTCCATGAAGGTAGCTACAGCCTGCAGGTTAGTCCCATCTGCCTTCTCTCATCCATTCGAGTGTATATAGATTCAAATTTTTGGTTTGTTTCTTCCGTGCAGCTAGATTCCTGACCATCAGATTCAAACGCAACCAGCGTCTTAATGCTACCTGTGTCGATCTGTTCTCCTTCGAGGTCTGGTTGCAGATGTCCATGGGATGAACCGCGCCTTCAAATCTCTGATTTCTTTTATCTGCTGCATTTTTAATGTCCGAGCCTTCAAATCACTCATTGTTTGGATGTTGTTTCAGTCCTTGATGTGGTGAGTTTGTGTCTCTGCAGGGATGGTGTGTGATGGATCCTGCCGTGAGACAGCCCATCCCGTCCGGCGAGCTAGTCGCGACGGCCAGATGCGCGAGCAGCGATGCAAGATCAAGCCCCTAGCGGAGAGGAATATTGGGGCCCTTAATTTCTGGTACGTTGTCCCTTTGTTCTTTCTTCCATCGTCAACTAGCACCGTATTGTTGTGTGTGAAACTCAATTGGTTCATGTGTTCAGTAGAGGATTCTGTTTATTTGGCCGATTAATCCCAGATTTCAATTTCTGTGGGTTGTTGTAGATCACCATCACCATCCTGTGCCAGAATTATTATTACCCGATTAGCTAGCAAATTATCGGAGACAATTCCATTTCTAAAAAAAGCTATCAAATTATCTGCAGATTTTACCAAATTTGTTGACTATCAGTAGACAATTGGCAAATTATTACTAGCCTGCTACTGCTTGTGTGGTTCTCTGGCAAGAGGATTTCTGCCACTTGTATGACTTCCGTTTGTGGGAATTGATGACTGCTTTATTTTTATTTCCATTTCCATGTAGCTAGCTAATTGCTATGCTATATCATACGGACATATTCATAAACCAAACATACTCTTTAAATTTGCTACTGACAAATGGAGTACCTTGCGTAGTTGTATATACTTCTTTCCAGTAAGCTGTTATGCCGTCGTCGGTCCATGTTCCCTGACACTCCTCGGTAAACTCACCCAGAGATGAGTTCCGACCTATTGCATTTTTGTTGTTTTTAAGGATCTTTCATGCATACTAATCGCCTTTTCCTCGCCATTCAGATATGCCATAAGATTCTTATTTTCCCATATGTATGAATAATCAGGGCAAAAGGAGATGCAGCCCATGACCAATAAAATAAAAGCTACTTTATCTGTCTCACCATCATAAGTTTCCCTCAGTGTGGTCTGTGATTACTGAAACAGGTATAGCTGCTAATGCTATTTTCATCAAGTCCCATATGAGCCTAATTTTCTTTAACCACAATTCCATGCTACTAGCTAGGAGATTTAGAAGGGTTCATATGATAGGATGTTGGAAGTAGATAAGCGGCTATCATCCTTGTCAGGCTAAGGAACTATTTTTGTTTCCCTAAGCACGCATTCTTTCATAGATCATATTTAAGTTGCTCATTATTCCTTTAACAAATGTAAGTTTAACTTGTTTGGTCAATTTACACTTTCAGTGGTTCTACATTTACAAATCCTTTCTCACCAAATGTTTTATTTCCAATATCATTGTAGTTTTGCTATTGTAGAATCCACGTGGATTTATTCAGTCTGTGATGTTTGATTGAGGGATTTATGGCGGGGATTGGGCTTACATCTATTTTATCCTATTTTCTAACTTTTACTCATCCTAGCAGCAGTACTGTAGGAAGCATGCAGCCTAACAACAGCTTTGGGATTGTCATCATGTCCGGCACGACCAGCAGGGGAATACTCTGCTTCAACTTTGTCATCCATCCCTATCTAAAGACAGCTCTGTGGCGCATATTGTTGTGATCAAGGACTCAGGACCCACCCAAACAAGGTAAATGTCTGGATTACACTGCTTAAACTTGTTTTCTGCTTGCTCAAATTTATTTTCTTCTAAAAGGAAATGCAGACCAGTAGCTCATTCGATAGTCCTGTTTATAATGCAATTTTGTTCAATTCATTTACCATGTTCTTTTGGACAATTTTTTTACCCGTGTCTCCAGTGATCAATCAAATTACCCTGATTGTGGGAATTTGTTTTTGGGTTGCCACATTACATTGTGCTAGCTACTAAATGGCAACTGTGATCTGGCTTGTTTTGTTTATATTGCAACCATTTTCAATTATTTGTAATATGGCTTCATGCAGAGTTGGGTACTATTCTGCCAGGTGTGATGCCAATTTTGTTTCTTTTCTCGGGTAACAAAGATGCGTGACTTCATGAGTACATCCAAAATTTACAGACTACATTAGCCAAGCTAAAATTCGGTACTAGGCCAAGATGATGCTTCATATGTTCCTCCCATTTTTATTTTTCATTTTTATAAATAAAATTTCTTGCAGGGTCGATCTGTAGAGATGAAGGATGAGATGCTATGTTGGCTTACTTGACAAGTTGCCTGGCGAACTTCTTCAGCTCCATCTTGAAGGGTCCCTTTTATCATTTAAATACTGACCACAACTATAGCGGTATATTAAGCCAGACTTGTGACCCTGTGTATGACGTTCCCCTGTAAATACAATGTTCCTTTTTATCGAGCGATTACATGTCCGTGCGCTTGCTAATTCGCGCACAACGCGCGCTGCCCCAAAACTGATCGAAACATGTTAATTACGGTGTTAACAAGACATACTAAAACAAAGCAAGCTATTCTGAAAACGGCAGCTTGGATGCTAAACAAAAAAAAAGAACGAACTGAGAAAACGGCAGCTTGGATGCAAAACAAAAAGGGGAACAACCGAGCTGCCGATTTGCCGAAAAAACAAATCCGCCGAAAAAATAAATCCGAGAAAAAAATCCAGAAAACGTTCAAAGAAAAAAAACTGCCGAAAAAACAAATTCGAGAAAAAAAGAAAACCGATCAAAGTAAAAAAACTGACGGAGCGGAGGCGCCTGGCTCCCTCGGTCGCGCGTGGGTTTGGCACGGGGCGTGGGAGCCTGGGTCGGAGGATGGGCTCGGGTACATAATAGTTATTCCATACCCAGGGTATGAATTAGCGGAGTCCTATATATATATATATATATATGTATGAAATATGACGCGTAATAAAAGGTGGTAAGCTGACAGGAGCACAACCCTAAATATGAAATATGATACGTGTAAATTTCAAATTCAATTGACTTTTGGTACCGTTCTCTGCTGTGCTTTATTTTGGATATATCATCATCAATGCCATTCAAATTTAGAACCACCACTGTTTAAATTGTCTGTATGGATGGCGACATATGTCGAGATCGATCACGCATGCCATCACCACAAATAACATGCATGTGTACTCAGATTATGCATTTCTCGCAAAGGCTCTCTCTCGCTGTTCCTGTTATGCAATAGGAGATCATGCATGCAAGGGTTGAACGTGCACTATGGACTGACGATGAGCGCAATAATTGGGCATGAGATCGAGTTATCATCAATGAACTTTTCTCTCTGAATGAATGTCACATCTGTTTCGTCTCACCTCCATAGAATCCTTGTGTACAAGAGCAAGGCACTCAACTTCGATCCACAACTGAGGCACAACAATGTCTGATATCGATGTTTTTTTTTGTTGTTCCGGGCGCCGCCGCCGCCGCCGCCTCCTCCCGTTGCCACCCTTGACCGGCCGGCCGCCGCGGCGCGTCCTCTCGTTGCCGCACCAGGGCGCATGCTCCTCCACATGCCGCCGCTTCCCATGCCTGAGGACGCATGCTCCTGTTCCGTGTACCTCGGAGGCTCAGATCTCCTATCATTTTTGTGCTTCTTCCTCCCCAAATAAAGGGCAAATTTGTGACCTCATATTCTAACTACACCATAATTAAAAAAAAAATCCTCAGTTGAAAATGTCTGATATCGATGTTTTGGGCTAATGATTCTCAGATGATTTGTCGATGCATTTCTGTCAGTCGAAGCAAAAAGAAAAAAAAAACGGATACACATTTGACCATGCCATGCCATCGGTATTGAACTTTCGAGTTTAGATCATTTTTGGCCTAAAAAAACCTAAGGACCCAACTGATACACATTTGACCCTGCCATCAGTATTGAACTCCCCCCACGCGCGCCGCCATCCTTATCTCCTCGCTCTCTCACCTCTTCCCCTCCTCCACCAGCGCCGCCCCTCACCATGCTACCCCCGTCGGTGGCCTTCCACCACCTCCCACGGCCGGCGGCGAACTCACCGCCGCGCCGCCACCCACTACCCACCCCTCCCCTTCCGTCCCACCCATCCTAACCACTACAACAGCGTGCCCCCACCACGCCACCACCGCCCCCTCACCGGCGTCGCCTCCAACACCGGCGAGGACTGCCCACCTCTCACCCTTTCCCCCTCCTGCTCCTCCCTCCCCTTCTCTCCCCTTTGCCCAAATCTAAGAAAGAAGACGACGACAACGACACCATGGTTACCTTCTTCATCACCGGTGAGCTCCTCCGCCCTCGATCCGCGGCTGCTGCCGGGCCGTCCGGCTCCCCGGAGCTCCCTCTAGGTCCGCCAGCCATAGACCCCTCCCCGGCAACCCCAAACCCGACCCTGACCCTAATCGATGATTTTCTTCTCTGATGGCTTCACGAGGAGGAGGAACAAGTTTCTTTGCAGTGCAAGGATTGTACTTTCTTGCGTGCTGTCAGTGAAGTAACAAGAGGGCTCTCCGGTTATGACTGTTTGTGGTAATACTAAGAAGACATGCTGGTCTCACATTCCATCTAAGGAGTGGCTGACGAGCTGGCTCTGCTCGGTAAGGCTTGACTCGTTATGGCTCGTTAATAACGAGCTAGCTTGGCTTGGTTCATTAAGACTAGCGAGCTAAAAAAACGAGATTGGCTCAGTTCATTTGGAATGTTCGAGCCGGCTCGTTTGGCTGACAAGCCAAGCATTATTCAACATTAATGTTAAAATTAAATATGATACTAATCAACATATAATTATTTATGCATTCTAATAACATTTAGAATTATAGCTGATGATGACATTGCTAAAATAAATAAAGTAAGTCAGTAAATTAAAATAACATAGATGTTTGGACACTCAAAATAGACTTAATTAGTACCAAATTTTGTTTACAAGTTGAATGACAAGTTTATTTTAGCAAAATAATATTAATACAACTGTATAAATAAAAATAAGTTTAGATTTTTCAAATTTATCAAGCCTATTGAGTCAATCAAACAACTCACAAGTTTGTTATGAACGGGCTCATTAAGAAAACGAGCTGAAATAAGACTTGGCTCGGTTCTTTTAAAAGGTCAAGCCAAGCTGAACTGGGCCGAGCCTAACCTATAAATGAGCCGAGTTGGCTCATGAGCTTCGAGCTTTTTTGCCAGCCCTAGGAGACCATGGCTTAGTAACCAGAATCAGTGTCGCGGCAAGGTTTTCAATTTTGCATTCGCCATTTTTTTGGGTCATCAACACCATCAAGGATACATTAAAAAAATAAAAATGTTTATATGGATATGCTACAACCAGCCATATCACCCTAATGCATGTACACAGTACACGGTTATTGAAATATAAATGAGTGAATACAGGGTTGATCCCTGGTCGCTTTATATAGGGTGATGACCTAGGATTACAAGTTGGCCAGGATCTCTCTGCTAGTTTGTTTCATAAGGGAACAAGTCCAATACAATATCAGGCAAGGATTCATCCCATATGGCACATATCTCATAGTCCAACGCAGATGCCATGAACGATTAAGCCTTGCCTGAGTACTTTCCATTGTCTTGGTTAAAGAAACACTGTGTAGTGCTCATAAATCGAACAACCAACGGTGGACGCTGACATTCGCACCCATTGGGTGTAGCCCTTGATCCTCGAGCCGGTTAGCAAAATCGACTCGAGGTTGAGAAGCAATCTTGAATCTTCATCGGTTTCGTCTTGAAAATTTATATGGAGAGTGTCCCAAGGTGTATGCATTCGCCAGAGGGATGGCGTCGGTAGATGGAGGGATCGGTGGAGGATGCCATGAGCCCATGCAGGGCTGCATGGCGGCACAGAAGGATGGCTGTGTGTGGTAGGCTCGGAGGAGGTTGCTGTCGCGCTGCAGGGCTGCTCGTGCTCTGCGCCATTGGCTGTCTCTGATCTGTGGTTGGATATAATGTTAATGGTTACTAATTCTATGCAGAGCTTGTATATAATGTATGTTCTGCCCATTTGTTGATCACTATTATTCAGCAACCAGAGCTCTCAACTCTGAATAACTATGTTCAGATGTCAGTAATTTTCTTTGCTTTGATCAAGATTTTGGCAGGCTAACTAGTAGCAATTCTGAAATACAATCTTTTTGGTAGGTTGTTAATCCATTTCTGAAGTACTTTCTTTGCCCTGACCAAATACTGATAAGGCCTTCATGCATTGTGCCTGTCTGGCCTGCTCGATCTGAGAATATGTCGAGAAACCTGTGAAACAAGTCATAGCATCACTAATTTTGCCAATTCAACTGTCCTGCATCAGAACCCTGTCTTTTAGTTTTTCTTCCAAGAAGGCTTCTGTATGGTGTAACTTGGAAGGCCAATATTATGCCCAGCTCTTTGATTCCATCATCTGAGAATATAACAAAGGGAACATATTATTGAGAAAAACCTTGTTTCTTTGTTAGTTGAATAGCATATATCATTTATATTTTGGTAGTTAAATTTAGCAGATGGAATGGCTTGAACCCATGACTACAAAACTTCCTTCACACTGCAGACATGCTTATTGCTTATTCTTGGAATTTCCTAATTTGATTATCCAAAGTGCCTTATTTGGGGGGGGGGGGGGGGGCATGGAGTTCACAATTGGAAGAAGCCAACAATTCTTGCTTATTATTCGAATAAGTTCTAATAACTACTATGTTCCATTGACTTGTCCTGTAATGCCTGCTGATTTCACATGATTCCTTATTTCCTTGTGCTGAATTACGCACACATTTGGTTTATGAATATCACAATGCAGTTCTGATAAGTTGTTTATTTTTTAACCTACCAGATTTGAAGAAGGAATGAGCTTGGAGGAAGAAGATTCTTCATAGTTTATTCTTTTTACTTTTCACCACTGTTAATGTCAAAAGATTTTTTTTGAAGTAAACTGTCAAAAGATTTAATATCATAAATTTCTATCAAGAATATTGCAGTGTCAATTTAAGGATTTGATTAGTATTTAGAAAACCCTAATTGATCATGCGATGGTAACTTATTGGTTAAGGAATCCAAATATCATGTTTATTAAATTTTGTTTGAAAGTAACATGTCAATCTACACTATATGTTTACAATTTTTGTTTATTTGCGTTTTTAAAACATGTTTTTGATGCATGTGCACTATACCAGTTATATAAAAAAATCAACAACTCATGTAGATATGATGAAATCATCTCCATAAACCAACAATATTAGCTCGTGCAAGTATATCTAATAGAAAGAAAAATTAGGTGTCAACAGTTCACAACATATGTGTTGAGGTTGCTAATAATTATTATTTCTAATGAAAAAGGTAAACCAACAATGACTCATGTATATATAATTAAATCATCTCCATCGCATTGTCCCACACTTAAAGACATAGCACCCATTAGAAAATATGGGAAACATTAGCTCGCGCTGACATAGTGAGTCATAATATATTGAGGAAATTAAAGGTAAATTGTGTGCAAATAGGTTACTACAAATATGTTGAGATTAATAATAATTAATGAAAAAGAAAATCAACAACAGCTCATGTAATATATATAAAATATCCTTCATATCCTCCACATTTAATACACATATATCTGCCCTGGGAAAATATGGGCAAATATTAGCTGCATACATGCATGTTGAATTATAATATCTTGAAGACAGAAAAATGGGTGTAAATAGGTCACTGCAGATATGTTGAGATAATTAATAATTAATGAAAAAAATCAACAACATCTCATGTAGATATGATGAATTCATCTCCATTCTATCCTCCCCACACACATTTAATAGACGTACCATCCACAAGAAAATTTGAGCAATTTTGCTTGTGCAGACACAGTGAGTCATAATATCTCGATAAAAGAAAAATCAGGTAGGTTAGTACAGAAATGTTTAGGTCACTAATAATTATTACTTCTAACAAAAAAAAAAGAAATATCAACAACTCATGTAGATATGATGAAATCATCTCCATCATATCTCCCACACTTAATAGATAGTGCCGTAGGAAAGTATGGGCAATATTAGCTGATGCAGATATGATAAGCATAGTATCTTGAAGAAAGAAGATTAGATATAAATAGGTCACTGCACATTCACAGATCATCGGTAATTATTATGTCAAATGAGAAATGAAAATTAGCAACAATTCATGTAGATATGATGAAAATATGGTGAGCATAAGCTCTTGCAGACATCGTGAGTAATAATATCTAATTGGATGTTAACAAGTCATTACATATACTTTGAACTTACAAATAATGATTATTTTTTGTCACACCCGGTTTTAGGAATAAAACCAGATGCATCTCGTATGTGCGCCGGGATCAAGTTTACACACATATGGTAGACATCACAAGTGAATATCCATAACCATGCATACGAAAGAGTATTAAAGTATATTTATTACAATCTCAGAGTTGACACAAATGTCATAGCGGAAGACTTAAATAAATGTTTAACTAAACGAAGAAAAATAACTCCATCTCCACAGGCAGTTGACTGGCGGACTCGCTTAGAATTCCTCAAAATCAGTAGTAAAGTCCTCAAAATTCTCCCAATCTGAGCAGCAGTCCGAGTGTGGTCGATGCAATATAAATAAACAAGCGTGAGCACATGTCGTACTCAGCAAAGTATGTAAATAAATGACATGCTAGGCTTTATAAAGTGGAAGGCTGAAAGGATAGCCGCATTAAGCATTTTTAGTGGGTCAAATTTTATTAAGCATCTATTTACTAGCAGATATAAGTATATACCAACCACAGTTAAATGATAACATAAACCCATCAGATTCAGGTAACCACAATTTAGATCATATTCTGATAGATTAATCATGTGAGGGTCCAGGTTGCTCATGACCGTGAGCACGACTGTTATAACAGTTTTACACTCTGCAGAGGTTGTACACATTCACCATAAGCCATGATTCCCATTGCCCGAAAGTATGTACCCTTCCCACACCACATGGACCGAATACTACCTTTACAAAGATACTCTAATAAGTGATAGTTCGCTAAGGCTTCCGGTTCAGGAGCAAAGCATAACCCTCCCTAGTGAGTCGCGTATCTTAGCAAAGCCTACCGCTCAAGAGGACCGGGCTATACCTCGTCAACCGCCGCACCTCTTGCCCATTTCGGGTAAAACTATCCCAATCCAGAAAACCTAATTAGTCAGTCAAAGCCAGAGCCACATAGCACTTATGGTTGCACTGTTTTCCTGGGTGGTCGCTCCATGTTCCAGTTAAAAGAGGTGATCTTGTCATTATTATATTGAAAGGTAATATTGGAACATAGAGTAGGGGTTTCATTAGACCAGTCCCAGTTGAGCAACTAAGCATCATCTACCAGTCAAATTAATTTAATGACTGTTGGCACTTCTTACGATCCAATATCAGAATTAAGAATCCTGGTAATGGGGTAAGGAGTGTTTCAGTGGTTTTCCTTATGGCTTAGTAAAATATAGAAATATTCTGCAAGCGCACAGAATCACCGCTGTAGCACTTCACCTGGGAGTATCCCGATGTATCGTAATTTATATTTCCGCAGGGAAGCTTTGGCAAGACTACTAGTGAACAGATATTCGAGACTATCAGAGAAGAGTACACGACTAGACAAGACAGGCGGTTGCTAGCCTGGGGGCGGTTCGGCCGAACCTGGCCCTTCGGCCGAACTGGGCTGGAGGCCCAGGCCTGCCTCCCTGCGCCGCCTTTGCCCTGTGGACCCTCTGGGCTGCCTCGTGCTGGTTGGCTTCGTGTTGATTTGGCCCAGGATGACGTGTTGGTGCTCCGGGATGAGTTGTCAGTCGTCCATGTGGCGTGTACTTGTTGTCGCTTGGTCAGCGTTGATGTGGACGGCCTCCGGTGGCTTGTACGGCTAAGGGGGGTAACCGGCTGAATGGAGACGTTCGGCCGATTCGGTCATTTTCGGCCCCAATAGCGCGTATTTGTCGTAGTTGTACCTGCACAAGTGTCACTCACCAAAACTCGTGGAACTTTATTAGAAATAAAACCTAAGTACATGGAATGTTGCATAAAACCTCATTTATTCCCGAGTATTGGTGGTCGGATTTGGGTTGTAACGACCGCCAACAAGCTCCCCCAAGCTTAGCTCTTTGCTCGTCCTCGAGCAAATATATAAACTTAGGCTCGGTGGATCAGGAGTTGCTACAATGTCATTTCTTTTGCAGGTAACTTTATAAATAAATAGTCTTCAAAAATACTTGAATCATAGGCAAAGTTTCAGATCACCTTTTTACCTATGGGGCTTATAGCAATCTCCTTATCTTGGGCGGTTGAAAGGACGAACAATTTAAACTCAGTTTTATTCCACTCTACTCTTTTCAGGATCCCATCTCAGAGTTTTTCATAAGTTTTGAAAACTACAAATTGTTCCTCATTGGCACACTCAATCACTCAAGTGTATTTGAATCCTCACCAAAGGCTTGTGCCTTCTTTTCATCCTAATATCTAATATGGCTTTTTGTGTGGCTTATGGACAAAGGATGAAGGCATGCATGCATCTTATATTTTGCTAAGTCAAAGACCGGATCTCAGAGGAGACAAATCACATCTTAAGATCGAGACGTGCAAGTGTGTGGATATGAATGGAGTGGAATATGGTGGAGTGGTGGAATGGTGGAGTGGAATATGGTGGAACTCCTTAGATGAATTTCCCTCTCCTTGATTTATTTCCGAGAACATGGGCTATCTTTTATTCTCATATTTTTGCCATGCCACTTGGCATGCTTTTCTTTTTCTTTTTTTTTCTTTTTGCCATGCTTCTTTGGCATGCTTTTCTTTTTGCATAGCCCATGTCTCTATCAAGAATATTTGTAGAGGGAAATCATAGAACATGGAGCATTTATTTTTGTGGATGGATGATGGAAGATGTTTGTTAACTCCCAGTGTAGGAATTGCAAGTGAGAGGTGGTGTGTGTACGTGGGTCTCGATCTTTAAGAATATGAAAGCTTCACTCAAAGGTCACAATAATTTGACAAAGCTCACTAAGATAACAAGCAACATATGAGTAGAAATTTTCAACTAAGCTTATCATATGACTCTGGTAGGTATTTTGACCAATGAGGAACTTGTTTTATTTTGAAAGCATAAATTTCCGAGATTTTCCCCGTACTAGAAGCAGAATAGAATTTAACCAAACTCTCACTATATCAATCCCCATAACAACTTAGACTTGGAATAAAGCATGTGCTCCCACAAGGTTTTCAGGATCATTTTTACTCATGCCAAATAACTCAAGCACAATCTATCAACTAGTTGAAGCAAAGTACTTGCAAAATTAATGACAGAGCAACTATTCATCATTTCCAAGGTGAGAGGCATATGATTCATTCCATGCATAGTTGGGAGTTATTTTATTCAAGGGAAATATTGTTTAAGGGAAATATTTTTGGTATTTTCATTTTTTTTAAATGCAAACTATCATGAAGGGAAACGAAAGGGAAATTAAATGATCAAAGTGCTGGATAAATCGGGACATACCTGGTGGGGGTCCTCCCCCAAGCTTGGACTTTCACTGGTACGGGTTGAGCCTTGAAAGGTACTGGCTCAGCTGTTCCGCTTGTTCGTGGACGTCGTGCTGGATAGACGCCACCGTCCCGCTATTCTCTTGATGGTACTGAGAATGACGGGCTAGCGTGTCTTGAATCTCTCGGGTACGGTCGTCGATGAGCTCGACTCGGTCGGAGATGTAGGACAACTCCCGGCCGTAGTCGAAGCGTGCAGACTGTGAGTATCCGGGGTAGTATGGCTAGGAGGCACTGTCGTATCCTCCTCCATACCGGATCCCAGACCACTCAGAGTCCGTGTCCTGGCCGTGGTCCCAGCGTCCTGAGGTGAAGTAGTTCGGCTCCTGATGCTGCCCGGAGCCTCCTGCTCCGGACGTCCCAGCGCCGGTGTACATGTCGTAGGTGGCCTCAAAAGCGGAAGTGTGTCGGTGCGGCATTCGTGGTGCATCTTCTGGCTCCTGTGAGGTGGCGAGCCCAGCATCACGCCTGGCTCGTCCCCTCGTGACGGGTCCGTCACCTGCAACGCTGTGCCGAGCGGGCTCTTTCCAAGGTGGAGAATCGTCCGACTCGGTCCTCAACTGAAGAGTTAGTTTCGGCGTGGTATACAACCTTAGTGCTGCACAGGGCAAAGGCACTTCAGTTGTATATCCACGGTAAATCATTGCCAGCGTTGCGTCAGGCGTCCGCCGTATCATGTGGGCCTGCACGAAGTGCTCGGTATCAATGACGGAACGTGCTGTCTCGATGTACGTGAGCCGGGCGCCTTGAAGGACGCCCAGGTGGTTAGCGAGGCGAGTGACTAGAGAAGTCATCGCCATGCTGCCCGCACGAGAAATATGAGACAACCCGTGACCAACCATGTCTTTCACAGGTGAATAGGGAATCTGCTTGACCATGGCAAAAAGAACCCGCAACTCGATGGTGTTGACATGGCGCAAATCTGCCCAGGGGAATACCGTCATAGACACCCAACGATGCATGAAACGCAAAGTGAGGTTATGTATGTTGTTCGTGCGTGGCGCATGACAGTTGGTATTCCCCGAAATCTTTTTCCAAAATGCCACCCGGTCAAATATTTTAAGCGCTTTGTTCGGGTCTAATGAACAACGGCTTGAAAATCCGAGATCCGAACTAAAATCCCCCCAAGAGCAGAAGAACTCTTGGTTGAAGAACCGAAAACGAATCCCCCCAGTTTCAGAAACCAAAGTCGAGAGGAATTCAAGGGTGAGCAGGTACGAACCTTCTTCGTTGATGTGCCAGAAATTCTCCCAGCCAATGGCCTGGAAGATTTCTGTGAACTCTACGTCCATCCCCGTGTCCCATAGCAAATCTTGCTCAAACACACGGGTGTGCTCGAACTCCTTCAGCCAAAGCTCGTTGAAGGTGTTCTGCTCCCTTTCTGTTCTAAGGTTGATGTCACTCTCGCTCAAGAGCTGCCTGGTCGGGGGCGTGGCATGGCCCCATCCCGAGCCGGCTGCTCCGTGCTCGTCCGTGTCCATCCGGCTCGAGCCTCGGGACAGAGCTGGGGAACTCCCAGCATCGTCCGATCGTCGGCCTAGCCGGGCGGAACGACAGAGCGAAGTGAAGAACTTCGACATGATTCCTGCAAAAAGTTAGTGCAACGACAACTACCCGAAGGACTGAATATATATATGGTTAGCACAAGAAAATCAAGTCAGTCGTTCGAGATAGTTAGTCGTTCTTGCGGGGATGAAAACCACCACAAAAGGTTAATCGTTCTTGTGGGTGTCGGTGACCACCACAAAATCGTCCAGAAATTCAGCACAAAGATCACAACAAAAGCAAAATATTTTTGGGATTTTCTAGTGATGCAAGTGAACCAAAACTTGAGCAAGAACTTGGGGAGAACTTGAGCAAGCACTAGAGCAATGAACTTGAGAGGGAGAGAGCTCCTAGCAGAATTTTTTCAGAGTGTATGAGTGTGTGAGAGCAAGCAAGCAACGCACCGGTATTTATATGCCGGGGGGAGGCAGGTCGGCCGAACTGGGTGGTTCGGGCGAACCAGGCCCTGGTGGCCAGTCCACTCCTCCCTGAGTGGAGCACCTCCCATTGCTTTGATTCCACGAAATTTTGTGTGGCCAACAATCCCCCAGGTCATGTGAGTGGTTTTTAGTGGTAGGTAAGATGCAAACTTGACATGACCAAAGTTGGTTTTAGTGTAGTCACCCCCATGCTGCCATGTTTGTGATAATTGGTGAGTATGCAACCATTTTAGTGGGGTAGACATGTTTGGTACTGGTTGGTGGTGATGGTAAATAATTGGAGATGTTCTAGAAGGGATGAAAATGATAAAAGTTACCAATTACATCCACCCTAGGTAAAATTTCAGCATGTGTCCAATTATTTCTAACCAAGCTTGCAAAATTTTCTACTCTCTCTCAAATTAATTTCTCAAGTGGTTCATTTATTTTGAAAAGGGAAACATGCAAATGCAATTGAGAATTTAAAAATTGGAAGGGAAATATGGGATACATACCGGTTTTCCTCGCGGCGAGAGCTCAGCTTTTAAGTCCGCGAGCGGGACTTCTCCTGTCTTCGGTTGCTCTTGTCATCATCCGGTCCCGGAGTGGATGACTCGGACGATGCAACCTTCTTCCACCACATTTTCTTGTTCTTCTTCTTCGGTGTTGGTGACGGTGGGATCGACGTCTCTGGAGAATTCCAGAGGGCTTGTTCTTCCTCGTATTTCTTTACGAGGAAATCCATTTCTTCTGCACTTGTCGGTTTTGTCGGCTCGTTCCACTTGAGCTGCTCACCACCGAGTATTTCCAGCTCTCCATTAATGAGAGCCTTAAGGAAACACTCGGCGCTCCTCTGCTCCGGTGTGAGTGGCTCTGTCTTCTTCTCTTCCCGGGGTTGAAACTTGAAGTAAGTCAACCTTCCGTCGATACGGAACGAGATTTCTCTCGCATCCATATCGATCCTAGCCCGGGTGGTGTTCAAGAATGGTCGGCCCAACACAAGGGGAAACGAATGCTCGTTCCCCGTGTCGAGGACAACAAAGTCCACAGGGACATATCGTCCCCAAATCCGGACCGGTACATTCTCGATCACCCCCTCGGGGTAGCGGATGGTTGAGTCCGCAAGCTGTACCTGGGCAGTAGTAGGTGACAAAGTAGGGTAGCGTAATTTCTTAAATAATACCTTAGACATGATGTTGACGCTTGCCCCTAGATCGCAGAATGCATCATCAATGCGATGATTCCAGATCGTGCACTGAATGATGGGCACTCCGGGATCTTCCTTCCTATCCGGAGAGGTCTTGATGATCGCCCTTTTTGCAGCTCTCGACAGGTAGGTCCATCTTGGTGTCAGCACTTGGATGCGTGCGACCTTCCCTGCGTGGTTAGTTCGGAAGACACTACGAGGCATCTTACCATGCCTTGTAGTGACGGCTTTCACTGTCTCGATGGAAGGTTCGGGTTGCCCCGGAATCTTCCCCGATTCAGTGACAGGAACAGCAGCAGCTAACTGAGCGACTTGAGTTTCTATCATTTATTAAAGCTCAGTTGACTTTTCATAGCAGAAGAAAACGATCCCATGCCTCCGGGAGTGTTTCATCTTGTAGCTGCTGGAAACTAGCTATTTTGTTCCGGAGGGCGTTGGTCTTCCCAACCGGAAAGAACTTTAGCAAGAAAGCGCTAGTGCATTTATCCCAGGTATCTATTGCTTCGCGGTTAGCATAAAACCATTGTTTCTCCTTGCCTAATAATGAGAATGGGAATAAACGAAGGCGAATGGCATCGATACTTACTCCGCGGATGGTGAAGGTGTTGCAAATCTCCAGGAAATGCTGGAGATGAGCATTGGCATCTTCGTGTGGCTTGCCGCAGAATGGGCTAGCCTGTACCATATTGATGAGGGCTGGCTTGAGCTCGAAACTACCATCTTCGACTGGCGGAGCTGGTCCGACATGTACGTTCTCGCTTGATGGAGCAGAGAACTCATAGATCGTCTTGGTTGCCATCCTCGATGTAGCCTGGTCAACGACGGGAAGGACTGGGTTCGTCGGAAGGAGTTGCTTCTGAGGAGGTACAACACGGGGTCGTACTTTCCTCACAAGTGACTCCGGATTTTCTTGGAAGTTTGACGGTAGTTGGAAACCAGTCATGCACTGCTCTGTTCCACAAAGACCAACGAACAGAGCAAGGATAAACCCGCTTGAGTAGCGGTACTCAACTAAGATAGCTCAAGATAAAAGTTCAAAAGTAATCTAGCCAAATGCTTCCCCGGCAACGGCGCCAGAAATGCTTGTTGGCACTTCTTACGATCCAATATCAGAATTAAGAATCCTGGTACTGGGGTAAGGAGTGTTTCAGTGGTTTTTCTTATGGCTTAGTAAAATATAGAAATATTCTGCAAGCGCACAGAATCACCGCTGTAGCACTTCACCTGGGAGTATCCCGAGGTATCGTAATTTATATTTCCGCAGGGAAGCTTTGGCAAGACTACTAGTGAACATATATTCGAGACTATCAGAGAAGGGTACACGACTAGACAAGACAGGGGATAACGGTATTGGATAGGAGTGGATATACCGGACACACAGCTCAAGGGATACTCAGGTAAGGGAGAAAAGAGATAGATAGTTGGGAGGACAACGAGAAGAGATAGAGGACTCCTGGATTCTTTATCTACCTATATCACTCTAGCTTAGAGATACAGCGGCTACAGACCCAGCACTAGGAGATCTGGGATAACTCTAATGTCTTAGCTTCGGGACAAGGGAACCGGTGAACACACAGAAAGGGATGAGAAGGGGTGCCACTATTTCCCAACTGGGGAATCCTACGGACCGGAACTAACGTGATGGGCTACGAAGACCGAAAGGGCTGTCACCACCTCCCGGCTACCACCTCCGTTGCGACGGGAATAAACTAAGGCCACTGACTAGTCTAGGAACCACTCCTACACTAGGCAACGACTACTTACTCTGCTAGCAAGAGCAAGCAACCTTGTCAATACTCTTGGTGACAATTCACCTCCAGTATCAAGCAAGATCGAAGAACCAGCCAAGACAAAGACTTAAACAAGACTACAAGCACTAGAACTATAACTGACTATAGTCTAAACAAGATATAGTTGCAACTAGGATAAAGTAGAAGCAAGATATAAATGACAAAGACAAAGTGATAAAGATAACTTGGCCAGCCTGGGGGCGGTTCGGCCGAACCTGGCCCTTCGGCCGAACTCGGCTGGAGGCCCAGGCCTGCCTCCCTGCGCCGCCTTTGCCCTGTGGACCCTCTGGGCTGCCTCCTGCTGGTTGGCTTCGTGTTGATTTGGCCCAGGATGACGTGTTGGTGCTCCGGGATGAGTTGCCAGTCGTCCATGTGGTGTGTACTTGTTGTCGCTTGGTCAGCGTTGATGTGGACGGCCTCCGGTGGCTTGTACGGCTAAGGGGGGTAACCGGCCGAATGGAGACGTTCGGCTGATTCGGTCATTTTCGGCCCCAATAGCGCGTATTTGTCGTAGTTGTACCTGCACAAGTGTCACTCACCAAAACTCGTGGAACTTTATTAGAAATAAAACCTAAGTACATGGAATGTTGCATAAAACCTCATTTATTCCCGGGTATTGGTGGTCGGATTTGGGTTGTAACGACCGCCAACAATGACCCAGCTGCAAGGAATGGTAAAACAGACTAGGAAATCCTTAATGGGACCCAGCAATATTAATGCAAGCGATAAATAAATGGTGTGATTAAAATGCATGTCATTTAGGTACAAACGGGCATGATCATGGAATACTTGCCTTCTTCCCAACCCTGCTGCTGCTCAAACTCTTCAACAGCTGGTTCTTCGACCACTTTCTCGAACGACGTGTTTCCTATACGCATCACACATACACATACAAGGAAACAATACAATAACTAAGAAACAGTACACCAAACAATTCCAACAGAAATAAACAACAGCACAAAACTATTCTAAGCGTTACCACGAACGTGTGAGCGCGAGAATCGCTAAAATCGGAGTTAAAACGAGAAAGATATGAGCTAAACAGATTCATGGGTATAGATATTTCGGGATTTTAGAATGAAAGGGGAATTAAGAGTTGCTGAGCCGGAGTGACAAGAGCATGACATACTAATCAAGAAAATGAAGGATTAATTAAATACTGGGCAAGGATTGGATTACATGAAAATAAACGATTGGTCTACTGATCAAAGATAGGGATGTGCACAAGATTTCTGAAATGTGAATATATATACACGGAAGGAATACGTGAAGTATTCTAATTATTTTGTTCAAGGAAAAGACCTCATTACTGAATAATGGATGTTTGCTTGTTGTTAGCTTTTGTACAGGAGACATTGGACTGACGTGCCATCAAATGGATTAGTGTTCCCTCGGCTTGGAACAACGTAGCTCATTCGCTTGGGCTAGCTTGCTCGGCAGTGGTGCATGGCCGGGGCGCTGCGGCAATGATGCAGGGATATATGATGGAGCACACACGGCGCAGCTGCTCAGATTGGGAGAATTTTGAGGACTTTACTACTGATTTTGAAGAATTCTAGGCGAGTCCGCCAGTCAACTGCCTGTGGAGATGGAGTTATTTTGCTTCGTTTAGTTAAACGATTATTTAAGTCTTCCGCTATGATATTTGTGTCAACTCTGAGATTGTAATAAATATACTTTAACACTCTTTCGTATGCATGGTTATGGATATTCACTTGTGACGTCTATCATATGTGTGTAAACTTGATCCTGGCGCACATATGAGATGCACCTGATTTTTTTTCTAAAACCGGGTGCGACAGAAGTAGTATCAGAGCCCGGCGCTCGGAGGAGGAAAAAGAAAATGATATATCTTGCATGTGTTTCTTTCTTTTTATACGGGAGAGAACAACAGGGCAGAGAAAGAAGGAAAAATAAATAAACAAATATGCACCATGCATATATGCGTGTGGCTGATAATCATACTTAAGCACAATGTTTCATGCTCACGCTAGGCTTGCATGGTTGACCGATGGCTCGTTTGTCTGACCAAGATTAGATAGGCTTTACTGAAGGCAGAGAATAAAATAAGCATAGAATCAGTGAACCACAATTTGAAGAGAGAGAAAGAAGGATACGGTCTTTAACTTGCTCATGGACTTCACGTGTAAAAAGAATAAAAGCTACACAGTTACATGATTAATTGATCGGGCTGGAGTGGCTTTCAGCAGTGAACTCTTCTGAAAATAAAGTGAACACGCGGAATCTCAAATTACTGCTCGAGCAAGATACGGAGGCATGACATCAACACGTTACTTAGCAATAAAATAATTTAAGCGGCAACGGTGGTGAGGAAAAACATTAGCTTGCCCCTAACCTTGCAGATGTTCAGGAGCTGAGCGATGGAAACCTCTACGGACTGCGGCCAATACTCTCGTCCACAATCAGCAAACTGTATGCATGGCAGTGCTCTAATTGTCAGCACCGAGTAGAAAAAAAAAAAGGAGTTCGATCGGATCGGAGCTAGAAGACTTACGTAGAAAACAAGACGAGATTGATCAAGGGCGCTTGAAAAAAAACGTGGATACGCAGGATTAGCAAGCCTTCTCGTAGGGACGCAGGATGAACACTCGATCGGCCGACCATGGCACGACGAGTAGCGCCATGACCTCCGCTCGCCCGCGATGCTCCGGATGGCAGCTTTGCCGTGACGGCAACAGCGAAGATCTTTGGCGGTGACTGCTGGGGTTCAACTTTGGCATGGACGTGTTTCTCGGCGACGTGGTGAAGGTCCTCGGCAGATCGACGATGGTGTGACTGGCTTCACGGCAACTCGCAGATGCTCCAGGTGCCGGAAGTTTGCCCGGGCGGCGGCGATGAAGCAGATCGTCACCGGCGGCGACGGCGGCGGCTGCGGAGCAAGCAATCTAGGGCACAGAAGACGGCACGCTAATGCGGAGGGAGAAAAGAAAACAGAAAGGCAGCACGATACTTGTACCGTGGGGCAGGGTTAGACGTGCACTGCATGCTTGATCAGATTAATTAGGATCAGGCTTGGACTCAAGTTTGTGCTCATCGGCAGATAGAAAAGGGAGACAGAGACGTACTCGGCAAAAGACATCGTCAAGCTGAGAAGAGCAGGTCAAGATTGGAAAAGGAATAAGAAAATAAATAAATACAAGGTCACAAGGATATAGGCACGAGAGTTTATAAGTAGAAGAGAAAACGAGAATTATTGTGCAAGAACGATCTAGGTACAGTATGCATGAGTATGCATGGCTTGGGATAATTGGATTAGCCAAAAGATTAGAGATTGATTGTGAAGGCTAGAAGATTTCTTATGTTTGAACGTAATTTATCAAACATCCTAGTTATTAATTTGCTGAAGGAAAAACCTATTTACTGTATCGCCATGATGTGAGCACATATTACATACATCTCTTCTGTAGATACGTCGTCTCTTTTTTTGTGTGCTGTCATCTTGCCCGGGCCTTCACGGCCAGTGGTTTGCTCCTGGATGAGTGGCATCGATGTTAACGCAGTTCGGCGTAGCAAAGCGGCAGCAAGACGCCGACAAAGAAGACCTCGGCAAGACTCTCGGTGTGGGTCTCGATGAGGCAGGGCAGTAAGCGGGAAAGGAGACGGGGTGACCCAGGTTGCCAGGATGGACTAAACGGAAGGACAGAGAAATAAAGACTGAGGAAGAGTTCAGGGAGCAACAACAAACTCAAGCAGACGGAACTATTCTAGAGCTCAAACAAAAGCAAATTAAGTTCGAATTTAAACAGAATTTAAATTCCAACTTAATTTACCAGCAATCAAAAAGAAATGCAAGAATGCATCAAAAACTTATTTCGACTAGAATTACTTATTATGACATTTAAATTGAATTAATTCACAGGAATTCCAATTAAATCTCAGAAAATTTATTTAGATCTTAATAAATCCTAGAAAATTTCAGAAGGTTCCTAAAATTTCATTGTGGTGAATTTTAGGGTGTGACATTTTTAAAAATAGAATTCACATCAACTAATGTAGATATGATGTCACCATCTCCATCGTATCCCCGACACATTATAATAGATAATGCGCCCTCGGAAAAATATGGGTAATATCTGTTTGTGCAGATATAGTGAGTCATAATATCTTTAAGAAAGAAAGATTTTCCGTAAGGTCACTTCAGATGTATTGAGATCACCAATAACTTATTTCTAATAAAAACAAAATCAACAATGGCTCGTGTAGATATAATGCAACCATATCCATATGTATCCCGCATTTAGTAGGCATAGCACCAATGACAAATTATGGGTAACATTAGCTCGTGCAGACACGATGAGCCATACTATCCTGAGAAAAGAAAAATGATGTGTTAACAATTCACTCCAGATATTTTGATATCATTAATAATTAATATTTATAAATAAGAAATAGCGTAGGAAGATATGATGAAATCTTCGTCCACACAAAAATATGGTCACCATTATTTCCTCACACACAAATTTTATTTATAGATATATTTATAATGGTAAATTAGAAGTAATATGCTCACTAGAGATATGCTAAGATCAAATATAGTTATATTTTTTAAAAGGAGAAAACATTGAACAATAGTATATGTAGATAAATCATTTATATATATGGTGCCCATTTACACTTGCCAATGTATCCGCATGCTCAAAGCCAACTCATGGAGATATGGAACACAAAAATATAGTGAAACAAAGAGAAATAAAATAAGCAAATTAGTTGGCTTTTTGGCGCAGTCCCTAGGATGCAGCCTATAAAATGGCAGGAAGGAGGCAGTGCTTCCTTCATCAAATTCCTCTCAACATTACACCTCCTCTAATGGTTGGTTGATTCTAAGCTTTGTTTCAGCATCAAACCTTCTCCTCCCTTCGCCCTGTGAGGAAAAGCCCAACGACGCCAACTCTTTCGGTTGCTTGAATCAACGGTTAGCATTTTTTTTGTAATTTTGTCTTTGCATGGGTTAAGCAGTTGATGTTTTCCATAATGATTAGTGGAAAAGTTATCGTGCTCTCTCTTTAGAAAGTATTAGAATAGTTGTAGAATTACATGCTTCCTAAAGTTGGGATATTTTGGTACACTGGTATTGATGTACTAGGAGAATTACTATTTGGACTTCTGATTTATGAATTGAAGTGAATGGGTAGTTCCCATTTCATGAACAATCATTTCTTAGGATTGAAAAGATAAGATGTCCTTTCTTTCACAAAAAAGAATCAGATGTCCTTTAACTTCTTAGGGTAAGAATATCTTTAATCTTTGTTTTTGAGCTCAGAATATTAATTCTTACACGGTTCTTTGTAGTGAAATATTTCTTTTATAGAATTTTCTATATTTCACAAGAAGGAAAGTATCTATATGACTGATGTGCAAAGGCTGTGGTAGAGTTGTCCATGGTAGGTTGTTTTGCTAGTCTGGAGCTCTATGCACCGAAAAAGTCGTTGGTTTTACTCCTATGGTAATTTCCCCTTCATACGTTTTCTAAGCTTGCAAATTGCTTGCTCATCTGCCTTTTGTTGCTATGTTTATGTTTATTTCATTAGGATATTATTGTTTGTATTGTCAAACTGGCATCAGGAATCATAGTACATTGGATAGCCCGACAAGCTGCTCTTCTTCTCATATATATATGTCCTGCTTTTAAAGGTTTATTTCATGTCAGAATGTGAAGACTAACTTAACATTATTCTCTGAATAATGTTTGTACATGTCGTTTGCAAAGTTGTCCTATTTTTTTGGTTGGAGGTTTTAGTAGATGTACGACATGTATTTTATTTTTTTTGGCATTTACTCCCATTTTCCCTTTGTTATTCAGGGCTGCTGTGCTATTCGTTTCATTTGAAGCTTAGTGAATTTTAGACAATTCTCATGTCAGCAATAGAGAGCTCTGTGTCCTTAAATAGTTTCTTACCATGCTGTCGATACAATAGACTTCCCTACTGCCCTTCAAGTTTGGTTTCCAGCTCGGTCAGTGGTTGCAATTTGCAAAGCGTGGTATCTTTTGCCATCCATTCTATCTTAACTTTCAAGAATTATGTTTAAATTTGCACTAGCAATGCCTTCAGCTTTATCCATTTAAGTAGTCAAAATTATGCTTGCTTTCTTCATGTACGTACGATTTGTATGGCTCCTTAGTCCTTACAATATTTGCTTGGTTTCTTTATGGACATAAAGCCAAGATTTCTCCCAGTGCAAATGCCGACTTTTAGCTGTGAAGAGACTATTAACGAGTTTGAGATGTTAACACGGGATGCTGGACGCGTGCAGCAGGATACACTGAGAAAGATCCTTAAGTTGAATGCTAATGCTGAATATCTGAATCACTTTGGGCTCAATGGTAGGACGGATGTACAGAGCTACAAATCCTGCATCCCGCTGTGCATTCACAGTGATCTTGAGCCATATATCCAAAGGATCGCTGATGGTGATAGCTCCCCACTGCTCACTGGGAAGCCCATCACCTCCCTGTCTATCAGGGTTTTTTTTGCTTGAAAAATGTGTTCTTTTTCTTGTATATATTGGTCTATGAATGTCGATGTTTGTAACCTTATGTCTTCTGTCTTTGGCTCCAGTTCTGGTACAACGCAGGGAAAGCCCAAGTTTGTGCCATTTAACGATGAATTGCTTGAGAACACACTTCAAATAGTCCAGACTTCTTATGCATTTAGGAGCCGGTGAGCAGCTTCAATTATGTTTATAAATTGCTTATTGATTAAACTGTTGTCTGGTTTATGGATATGCATCCTAGAATTTTGAAACAACCTTTTGTTTTCTTACAGTGAGTATCCCATAGGAAAAGGAAAAGCTTTACAGTTTATCTATAGTAGCAAGCAAGTGATAACAGAAGGTGGAATCCTTGCTACAACTGCAACAACAAACTTGTACCGGAGGCCACGCTACAATGAAGGGATGAAGGATATCCAGTCTGAGTGCTGCAGTCCTGATGAAGTTGTTTTTGGCCCTGACTTCCAACAGTCCTTATATTGTCATTTGCTCTGTGGGTTAATATTCTCTGATGAGGTCGGTCAGGTGTTCGCACCATTTGCTCACAGCTTAGTCCGTGCATTCCAAACATTTGAGGAGGTTTGGGAAGATTTATGTGTTGACATAAGGGACGGTGCTCTGTCGGAGAAAGTTACAGTGCCATCTGTTCGTGAAGCCATTGCAAAGATCCTGAAGCCAAACCCTGAACTTGCTGACTCGATCCGCAAGAAGTGTATGAGCTTGAGCAACTGGTATGGCGTAATTCCTGCACTCTGGCCAAATGCAAAGTATGTCTACGGCATCATGACAGGATCCATGGAGCCATATCTAAAGAAATTAAGAAATTATGCTGGGCACTTACCACTGATAAGTGCAGACTACGGTGCATCTGAAGGATGGGTTGGCGCTAACATAAACCCCACACTGCCACCTGAACAGGTGACATATACTGTTCTTCCTCAGACTGGTTATTTCGAGTTCATTCCTTTGGTGAAACCAAAGGGGGTGGAGATGGAGAACAGTGCCTCCATTCATTACATAGAATCAGATCCAGTTGGCCTGACTGAGGTCAAGATTGGCAAAATCTATGAAGTCGTAATGACTACCTTTGCAGGTACATTCCTTCTCTGTTACCATACTATTCTGAATTGAGATTCATAGTGGATTACATATATCAAAATATATCATTCAGTTGCAATTATGTAGCATTAAGTTGTTCGAAATATATCATCTCTCTGAATATCATTACAATCCCTCCTTTTTGGCCTATGTTGTTGTAGGTCTGTACCGCTACAGGTTAGGAGATGTTGTGAAGGTAGTGGGCTTCCACAACTCAACACCTGAGCTCCAGTTCGTCTGCCGCAGAAGCCTAGTCCTGAGCATCAACATTGACAAGAACACTGAGAAAGACCTCCAGCTGGCTGTTGAGGAGGCAAGAAAACTCTTGGAAGCAGAGAAGCTGGACATTGTTGATTTTACTAGCTCTGTGGAGAAGTCAAGTGATCCTGGTCGATATGTCATCTTCTGGGAGCTGAGCTCTGATGCAAGCAAGGATGTCTTACAAAGCTGTGCAAATTGCTTGGACCTAGCCTTTGCTGATGCGGGCTATGTGGGTTCAAGGAAGATCAGGACCATTGGCCCCCTTGAGCTAAGGATTCTGAAGAAGGGAACCTTCAAGGAGATCCTAGATCACTTCCTAAGCCTTGGTGCTTCTGTGAGTCAGTTCAAGACGCCTCGCTTCGTCAATCCATTGAACGTCAAGGTCCTGCAGATACTAAGTAGCAACACCACCAAAAGTTACTTCAGTACCGCCTATGAGCTCTGATGATAAAGAAATGCTGCTAGCTAGTAGTTTCATGTAATAATTGTCTTTTCTTTCCTGTTTGGTTTAATCTCCAGATAAAGAAAACAATCTGTTTGTCTCTTGCCATAATACTATGTGTTCTCGTGCTGCTGGTGGCTAGAACCTCTGCAAATTAATATGCAGTTGCTGCCTGCCTGTGTTCTACTTTCTTTGCATAGCAAACAAATGCATTATTCAGGCTCCAGATTGCATTCTGGCTTTCTTCAGAAGTTCAGAATCGAGACAATGCAAGCACGTCAAATATATCACTAGAATATCACAGCTGATAAAAAAAATTCCATCTTGCCAACATCATATCCTACTATGGCCATATATATCTGCACCTCCACGGCTCCACTCCAATGTTCGCCCAATCAAGACTAGCAGTCCAGCAATATATATATATATATATATATATATATATATATATATATATATATATATACAAATCGAATCGTAATGAAGTTTGGATGCTCACCGTTTGCCGTGTCGGGTAACTGTGCCGTGGTCACGCCGCCACGAACCCGAGCAGCAGGGCAGCAGGGGATGGCGTGCATGCCGCGGCCGAAGCCGATGAAGAACGGGCAGGGCCGCAGGAGATGCGAGGGGAGAAACGGAAGTCGCTCCCTGCTTGTGATGCAACGCCGGCCCGCCGCCGTTCTCGCGAATCCCGATGCGCCGCCGCCGCCGCCGTCGTTCTTTTCAGGTGGGATTTTATAGGATATCTGGGCTGGGCCTTTGGTTGGGAGAGACCTGAACTAATCCAAGGCATGGAGCAAAATTAATGTCACGTGCATGAGCATGTTTTCAAATCGTATAATCGATCCTGGTCGTAAGGGTACCGATATCAATAATAACTAATCTCTCTGCATGATCGTAGAGTGGCTCATGTGCGATATCAATAATAACTAGTGTCTCTGTCTCCTATTATTTTTCCTGAAACTTAGCCGTACGCATAGTTTTAATTGAACACATTAATGCACCTTGAGTTTGAGCCCTCGCATGATTTTAAACTACCTCAGCAGTGAGCCCCCGTCCTTTAGAGGGCAATTGTTTTTTCTAATCTTTGTATCGTATCTTTTCCCTCATCTCTTGATGTATGTCTTCCGGTGCCTTCATATACATACACAAACTGGTTGCTAATTCACAAATCCAGACTAGCTTCTTTTATTTTGAGCAAGGCCATATATCTATCGTTCAATTTAGGAGAAGACAGTCTCCCTATTCCCATGGTGATCTATCAGTGCTACTAACTAGAAGCTAGTAAGTGAGAGTGTGAGACACATGAGTGGATGGGCTACAATTTTTGGTATGAGAGGCACCAGGACCTAGCAGCTTTGCTGTACACGTCCGATTTGGACGACATTTACATGAAACGGGATCGAGATGCACTGTACAGGATCGATGAGCAGGGTGGCCTTATAATGAAGGACGCTGCTCACTGTCCGGTGGGTGTTTTGCGAGGAGCCTGGGTGAAGCAGGCAGCTTTCTCATTGGATATGTTTCTAGCAGCCATTCATCTCTTGCGGCCACTGCGATGGAGCCCGGCCAGGCTAATATATCTGCCCGTGTTTGATGGGGTTGACAGGATAGTCTCACTAGATCGAATATATAGATTTATTAAACCATATAGGTGCGAGAGATAAATCTTTTTCAATCCACTAGGTCTTTGTGATGTTCCAGATAAATATATGTACAAATATATATATGAATGTTGCCAAAGAATCTCAATGCGCGGTTATATATATATATATATATATATATATATATATATATATATATATATATATATATATATATATATATATATATAGTGTATGTATATATACCTCGGGATGGCTGAGTATATGTCAATGATCTAGTTTCCTTTGTATAAGTTTCTGTTAGCGCATCTTTTTTAGACATCTGAGGGGAGAGTAAGGACCAACTTGTTTCAGTTGTTCCTCGACATCAACTTGCATCATTAGTTCTTGCTATGTATATAATATATTCAAAGATTCATGCGTACACATATCAATGGTTTTACTGAGCAGAACAAGAGTACTTTTGATCGGTTTTGGACTGGGAGGTACTAGGAATTTAGAAGCCACATTCCACTATATCCATGTTGCTTCTTCTCCTCAAGTCGGTCAGGGTCTGGTCTGTAAAAAGAGATGCATCGACAGAGACAGGCTGAGTACCATTGGGAGTATCGTGAGGCACCAGGAACAACTATATCTATGCTGCTCAACTTGAACAAAGTGAACGGCGTGGATACTGAGATGATGGAGAATGCAGCCTGGGCATAAGAGAAAGACATGATTTTTCATTCCTGTAGCTTCAATTCATCTGATAAATTGCAATGTAGTAAGATGTAATATCAAGATACTATACACCGTAGCCAGCTTTCTAACAAGTAAATTAAAGGTAAAACTTCCTTGATATCATTCGTTTATCTGATTATTACTCACACTAGCTTATACGTATCAAGTAGCTAGATTGTTGTGAAGAGGTCTACGTGCATGTTTGTTATTAACAGACTAGCATCATCGAGTAACAATAAACGTGTACTTTTATCTTGGCAAAATAGCCAAGTTGATCCTTAAACTTTGCACAAAGGGTCAAGTTAGTCCCTGAACTTTTAAAAAGGTGCATCTAGTCCCTAAACTCTTGTTTTTGGGTAAAACACATCCTCAGGCTGATGTGGTGCTATAGGGTGGCATGAGCTGAAGATGAAATGTCTTTATTGCCCTTAGCTCTTGCATAATGACAGGTAGGACACACATGTTAGGATTTTTTTTCTTTTATTTACTCCTCACAACGGCTCGCACGTCCACGCAGGTCGCCCGTCACGTTGGCTTCCTGCTCTAGCTCATGCGAGTAAAAAAATAAAAATAAAAATCCTAACATGCAGGTTCTACCTATCATTATTGTCACACCCCAAATTTTCTAAATTTGGGATGTGAATAAATAATATAAATAAAAACAATGATTAAAACAATATATATAAAATATATATAAAATTTATAAAGTTTATAAAATGTTATAAAATTTGGAAAGATTCTGTTTAAGTTATAAAATTTTCCAAGGTTTAAATAATTAACAGGGAATGTAATATATATATAATATAAATATATGTATTCTAATTTCAAAACAACATGTGTTTATAACTCCCTAAAATTCATCTCAATTAATTTGAAGCAACCCTATGAATTTTCTAGGATTTATTAAGGCTTAAATAAATTTTCTAGGAATTAATTGGAATTTCTAGCCTTTTATCAATTTAAATATCACATTAAATAATTATTTTATCCAAAATAAGTTTTGTTGCATTCATGCTGTTGCATTAATTTTTGGTTGCTAGTAAATCAAGTTGGAATTTAAATTCTGTTTAAATTCAAATTTGATTTGCTTTTGTTTGAGTTTTAGAAAAGTTTAAATTGTCAGAGTTCGATTTCGGCCCTTCATCTTTCGGCCCAGTCCGAGTTTCCCCCTGTTTTTCTTTTTTTTCCGTTTCCTTTTTCCTTTTCCCCGGCCGGCCCATCTCCCTGCTTTCGGCCCACTTCGGCCCGTCCGGCCTCTCCCCCGCCGCTCTCTCTTCTCTGTCTCTGGCAGTGGGGACCCCGTGTCAATTCCTTCTTCCCCATCCGACTGGGACTCTGTCCCGAGTCCGACTCCCTTCCGCCGCCGAATCCTACCGCCTCACGCCTGCCCGAGCTCCGGTTCCCGGCCTATAAAGCGCGGCCGCCACCCTCGTTTCCCTCTCCTAACCAACCGAAGTCGAGCCCTCGCAACCCGAGCACCAGAGCCGCCGCTTTCGCCAAGTTTCACGCCGCCGCCGTCGATTTGCGTCGTCGCCGTCGTTTCTTCGCCGTCAAGCGTCCCTAGAGGTTCGCCTCAACCTTCCAGTGCTAACCATCATGTTTTTCCCGAATTTTGGTCGCGCCTCGAGCTAATCTCGCTCGTCGTCCGTTCAACAGCGCCGCCGCCCGCCATCCTTCGTCGTTGGCCGCCGTCGCTGCATCCTCCTCGTCGAGAACCCCCTCAGTGAGTTCGCAAACCTTGCCTCTTGTTTCCCGTCCAATTCTCGTCGCGTATTGTGCACCGTAGCTTCGTGTTCACCTTTGACCGAAGCTTCCGCCCCGTTCATGGCGCCGCCGCCGTCGGTCGTCGTCTCCATCGCGCGTCCGTCGTCCAGAACCCCTTAGGTGTGCACGTCGTGGTCCGGTGAGTCCCTGGGACTTGGTCCCGTGGCAAATCGAGCTCCGTAGCCTCCGATCGGGTTTACTCCGGCGATGCGCCGCCGCAGCGCCGCCGCTCTGTTTCTCGCCGGCGATACCCCTTCGGCCGTTTTATTCCCGACCGTCCGATCTGCAACCCACGGTCGAGATTAGATCCCATCCCGAGTCAAATATGAAGAAAACGGTCAACCTTGGTAATTTTGCAGAAGAGGCCCTGTAGTTTTTGGAAATCAACCCGCAGTCCAAATTAAATTGAAAATAATTACAAATAGGTCCTTTTTCTTTTATTTTAGCCCCTGGAAGTTTTAAAACGTTGCAAACAAGTCCTTAAACCTTAGAAAAATCATATCTTTTGCCTTTTAACTCCGTTTTAATCCGTTTTCGTTGCGTTAGATTCATATCAACTTAAACTACGCGTTAGTACTGTTATTTACACCATACTTTATTTCTTAAATTTATTTATTATTAATTTTATTAAAGGCTAATTACATGTGCTTTCTTAAATAAAATCTAATTAAGTTTGACACATCGGTTTTTCTTGTTAAATATTAAAGTGATTAATACTTATTCCATGTGTTTTGTAAATAAAAGTTGACTAAGGTAATATCTCGATTTTCATAAATAATATTAACTTGATTAATACTTATTTCTTGAGCGTTCTAAATGAAATTGAGGTAGATAATATCTTGGTTTCTTTAAATAATATTAACATGATTAATATTAATTTTATAATCTTTCTAACTAAAATTTAATTAGGCTATATCTTGTTGCTTCATAAAATTATGTTAACTTGATTAATGTTTATGATCACTAGTTCTCTAATTAAAAGCTAATTAGAGTTAAACTTCGAGTTTTCATAAATAATTGTCAATCTTGATTAATGTTAACATAATTATCATTCATTGGTTTTCTGAATAAAATATGAATAAGATCCATCTTGATTTTGTAAAGTGATATTAATTTGATTAATAATTACTTAAATAGCTCTTTCTAATTGAGATTAAACTCCGGCTTTTCATAAATAAATGTTAACTTTGATAAATATTGACTTAAATGTGTTACAGTTATAATACTAACTAATTCAACACCGTTCATAAAATTATTCGGTTAGATGTTCTCATATAATCTATTTTAAGTTAATACTTTAATTAAAATAATTTATACTTGGATATTTACAATTAAAAGTATGACTAGTTTAACTAAAGTTATAAAGTTATTTGATTTGATAAACATGTTCCTTTAATTAAAAGCCAATTAAGAATTAAATTTTGGTTTTCTTATTAATGATAATATGGTTAATATATTATAAGTTTTAAAAGTGATAGTTGAACAAGTTATAATATGGGAAACCTAGGTATAACTTTGATTTAACTTGGATTAAGGTTATATTTAGATTTCATATGATTCATAGATCACTGTTACTTGGTTTAAATGGTTATTAACTAGTGTTTCTAATTAAAGCCAACTTAGAAGTTTAACTTTCAAGTAATTTGATTAATAAACCTTCAATGTGACTTTGTTCTAGTGTTCTCGTTTTGCTTATTAATTATCTATCTATTAAGTTTTCTCTATAAAATATGATTAAGTAATATTTCGGATTTTAATAAGCTTATGTAAAATTGCTTAATGAGTATTAAACTAGATTTCAAACTAAAAGGTGATTAGCGTCAAACTAAATGCTTTCTTAAATGAGTATTAATTTGTGTGAATGTCAACATAAATGTGTTCTATCAATAATATTGATTAGTTCAACATGGTCACTAAAAGTTAATCAATTAGATGCTCGCATCTGTTTTTAATACTAAAGTTATGCGTTTAATTACATAATGTCTAAAAAAATAGTTATAAATAAAATACATTCTTGGTTTCACATATTTAAATATAATTCAATCAATTTCCAAGAAATAGTCTCTTATATATGATTTTATCAAATTAAAATTTATAAAGCGTATAGTGTTTCCTTTTATAATCTAAAGTCTTCCGCTAGTTTTAAGTTTTCAATCGTAGTTCTGTTCTCAGCCGTTCCTATGCCTCTAAACCCAATCCTGCTAGTGCACCCTACGTTTCTCACTTAGTCACTATTCTGTTTTGCCAATCAACTGTCTCCAATGTTTATCGCATTCTATAAATTCATCGGCCAGTGTTCCAATGTCCGCAGCACTCGTTTCTGCAATCCTGTCGCTAGTCCATGTTTTCTGAGCCATATCACTAAGTTTGAGTATAGATCTTTTCTTATGTTGTGGTTTCTCTGCAAATCAATATTATTTTAATTTTTAACTTTATATTGCTTCAATGATATGGTGAGAGTTACTATGTCATTGTATTGTAATATAAAATTAAATTATTAAAGTAATATATTATTGTTTGAGATCCTCGTATTCATAAATCCTCTGTACGTGTGATATTTCTTGTGCCAATTAAAGCTCTGCCTTGGAACCTTCGTATCTTTCTTTCTCTCTCTGATCTTCGTGGTCCTTAGGTTCTCGTAACCATAGTAACGAGCCCTATCCGTTAGTACGCTCTTTTAAAGCTTTTCTTTTGGTTGGTGTATTGTTCTTAGTTGTACTTGTTTGTTGCTTGTATAGTTTTATGCTTGCATGCTTGTGTTCGATGATTGCTACGAGTAGACGGAACGTTGTTCAACTGAAGAAGACTTTTGAAGATATTTTGAGCAGCTACACTTTGGAGAAAGGCAAGTGTATTATGTCATGCAAATGTCCTAATAATTATTAATTTCACCACCCATGCATGTGTCTTAATTTGATGGGTTCCTATTTAAGGATTTACCTAGCCACTATATTTTTCCTGTCCCTGAAACTGGGTTACTTAATTAATTTTGATGGTAGATGATGCTTAGTTTGCTCAACTGGGAATTGGTTAATTGAACCCACACTCTATGTTCCATTACTACCTTTTTAATCAATTAATGAACAAGATCATATCTTTTTAATTGGAACATGGAGAACCACCCAGGAAAACAGTACAACCATGAGTGCTATATGGCTCTGGCTTTGACTGACTAATTAGGTGCTCTAGTTACTGGTAGCTTTACCCGAAAGGGGCATGGGGGGCGGCGGTTGACGGGGTATAGCTCGGTCCTTTTGAGCTGTGGGCTTTGGTAAGAGACAGACCTCATTAGGGAGGGTTATGCTTTGCTTCTGAACCGGAAACCTTAGCGGGCTATCATTTATTAGAGTGCTTTTGTAAAGGTCTCATAGTGAAACCCAGTATTCGGTCCACGTGGTGTGGGAAGGGTACAATGCTCTCGGGCAATGGGAATCACGGCTTATTGTGAAAGTGTACAACCTCTGCAGAGTGTAAAACTGTTATAACAGCCGTGCTCACGGTCAAGAGCGGCCTGGACCCTTACATGATAATCATACTTGAACATGATCTAAATCGCGGTTACTTGAATATGTTGGGAAATTGACATTCTTTAATTTGTGGGTGGTATATACTTTCATTTGCTAGTAAATAGTTGCTTAATAAAACTTGACCAACTAAAAGTGCTTACTGCAGTATGGTCAGCCAACCCTTTTGCCTCAGCCTTGTATGTCATATTACATTTGCTGAGTACGTTATGTGCTCATACTTGTTGCTTTCCTTTCTTTCTTCTATTGCATCTACGGCAACCGGAATGCTGCTCAGATTGGGAGAATTTAAAGGATTTTCACTGCTGGTTTTGAGGAGTTCTAGGCCTACGCAACCCCCAGTCGACTACCTGTGAAGTTTGGAGCCTTCGTTTCCAGGATACGCTGTATACTCTGATAGACTCGTAAGTCATTTATATAGTTTCTTATGCGTGATACTGCATCTTTTATTCACATTCTGGCTTACTGTATGTGTGAAACTTGATCCTGGCACACATACAGTGTACACTCGGTTTGTTTTCTAAAACCGGGTGTGACAATTATGTAAGAGCTAAGGGCAAAAGGGACATTTCACCTTCAGCTCATGCTACTCTACAATGCCACGTCAGCTCAAGGACATGTTTGACCCAAATACAAGAGTTGAGGGACTAGATTGGCCTTTTTGAAAATTCAGGGACTAACTTGACCCTTTACACAAAGTTTAGGGATGAACTTGCCTATTTTGCCTTTTATGTTCAGCCCATTATCCTGCCTCTTTGCTTCAGCAATTAATAAGATGCATCTTAGCACTAATTTATTATGCCCCTTTGCTAGCTAGGAGCCACATGCACTACGATTTGCATCCAATTACAATTTGGCTTGTTGGAAGGTATCAGGAACAAGCTTTTTCTCTATGGCCTGCTCTCACATACTTGGCATGCATATGTAACTACTCTCGGTGCCATATATTTACATCACAAGAAGTTGAACATGTACTTTACACGATATGGGACATGATGTACATGATCCATGAGCAGGGCGTGTGCTTATATATATTGAAGGGTGATGCATGATCATCGTCTAGTGTTACGGTGGATATATGCCTCTGTACTCCTACTGGCCGGCCACGGCTGATGTACCATCATATCGGTTTGGATTGGGGGGCCCTAGGAATGAACCATGCCACGCACGGTGTGTTCCGGGCGTGAGTGTGTGCATGCGTTGGTAATTTGTTTAGGGAGTGTGCAAGTGCAGAGCGTTGATGCACTACGGGAAACCCCGTATATACCGAGTGCCTGGCTCTTTGCCGAGTGTATTTTTTCGGACACTCGGTAAATCAGCTCTTTGCCGAGTGTATTTTTTTTGACACTCGGCAAACAAAAAACACTCGGCAAAGAGCATGTTTGCCGAGTGTCAAAATAATACACTCGGCAAAGAGCTTGTTTGCCGAGTGTCAAAATAAAACACTCGGCAAAGAAGCTCTTTGCCGAGTGTATTATAATTGACACTCGGTAAAGAATTAATCTTTTTTATTTTTAAACCGTAAGTGATTCAAATAATAAAATATAAGCAGTATAAAAATTATATGCATGTTGTTTACCGAGTGTGAAAAGAATACACTCGACAAAGAAGCTCTTTGCCGAGTGTATTATTTTTGACACTCGGCAAAGAATTAATTTTTTTTTGTTTTTAAATCGTAAGTGATTCAAATAATAAAATTGAAATGAGTAGAAAAATTATATGCATGTTGTTTGCCGAGTGTGAAAAGAATACACTCGGCAAAGAAGCTCTTTGCCGAGTGTATCGGCAAAGAATTAATTTTTTTTTTGTTTTTAAACCGTAAGTGATTCAAATAATGAAATTGAAATGTGCAGAAAATTATATGCATGTTGTTTGCCGAGTGTGAAAGAATACACTCGGCAAAGAAGCTTTTTGCCGAGTGTATTTTTTTGACACTCGGCAAAGATGTGAGTCCAAATGATTTTTAAATTCTAAAAAAAGCAAATTAAGTCTAAAAATCATGAAATTTGTCATGAAGTGATTGTATCACATATAGAGGTTGTGATAAAAAGTTGATAACATTTCACATATTTTTTCATAACGATATTTACAAAATAGAAACAACTCACATAAAGTATATGTGTGATTGTATATGAGAGGATTAGCAAATGTATTTTTTGAACACAAACTTTTTTATATGATCTCATATGAAAAAACTCTTTATACGAAAGTCGTAGACCTTTATGAAATATAAAACTTTGTAGTTGACAACTTTTGTATTTGAAATGATTTAATAACTCAAAATGTTATTATAACTAATTTGAATTTTGAAATTTCAATCATTTGCAAATGACCTCGAATGTTAATAAGTTCTGTATCAAACTTGTAGCTCTCGAAGAGATGTAAAAGTTTGTAGTTTACAATATTTTATTTTAAAATTGTTAAATAAATTAAAATATCCTTATAATATATCTAATTTGAAATCTTAATTTTTTAAAATTTTTAAATGATCTCGGATGTAAACATATTCCATATCAAAGTTGTAGGTCTCGAAGAGATATAAAAGTTTGTAGTTTACAACTTTTTCATTTAAAATTGTTTAACCGTCCAAAATTTTGTTACAAACTTATAGAGAAAACATAACTTGCCACGTCAGCAATCCTTTCCTCCAAAATGATGGCTTCCTATTGGCCCAAAACTTTTCACCCGGATCCACCTCCCTCATCCAAATAAAAAACCTCACCCCTCTCTCTCTCTCCCTTGTCTCTTTCTCTGCTATCTCTCTCTCCCTCTCACCTCAGCTCGTGGGCGGCGACCAGCGGGCGGCGGCCGGGCCCCGGCGGCGCGGGCGGAGCCTCGGCGGCGGGCGGCGGACGGCCGGGCGGGGGGTGTCCGGACGGGCGGGGGCCAGGCGGCGGGCGACGGAGCAGCGCTGTGCGGGCGGCGGCCGGACGGGCGGGGGGCCAGGCGGGCGGCGGAGCGGCGCGGCGCGTGCGGCGGCCGGACGGGCGCGGGGCCAGGCGGCGGGTGGCAGAGCGGCGCTGCGCGGGCGGCGGCCGGACGGGCGGATGGCCAGGTGGCGCTGCGCGGGCGGTGGCCGGGCGGCGGAGCGGCGGGGGGCTAGCCGGTGCTGCGCGGGCGGTGGCCGGGCGGCGGAGCAGCGCGGGCGGCAGCAGGACGGGCAGGGGGCTAGGCGGCGGACGGCGCTGCCGAGCGATGGGACATTTTTTTATATTTTTTTGAAACATTGTTTGCCGAGTGCCCGTTTTAACACTCGGCAAAGACGTTTTCCTTTTGCCGAGTGCCCGACGAAAAACACTCGGTAAATAGGGCTTTGCCGTCACCCTGTTTACCGAGTGACCTTTGCCGAGTGTTGCACTAGACAAAGATTTTGCCGGGTGTTTTTTGGGTTTTGCCGAGTGCTCAGGGCACTCGGCAAACACCCGGTTTCCGCAGTGATGTGTTCATGCATGTTCTGGTACTGCCCATTCATTTGTGTTAGTTCGTGTGTGCATATGTAAGCAGCAGTCAAGGTGCAGAGCTAGCGTTGATGTGTTCATGGTCAACTGACTCTGTTCTTTGTGTGTAAAGTCTCCCTCAGCTCTCTGGTGTCGAGTTCGTGAGTTGCTGGGCGTTTCCAACATTTACAAGGCACGTACGGGTGGTACTAGTTCATCTTCAGCTAGCTGCTTCATTGCAGAGAAACATATGCAGGCACGTCTGAGCTCGGACAGACGTGGGGAATTGAAATAGAGAGTACAGCTACGTTCCACTAGCTAACAGCGCCAGTCTTTCATGGACACAATTACCTAGAATGACATATCATCTAAAAGTGTTTGAAATTAGGATGAAACACCTCCCTCTCAATGCATAGTTTCATCAATTGTTGTTTCCTAGGTCACATGAAACTGTGTACATGGAGTTTCATCACCATGAAACTTATTTCACCTCTCTCATAATTAATACAGTGACACGTCATCAAAAATGCTGACATGACAGTCAATTTATTGTCCATGAAACTCTCACTGAGACTGACCTAATAATTAGATCCGGTCCTTTAGTTCCTTTTATTTTTTACTAGCATAATGCCCGTGCGTTGTCATGGTTTACAGTAAAATATGATATAATGTTATTGGAGTATTTTATATTTAAAACCAGGTCAGATGTCTTTCTCACATCCTCGTTAAACAACCTATCAGCTCTCCTCTAATCCTACCTTTTCCTTAACAATGCATATATCAAAATGATGCGTAGGCGCCATGATCCCACATGTTCCTTTTCTAGACATCTCTTCAAACACCTTGGATGCTTTCTTCTCATTACCCTTGCCTTTGTTTCTTTTCTTTGCACTACTGACTTGTGAATTTCTGTGGGACTATAGACATGCAGCAATGCTATTTATCTGTAGACACCCTTGCTACTGATCCGAGATAATCTAACTCAGTGAAGCCACCTGTTGAGTAAAAAAAAACAGTTACAACAACCCGACGTGTCGCCTCTCCTCACGTCGGGCTCGACCAGCGATTCGCCTCTTTGCATTGCTAGCTTGCAATAGCCCAACCGCTTGCTAGCAAGCCACACCCAGCCATACGTACATGTATGCTCCTCGGGTTCGACCAGAGTGAAAACAGGCTACTCCCTCTGTCCCACAATATAAGCATTTGAACCATTTAAATGCAAAAAATAGCAGAACTGCTAAAAGAGCTCTATACCCCTCATTTTACACTACCCACCAACTCTCCACCCACCCCACCGACCCATTTAGTTTTGTTCTATCCCTAGAAATGCTTATATTTTGGCACAAAATTTAAACCCTACAAAGGCTTATGTATTTGGACGGAGGGAGTAGCCCACATTGAACTTCTCTCCTGGACGTTGCTTGCATGCATCTTGATCTTGTATGTGGCATCCATCACATATCTGGCCATCTTGATCCAAACTCGTGCGTGCAGATGGATTGCTAATTCGGTAATTTGGGTCAAACAACCTTAGCATCGATCCCTGATCTGTGGCCGTTCAATTCAATAATGGCCGAACAAAATGGGTCGACTCCTGCGATGCTGCATTTGCTGCCTCTCCCTTGCGTGAGATTAACGCCTATAAAAAAACTAATCATTTGCGACGTCTGAAATTACATATTTATTGCATCGGAGGCAGTGGCACTGGCTTTATTCATGACGTACTACGTTTTATTTATTGAACCCTATAGATGTTTCTTCTTGTCCCCGGCCGAGTCGATCATATCAGGCCGGGTCTGTAAAAAAGAAAAAAAAAACAGATGCTTGACACAGTACATACACGGTGAGTGAGCATGCACCATTGTTGGGCAGGTGAGGCACCAGGAACAACTACCTATGTTGCAAAACTACATGAGAGTGGATGGCGTGAGAGATGATGGATAAATGCTGAGCCGCTAGGTCCATAAGACCAAGCAAAGGCGGGCACAGGCACAGAAGAGGACAGGGCCAGCCATGGCTCCAATCGCGCGAGGAGAGGAATAGACTGGTGCTAGCTAGATGCTCCATCAGCGTCTCCTCGACTTGAACTTGCGTGTTATTAGTTCTTGCGTACACACCAATAATGATTTTACTCATAGCAAAACAAGACTTGGGTTTGGACTGGGGAGGGCACAAGGAATTTAGAAGCCACGGGTAGTTCATCTCAAGCGGCTGTGCTTCATTGCAGAGAAATGCAGGCACATCTGAGCTGAGGCATGCAGTACAGCTATATACTCCACTATATCTATGTCGCTTGTTCTCCCAAAGTCGATCAGGGTCTGTAAAACAAATGCACGAGATAAAGGATGAGCACCATATTGGGTATGTGAGGCACTGGGAATAACGTATACTATATCTATGTTGCTCAACTTTAGAATTATATTATATTAGAATCGCTGAGTTTAGTAGGCCTGCGTGCATATTCTTTTATTGGGATGCTGGGGATGGACGAATAATCATATATGTATGAACAACCTTCTTCCTCTGCAAGTTAATCCGACTTCGTGCCGTATCTGATCTCCTCCCAATTCCCCATTTCTTGCTATCCTTCATTGACCCATCAATTATTCTCTTCGAATCATCCCCGCTATCTTTCTGTTGCTAACATGGAATTGGGCTTGGAAGCTGGTATTTGGATCAATAATAAAAAAAAGGGATTGCCCACAGACTTCGCATATGTAACTACTCTCGGCGCCATTTACATCATACCATGCATGTTGATAACTGATATCATCATCGACGAGTAGCAATAAGAG
This sequence comes from Echinochloa phyllopogon, assembly GCA_033239725.1. Classification (NCBI taxonomy): domain Eukaryota; kingdom Viridiplantae; phylum Streptophyta; class Magnoliopsida; order Poales; family Poaceae; genus Echinochloa; species Echinochloa phyllopogon. The sequence goes on from BTCW01000017.1 coordinate 52,614,688, forward strand.
TACTTCACCGTTCAGCCTCTTATCCCCCTTTGTTATATTAATTCGATCTGGAACAATATATCTTAGCACCAGTCGTGCCTGCAAAAATCACTAAAGGCATACTAATGACCCCCTCTTTGGCTCATCTTTAGAGAGTAGTCCAGCCCAATGCATGGCTTCATGTGTACACATCGCTTATTTTATGTAGCATTATTACTTCACCAGGTCTAAGGAACCACCACTACTATATATAAGTTCTGTCAGTACTGCAGTCAGCAGGATTGCATTTTTTTCAGCCAAGAACATATATATTTCGTTTTGCCCAAGTTGAAACGGACTATTGAAAACAGAAGCGCATATATAGGCCGCGTTGCAAGCGAGGCAGCAGGAACATATATATAGCTGTGCCTCATGGCACGACCTTAAGTATTCATCTAGTGGTACTGTGGTAGCCTTCCTTTTTATTCTTATTTTTGAACTACGAAATTAAATGGCAAGAGCTCTTATATATATACAATCTAGAGGAAGAGTGTTTCCCTTGAGTGGCACTCACTTCTGCAGGAGAGTGGCCAAATACATCTTCATATACGTACATACATGCACGTGGCTATTACCAGCATTGGGTATGAGAGGCACCAGGAAGTCTCCAAAATGGAATGTGTACCAAGTTTGCCTCAGCAGCTGTGGCTTGAGCAATTCTTTCTCTTCAGATGTCACCCCGACTTCGCCTTGCCGCTGTATCTGTATGGCGGGAAATGGAGCATTGTGATCCTCTTCCTCTGCCATGGGCTGTTCAGTTAGGGTTATTCAAGAATATTTATTCTGAGACATTGCAGTACCTCAAAGTAGCCTCAGTGTCATGAAAAAAAAATGCTCCAACTTTCTCCCTCCTATTGGAGCACCAGTTTGCACGTTGCAATACCCGATCCTTGGATGAAACAGTGCTACAAAATTGCTATGGAATCTCTCTAAAACCCATTAGCATTTTAAGGGGGTAAACAACCTTTAATCCCATATTGCTAATAGACGTGGAGGTCAGAGGTTTTTTTTCCTATATATATGAACCATCTCTTCTATAGAAAAAAGGCACACCATAGACTACTTTATAGGGATGCCCCTTTGTTTGGGATTCCTTAAGTAGTCTATTGCCACCTTATCTTCTGTCAGTGCCCATTCTTCGTCTCGTCATCGCACCGAGCCTTCCATCATTTTAGGCCTCAAGCTTTTTCAGTACGACCCTTAACGAATCTTGTAATTTTCTATCATATACGTTTAGTCTGTACTCTTTTGCAGAAAACCACTAGTTTTACATCTCATAAATCTTGTTTAGTCCATAGTTTCCATGTTTAGATCAATTTTAATCCGTTCTCGTTGCAATAGATTCATTGTCATGAACTACGTTTTAGAACAACTATTAAACATGCAAATTATTTCTGAATTTTATTTGCATTAGATTTATTAAATGCTATTTAAATGTTTTTTAATTAAAATCTAGTTAAGTATACTCTAGTTTTTCTTATGAATCTTAAATACGATTAAGTTTTATCTTGGTTTTTCATAAACTACTATTAACCTGAATAATATTTATAACCACTCGCTTTCTAATTAAGAGCTAAGTAGAGTTAAACTTCGAGTTTTCATAAACAATTATTAATATTGATTTATATTAACATAATTATGCTTTAATTATAATATTAATTAGTTAAACATGGTTCATAAGGTTATTCGATTAGATGCTCTCACATGTTTTATTTTCAAATTAAGTATTTAATATTGGATAATGTATATATAAAGAATTACAAATAAAATGTGATTAAGTTCTATCTCGAGTTTTTTAAATTCAAATAGAATAGAATTAATTGCAACATAGGGTATTTCTCGAAAATAACCTTTATATATGATTTTATTTAATTAAAATTAATCAAGCATGTAGTTGTATTCATGTAAAATCCAAATCTTGCGATAGTCATATCTTTTCAACCATAACTTTGTTGTTAGCTATTCTTGCGTTTGCGTGACCTAGCATCGAACCATGTCCTTAGTACAATCTTTTAAAGCTTTTCTTTTGATTGGTGTACTGTTCTTAGTTGTACTTTTTTGTATCTTGTATAGTTTGTGTTTGTATGCTTGTGATGATTGCTACGAGAAGAAGAAACACAGTTTTAGTGCTTTGAAGATTAAAGGAGCAAGAGCAAAAGCAAGAGTTGAAGACTCTTAGTAGTGATATTTTTGTTAGAGAAAGGCAAGTGTCCCTAACTATCCTTCTATTTATGCTTATTTAATACCACAATGATTTTAATTTAAACATGGAGGGACCACCCAGGAAAATAGTACAACCGTGAGTGCTAATGGGCTCTGGCCTTGGCTGACAAATTAGAAATCTAGTTTGTGCATATATTCCGGAAAGGGCAAGAGGGAGAGACTTGATGAGGTATAACTCGATCCTCTTGAGTACTTTGCTTTGCTAAGATACTAACTCAATAGGGAGGTTTATGCTTTGCTTGGATAATGAAACCTTAGCGGATTGCACTTATCCTGGAATCTTTGCAAAGGCCTCATAGTGGATCCTTAACTTTTGAGGCTAGCTACCTCATGGTGATGGGAAACACAGCTTATGATGAAAGTGTACAACCTCTGCAGAGTGTCTACAAGCTGTTATAACAGTCGTACTCACGGTCAAGAGCGGTCTGGACATGTTTGGACAAAAAGTTTTTCCGTCATCCCATTGTGAGGACTAACAGAAATACCCTCGCATGATTAATTCACTTAAAGTTGATAATAATTTGATCTCTGATAATTATTTCTTGTGGCCTTGCTGAGTACCAACCGTAAGTGTACTCACCCTTGCTAATTGATGCTCAGAGAAAGAACATGTGTAAAGTTGATGAAGATGGTGCTGAATTCTAGGTGTATGCAACCCCCAGTCGATTGCCTGTGAAGTATGGAGTCTTCGCTTCATAAATTAGCTGTAAAAACTCTGAGTTATTTGTTTTTTTTCTTTTACGTTATATTGCATTTGTTATACACTACCGGCTTACTGTATGTGTAAAACTTGATCCTGACATACATATATGATACACTTGGTTTGTTTTCTAAAACCGGGTGTGACGGTGGCTTGAACGAGGGGCACCGGACTCCTATCGGAGGAGAGAGAGCAAAGGTCACACTGGCTTGTAGACGAGTGGCTTGAAGTTGGGCTTGTCGGATGGAGCACCTCAAATGTCAGGTCACAGAGGAAGACGGAGGAATCCCATTTTCCTCTGTGGAACCCACCGGCACCGGCAACCAGGAGCGATGGCGCCGTGACATCTAGTGGCAGTGGTGGCTGATCTAGCAACTGGTGGCTAGGGTTTTGAGGTGAGAATAGAGAGGAACTAAGGATGAGGATCATAGGAGCGATGGCGCTTGGAACTAGTCGTCGTCGCTATGGCATCAAGCAAGCAAGAGCTGAGAGATCAGGAGTGGGGAGGCGAGTCGGGAGCAGGTGGAATTGGTTTCTGTTTTTCACATGACAAATTTGAGCCAGGCCAACATTCCAGGCCTCACTTTCTAATTCATAGTGCAGCCAAACAGGCCGGTTCATGAATTTGATTCTAATTCAGCCCAATTCAGAAACAGGGCATACTAATGGCCCCCTCGTTGGCTCATCTATAGAGAGTAGTCCAGTCCAATAATGCATGATTTCATATCGACACATCGCTTTTATTTTATTACTTCACCAGGTCCAGAGGAACCACCACTACTATAAAAGTTCTGTCAGTATTGCAGTCAGCTGGATTGCATTATTTCAGCCAAGAACATATACAGTTCGTTTTGCCCAAGTTGAAACGGACTAGTGAAAGCAGAAGCGCATATATAGGGTTGAAAGAGCACCACCAGGCATCCAAGCGAGGCAGCAGGAACAATAAAGCTGTGCCTCGTAACTTATTAATTAAGTATCCATCCAGTGGTAGCTTACTTTTTATTCTTATTTTTGAACTACTAAACCTCTTGGGGAAACAAATGGTCATGTTAGAACAGAGCAAATAAACTCGATCGTACCTATGTCCCTATATAAATTTCAACAAGTTTTTGCCCTGCATCTCCTTGTCACAAACACCTGAAATAAGAAAAATATATATATGATGGGTACTCATACGACATCAGTAGTGTTCTTGGAGAGCAGTGTTACATTTTAGGAGTCAAGGAGGTTAAAAAAGTATATTCCGCTGAATAAAATCATCCGACGTCATCCCGTGCAAGGACAGCGCGCTGATCCCGTCCCTTCTTCTTCATAGCCCCTTACAAATGTGATTCTCGTCTCGATGGATTCATAACCTCTTTCCTAAGTCAGTTTTTATTGCTCGAGATATTTTTTTTCGAAGCAAGATTGCTCAAGATATTGGTTCCAACGCTTGTCTACTTCTTCTTTATTTCTTATTAGGATTTAATTTCTGAGTGGAGAAGAACAGTTTTTTTTAAAAAACTTTTTACAGTTGTACGTGTTTACTCGCCCGGAAAGGGGAGAAGGTAGAGCGCCAAGTGGTGAGATGAGCATATCGAGACGAGTGAAAAGAACTCAAATTGACGACTGGAGGGGTAGATATGCTTGAGAGAACCATTCTGTTGCAGTGTCCATTAACGGACTACCTCCTTCCTGCACTGGTTCGCTGATGACGAGTATGAGATACGTACCAGCTAGAATTATATGTTTTGTAATAATCTTGTTTTCCAGGTTATAACTCAGATTTTGATAAATGGCTACCAAAAATGGTATCTTTCGCGTGCAATATATATAATTGGTGGTACTTATTCAAGGAAAGTACGTAAAATACTCTTATTATAAAAATCGATTCTCATTCCCAAGTTTGATCAGAGCATCACTTCAGTGGAAGATTCTTATGACAAAATAGACACCTATGCATTATACCGGATATGAGTACCACTGGGTACGAGAGGCACCAGGACCATTGGGCGAGAGAGGCAACAGGAACTGCTATAGCTTCATTATACATTTTAGAAATACAATGTACTAGAGCGCTCTACGTCTCTACATCGGTCTAATGCACAGAGGTCAGTCTATGGATGTGCACATTCCTTCACTTAATCTGTCCACGATCGACAGTCATTAGGTGTCAATGTTCATCAGCTTTCCATCTCGATCGGTAAGATATGTTTTGAATTGTGTGACTGGTCAGGTGTGAATCGTGTGATACATGTTAATTTTCACTCCAATTTGTTTCTGGCCTAAATTGATATGAAATTGGCGATGTCCTTTCCATCAGCTCATCTATATATGTCCCTTTCTGTTCAGTTTGAATATATTGATCAATGTTTTCACGAGAGACAGGATATATACACTCAAATAATCACTATTAGGATCTAGAGTTTTTGTTAGGGTCAAAAACTGTCAAAGTATCAAAACCGCCGATGTGTATCAATTGTACAAGTATTTCCTGCTGCAGAAAGAGGAATTAAGTATAAAATCACAAATATCAAAGTATATATGTACTCGCGTTCACTTTTAATAATGTGGCTTACTACACATATTTCATGGATTGAAATTAAAGGTGCCAACAATACCCATTCTGGCCCATTTAGGTTATGGGCATTCCCAGTAGATCCCCTATATATAAATATAGCTTATCATGAAGTTTGTCGATCATGGCTAATGGAGGCAGACGCACACAAGACAGGGTATGAGAGGCGAACTACTAGCTGTGTCTTACAACATCAAAACTGACTGAATAGATGGAAAATGCAGTACAAGGTCCATGAGGTTGAGAGGTCCATCTGTGCAGCAAGGTGGGTGATGTGGTGGCCTGATAGTCCAGGGTCTAGAGTTGGTGCACGGGGGCATGGACCCCTGCACTCATCCTGGCCACAAGGCGGGTGGTCAGTGGCTAGCATTGCAAGCTTGGCGGCGTTGATGTTGCAGGGTAGAGGGCGATGGCGTAATATAAAGTCAGCCGTGAGGCCAAGGTTCCAGGTGCTTTCATGCTTTTAGAGTATATAAGGAAGAGACCTGATGATATGATCCATTTGTTATGGTATCAAAAGGATTAGAGCGTTATCAAAGAGAGAGAGGGGACCCATCGCCTCTCGTCCCCACGTTGCCCCCCTTGTGCAACATGGGCGGAGCGCCACCACCGCCGTCAGTCCGTGACCTCGCTGCCGCTCAAGAACCTTGCCGAAGGCTTGTGCCGGCTTGAGGAGTGCGGTAGAGAGACATTTTCTTCCTTATCCTCCTCCTTTCTCCCTTTGATACCACCGTCGATTTCTCTACCACATCGTACAGGTCATGGCCGACCCAGATCTGCGCAGCCCGTGGCCAGTTCTGCTCCTTGCCTAGATCCACATGCGAGGCAGATGGATCCGTGGAGAGGGCACCTGGATCTATTCTGTGTTGGCTGTTCTCGGCTTGTTCTACGGGAAGGGCCACCGGGCTGGTGAGCGGAGCCTCTAGCCCGATGCACCTTCATGGCTTGGGCTCGCGGTGCCCCCTTGCGCCGGGGTCAATGCCGGCCAAGCTCTTACCGCTGGCCTGCTCTAGGGTAGGGGCGTTGCAGCCCTGTGGCTTGTGGTCGGTGGTATCTGCTTCTCCGATGGCCCTTACTGTGCCTCTTTAGAGATGGGAGACTCAGGTCCCAGCAAATCCTTAAGTATGATGTCTCTTTAAAGCTTTTGCAATAACTATTGGTGGGTAGGAATGTAAACACGTAAGAGCTGCACCACACCTTTTCAACTAACAAGGACCAGTGATTTTTTTCTCTTTTTCTTAAGCGTTACCGATCTTATATATGCCTACTTCGCTCACTGGTTTTTACATCTAATTTATGCCCATGTTGATCAGGCCTAGCGGAAACATATGCAAGACGTTCACCACTGGGTATGGGAGGCAGTAGGAATGCAGATGCCCCTGCTTTTCATAATAACCCCTGTGCCATCCATGGATCTGGAAGTCGAAGCGGCCTACGTTGTTTTCATTTATCTATATTATTGTTCATTATGTTGCATCGAGTGAACTAGCTAGCAGCAAGAGTAAGCCCCTATGTTTCTGAACAGGGGTGAAATGATACATTGACAACTGTGTTGCCCAGTGTTTCTCTTATAAGAACATGGTGGTAGTTGATCGGTTTTTTTTGCATAATACCAGTATAGACGCAGATACCCATACACATTCACATTCATCCCTATAAATATATGCATGCACACTCTATTCTTATGTGCACAAACCAGCACCAGCCAGCCGAACAGGGCGTCTATTCCTATGTGCACATCCGAGAGACTGGACCCGCAGATCCGATTTTAGAAAAAGTCACCACAGGCGCCTCGCTGATAGATAACCAACCAATTTGGTTTTGGAAAAAGTCCATTTTACTACCCTCACCTATTTATTTTATCCACCTAACCCTGAACAAAAGTTAGGCTCATTTTGCTAATTAATTTGGTTTTCCATTGTCTGTGATTTTACTAATATAAGTATAACAGAGTTTTCTCTTATTGGATCAATTGGGAGACACCTGGGAACTCCAAAGGCTTTGCAGCAGAAAAATGCGGGGCACATCAGGCCTAAAACATGTGAGGTGACGGTGTACAATCACATCCCCCATCAGCTGATTATATACTCGTTATTTATTTATTTTTATTTTTAATAGCAAAAGGGCAAGAGGCCTAATGATGAGGAGCTCTCTCCTTTAATTTTCTTCAGTGCCGGCCGGTGACTTCAGTTGTGAGTCTTGTGACTTCTTCCCTATAAATATATCTTCTTAGTCTCATGTTTGGTCTATCAGGGCTTGTAGAAACACACGCACACATGACTGGATGAGTTATTATTATTGGGTACGAGAGGCACCAGGAACATCTAGGGGCGGGCATTGAGGCCCTTCTATGGATTCAGATGCCATGGTCGCCGGGTGTTGATAGCTATGATCAACCCTGTGAGGCCGGCAGTTTGTTCTAAACTGTTGTTGCACCCGGCGGCTGCACATGTGTAGTACATGCAAGCGTGTGACCATGCCAGCCATCTTCACTCAATTCCTGAGAGTTAGATCAGTATTACACGCTAAAAATGTAGGTGTCCTTGCCTAGCCCGACTAACGAAATGTCGTCCTGATATCCATTAGTTCTTTCTTCCTGTACGTGAGCCACAGTGGCAACATTAATCCAAGACATCACCGCGTAGCTAGTTGTTGGTAACTTCATGCTTCCATGTCTGATTTGTACAATGCTTATCAGCCTTTTTTTTGAGCCATCAGTGAAACATATTAATTTCAACTCGACTGTGTCTTCCTAGCTTAAATAGGAATCAATCAGGCATGTTCTTCTACATCATATCAATATAATCACACCTCATTGATGCCCACAACCACTACGCAGTACCAGTGAGGGAACAGCTCAGGAAGCGAAATATTTCCATCTACTAGCTTAGCATATAAACTCAAGCATAGAGCACCACTCTCCAGCGAATAATCTTGTTCATTGTAGTGCAGTAGGAGACCATGCCAGGAGACATCATGCATGCACTACAAATAGGTAACCAAATGGGTGTGAGAGTTATCAGGAATCAAAATTTCACGCCGAAATGTTGCCCAACTCCTAGAATAAAGAGTTCCCACTGCAGATGGTAGAACACTTGCAGCTGTTCCTAGGAAGGCAGCGCCCATCTCATGCATTGTTCCTCTGCAGACCCATAGGACTACAAAGACAATGGCCTGTCTACTCCGAGTCCAGGTCCATGATCGTCATTTATTCACATGTACTCAATAAACCCAGGTATTAATTACTTAGAACAAGATTGCTCGATATTAATAACAAAATTAACGTGCTGATATCGTTGGTTCTGCACTTCTGACGGCTCAAGCAGTTTCCCCTCCATAGACAAAATAAAGCGGGCACACATCAGGGCTCAAAGCAGTGAGGTTTTTACAGCTTCGCGCACACTAGCTAGATATATGTGATATGTTTATTTCTTCTTATTTTTTATTTTTCAATACGAAAAGGCAAAGAGCTTGAACAATTTTCAATAGCAGGTGGGTCCATATATATGAGGATATATAGGGTGGGGGCACTGAGGTCACCCCAACTGCTGGGTTTATGCATATACTTAGTCCTTGTGCCACATCACCCGTGTGCTCTCCTTACGGCCGTGAATGCTTCAAGTAGCATGTTGTTCCTACTTTCGAAACTAACTCCCAGTTCTTTATTATTTTATTTTGAATTACAAAATGGCGAGAGAGGTCTCTAACATTTGAATGAAACTAGGAGAAGTGTTCCGGTGTCTCTTCTTTCTTGAGCGGCACTGAAACTTAGGGGGTATTTAGATCCAGGAACTAAAGTTCCCTTAAATAAATAACAATTAGAAGTATTAAACTTAAACTAATTATAAAACTAATTGTATAAGTCATGTCTACTTCGCGAGACAAATTTAACAAGCCTAATTAACCTATAATTAGTGCATAATTATCACATATTTACTGTAGTATTACATTATCTAATCATATACTAATTAGGCTTAATAGATTCGTCTCGTAAATTAGTTCTTGTTTATGTAATAGATTTTTTAATTAATCTATATTTAATATGTATAATTAACATCCTTACCTCCGATGTGACGGGACTAAAAACTTTAGCATAGGGGATCCAAACACCCCCTTAGTTCATGGCTGCCTCTCTGCTCCCCTATAATAGTATAATATATAGCTTCCTATTCCCTTGTCTATCGATCAAGACTAGAAGAAGAAACACGAGATGAGGTCAGTTATCATTGGGTACGAGAGGCACCAGGAACAGCCAGCTTCGCTGCACATGTTTGAAACAGATGACAATGGCATGTGATGCTGTAATGGCCCGTATATCGAAATGATGCAACATGGGTTGTTAGATGTGAGGTTGAGGCAGATGGTAGCAAGCAGTAGCTGGCTCTGCGGTACCAGTACGTGGTCAGAGTGCAGTGGCTAAGGGCCTCTCCAACGGGCGTCGAAGTCGCCAGGTGATGTCAGATCATGGAGGACGTGGACGTAAGATTGTCGTATCTAAGATCCGGCAATCCACGAGAGAGTACCCGAGTGGTAGATTTATAGGAGAAGATCACCGAGTTAAGTAGCTTGAAGGTGACATAGGGAACACGATTTAGACAGGTTCGGGCTTCCCAGAGGTATAATACCCTACGTCATGTGTTGGTGGTGGTTTGTATTGCTGGAACTCGAAGCTCTAGGAAGCAAGGGCAAGTGTTTGGTTACAATGAATGAGATTTGTTGGTTCGTCTATGTAGGGACCCTGCCCTCCTTTATATATCTCAGAAGGTAGGGTGACATGGAAGTCTCCTAGTCTGTTACAATATGGGAGTCCTAAAAGGAGTCTACTAGGACTCGATCTATCCTAATAGGAGTCTACTAGAATTCGATCTTCTTCCTTATTTATGTAAGCGGACCGGCCGTTGTCCCTCTCGGTGATGGGCATAGGTGTACCCATACCCCACAAGCCCTCAAGCAACGTGCAGCTGTGTGGCGAACTGTTGATGAAAAAATAAGGCAAAATGTAGTCGACTGAAGAAGCTTCATCATCTGGTCACCATAAGGGTGGGCAGTGCTCAAAAAAGAAATATCATGACATCATGTCGAGTACCAAAGTGTTAAACATAACCGTGCATCATGGTCATATGGAGGGCGGCGCAAGACGCATTCCATGTGGAGTAGTCCCCGAGCCTTAGGTTGATTAGAATAACTAGGTCAAGGGTTAAAAAATGTTTGCCCTAGCAGCAGGCTGCATGAGAACAAAGAGAACCGGCCGAGTTGAGCAAGGCACGCGAAGCGGTCGCTGGGTGCCAGCCCCCGAGGCTAGGAGTCAGCGAGGTTAGGCGAGCCACACGAAGTGGTTGTCGGGCGCTAGTTGAGTCGGGCGAAGCACGCTGAGTGATCGTCGGGCGCCACCCATGTGCATAGGAGCCGACAAAGTCACGCGAAGCGCGCAGAGCGGTCGCCGAGTGTCAGCTGAGTCGGACGACGCACGCAGAGTGGTCGCCGAGCGCCAGCTGAGTTGGGCGAGGCGCGTAGAGTGATCGTCAGGCGCGAACGGAGTCGGGCGAAGCACGCCGGGTGGTCTCCGGGCGCAAGCCGAGTCAGGCGAGGCACGAGGAGTTGTCGCCGGCCGTTAGCTGAGTCGGACGAAGCAAGTGGATTGATCGTCGAGCACGAGCTGAGTCAGGCAAATCAAGTGGAGTGATTGTCGGGCACGAGCTGAGTCGGGCGAAGCACGCAAGGTGGTCGCCGGATGCAAACCGAGTCGGCCTAGGCACGCGTAGTGGTTGCCGGGCGCGAGCCGAGTCGGGCAAAGCACGTGGAGTGGTCGTCGGGCACAAGCCCAGTCGGGCGAGGCACGCGAGGTGGTCGTCGGGTGCAAGTCGAGTCGGGCGAAGCACGTGAAGTGGTCGGCGGATCCGACACGGGCGGCGCAGGAGGTGGCCACGGGCGGCGCATCTGCCAACACCCGCGTGGGAGACACTCGTGTGAACCAACGGTCTTGGGTTCGAATCCTAAATGGAAAACATAAGGTTCATAGCTGTTACCAATTATAAGTCATTGGTAACCCATAAAAGGTAACGGTTGCCATGTCTGTTACCAATTAAGAAAATCTTCGTCCGTTATCTATTAGGGTTTTTTCACTTAGTGAAGGGAGAGGGAGGGAGGAGAGGGAGGGAGGAGGAGGAAGGATGGGGCCGCGGGATGCAGCCGCCGCCCGCCGGGCCAGCAGCAGCGGCCGGTCTAGGGTTTGACGGGGCTCGGGAGAGGACCCCACAAAACGACGATATGCAATGGATCGGAAATGTTTTTTTTTTCATCGGTGCATGCTAGGTTGTTTCCATCAGTGCAACTGTTGTGTAGGACACCAGCGATCGATTAAGTTTGCTGTCGTTGCTTGCCTGAAGCTGATATAACATACTAATAACGATGGCTAGTATGTCCAGCCAATTCCATTCTTAGAGAGGTTCTGGAGCAGTCGGGGCAGCATATATTTGTTTTCCATTAGATGCAGACCTAAAGCAGAGAGCATGTGGAGGTCGTTTGTGCCTTTTGACAAGTGCTTCCTGGACTACCAAACGCTCTGGAAATTGTTGGCCTCACTGCTGCATACGGTATCCATGCTATATATAATATTACCGTAGGATCTCCACATGCAACGAGCCGTAAGATCTTGAGATGTATGATAAGAGGGATCCAGTGTGTTAAAGTTTTCGAGATCTTTTCATCAGTGTACACAGATATGCATTTGCTGCTGCAGTGCTGCTGGACATCATGTCCTACCACATTACACATGACTGCAGTACTACGATAAAGCTCATCATCTCCTTATATAAACCATACAAAGCAAAGCACACACACCATTGTTCAATAGAAACTTGCTCGATCTGCATCTCGATCTTTGCTGCTGCCAGGGACTATCTTTCCACCCGTTATTGCAAGTCATCGACGTACTCCATAGTTGGATAGAGTGACAGCCATCCTTGCACCGAGCCAACCAATGTTACATCCCGCATATACATGTGAACTCGATTTGATGGATAAAATAGAAACCCAGATTATATTTGGCGTGGGAGGTCTCAGGAACAACCCGGATTCTTCAGATCGTGAGTGATGTACAACTACAAGAGAAGTAACACAAGAAGACGGGTATTGTAACGAATGGACTTTTAACCGTTCTTTTCCATCGCGTGTGCATGCATAAATAGTATGACTAGCATGCGAGGCTACTGCACATATGGCTAGTATGGGGTTTTCTTATAGGTTCGTCTCAGCCTCATTCATAGCTTCGGGAAGATATTCTCCAAAGCGATGGCGAATCACTTCGCACCACACTTACTCGCTCTGATCTCGCCTAATCAGAATGCTAGGGTCGACAAATTCATGACAATCTCCGCTATGTACAGGGGCCGCCAACGCAATTGCGGCCATAAAGTCGCCAAAACTAATGCTCAAAATTGACATGGCCAAGGCCTTTGACTCGGTATCCTAGATGTTTCTCTTGGAGCTCCTGGTCGCAGTAGGTTGTCCACGCAATTGGACAAATTTGATCTCCACCAACCTCTCTACATCTAGTACAAAGGACTTAATGAATGGGGTACCAAGACGTAGGATTTGTCATGGTCATGGCAGGGGATCCATTACCACCTATGCTCTTTGTGCTGGTGATGGAGTGCTTTCACATAATGGTCGTTAAAGCGGATGAACAAGGTCTCTTCAAAACACTAGGTTCCGCACATATCAATCATCGTGTTTCACTCAGACAATGTGACTATTTTCCCAACGCTGGTCACTCTCGATCGCAAACTGATAAAGGAAATTCTAATATGCTTTGAGGAAGCTCTAGGGTTAGTAACTAATTACGAGAAGAGCCAGGTCTATCCCATACACTGCTCATCCAGACTTCTACGTTTCCATGCACATATTTGGGTGTCCTGCTTTCCATATCTAAGCTGCCAAAGTCCACTCTTCAACCTTTTGTCGATAAGGTTGTTGGTCGCCTCCCCACTTGGAAAGGAAGGTTGCTCAACCGAAGTGGGCGCCTAGCTCTGGCCAAGTCCACACTTTGTGCGATCTTAGTCCATATCGCTATGGCAATTTTGGTGGCCCCATGGGCCACTAGGGCGATTGAGATGCTGGTAAGGGGTTTCCTCTGGTGCAGTACTGAGGCCGCCTCTTGTGGTCGGTGTTCGATCGCTTGGGTCAATGTTTGCTGCCCTTTAGATCTGGGCGGATTGGGAATTCCTAACCTGCATCTGATGGGTATTGGCTTTAGGTTACGATGGCTTTGGTTGGCACGCACAAATAATGCTAAGACCTGGAAGGGACTCCGCTTTAGTATCAATAGACAGTTGTAGCACTATTTGATGCCTCGGTCACAGTGCAGGTGGGGGATGGGGCTTCCAACTTATTTTGGAGGGATAACTGGATCAACGGTTGTTCAATTCGGTAGCTAGCCCCTAATCATTGGTCGGTTGTGTCCTCGCGACTAAGGAATTCTCGGACCGTGCAGGAGGGTTTAACTGATCAAAGATGCATCAAGGACATCAAGAATGCCCTCATAGCCCAAGTCTTAATTCAATACTTTCGGTTTTGGGACCTTCTGCTTAGTCGATCCTTGTCCACTACCACTGATAGGTTTATATGAAAGTGGACAGGTAACGGAGAATTTACTACGGCTTCATGTTACTGCTTCTTTTTCTTTAATCGCCCTACCTTGTTGGGAGCTCGACAACTTTGTAAGACTCATGCGCTGACGAGATGTCGTTTCTTCAGTTGACTGGTTTTGCATGGTCGCTGCTGGACCTCTAACCGCCTACGGCGGCATGGCCTTCGTGATAGGGATGATTATACATTCTGTTCGCGACAAAGTGAGACCCTGGATCGTCTCCTTATGGGTTGCGTTCATAGCCGACAGATCTGGTTCTTAGTGTTCCGCCAAGTGGGTCTCCAAACTCTAACAACCCAACATGAGGCCCCTTTCAGTGAGTGATTGATGGGGGCACACAAAAGAGTAATCAAGGAGAAGCACAAGAGGTTTAATTCACTTGTTTGGTTGGTCGCTTGGTCGCTTTGGAAAGAGCTCAGTAGAAGGGTGAATCATTGGGCAGCGCTAATGCCGGTGGCTTTAGCACCCTTAATTTTAAATGAGGCTATGGTATGGGCTAGCTAGAGCTGATTTTGCTGGTTTGCTCACCCTTTTTAGAGCTTAGATGTTCTTTACTTTTTACGTTGTTATTGTTCGCACTTTGCTCACACTTTACTTTTCTTGTAAACTACTTATTTCTTCTTAACGAAAAACATGGTATGCGTGTTAAAAAATATAGATTCGTCTTCTAGATTTGTTGCAACATGCAAGCTGACATATGTTGTGATCGACCTTAATCACTAAAAAGGGTTTTTTTAGGAAAAGAATGACCAAGTAATGATTACGCATACTTATTAGATTTAAGGCTAGCATTTATTTGAATTTTTTTAATCCAGATCATCGAGGACAGCAGCTCCAGAACAAGCAACTGCAGTGGCATTAGGACGACACTCAGACAGCCATGCTTGAAATATAGTATCATCTAGACAGTTGAAATGTGAAATACGAACATCATGTCTGGATACGCAAACAGACATTCTATTTGTGTTGGTTATATGCACTAGAACCCATCACAATGGACCCATCAATGGGCATAGATGGATTTCATCCATTAGCTTTTAGAGTCGGTAGAGCAACTTCAGTAGACCCTATAAACAAGCCCCTAAGCCAAATTTAGAGGGCCAAATAAAAAAGTTACACTCCAAAAGGCCCTCTACTCGGCCCCTTATTTAGGAAAAGCCTCCAAATTTATCCCCACACCCTCCATTCCTGAGGGGGTCTGTAGGGAGTCCTCCATTCTTAGGGACTATCATTGGAGTTGAAATAAGTTTTGAGGCCCTCAAAAAATCGATGAAGCCCACATTTAGTATTTGAAGGGCCTGATTTAAGGGCTATTGCTGGAGTTGCTCTTACCCGTCGCAACCATTGACGGCCTATTAATAATTATATAAAGCAAGGCAGTGGAAATCTAAGTACAGACCATGTGAGCTACAGTTCCAGTGGCGCAACCAGTGCCATGGTTGCCAAGGACTATACTGCCAAGCATGAACAGTATAGAGTCACTACCAGAATGATTGACATCTGCACCGGGTGGGAAAGCCCTTTAGCACCGGGTTTCCCACCCGGTGCAACTAATCCGAGGCTAAAGGGGTACCCCTTTAGCACCGGGTTGAATAACCGGTGCTAAAGGGTCCCTTTAGCACCGGGTGCAGCCACGACCCGGTGCTAAAGGCCCTGCCCCGCAGCGCCTTTAGCAGGGCCTTTAGCACCGGGTCGTGGCTGCACCCGGTGCTAAAGGGCCTGCCTTTAGCACCGGTTGCTGTCTGCAACCGGTGCTAAAGGCCCCGGATTTCTTTTTTTTTTGCTTTTTTCAGTAGCCATGCTAATACGTGTATTCTAATGCGTATTCGGCCGACTCTATATTCATATTAGCTGACATTTCATCAAAATAGAAGACATATATATTACAAAAGTAGATATTCATGCATGTCAACTCGAGTTATATATATTTAAACTGTATTTTCTACTTAATTAAGATGTTTAGCGAGTTGGACTGTCCGGCACGTCCTCCAGTATTAGCGAGTGGAATTCTCCTCGGGGATTGACGACCTCGTCCCAGATCCATCCGACGAGCTGTTCTGCAATTGCGTCGATTCTTTCTAGCTCTAGAGACTCTTCCTTCAGGCTCAACATCTATAATTTACAAATAATTGAAAGATGTTTAATCCGCCGGGTTGGAGACAATAATTGTGCACTTAATAATAATGGAAATGTGTTTATTATTACGTACCATAATATCGTGTTGTGTAAGCTTTTTATGTCCCCAATTCCACATGTAATCGCAAACATAGTATGCACATAAATTATTTCCCGGCCCCTGTTTGGCACACTGTCGACCAAAAGAAATTAAGTAAAATTCATATAATATATTAGCCGAGGCCTACATGTACAAATTACTTGCTTACCGGAAAGCCAATGTTCCATTTTAGTGTTTCATGTTGAATACCCGGGTGTTCTCGACGAAATTGAATCCAAGCCCTGCGAACAAAAAACTTGAGTTAAGTCATTGCGAGTGTAAGGGGTGAATTAAGTAGGGGAAAATATACATCACATTGTCATCATGTCCATAATGTTCTGTAGTTTTTCTTTTGGAGTGTTCAACGAATCAAAGACGTTGACGACACCCCGGTCAGGACACAATATTATTAGGAACCAGTGGAATCTGTGCACATGTATACATTATAATCAGAAATGAATTCGTACACAGACAGTATAAGAAGAAGCCTGTGTATGTACTCACTCGATGTTGTACGGGATTAGTATTGAGTCGCAGTAATTTTGTTTCTTAATATACTTGTATAGGTTTAAATATGTTTCCTCAGGATTGTGCAGTATCATTGCTTCACTTATCCTTCGAGGGTCAACGAAACCAACGTCATATATATTGTCTCTCCGACATTTTTGAATCTCCATTCTGCATATGTTAAGCAATAAATAAAGCCCGCGTCAGCATAGATTGGAATTATTGTTTTCAAACTGTGAATTATAAGCAACAACAAAGTACTTACAGTGTCCAACAGGTGATCAAATCCACGTCCATGGCGTCGCGGTGGTACAGCTCATATATATCCTTAAACCTCAGCCATACCCAATCCTCGTCACCATTGTAGAAATCTTGGTCCTTCACGCCTACTTTGATCTTGCGCCGTTTATTCCTTCTTGATTCTTCCAAGTACCACTCATGGAATCGGCGCATCTTCGTCTGTAGCTTGCTCTCCATTTCAGGAGGGACCATAGGCTCGCCAAGCTTAAACGGCCACCTGAGCGTTGTGTTTACAGGCACCTCTTCTTCCCCCAGGACTTGC
This sequence comes from Echinochloa phyllopogon, assembly GCA_033239725.1. Classification (NCBI taxonomy): domain Eukaryota; kingdom Viridiplantae; phylum Streptophyta; class Magnoliopsida; order Poales; family Poaceae; genus Echinochloa; species Echinochloa phyllopogon. The sequence continues at coordinate 52,632,117 of BTCW01000017.1, forward strand.
GCTCTGGTTAGTCCAGTCTCGGCCATTACTCGTTGCACGTTAAGCTCGTCCAGAGATGGCAATGGACCCAAGGGCCGCTGAGGTTGCTGGCCGAGCTGAGGAACCTTTTTGGATGGGCCCGCCTCCTTATCTGCAGCCTTCCACTTCCTGCGAGATTTCAGTAATGAGCGGTCATAGTCTGTTACCATTACTTCCTTCTGTTGACCCTTGCTCCAATTACCGAGGAATGACTTGACGACGGTGGGATCAAGCTTCGGCTCCGGCTCAGGTTTTTTCCTCCACTCGGCCATTTGCCTCTTTGTGTCTGCTTTGACCGAGGCTTCGAGCTCCTCTAGAGTCTTCTCACCCGCTCTTTTCTCTAGTGCGGGCTTCTCTCTGGTTTTCCGCGCCTTCTTCGCTGGTGGAGTGGGGGCAGAGGCTTTAGTGCGGCGTCCCCTCTTCGGCGGAGGAGACGGGGACCTCTTCGGCGGAGGAGACGGAGACCTCTTCGGCGGAGGAGACGGGCTTGCATCAGGAGCTCCCGGAGAATCGTCATGTTCTGGTGGATCTCTTGGAGGTGACGGAGGCTTGTTGGTAGCCGCAGGTGTACCGGGTATGACGACGTCTGCCTTGCTCCATCGAATGATGTAGTGAGAACACTGACCGAGTTTTGTTTCTCCGTCACCTCCGGGGATGTCAAGTTCCAAGTCTTCCCAGTTTGTGACGACTTGCTCCAAGTCACCTAAAGATCCAAGTCTTCCCAGTTTGAGCGTGGGGGTCCCCGTACATCCATTGTCTATTCATCTGCATTATTAACCAATAATAAATATACAATACAATCCATTGTCTATTCATCTGCATTATTAACCAATAATAAATATACAATACAATTTAAAGATAAAAAAATTTAATATATAAATAAATACAAATTATAATATATATTCCATTATATAAATAAATTTCTAAAACTACATTACTATATTCATTAAATATAACATTACTATAAGCCTTGGATTTATAAGTTTTATAAGATTTTCTATTAATTTATAAGATTTTCTAGCATTTTATATTGATTTTCTAGTAATTTATAAGATTTTCTATTAATTTATAAGATTTTCTAGCAATTTATATTGATTTTCTAGTAATTTATAAGATTTTCTAGTAATTTATAAGATTTTCTAGTAATTTATAAGATTTTCTATTAATTTATAAGATTTTCTAGCATTTTATATTGATTTTCTAGTAATTTCTAAAACTACATTACTATAAGCCTTATAACTATTCACAAGTCATACAAAACAAAATACTAACTAGCTTGCCTTCTCTCTCCATTTAAAACACAACATGAACACTCTCTCCACCATGAACTCAAGCTCTCTCCTCTCTCTCCTCCAAGAACACAGGCTCTCTCTAGCTAGCTTTACTTTGATTCACAAATCCCTCTATTTCTAAATCATAGAAGGATTACAAGCTAAATAAAACATTAGAGAACGAAAGAGTGTACCTTGTAGTGCTCCTTAGATGAGTAGAATCTTCACAAATTTTGAAAAAAATTTGGGCAGCACCTCCCCTCCCACGGCCGAGCAGCATGAACACAACGCCTAAGTGTTCAGCTGGCTCGGGCGGGGGATGAGGAAGCCCCTATATTCAAACACATTAGCACCGGGTCGTGGCAAGACCCGGTGCTAATGTGCACCCTTTAGCACCGGGTGCAGCCAGCAACCGGTGCGAAATGGCCTCGGCACATTAGCACCGGTTGCTGGCTGCACCCGGTGCTAAAGGGGGCGCATTAGCACCGGGTCTTGCCACGACCCGGTGCTAATGTGTCCGCCCTGACACCCCGCAGCGCCGCCCCCGCTCCTAGCCGTTGGACCCGGTGCTGAAGCCCCATCAGCACCGGGTCCAAAAATGGCCGAGGCGGAGGAGGCGGGCGGATGTGAAGCATTCTGGTAGTGAGTTAGCAAATAATGCAAAATCAAAATCGAAGAGACACGATTATTACATGGAAAACCTTTGCGAGAAAAAAACCACAGACATCAATTACTATAATAAGAGACTTACAACGCATAGAATACAATAAGTCGTTTTTCTTCATGTACAAGATGTATATATAGTGTGCACGAAATAGACTGCGGCCTAATAAAGAAAAAAAATCTGCTAATTACAAAATCCGAACCGTATGCCCTCCAGGTGTCCCCGCATGACAGACGTTATAAATTCGGATCATATTCAACAAATTCCACCTTAAAACGAATTACATCTTGTAGGAACAAATCTTGCTTTATACCTTACTAGCTCACTTGGATAAATACCTTTTTTTAATCCATTTGCAACGACTCTTAGGTAACTTTACTAAATCACTAAGTATCATTCTTTCCAAAGGACTCCATCTCATCTTGCATAGTGGTAATATAGTTGTTGAAATTAGCAAAAATAATAGCCTCAAAATAATTATAAAGTTATGCACTATCTTTAATACATCTCTTCTGCAACACTTAAAGCATAAGCATTATTATATTTTTCAAGTAACCTTTAAAGTGGTTTAGGTCCTCTTCGGGCCCTATCAGCTACAATAGAACGTTGTGGAGACTTCACTACCGGAGAAGAACGCTCAATAATAGGTGAATCATCAACAATTAGTGAATTATCAATAATAAGTGCATCTTAAATAGTAGTAGTATTATCATCATTAACTGGTGTATTTTCAACACTAATAAAATACTCTACATCCACGCTAATTTTCTCTTGTCTCTCAATATATAGCATTTTTTTTCTTTGTGGTGGTCATTATTTCTCTTGAATGAACATTATTATAGCATGAGGATGGAGAGAAAAGGCTTCGAAAAACCATTACAAACCTCAAAAGAAAAAATAAGCAATGTTGAAAACATTGACCACCACAAAGGAAAGTATGGAAAAATGAATATAATACATTAATATAACAAATAAGAAAAAATATATATGCCTAAAATATATTATGCGATCTCGTGGAAAAAATGATCCAAATCCAAATCAAACTGGTGGAAGTAAAATGAAAGAGGAAATATATAAAAATAATTTGGAACAAAGTGAATGTGTCGCTGTTCTGAATTTCTATAATTAAATGGGCCATAAACTATTTTTTTAGTGCAGGGCCACGTAAACGTGACAGATTGACTGGGCCGCGTTGCAGGCCCCCAGCTAGCTAGCTGGGCCAAACAGTGCTGCAAAGGTTTAATTTAAAACAGGGTTTCAAACATTTTCCTTTTTGTTGGAAAAAAATACCTCTAATTCTTAGTGAAAATAAAAATGCTCTAAGAAATCGGCATGTTACAGAAGTGACGTACAAGTAAAACAAGCCACACCACGAGATGGAAAAGATAAAGAGCAGCACGTGACGGAAAAGATTTGGAGTACGTAGAAAGAAAGACAACAATCCAAGGAGGAGGTGTATATAAGTATATATTTTATATATACTAGCAAGAACTAACACGTGCGGTACGCACGTTTAAAGATGACACATAGGTATTAAAACAATGTTACTTGAGTGGGTCAAGGTAAACATACCAGCCATGCGAAGTGCTTTTAAAAATACTTTATATTTGTACTCTCATTTATAGAGAGCTTTAGGTATTCTCAAATCTAGAGGCACATGATTTTTTTGAGATTAAAAATACTTTATATTCGTACTCTCATTTATAGAGAGCTTTAGTTATTCTCAAATCCAGAGGCACATGATTTTTTTGAGATAGTTGGTCTTTATTTATATAGAGAAAAACTCTCCAATCTATTATTTATTGGCAATACGGGATAATTGTGTATAGACAAAAAAACTGCGAGGAGGTTTTACCAGTTCGGACGTTGATTGAGTATATTTCTTTTCTCCGAAGAAAACCGATTTGAAGACGAAGTCTAACTGACAGCGCGTCGGGATTTCTTTCTACTTGTTTTATTCCTTCTGTTTGCTATAAGAAGGCAAGTACTAATATCACAGGGTTCATTGGACGCTAGGATGGCATGTATAGCTATGCTCCGCTAGTGTTTAAGTGCGTACCAATTTGGGGTAGGAGCCATTTTACGGTTGTCAACAGCCATCATCAAGAGGTATCAGCCGGTAACCAAAGCATAATTTTGATACCTCGTGATACCTTTTGATGGACCGTAGACGACTCTTGGGTATGAAATACAATTGATTGAACATGTAAATTTAAAAAAAAAACTTGTTTTTTCAGTTCAGAAAAAAACTTATTTATTCCTTTCTAAAAAAGAGCACCGAGGGGGTTTTACCGGTTAGGACGTCGATTCCTTTAAAAAAACTCTTTTTTCTTCCCAAAAAAGTGGGTAAAAAACACGTGAAAAAAACGGAGGGCTAGGGGTGAACTCACACGGGGTTTTTCGCTCTGTCAAAAAAAACTTTTACAATATTTTCATTTTTCTTTCTTCAACGTGGATCTAGGTGGGTCCATTGTGAGGGGTATAGAGGTTTTAGTTGGTAACAAAAGTTTTTAAAAGAACTCGATACTTTTAGTATATATATATATATATAGAAAAAATCCATTCTACACACGTGTAGCTACACCCACCTGTGTATCTTATAATACACGACGAATCTAATCCAATGAAGAGTACATATATGTAGTATGTGATTATACTAGATCATCTGGGATGATATATACGTTGGGTATGCAACGCATACATTGAGTATATAGACATACTATTTTATATAGTATTATAAAATATAATTATAATATATTAAAAAATAGAGTTGATTTTGAAATTTTTTCGTGTATTTCGTTTCGAAGTATCTTAGAATTAGTATATGAACATACTAAAAATGATAAATAAGTATGCGGACATACACACAATGATATACTGATGGTGGACGTAGCTACACGTATGTGTAGATAAAATTTGTTATATTTATATATATATATAAGAAAACAAAGTGTATGTACATGTGAGCCGTTGCGGTTGGTTTGGTTTGGTTAGTTGCCCCGCATTTGCTGACGCAGCTGAACCTCCCTCCCGCGCGCTTTTCTCTCGGTGCCTTCCTACACGCCCAGCCGCTCCTCTCTCCTCCTGCGCTGCCTCTTCTCTCTCCTCGTCCCCTTCTCTCCCGCCCCGCCCCGATCGACCCAAGAACTGCCGATTTCGCCGGTTCTTGGCTCGATCCCTCCCTCCCCCACCTTCTCCATCCTCATCTCCGATCGATCACCTCCTCCTCCTCCTCCTTGGATTGATTGCTGAGCTCTACGGATATAACAAATTGATTGCTGAGCTCCTGCGATTCAACTGCTTGATGCTGGGCTCCTTCTGAAATTGGATCATATCCTTGCGGGAGGACGATATAGACGGCGTCGTAATTGTTTTGGTGACATAATTTGGCGTTGATCTTGAGGCGGGCGGAATCGTCGTACGTGATCTTCGGAGAGATGGGGAGGGTCAAATTGAAAATCAAGAAGCTGGAGAACATCAGCGGGAGGCAGGTCACGTACTCGAAACGGCGGTCAGGCATCCTCAAGAAGGCCAAGGAGCTATCCATATTGTGCGACATTCATCTTATCCTCCTCATGTTCTCGCCCAGCGGGAAGCCCACCATATGCATCGGCGAAAAGAGGTACCTGATAATTTCTTCGACTTGTTTGTGATACATTTTTGTTCAAGGTTTCAGGCGACATATATGTTCATATTAACCACCATCTTTTTCCTGCAAAAGGCTCACGTTTGTTTCATACTGAATTTAATGTTTATTTGGGTTGGTTAATTTTGTACCAAGAAAACCATAGTAAGAATACATACAGATGTCGGGTTTTTCCTGTTTCTAATCATGTCCATGCTATTGGGTTTGTTTTTGAAGCACCATTCTATTTTCTGAATTTTTTTCATCATGCTGTTCAGATAATCCCTACATTAGTAGTGCTTTTCTCAAGAATAAAAAAAATGAAATTCACATTGTAGATTGAACATGTGCTTGATACATTGCTCTGCTTGCAGCAACATTGAGGAAGTCATTGCAAAATATGCGCAGCTGACCCCTCAAGAAAGGGCTAAAAGGTAGTTTATCTCCTATTAATCTTCTAAGCATATGCTGCGGTTCATGAAAAGAATACTAACTGGCAATCATTTTATTCTCTGCTGAACAGGAAATTGGAGAGCTTGGAAGTAAGCTGTCCAAACTAGTAGATTTGTTGACACAGTTATCTTACATAACACTTTCTCAGAATAACCTGAATGATCTGCTTTACTGTTCTCAAAAGGCCCTAAAGAAGACTTTCAAGAAGCTTGATCATGATGTAAATATTCAGGACTTCTTAGGCTCTGGGTAATTCTGCCATTTTAAATATAAAAAAAACTGATGGCAGCAGGGATGCCTAATTGCTAAGATTGTCGCTGACACTCTGTTTCTGAATCTATTGCAGGGGTCAGACAGTCGAGGTAGAGTATAACGAACCGACAACTAGGACAAGCAAGTTCTGTAATTTCTTCATTTTTCTTCCTATTTCTAATGCTGTTGGATTCAATAATTTGACAGGAGTTATCAAGCCATCTCGGTGCATTGCAATGTCAGATGGCAGAGACTCAAAAGCGTATCAGGTAAATAGCATTTAACTCACTTAAGCTGCATCACAAATTCTGTTCACTAATCGATAAATGCTATAAGATGCATATCTGCTGAAATCTTTCCATTCAGTGCTGGCTGTAATTTTGCTTTCATTGCAAAGGGGGCCTATTTTAAATATATTGCATTTATGATAAATTCATTGTAGCCTATCATGAAAATAATGGGTGAAAATTGAGAGAAGTGTAACAGCAGGCGATTTTTTCTTCAGTTATTGGAGCGATCCCGAGAAGGTTGAGAATATCGACCATATCAGAGGAATGGAGCAATCTCTCAAAGAATCTCTTAATCGAATCCGCATCCATAAGGTAGACATTTCTAACCTTCTAGATAACTTCAGATGATCTCAACATTCGATAAACAAATGACTAGCATCAATGTATGATATGAAGTATAAATGTCAAGTCAAATAGTGACATCATCGGCACAAATTTCAGCGATGTCAATGTTGTCACTCAAAATAGTTCTTACTTTTACATTGATTTGGATCTCTCTAGGAGAACTTTGCAAAGCAACACCTTATCGGCCTGCAGTGTGCTGCTGCTGCTCAGGTAACAAAGTTCAGATTCAGACCTGAGATGTCGGCCCCAATGTGAGAAGCATTTCAGGTTCAGATATCTGATCAAGACGTTGCTTCCTGTCATTCTTCAGTTTCAGACAGAGATGCAGTTGCCTCTAGGACTGACTGGTGACCCGGGCCCTTCGTCATGGTTCCAAAATGGCGGCGTCGATGGGCAGCAAACGATGATGCTACCCGACGACTCCAGCCTCCTCCAGAGGTGAGCTCAAAAATGTGCATCTGTTCTGAAACCTGACGTTCTCTCATCTTCTGTTAACTGACGAACAAACTACTGTTGTTGACGCAGGGACATTGGTTGCTCGACGAGCACGTCGCTGCAGAGCTACCCGGGCTACTTCAGCATGAGCAAGCAGTCGACGGACACAGGCGGCGGCAGCGAGCACGGGCAGCCGGCGGTGCACCAGCAGACACCGGACTTCGGCCAGGCCGAGTGCCTGACGTCGCTGCAGCTGGGCGCTCAGTTCCCATACACGCACTTCGACACAAGCCTCTTCAACGAAAGGATGTTCAGGCCGGATGGCGTGGAGCTGCACGACGGCAGTGCCGGCATCGATTTCGGCAGCGGCCACTTTGACATGCCCAGGCCCGGCGACGAGGCAAGCTTCCAGAACTGGGCGTCACCATGCGGCGCCGCCATGTTCGACCACCATCAGCAGCAGCAGCATCACCAGCAGCAACAGCCGTCATCTGCACAAGTGAGTTCCATGTCCGAGCTCATGCAATGATGCAAGTGGCTGCACATAAGAACACATACAACTCTTTCAAAGTATTCTTACTTTCATTACAACCTACTATAGGAATTGATTCCATAGGCATTGTTCCATTTGCCATCACAACTCTGTCAAAACCGTTTGGTAATTTCTTTTCTCCTTTTCAGTTAATTAACAACACAGTGGTTAGATTAAGATAATGGCTTATCAAGCCTCCTACGATGAATTATTTTGCGAGAAAAAACACCAATGGCCTGCCCTATTATATTCCAAGCATCGTGTAATGGGATTATGCAGCTGAAAGTGATCCATTTTTTTTCTTCATTTGATTTATAAATGTTAGCCTCTTGTGTCCAGTACCATGGTTGAATCTTCGTTTATCATCACACCTCTGTAAAACTGTTAAGTAATTTCTTTTTCTTTTCTAAACAACATAGTGGTTAGATTAACATAATGTCTTATCAAACTTTTAAGTAATTCTGTATTTGATCTATCAACTTTAGCCTCTTGTTCAGGACCATGACTGAATCTCTGACCATCAGATTCCTGCAGCAACAACTCTAGCACCTGCCTCATTCGATCACGCCGTTGTTTAAGCAAGATCCCTCTCAACACCAGCAAGTCAAGATCTGATGATCCTGTGGCAACACCGGAGCCAATTTTGCTCCCTGAAAGGCACTAACGTACTCGTATCACTAAATTAATCAGCAGTGCGTAATGTGCAGGAAATATTGGTGTGTATAGGGAAATTGCCAATGTAAAGTATATATTGATTGTAGCCAATTCTTTCTTGTAAGTATGAGTTAATCTCTTATATATGTAAACTATGGTATAGCTTGCCATAAAAGAATTGGGCACTTAGTTTCCAGGCATTCTTTCTTTGTGTAAAACCAAAAAAAAGTAATAATGGATTAAACAAGAATAGGTCACAAGAAAAGGTATATTTTTGTCATATCTTATAACCGTGGATCTATTAATGGAAGTATTAAGTCCTCTTGGAGGCGAATTTGGATTCATTTTTTTCTTAATTTAGAGCGAGCTAGATCTGTATAGTTTGTCCTCTTATTATATTAATAATATAGATATTGCATATCCATGTTCATTTGCAATAAGGCTCCTCTGCACCAATTAAAATTATTGGGTATTTTTGTCTTTATTTTCATTTCATCTAATTCTTGACGTACCTGAATAAGCAATGACCATCTTGAATGATGAACCAAATAAAGTTACATTAGAGGACATCTGTCTAGAGTATACACTAACATGAATCCTAAGTTTTTTTCCGAGTAAATTGCATCCACCGTATGTATAACAAATTGTATGATCCTACCAGCCAATCCAACAAGTTGCAAAAGCATATATACAAACATATTTATGAACTTGTCAAATGTTACATCACATCTAGGCCACCGAGCGTATTTTGTTAGGGTATATGGCAGGCTAATGTCGATTGTATCTTAGGTCTAAGGTATTAATTTTGTGGAGGCAGAGGACCATACTAATTTGGCATTCGAAGCCCTTTCCTAACTCCTCCAACGCCAAGCTAGTCGGCAGATTGGACATGGCGGCTCCTCATGTAATGCAATTCGTAGTACTGAAATCCTAATTAACCCAATTCAGACAGCATACATCTTGTATCTTTTCAATGGATGGCCATTGTCAAAAATGCACAAATCAGTTCAGTTGATGGCCATTGTCATACAATGCACACGTATTGTGTCTGTTCAATGACATCGTGATTTTCAGACCTAACCGACAGTCCAAGCGGTCCGCCACCATGGCAAAATACGCTTGGTACCGTATATTTGATCGTACATGCATAATTTTTATCAAGTTCATGCATCTATTTGCATGTATTTCAATATGTTGGACCGAGTAATACAATTATACAAGGTGTAGTTGGTGGGTGCATTTTTTTACAGGAAACATGCAGTTGGGGTTAAGGGAAACACGTCCAGATCTGGCTCGGTTCTCGTGCACAGGTGCGTATCAAATTTTTGGTGGTGGCTGACTGCAAGCTCTGGTGTTCTTGTGGCTGGATCTGCGCCTTCCCCTCCGTGGCCCTCTCAGGTGCCGGCGAGGGGTGGCCTGGTGGGGCTGCGCTCGCCAACGGGATGCCGATGCCGGCTCCCAGCATGGCAGCTTCTTCTTCGCGGGTGGTTGCAGTGGCCATGGGTGCAACCTGACGTTGGGGTGGTGCTCCTCGTAGCTCGTGCGAGCCGTTGAGGGCTCAAGCAGTGGGGCGTCTTGCCATTGATGCACAGTGCCGGGTTGCCGGTGCTCGCAATGTGCCGGTATGGAGGGGCTCAGCGAAAGCTATGTCTGATTGTTCGGGCTAACGGCGACATCGTGGACCTTCTTAAAGGCGCCGTCGTGATCCTCTCCTCCCCGCAGCCTGGGAGACCTACGGGTGAAAGCCTTGCTTTGATTCCGCTGGACGGGTGGCGGTGACACCTCCAATGTCACACCCTACCTATAGGCGACGTCTATGGAGGTCTTTGCTGCCGGCCGTCGGCTTGGTGTGCTTGGTGCCTTCTTCTCCTTACACCTCATAGGTAAGCTCGATTGTGATTGTTGACAGCTATCGTGGTTCAATGGGTGTCTGCCAATGGTGCCTCTGCTTCGTTGGCGCTCTCCTTACTATTGGTGCCATCAAATCAAATGTTGGATGGTGTTTCCACCGTTTCTACCATTCCCCTCCAAGGCTTCCTCCCCTTGGACATAGTTGGGTGGTGGTACGTGGAGCCAGGATGTGTCGTCAAATGTCGCCATCAGCTCCATGAGAGGTTGTCATGTCCAGCGAGCTCTGGCTTCTACATTCCCTCACCGCCTTTAATCCCCACTCTGTCATGCGGTCCCTTAGATGGAGGGCAAGAGCAGAGCGGCGTAGCTACGAGAGGTGGTGCGGAGTGCAATGGCCTCAACTTTATAGGCAAGTATGTTGCTCGGTGGTGGCGCAAGTTGGCGATCTGTAGTCGTTTTTTGGTTACTATCATGTCTTATCCATGTTTGTTCGGAGATTGTATCTCCTCTACTCTTTTTGCGTTGTAATTGCACATGATTGTAGTATCCCCTCATCTCTGCTTTGTATCTCTGGGGTTTTGCCCCGACTATGTAGTTGTGCTTGGCGCCCTCTATTCCCAACTTTACCGGCATCAGTAAAAAAAAATATTTTCATGATACATTAATTTTAAAAGAAATTGTAACGTTCTAATATATAAAGGTATAGTCAAAAGTGTACATTGTAGAGCATGCCAATGTCCAACATCACTCATTTATGAAGGGAGTACAAAGGGACAATCACAAATATAGTTCACTTATCCATTTTTCAACTTTATTGCCCTATCTTAAGTGTGAGTATAAGGCGGCCGTCCACCCTTGTCTACATAGGTGGGTGGAAAAGGAATATGTCACCATATGATTACACTGGAGTTGGATGGATGTAGAATATAGCTTCTAGATCCTTCTGTGACTTCTAACAAATACTACCTTCTAATTCGTTTAGCAGTGTCCATAATCATAAGGTTACAGTTCCTTATATTAAGAAAAATGGCAAAAATCGATTCTAGGACATAAAAAAGGATTGGACTGTGCTTGAGCCCATCCTAAATAAATAATGTGTTGCTGGATATTATATGACCATATTCGTTTGCCATAACTATAGGGCATAGCCAACTTTAAAGAAAATAAAGTTTTGTTCAATCTAAAATCTAATGCTACTTTTGTAGAATGTTTGTTGGCGCCTTTTGGTGAGGACTGTGTACAAGTCCAGTTAGTTAAACACTTCCTGCAGGCCAGCATAAACATAATAAAGCTTCTACAACCTTTATGACATCAAGAGATTCCTCCAAAGAGTACAAGAATAAGGTCATGCTGAACAGCTCAATCATCAACAACTCTCCTTAAACATATTTATCAGTTGTTCAGCAGAAGGTGGCAGTTGAAGAAGCTTGCACAATTGGCAAACCTAACATGCCCTCGTTGGAGCAAAACATGCCAACAGAGACACGCAAATAATGTCGCCCACGGAGGACAAAGGCAGCAATCAACATCAGTCTAACAACCCAATTGACATCAATTTTTTTATACCAAGAAGCGCCTTGGCTCTACATTCACAGCCAGCCTGTCAAATTACAACATAACATGTGATGGCTCTCAATCAGACTGATGCTCAAAGGGAGATGGAATATACACAGATAATTTAATCATGATGTTGATAATTTATAACAAAATGACAATAGTATGAAACAACTGTTCTGCACTCAACACCTACCCAAAAAAATTTCCTTCTTACAGATTGAATAAAGAAATGTAGCTGTACATGCAAGCACCTAGCTGTCCACAACCCCACTTGATTCTTCCTCCTCAAGATCATCATGCAGCCGAGCCTCACAGCCATGAGAGGGGAGTGATATGATTCTTTTTCTGAAGCATTTATTGAGAAAGAATTGTGAAATTATAGTGATGGAGGCTCAATGTCACTGGATTGTACAAGGACTGGAACAAGAAATGGGAAGGATGAACATGGTACTCTATATGTGATTATGCTATTGCAATGGCGCTGTAACTAGAAAAGGAGAAACAGATGGAGGAACTTGAAGAGGGATCACGTAGCTCTGTGCAAGGTTCAGGAAAAACCATTTCGGAGTACCCAGAAACGTTGGAACAAGTCCAGGAACTTGAAGCAGAATCAGCAGCCATTGAGAAATTGAGATTGGAAAGGCAGATAGCTGTAAATGGCGCGCCATCAATTCCTGACAAAACTCCAGCAACTGATATGTTTTTGCCAACCAAGTTCTTCAATGTGATTTGCTTGATCACTGGGAGCTCAGACAGGTTGAAACTGTCATCTGGATGACTTGAACAGTTACCAGTGAACTCAATGCCAACATGAACACCTTCCATTTGAACATCTGAGATGACCACTTCCTCTATGTAACCCCCTCGTCCTGGTGAGGTCTTGAAAGAAATACCTTTGTGGGAATCATGGATCCGTAGGTGGTTAACATGAATATCCGAGATTCCACCAGACATCTCGCTGCCAAATGCAAGAGCAGCTCCGGAAGATGATAGCAGATCCACTCTGCTGATATGAATGTCTGAAGTTGGCCTTCCAAAGGAAATGCCATACTTGTCCCATCCACTTTTCAGTGAGATGGCATCATGACTAACACTTATTGTGCTGTCTTCAATGCACACGTTTGAACATGAATCTGGAGCAAAAATAAACAAATGGTGAAATAAGTAAATACTGAATGTCATGGCAGTCAAGTGCATAAGAGTGATACAGTATGAAAACTTATACAGTTAAGATTATTTGTCAAGGATTCAGAGGGATATTTTGGGACAAAACGACAAGAAAAACTGTAACGCTTAAAACCATATTTGGGTAGACAAAGTTAGAATGTCGTATGTATGAGAGATTTAAGACTGCTCGTATTTCAATTTCAAGACAGGTGGATTCTTTAGTTATTTGTTTACCTTTTAAGAACATACTCATCCAAGCTTGCATGCTACCAAGTACAGAGAACAAGAAGGAAAAGGGAAATCAGTTTTCTTCAGAATTAAGGCATTAAATGCTACCAGCAAGAATGACTTAAAATATCTATGCTATCTGAAAAAAAGGCATAAAAATGCATCAAGACTTGGGGGCAGAACCATACCTGGAACTATGCCATCAGTCAGTGGAGCATCCAGTGAGGTCTCAATCGTCACATTGTGAACCTTTACATTACTAGAGGAAACAAAAACAGTATGCATTAGTACAGACGCAACCAACATTCACCAAACCACACCTTACACAGAATGGCATTGCACCTGCAGTACACCGGATGTATGCTCCAGGCTGGTGAATTTAAGAATGTCAAGTTTGAGATCACGATTTCTTCAGAATGCAGAAACTCCACAAGATGAGGACGACTATGGTTCAGCTCATGGGAGCGCATCCATTGCCACCATACCAATCCCTGGCCATCGACAACTCCATTGTTCCCTGGAATAAGTGGATGAGACATGCAAGGGTCATAACTAAAAAACATAACAATACTGTGCAATCTGCATACAAGACAGAAGAAAGCAGTTACCGGTTATGACAACATCGGTTAAGTTATATCCATTAATTAAGCTTCGATATCTAGGACCAGGAAGGTCTAGCCCTTGGCCATAAGATGGCAGAGGTTCCACAATTGGCCATTGTGACGAGTCCTACAATGAGGAAGAAAAAAAGATATCTATGTCGGTGACTTTGATAATTAACATGGAATTCATTTTTAGAACCCAAAATAATGCGAAATGGCAGACCTCATTACTACATAATTAAGCACGACAAAAAAATGCACGTGCAAGAAAAATTATAAATAGCGACAGAGAAGTGATCACAATCTGCATGGCAGCACCTAGAAACACGCCTGGGCACATGATTAAGGAAAAGGAGGTAAGCTTGACTTCAAAACTATGCAAAAGGTAATTGTCTCTTCTTGGCTACCTCCCTCACAGCAACACTCCCGTCTCTGAGAAAAAGCAGACAAAACCAACTCCAATCCTCAGCCTGAACAAAACTTGAAGCCTACGATTTCTTCATGCCTTCTCGAAGCAATAACAAAGAGCATAAGCGCGAGAGAGATGGCGTCCAAATCCATGGCATGTGACTTCAGCTTACACATGTCAAAATCACTACTTCATCTGGTACATCCAACAACCATATCCAAACAAACTGCGATGATCAGATCAGCCATATCAATCCTAACCACTAACAATTCAGCCAATGTAGCTTGAAAAGGATAGTCACCCTGGCATACATGCAACCAGAACCAAAAGCAATCGTGGGCACACACCTTGGCATTCCTAATGCCAACGCAAGCGGAATATCTGTAACTACTACTGCCATAACAACCCCTGACAAGGAACGAAATTGCAAGTAAAGCCCCCTTTGGTACAGCTCCACACAAGGGTGGAGTTGGAGTTGGAGTGGAGGAGCTGATTTTTTTTTCTCCACCAGCTCCACTTGTGTCATGTGAAAAAACAGCTCCACCTCTAACAACCAAACCCTCAGAAGTGATTCACCACCACAGCCGTTTGGTACAGCTCCAATAAAAACAGCTCTAGAGCTATACCAAAGAGGGCCTAAGCCAATGCCCCCATTGCCACTTACCTTTGTGCCGACGATGACGGCGCCTTTCTCCAGGTAGAGCGTGAGGTGGCTGGTGAGGTTGAAGCTGCCGGTGAGCCAGCGGCCCTTGGGCACGTACAGCTGCGCCCCGCCCTTGTCGGCGAAGGAGCGGACATAGAAGACGGCGTTCTGGAAGGGGACCGTGTTCAGGGTCTTGCCGTCCCCGACGGCGCCGAACTCGGTGATGGTAACGCTGTGCGGCCGCGACCCCGGCGGCGCCTGGTCCCGCAGCCGCCGCAATTCGCCGCGGGCCGAGCCGAGCGCGGCGGCGGCCAGCACCAATGCCAGGACAATCTGCAGGGAACGCCATTGCCATGGCCGCAGCACGAATTAGCAATCCACGCTCATTGGACACGAAATTGAAAGTGAAAAATCAATCGAATCAAATCTCCGAAAACTTAGACACCGGCGCAAACACATACACGCGAGGCGCACATAAGGGCCGCGGGAAATCGCATCTTCGCCCTCACAAGATCTCCGCGGGGGCGATCAGGGGAGCGACGAAAGGGCGCGCCATTCCCTGACCAAGATCCCGAAATCGAGCACGGATCGCACGGGACGCCGGCCGGTCGACAGCCACAGCGAAATCACGAACCCATGCGTCCCACGCGCATAAAGCAACAAAACGAGAATCCAAGAGCCGCCCATTCAGGAGCGAACAAGAAAAGCGCCGTCTTTAATGGCGGAAGATGAAAAAAAAAACAGAGGGAGAACAAGGAAACCAACGACCCGAGCGATTCAATCCAATCAGAAGGAAAACGTACTTACTACTAGGCCCTTCATGGGTCCGTCTCCCTCCTGTCCTCGCCGCCGCCGCAGAGGGAGAGGGAGGCGAAGCAGCGGCGATCCCACGCGCCACCGGTGGCAGAGCGACAGGAGCCGAAAAAAATGCCTTCTTTTTATGAGAACCTGTTGGGATTGCGGCGGAAAAGACGGGAGGAGAGGAACCGCCGCCGCCGCCGCCGCCGGCTGCGCTGCTGCTGCAGCGAGGGGAGGAGATGCTGCAGCGAGCGAGCGCCTGCAGCGGCAGGGGAGGGGAGGGGATGTGTTTACAGGGGAGCTGTACTCTACTACTAGTAGCAGCAGCAGCAGTAACAATACTCTGCTTTGGGTCAAGTCTCTCTCTGCCTTCTCTGATTCTCACAATGTGTGTGATTATAAAAGGGGAAAGATTTTAAAATGGAAATCAGAATTGGAAGGAGGTGAAGGGGAAAAAGGATGTATTGGAATGAGTTGGCATTTTTTTTTTGTTTTAATTTTTTTGTTTTTGGGAAATGAGGTGGAATTTTCAAGGATGGGTTTGATTGATTGCCTGCAAGAGGATAGGGATTCAAAGGAAAGAGGAATTCAAATTTGATTCAGGAATGGAAATGGATAAATGAGGGGTTTTCCTTTTTTATTTTAAGGTGGAGTGGTTGTTTTTTCTTTGGTGTGTGTGGTGAGTTGGCACCTGCTAAAGATATGAGAGCTGTGTTGGTCTTGGGCGTGAGAGAGAGTTAAAAAAACAATAAATGAAATGAAACATGGAGGTTTTAACTTTGGGTAGCAATTTTTTTGCGAGATGTTTATTTGCACCTTGAGCGTGATAGGAGGTTTTAAGCAAGGAGATGTTCATTGTTTTGGCGACGATGTGTTTGCTCCTATTTTGGACAAAATGGAAATGAAAAACAATCGAACGAACAAAATCAACTTTGGCACCTTTTAAAGTATCATGTGCTACATTGCATAAGATGTGTAGCGCAGAAAAAAAATGAGAAACTTTTTTATACTTCTTACATCAATTGTTTGTCACTTATATATATGTCCATGGAGCATATAAATAACTTTTCAATCGCCTACATAGGCTTAAACTTGGCCGCTACCCAGAGCATCTCCAAGAGATTAGCTAAAAAACTAGTTAAATTTATTAATTTAGCTATTCTTAAAAATAGATTTGACCAATAAATAGTAGAGTAATCCAACAGATTCCGTAAAATGGCTAGTGAGGTAGGCTAGCTAAAAATAAAATAACTAGCGAATGAGGTGGGATAGAGAGCCACTAAATTTGAAGGATCGTTTACAGAGTCCGTTGGAAACATTTTTTTTCTAACAATAACTAAATTTAACTTTAGAAAACGATTTGTCTAGTCTCTTAAAGATGCTTTCAAAAGTGTAAATATTTACTGTCACTCTAAGTTTAAGGAGAAAAATGTAAATTTTGAGAAACAGTAACAACCCCCGAGATGGAACCGAATGCAGGCTCCGGTGCAGGGCTGTAAGCTTGGAGGGACCCACAAGGCAGCTGGGCCAATCATGATGACAGGTGGGGTTGGGGTCTTTCTGTGGGCCCATGTGCTGCATCTGAGGATGGGACCCTTCAATTCCTTCCTTGGATGCTTTGGAGTTTACCAACAATTTTTTTACGATACGTCCAGACGCTTTCGAGCTTCTACTTTCTTTAGTTTTATTATATGCCAGGACTCTTAACCTTGATTAAATTTTTTATGAGTATATCCAGATAGACACAATCATCATCATACTCTTAAAACTAACAAAAATGGTGGCTACTAAAACATTTGGATTAGAACGCCATGAGATTAAACTCATTCCAGCCCCTTTAACTTCGATTAATTAATGTCATGTTGGCGAGCACCATTCATAAAAAAAAAGAACTTGTGCTAAATTTTGTTAAGGAAAAAAATTGAAACCCTGCATCTATTGGTTTGGGGGTGGTGCAGGAAAAGGCCGGGTTGATCTATGTGCTCACATAGCACATCCAGCTAGGCATCCATGACAACAGCAGCACAGATCATACGGTGGGAGATGAGCAATTGAGCATAGTTGGTGAGCCATAATTGTTGCAAAGAATGTTCCTTGATTAAGGCAGGACATGCTGTAGGTACCCAGAGAACAGCCTTGCAAACAAGAGTTTTCCATCTTTGTTTTCGTACAGACGGTGCGAGAGCTGGAAATGCTATTCATGTACAATTTCTTTTCGTCACAGTAGCTATATTGTCATTTACTAATTAATTAGATTGAATGGGGTTAGATCAAGGCTCCTTCCCTAAGGTACAAGAAATAGTGTATCTCTTCACGGAAAGAACGCAAATCATGATTCCATATTTTGTACTATTTTAATCAGTACATTATATTTGAAACCGGCGAAATGGCAGTGGAACATATGTATCTAATCCAATATACTTTTGGTGGTCAGCAGATTCGAATTTTATGGAGGGGTTACTATTGATACCGTATCATTTTACAAATGATAAATCTTTGAATCCATTCGCTATATATTTTGAGGCCTCTCGTATTGGCAGCATTGCTCAAAACATTGTCGATGTACCTCCTCGCCGTTTGGATTGCCGCGGCTTGGAATAAAGCTCTAGTATTTGTTTGTGCTGGCATTTTCGTTTTGAGAGAAAAAAGAACATTTGGCTACAAGCTTGTATATGATCAGCGTGTGGATTAATAAATAGAGTAAATTGCACCTACCATACAATGATCCAAAAAGTCGAAAAACATACAAACTGGTGCATAAACTTGTCAAGTTTGTGCATGTACAGTCACATGTACATCAGATAGTGTATTTTGTCATGACGACAAACCATAGGAAGTATAGTGTGGGTCATAAGTATTAATTTTGAGAAAACAGAGGGCTTCTAATCCCCATATCTGCTACTCCTACAATACATCTAGCTGGTAAATTTGATCATGATATTTGTATTTTCTGTACAATGAAATATGGAGCTAACATAATAAAATTTATCCGAATTTCTTGTTCAATGAGACATGTAACCAATATTACGTGTGACAACATCCTTGTTCACAAAGTCAATTAGTGTACGCCCTAAAAAAAGTGTCAATCAGTATACAACTCTCCAAGCATAATTATTTAAATAATCAAATATCAAACGAAAACATACGGAACATGTATTAGAAAAATCATGATGCCACCAATGCTTAAGAAAGTTTAATAAATACAATATGCTCATTGTTCAATCAATTTAAGATATGAATACGTATCAATAAAACAAAAAGTTTAAGAAATATTTTTGCTCACGAGGCTACTGATCCACCACCTAAATACTATAGATATGTAATTTGCTCAACCGATTTTTTATTTTAGCTCTCTACCACCTAAAAATTGATACTTGTGATAAAAATTATAGTCTATGTGGCCTATCACTATGGTAGAATACGCTATGTTGTGTATTTTTGACCGTGCATACACACACTTGTCAAGTTCACGTATCCATTTACGTGGTTTGCAACTTGTTGGACCAAATTGATACAATCACACGAGTTGGTGTATGGTGGGCGTAATTTACTCTAATAAATAACTAATGAAAGTTGATCAGCAATGCATGGGCATTATTGACACCGTAACATTTACAATGATAGTAAATTTTATATTTCATTCATTATTATATATAAACATTTTCGACATATATCTCGTCACCGTTTGCATTGGCAGCTTTATTTTTATTATTTATTTTTTCTGGCCCTTTTGTTTCAGGGTGTGGATTGGATTAATAACTAATGAAAGGTGATGAGCTATGCATGGTTGCATGATTTTGATTTGTGCAGGATCGATCGATGATTTTGATGGCTATTTAATGTCCCATGTTCTCGATCCACGGAATATGGCGGTCCATGCTGCTAGCTAGTAGAATTAGGCACTCTCTGGGAGAATGCAATTCCAACTAGATCACGAACCCATATGATCGTCACGTGTCCCAAAACATGTCCTACCAAATACTAACTCGGTGAATTATTGATTTTTTTCTCACAGCATTCGACAATTTTTGTTTTTCAAAAAATGATGCAAGTATCATATATTTTGTCCGTGGCTCACTTTATCATAAAAGTATTTAGATATAACTTTTTATATTTAAACTAAATTTTTTTATTAAAGAATAGTTCATCATTGCTGGAGAAAAAGTCAAGAATAAATAATAATTTGAACCGGACGTAGTTTCAAAACATAAGCTTCCACTAGTAGTTGAAATGTATATATTTATCTACGTAAGGAACCACGTACATATCTAATTATTTCATTGTACCATTCCCACATTTCTAAAAATGCAATCTCTCCTATTACTAAAAAAGAGAGGATCGTTTCTGCGGTAGTTTGACTTTTAATCTGTCATAAGACACCGACGGGTGGACTCTCGTGTCCTAAAAAATAAACAAAAAGAAATTGAATAAGATCAAGATTTCTATTCTCTTCCAGCGTAATCCTTGAAGCACGAGGAATATGGACTCCATATAGGGGGTGTTTGTTTCAGCTTATTTTCGATTTTCAAGGCTCACTTATGGAGAATCCAAAAGTCAGATGACTCCCATAATCCATAATCGGAAATCCAGCTGGATTATGGATTCTCGATTATAGATTATGTGAGTTATGTGACTTTTTGATTCTACATAAACGAGCATTCAAAATCAGCCATAAGCTGAAACAAATACCCCTAAGATCTCACACTCGTACTCATCCCATAGCATCACAGGGGTATGTGAGTAAAGTCTCAAATGTTGTTAAGGTGACTCAGAGCCTGAAATATCACTTGGTGACAGCATTTGGAATGAAGAGAAAGGAAACGGACGCGGATAACACGCGACCGTCGCGCGTAAGGGAAGCGCGCGACCCGCAGCTGCAGCCGCAAGCTCCCGCCGTCGTCACCTCCTCTGGCTCCGGCTGCCTCCGCCGCCGCCGACCGCCGCGACAGACACTAACCCATCGGCTACGTTCGCCGCTGCCCCCTTTGGCCCCGCCCGCACCTCTTCTGACCCTGGCGACCTCCGTCGCCTCCGCTGCCACCCACGGCGACGCTAACCTCGTCGGTCCTCACCACCCACTGCCTGGCCGCCGCCGCCGGTCCGGCCGCCGTCGGTGAACTCTGGACCTCGTCAGCCCCGATCCCTAATCCAGCGCGGGGAAGAAGGTTGCTCAGTGTGCTAGAGTGCTCTGAGCTCAAATGAAGCGCGGTCGCTCACATCGGGCGCACCAGGCTGGTCGCAGGGGTATATTTGCTAGTGTATTATACTAGAACAATATGTGAGCAAAGTCTGAAATGCTTTTTTAAGGTGACCTAGAGCCTGAAATATCACTTGGTGACAGCATTTGGAATGAAGAGAAAGGGAACGGACGCGGATAACACGCGACCGTCGCGATTTAGGGAAGCGCGTGACCCGCCGCTACAGCCGCAAGCTCCCGCCGTCGTCACCTCCTCTGGCCCAGGCTGCCTCCGCCGTCGTCCACCACCGCGGCCGACACTAACCCATCGATTGCGTTTGCCGCCGCCCCCCTTCGCCCCCGCCGCCCACTACCACAACCGCGCTAACCTCGTCGATCGCCGTTTCTCCTCCGCCTTCTCCGCACCCGCCGCTCACACCACCCACCTAGAGTCCCCCACCGTCCGGCCGGCGGCGCCCTCGCCGCCGCCGGTCCGGCCACCGTCCTGAGCACCTCTTCTAGGTCCATCGATAAACGTCAAACCTCGGCACCGACGTCGGGAAGAAGGTCGCCGGCCGCTCGACGGGTCGCGTACTAGGTCGCTGGAGCGACCGGTCGCCCTATAGTCTGACCGAAAGGGAACGGTGTGCTAGACTGGTCTGAGCTCAAATGGGGGAAGGAAGAAACGAAGCGCGGTCGCCCACGTTGGGCCCACCAGGCTAATTCGCAAACCGGCGGCCATTATTGGCCCAGCAGCCGGGCTGGCGTTGGCATCCCACGTGCGCCGCCAGCCACCCGCAGACCCCACCACTCGCCTCGGCCCCACGTGTCGGCATGCTGGTGGCGAAGCCCACGGCCGCGGTCGCCGGACAGCTGGTGGCGCGCTCGTACCCAGGCACGTGGCCCGTGTGGGCCCGCGGGGCCGACGTGGCCGCGCTCCGCTTCACAGACTGGGGTGGTCTGCGTGTGGGCCCGGGCGCACGTTTCCGATTGAAGGAAGAATCGGCAGCACACCTCTCTCTCTCGATCGTGTGGCGTAGCTTTCAATTCCTTTTGACGGCATGTTTGTTGTTGTCGTTGCTACCTGCCCCTCACTACGGCTAAGTTCATGTCAAGCCAAATCTGGCCACGTCTTTTTTTTCGTTTTTTTTTTGGATAGTGAAGATTTCGGGGGTGTTCGGATGACAATTACACGTATTAAATATAAACTAATTACATAAGTCATATCTACTTCATGAGACGAAACTAACAAATCAAATTAAACTATAATTAGTATATAATTAACATATAATTATTGTAGCATTATATTATCTAATCATGGAATAATTAGGTTTAATAGATTCGTCTCGTAAAATTAGCCTTCGCTTATATAATGAATTTTTTTAATTAATCTATATTTAATACTATATTAATTAGTATTCTTATATTCGATGCGACGGAACTAAAACTTTGACGACGACGCTTAGTATTTTATATTAGTATATAGTTGTTGAAGTGTCGTACTGTATATATGCTTTGAAAAGCGGCACGTAATTTTGGTGACAGTGAACAGAAATTTTATATTTGCATGCATGTATCAGATAAATTGAATATATATATATATATATATCGCTGGTTTTCACAAAGAAAAAATGCTAACAAATTTTGGCGTCTCGGGTGGGGAGGTGCCCCAGCTACAGCTCGGCGGACTCTTGGTCGGCAACCAAGCATGCATGCCGACGCCGCCGCCCAAGCTGGAGATCATATCTTTGACGTAGTCCGGCTGGCGTTTTGACCACCGCACATGCATGCATATTGGTATTCAACGACGACGAACCCAACCAATAAGCGCATGCAGCAAGTGTACGTGATCATAATTAAACAAGTGCAGCGCGAAAACGTACGTCCATGGTCGGTATGTATATATGTATGTATAATTACTGCTACACGTACATACATGTAGCTACAGCGACAGCGTAGAAACACACACCCATGCATGCATATTAGCCGGCGGGGGTTACGTACACGTCCGGCCGCGTCACCAGGGTCATCCATCACGTACTGTACGTACGTACGTGCGTACGCCGCCATCGGTGGTGTAGGCAACGTACGACGTGTTTCGATGCGAGAGGCCACGTCAGCGCGAGGTGTAACATGCATATGCATTTTAATTAGTTGATGATCGATCGACAAATGTTAGTTGGCGGGATTTAGAAGTTGTTCAAATTATATATAGACTACTACAAAAAGAAAAAGAACAACCTCGCTCCGTCGTTACATCGAGATAATGAAACAGCTGAGAAAAACAGTCGCCTTTATTTACAAGTCATTTGATCGATACAACACTTGATTATTCTTCCTTTTTATGTATTTTCTAGTGGTCACTACTGACAAAGACACGTTTGCCATACCCGTACCATTGGACTAGCCCATAATGCATCTACAGTAGCCTAGACAGCTACAGACATCGGCATGAGGTTTACTTGCGACCGGGACTACGGTTCCGGGACTAAAAGCTCAAGCCTTTAGTCTCGATTGCAGCATCCGGAATCAAATGTACTACCCATCGGGACTAAAGAAAACGTCCCCTTATCCTAAACGTCAGGTTTTTAGAAATAGATGGAGTATTAACCAAAGTCATAATGATATTACTGAGGAACGTCTTTATCAGAACATTTTTGCTTCTCACTTTGGGCAGTTAGCAATAATCTTTCTATGGACGTCCGGAAATCTGTTTCATGTAGCTTGGCAAGGAAATTTTGAATCATGAATACAGGATCCTTTACACGTAAGACCTATTGCCCATGCCATTTGGGATCCTCATTTTGGTCAACCCGCGGTGGAAGCCTTTACTCGAGGAGGTGCTGCCGGTCCAGTGAATATTGCTTATTCTAGGGTTTATCAGTGGTGGTATACAATTGGATTGCGCACCAATGAAGATCTTTATACTGGAGCTCTTTTTCTATTATTTCTTTCTATGCTGTGCGTCATACCCATACCATTGGACTAGCCCATAATGCACGGCGTTATAACTTAAGGCCGCATGCATTGTTGGACCGTCCCTAGAAAGTCTCTAAGGCTAATTTCAGTGGAGGATTTCATATTGTGGAGGATTCATATTGAGGTTTCCAAGATGATATATCAGCAAGAAGAAAAATGAGATGAAGTTTGAAACTATCAGCACGGAAAAAGTCCTATTTAGCTCCCTGAACAATGACCTCAGTCTGCGTTTCCTCCCTGGACTCGAAAACCGTCTGAACGGACTCCCTGAGCTCTCAAAACCGGATACGTGACCTCCCTCCGCTAAAACCAGTCCGATTTTGTCCTACGTGACGCCAAGTCAACCGTCTTATGTGGCGCCACGTCAGCTTTGAGGAGGTAAATTGAACTTTGCATGATAGTTAAAGGGGTCAAATGGACTTTATAAAAATATATTTTTTTAAAAATATATACAATTAAAAATCCTCAAATCTATTTTAATCTTAGAAAATTTGTTTTAGATCGAAAAATCATGAAACTAGTTCATATTTTTTTTCTAAAATCATGCTCCCTTATAGTATCTAATTTTAAATATTTAGATCTTTATCGAAATAAACCTTTCAAAAGTAACTTTTTTCTTAGAAGAGGTATACAATTAAAAATCATGAATTTTTATTTAAATTTAATTTTCTAAAATCATGTTCTATCTTCCAGCTCCTAATTTGTGTTACTTAATTTTTATGGTCTCCTTTTGTTTTTATTTGCTAGTAGGTACCCTTGTTATCTTGCATAATTTTCTTAACTTTTGTGTTATAAAATCTGTACAATTATACATCCTCAGTCTCATTTGAATATAGAAAGTGAGTGTCGTATTTTTCTATGAATATTCTAATATTGAACTAGATTTTAGGATTATTTTTATTGTATGTATTTTTGTGAAAAATAATATTTTTTGGTAAAGTCTATTTGACCCCTGTCACACCCGGTTTTAGAAAGAAACCAGGTGCATCTCATATGTGCGCCAGGATCAAGTTTACACACATATGGTAGATGTTACAAGTGAATATCCATAACCATGCATACGAAAGAGTATTAAAGTATATTTATTACAATCTCAGAGTTGACACAAATGTCACAGCGGAAGACTTAAATAAACGTTTAACTAAACGAAGCAAAATAACTCCATCTCCACAGGCAGTTGACTGGCGGACTCGCCTAGAATTCCTCAAAATCAGTAGTAAAGTCCTCAAAATTCTCCCAATCCGAGCAGCAGTCCGAGTGTGGTCGATGCAATATAAATAAACAAGCGTGAGCACATGTCGTACTCAGCAAAGTATGGAAATAAATGACATGCTAGGCTTTATAAAGTGGAAGGCTGAAAGGATAGCTGCATTAAGCACTTTTAGTGGGTCAAATTTTATTAAGCATCTATTTACTAACAAATATAAGTATATACCAACCACAATTAAATGATAACATAAACCCATCAAAATTCAGATAACCACAACTTAGATCATATTCTGATAGATTAATCATGTGAGGGTCTCGGCCGCTCATGACCGTGAGCACGGCTGTTATAACAGTTTTACACTCTGCAGAGGTTGTACACATTCGCCATAAGCCGTGATTCCCATTGCCCGAAAGCATATACCCTTCCCACACCACGTGGACTGAATACTGGGTTTCACTATGAGACCATTACAAAGATACTCTAATAAGTGATAGTTCGCTAAGGCTTCCGGTTCAGGAACAAAGCATAACCCTCCCTAGTGAGTCGCGTATCTTAGCAAAGCCTACCGCTCAAGACGACCGGGCTATACTTCATCAACCGCTGCACCTCTTGCCCCTTTCGGGTAAAACTATCCCAAACTAGAATACCTAATTAGTCAGTCAAAGCCAGAGCCACATAACACTTATGGTTGCACTGTTTTCCTGGGTGGTCGCTCCATGTTCCAATTAAAAGATGTGACCTTGTCATTATTTAATTAAAAGATGATAATGGAACATAGAGTAGGGGTTTCATTAGACCAATCCCAGTTGAGCAACTAAGCATCATCTACCATTCAAATTAATTTAATGACCCAGCTACAAGGCATGGTAAAACAGACTAGGAAATCCTTAATGGGACCCAACAATATTAATGCAAGCGATAAATAAACGGTGTAATTAAAACGCATGTCATTTAGGTACAAACGGGCATGATCAAGGAATACTTGCCTTCTTCCCAACCCTGCTGCTGCTCAAACTCTTCAACAGCTGTTTCTTCGAACACTTCCTTGAACGACATGTTTCCTATACGCAGCACACGAACACATATAAGAAACAATACAATAAATAAGAAACAGTACACCAAACAATTCCAACAGAAGTAAACAACAGCACAAAACTAATCTACGCGTTACCACGAACGCGTGAGTGTGAGAATCACTAAAATCGGAGTTAAAACGCAAAAGATATGGCTTTTCTAAGGTTCAGGGACTTGCTGGCAACATTTTAAAACTTCCAGGGGCTTAACTGCGAAAATCTGAGGGCTAAAGCATAATTTTGTATTAAATTGCGATGGTTTTATGTAAAAAGCTAAAACTTGGACCTCTGGCGCAATTTTAAAACTTGCAGGGGCTAAACCGAAAGAAAAAGGACCTAAGTTTAAATATTTTTGAATGGCTTAGGACTGCGGGTTGAATTCCAAAACTTGGAGGGCCATTTTGCAAAACGGTCAAGGTTGACCGGTATCTCCCTGATTGACTTGAAGGAAGGGGGTGGATCTCGGCTGTCAGATCTCGATCCGACGGTCTGGGATCGATCGGCGGAGGAAGTCGCCGGCGACGGTGGTCGACATCGGCGGCGCAACACAGGCGCGACGGAGCTTCGCCGGAGCGGCGCGGAAAACGACCTAGGGACCACCAAAACGGCCTCGGACTGGACGGGGAGCATAAGGGGAAATTGGCGAACTCACTCCAGGGGTTCTTGGCGGCTGAGGAGCGCCGACGGCGACCGGCGACGAGAGATGGCGGCGGCGGAGCTGCATGCTCGTCGGCGAGCGCAAATTAGGCACGGGCGCGGCCGAAACTTGAATCAAAACGCAAGGGGAGCTTCACAACCTCTTACCGAACCTCCCGGGGCAGATCTTGGCGAGAGGGAGGCGACGACGAAGCGAACCGGCGGCGCGGCGGCGGAGCTACGCTCGGCGGCGGCGCAAACGGCAGCTAGGGCTTGCGAGAAGGGGCGGCGCGCGAGAAGAGCGGAGGAGCAGAGGCTAGGGGAGGCGCGCGCTAGATTAAAGGAGGGGTGCGGCGCCTAGGCGTGCGTGCCCGGGTCGGAGGAGGCGGTGCGTCGAGCCCTGTCCGGGTCGGACTCGAGTCCGACTCGGCGGGGAAGAAGCTAACGCGTGGGCCCCACGCGTCAGTGAGAGTGGAGAGGGGAAAAGGAGAAAGTGGGCCGGCGAGGAGAAACGGGCCGCGAAAGAGAACTTGGGACGGGGAAAGGAAGACGAACTGAGGAAGCAAAAGCGGACTGGGCAAGAATTGGAGGGGCAAAACTAAACTCGACACAAAACAACTATTCTAAACCTCAAACATATTCAAATTAAATTCGAATTTAAACAGAATTTAAATTTCAACTTAATTGAACAGCAAGCAAAAGACAAATGCAACAGCATGAATGCATCAACAACTTATTTTTACTAAAATTATTTAATATGATATTTAAATTGATAAAAGGCTAAAATTCCAATTAAATCATAGAAAATTTATTTAGGCCTTAACAAATCCAAGAAAATTCAGAAATTGCTACAATTTAATTGTGATGAATTTTAGGATGAATTTCAAGAATATTGCCAGGTTACTTGTAACACCCTAAAATTTATCACATGTAAATTGTAGCAACTTTCTGAATTTTTCTAGGATTTATTAAGGCCTAAATAAATTTTCTATGATTTAATTGGAATTTCTAGCCTTTTATCAATTTAAATACCATATTAAATAATTTTAGTCAAAATAAGTTGTTGATGCATTCATGCTTTTGCATTTGTCTTTTACTTGCTGTTCAATTAAGTTGGAATTTAAATTCTGTTTAAATTCAAATTTAATTTGAATTTATTTAGTGTTTAGATTAGCTGTTTTCTGTCGAGTTTGGTTTTGCCCCTCCAAATTTTGGCCGGTCTGCCTTTGCCCCCTCTACTTCTCTTCTCGGTCAGCCGGCCCAACTCTCTTCCGGCCCAAGTCTCCCGCGCCGGCCCGCTTCCCTTCTCCCTCTCCCCCGCGTCGCTGACAGGCGGGGCCCGCCTGTCAGGATCGTCGTCCTCGAGCCGGACTCGAGCTCGAGTCCGACCCGGCTCGGCCGCACCGCCTCCTCCGTTTCGGGCGCGCACGCTGAGGGCCCGAACCCCCTTTTTTTCCCGCGCGTCGTGGCCCGCTCCACCTCCGCTCTTTTCTCGCACTTCGCCCGAGCTCGTGAAGCCCTAGCGCAAGCGCCGCCACCGCCGAGTCGAACTCCCGGCTGCCACCATCGATTCCGCGCTCCGGCGCGTCTCCACTCCGCTAGACCCCGCCTTGACCCTCGTCTTGAGGTAGGGAACCTTCCCGTGCTGCTCTTGTCTCGTTTTCCGCTTCGGACCAAGCTGAATCGCTCGCCGATTTTTCCTCCAGCGCCATCTCCCCTTCTTTCTCCTTGGCCAACTCCCATCGTGTTTGGTGGGCCGTAGCGCGACTTCGTGTGAACGCCGGCGATGCTCCGCCGTGGACGCGAGCGGCGCCGCCGCTCTTCTCCCCTCGCCGGCGAAGCCCCTGCCCGATCCAATCGTGACCGTCCGATCCGGATCCGACGAACCGTAGCCGCCCCAGCTCCGAGTCAACCAGTCGGATACCGGTCAACCTGGAACTTTTGCAAAGAAGCCCTCCAAGTTTTGGAAATCAACCCGCGGTCCTAGCCAGTTCAAAAATATTTCAAATTAAGTCCTTTTTCTTTCGGTTTAGCCCCTGCAAGTTTTAAAATTGCGCCCGAGGTCCAAGTTTTACCTTTTTGCATGAAAACCCTCGTAGTTTAAAACAAAATTATGTTTTAGCCCTCGGATTTTCGCAGTTAAGCCCCTGGAAGTTTTAAAACTTTGCCAGCAAGTCCCTGAACCTTAGGAAAGCCATATCTTTTGCGTTTTAACTCCGATTTTAGTGATTCTCGCGCTCACGCGTTCGTTGTGACGCGTAGAATAGTTTTGCGTTGTTGTTTACTTCTGTTAGAAATTTTTTGGTGTACTGTTTCTTATTTATTGTATTGTTTTCTTGTATGTGTTCGTGTGATGCGTATAGGAAACACGCCGTTCGAGGAAGTGTTCAAAGAACCAGCTGTTGAAGAGTTTGAGCAGCAGCAGGGTTGGGAAGAAGGCACGTATTCCTTGATCATGCCCGTTTATACCTAAATGACATGCATTTTAATTAACCGTTTATTTCTCGCTTGCATTAATATTGTTGGGTCCCATTAAGGATTTCCTAGTCTGTTTTACCATACCTTGTAGCTGGGTCATTAAATTAATTTGACTGGTAGATGATGCTTAGTTGCTCAACTGGGATTGGTCTAATGAAACCCCTACTCTATGTTCCATTATTATCTTTTAATATAATAATGACAAGATCACCTCTTTTAATTGGAACATGGAGCGACCACCCAGGAAAACAGTGCAACCATAAGTGCTATGTGGCTCTGGCTTTGACTGACTAATTAGGTATTCTGGTTTGGGATAGTTTTACCCGAAAGGGGCAAGAGGTGCGGCGGTTGACGAGGTATAGCCCGGTCCTAGCGGTAGGCTTTGCTAAGATACGCGACTCACTAGGGAGGGTTATGCTTTGCTCCTGAACCGGAAGCCTTAGCGAACTATCACTTATTAGAGTATCTTTGTAAAGGTCTCATAGTGAAACCCAGTATTCGGTCCACGTGGTGTGGGAAGGGTACATGCTTTCGGGCAATGGGAATCGCGTCTTATGGTGAATGTGTACAACCTCTGCAGAGTGTAAAACTGTTATAACAGCCGTGCTCACAGTCATGAGCGACCTGGACCCTCACATGATTAATCTATCAGAATATGATCTAAATTGTGGTTACCTGAATCTGATGGGTTTATGTTATCATTTAATTATGGTTGGTATATACTTATATCTGCTAGTAAATAGATGCTTAATAAAATTTGACCCACTAAAAATGCTTAATGCAGCTATCCTTTCAGCCTTCCACTTTATAAAGCCTAGCATGTCATTTATTTTCATACTTTCCTGAGTACGACATGTGCTCACGCTTGTTTATTTATATTGCATCGACCACACTCGGACTGCTGCTCAGATTGGGAGAATTTTGAGGACTTTACTACTGATTTTGAGGAATTCTAGGCGAGTCCGCCAGTCAACTGCCTGTGGAGATGGAGTTATTTTGCTTCATTTAGTTAAACGTTTATTTAAGTCTTCTGCTATGACATTTGTGTCAACTCTGAGTTTGTAATAAATATACTTTAATACTCTTTCGTATGCATGGTTATGGATATTCACTTGCGACGTCTACCATATGTGTGTAAACTTGATCCTGGCGCACATATGAGATGCATCTGGTTTTATTCCTAAAACCGGGTGTGACAGAAGTGGTATCAGAGCTGTGTTGACTATAGGACGAAAACCTAGATAGCAATGGTCAATCTTTAAGGATTAAATTGACTGATTTTGAGGAATTCTATGCGAGTCCGCCAGTCAACTGCCTGTGGAGATGGAGTTATTTTGCTTCATTTAGTTAAACATTTATTTAAGTCTTCTGCTATGACATTTGTGTCAACTCTGAGTTTGTAATAAATATACTTTAATACTCTTTTGTATGCATGGTTATGGATATTCACTTGTGACGTCTACCATATGTGTGTAAACTTTATCCTGGCGCACATATGAGATGCATCTGGTTTTATTCCTAAAACCGGGTGTGACAGAAGTGGTATCAGAGTTGTGTTGACTATAGGACGAAAATCTAGATAGCAATGGTCAATCTTTAAGGATTAAATTGCTTAATTAGTTTTGCTTTAATTATCCTTGGGTCTCATTTTACTATATTCTTGCTCTTGATAATTTATCTCCTCCTTGCATTTTATTTTACTTCTATTCCATTTTATTTGTTATCTTACCTTGTCTTGATGTCTATAGATTTGTTCTAACCCCCTCTTTCTTTCTAACCCATAGATGGTTTTGACTAGACAAGGTGCTCGTAGAATGGCTAGAACTCCCTCCCCTATTCCACCCCCGTTAGTGCACGAAGAAGAAGATGCTGAAGACGTGGAGCCGGAAGTGAATCAGGAGGAGCCCGCTTCACAAGCATCAGCAGCAGGAAGTGTTGGACCCCGCCGCCAGCTAGGTGGACTGCGTCGGTTCACTACCACACTGGAGACCATGCTCACTTTCCGATGCTACTTCAGACGATGTTCGCTCGTCTTCACTATCATGTGGAGATAGAGTACCGCGGAAGAAGAAGAACCCATCTGGAGTATCTAGATGAGTGAGATGTGTCAGTGCACATCCGTCAGGCTGACTATTAGAATGGAGGAACCAAGGAGATTGGAGTGCACCGTGCTATCGCCACTAGAGAAACTTTTGAAGTTGGAATTGAGGATGCAGCTAGACAGGCACTCTCTGCGCTTTGCTTTGAGGAGGCTGGAGTCGTGGATTACACCTCTTGGGCATATCTTCCTAAGAGACAGCCAGGCACTCTAGAGGGTGTGGTGCCACAAGTTCCCGGAGTGCTGAGTTCCACACTTATCAGTCAAGTGGCATTCACTGCGATGCTGAAGTCGCACATGGATCGCACTGCAATAGAACTAAAGAGGGTGCGTGAAGAGCTCACTGCTGAACGAAGGAAGAACAAGAGGCTTAGAGCTGAACTTAGGGGAGAAACACCCCCGCCGTTAGATGAAATTGACGAAGATCAAGCAGCTCACTATCCACCCCACCTTTGAATCCGTTTGGATCAACTAGTTGCACCACCTATACCCAATTGGTTAAGTTGTCCTCCTATTTATTAGCTTGGTATGTTTAGAATCGTTGAGACTCGTGCGTAGCGTGTGGCGAGTCTTGTTCTAAGTGTGTTAGATATGCTTGTTTTTGTGCCAAGTGTGTGATTTGGTTCTTTGTAATGACTGCGCTTAATTTATAGAGTGATGACCACAATTAAGCATTACTAAATCAATAAATTTAGCTAGTTTGGGTTTTATCTCTATCCCTTTTTTTCATTAGGTACTTATTTCCTTATCTATTTTATTTCATCTCTCATATAAATCTTATCATACCCCAATCTGTTCTCGTCTCTAATCGATATCCTGGTACTGTTTGATTTAATTCTGAAGCTACAGAATTCCAATTGATATGAAACTAGTTGTGTTGGATTAAGGGCTTGATAAGCTACATCCTGGGAATTTTTCGTGATTTTTGGACATTCTGACAGTAAGATACAGGTGTTTCATTGGAGTGTTCAGATCCTGTCTCGAGTTCTGACGTGGTTGTCTTAATTATTTAATATCTCGAGTTACAAAAGTATTGAGTTGATTCAAGTTGGGTTAGTTTCAGAATTTGGTAATCTACAATCTGACAAAAGATCATTATTTTTGGATGTTCAGAATAAGAGTTATGCCTGTTTCATTGTGATACACTGGATCTGCCTTTGAAAGAAATTCTTATCTCTATTGAATCTTTCTATGCATGCTTTTATCTGTCACCATCTGAATCTCATGTTTCTAACCATCAGATGGTGAACACCAAGTCTGGAAGTGGAGAGGATCGACCAGCTATGATTCGCCAGGGATGTGCCAACCCCAATTCCAATCCCCTGCCGAATCAAGCACCACCTGCTGCAATGGATCAGATTCTTGCCAACCAGACTCAGATCCTCCAGAACTTGGCTACTGCTATGGCAGACATTCAAGCTCAGCTGAACAACAACAACAACAACAACAATCAGCCAAGGGACAAGCACCGGGAGTTCATGAGCCACAAGCCACCTATCTACTCCCATTCTTCAGATCCTCTTGACGCCGATGATTGGTTGAAGACCGTTGAGAAGAAGCTGGACATGGCTCAGTGCAATGACAGGGAGAAGGTCTTGTATGCCTCAGGCTGCTTGGAGGGATCAGCTTCGGATTGGTGGGATGCTTACCATGCTGCTCATGCCACCCCTAATGCTATCACCTGGCAGGAATTCAAGGACAACTTCAGGAGTCATTATATCCCTGCCGGTGTCATGAAGCTAAAGAAGAAGGAGTTCCTCTCTCTCAAGCAAGGGGGAATGTCAGTCAGCGAGTACAGGGACAAGTTCATTCAGTTGTCTCGCTACGCCCCAGATGAGGTGAAGGAAGATGAGCAGAAGCAAGAGCTGTTCTTGGAAGGATTGATCTCACCGCTCCAGTATCAGCTCATGGCTCACACCTTTCCAACATTCCAGAAGTTGGTGGACAAGGCTATTGGCTTGGAACACAAGCATCGTGAGTTGGGGGAACAGAAGAGGAAATTCCTGGCCTCAGGACAGTCAAACAGTAACACTCGTCCTCATTTCCAGCAGCCTCAGCAGGGTGTGCCCGTTCGCTTTGGTGGGCAAGGGGGTAACTTTGGGCAGAATCAGGGTTAGCGCTCAGCACCTCCACCCCAGCGCCCAGTCTTTCAGCAGAACCGCCAAACCACCCCAACTCAGACTCCAGTGAAGACCCCTGCACCAGGCAGTGCTACTACCCCTCGTGCTTGCTACATATGTGGAGATCCGAGTCACTTTGCCAACAACTGTCCTAAGAGGAATGCTCAGACTCTGCAACGCCAGAATAGCAGTGCACCTAGGCAGAATCCTCCCCAGCAGCACAACCGGGATGGGAACCAGACGCCTCAGAGCAACAGAGGTCAGCAGAACCAGATACGTGGTAGGGTGAACCACATTGCCCCAGAGACCGCGTAGGAGGCTCAGGACGTGGTGCTTGGTATGTTCCTTGTCAACTCAGCCCCTGCATCAGTTTTATTTGATTCTGGAGCATCCCATTCTTTCATTACTGCTCAGTATGTAGCTAGCCATAATATACCCATGCACCCCATGAAGCGTGATATGATAGTCAGCTGCCCCGGAGGAATCTTGAAAGCCACTTTTATCTGCCCTCGTGTTAATTTGAAAATAGTAGGGGTAGATTTTCCTGCTGATCTGATAGTTTTGAAATCTGAGGGGATTGATGTCATACTTGGAATGGGATGGTTGGCTGCATTTGATGGGATAATTCAGTGTGCCAAGAGGTCAGTGTTGTTAACAAGCCCTCAAGGAGAAAAGGTTGAATTTGTTGCTACAGTACCCGCAGCGGCAGATGGTACGGTTAATCAGCTGAAGGGAGCACCGCTTGAGAACATCAGAGTGGTTTGTGATTTCCCAGATGTCTTCCCAGATGATTTGCCAGGTATGCCACCCGACCGAGACATTGAGTTTCTTATTGAGCTTTTACCTGGTACTGCTCCTATTTCTAAAAGACCCTATAGAATGGCTGTTAATGAACTAGAAGAACTTAAGAAATAACTTAAAGAATTATTAGATAAGGGTTATATTCGTCCTAGTTCTTCACCTTGGGGAGCACCTATTATTTTTGTTGGTAAGAAGGATGGCACTCAGAGATTATGTGTGGATTATCGTTCTCTAAATGAGGTAACAATCAAGAACAAGTATCCTTTGCCCAGAATTGAGGATTTATTTGATCAGTTGCGAGGAGCTAAGGTTTTCTCCAAGATTGATTTGCGATCTGGCTACCATCAGTTGAGAATCAGGCGCTCAGATATCCTAAAACAGCATTTACCACCAGGTATGGATTATATGAATATACAGTGATGTCTTTTGGATTGACAAATGCACCTGCCTACTTTATGTATCTGATGAATAATGTGTTTATGGAGTTTTTGGATAAATTTGTGGTGGTATTCATTGATGATATTCTGATTTACTCCAAGAATGAGGAGGAACATGAGGAACATCTGAGGTTAGTATTGCAGACTCTCAGGGAGAATCAGTTGTATGCCAAGTTTAGTAAATGTGAATTCTGGTTGAGTCAAGTATCCTTTCTTGGTCATGTTGTTACTGGTGGAGGTATTGCAGTGGATCCTAGCAAAATCAAGGATGTGTTGGATTGGGAACCTCCGACTTCTGTGTCTGAGATCAGAAGCTTCTTGGGATTGGCTGGATATTACAGGAGATTCATCGAAGGCTTTTCTAAAATCGCGAAACCTCTTACATCGCTATTAGAGAAAGGCAAGGAATTCGTTTGGTCAGAAGCTTGTCAGGCCAGTTTTGAAGAATTGAGAAGGAAGTTGACTACAGCCTCAGTGCTTGCTATGCCAGATATTCACAAGAATTTTGATATATATTGTGATGCCTCTAGAAAAGGACTTGGTTGTGTTCTTATGCAGGAAGGTAGAGTTATAGCTTATGCATCAAGGCAGTTGAGAAAACATGAGCTAAATTATCCTACTCAAGACCTGGAACTAGCAGCTGTTGTACATGCTTTGAAGATCTGGAGACACTATATCTTGGGTAACAGATGTGAGTTGTATACTGATAACAAAAGTCTGAAGTACATATTCACTCAGAAGGATCTGAATTTAAGGCAGAGAAGATGGTTGGAATTGATCAAGGATTATGATCTGGGAATCAACTATCATCCAGGCAAGGCAAATGTGGTTGCAGATGCGTTGAGCAGAAAGTCACAAGCTAATCTAGTGCTTGGTCGTCAGTTGCCAGCAGAGTTGTGTGCTGAGATGGAAAGGTTGAACTTGGGATTTCTTAATCAGGCAGAAAGTGTGACTATGGAGATTGAGTCTACACTTGAGCAGGAGATTCGAAAGGGTCAACTTTCGGATGAGAAGATAAAAGAAATCAAGGCAACTATGTTAGCAGGAAAAGCTCCATATTTAATCGAAGATGAGCAAGGTATGATCTGGTTCCGAAAACGGATATGTGTACCTGATATCGAGTCTCTCAGGGAGAAAATATTGAGAGAGGCTCATGATTCTGCATATTCAATCCATCCTGGGAGCACTAAGATGTACCAGGATCTGAAGGAAAGGTATTGGTGGTATGGATTGAAAAGGGATGTGGCTGCTCATGTAGCATTATGTGATGTCTGTCAGTGGGTTAAGGCTGAACATCAGAGACCAGCAGGTTTGCTTCAACCTCTCAAGGTACCTGAATGGAAGTAGGAAGAGATTAGTATGGATTTTATAGTTGGTTTACCTCGTACTAGTGCTGGATATGACTCTATATGGGTCATAGTGGATCGATTGACCAAGGTAGCTCATTTTATTCCAGTAAAGACTACTCATTCTAGTACTAGACTTGCAGAGTTATATATGTCCAGAATTGTTTGTCTGCATGGTGTGCCTAAAAAGATAGTTTCTGATAGAGGTACTCAGTTTACATCTAGATTTTGGCAAAAGTTGCATGAGTCCATGGATACAAAGTTAAATTTCAGTTCTGCTTATCATCCACAGACAGATGGTCAGACAGAGAGAACTAACCAGATTTTGGAGGATATGTTGAGAGCTTGTGCCTTGAAGCATGGAGGCAGTTGGGATAAGAGTCTTCCATATACAGAGTTCTCATATAACAACAGTTATCAGGCAAGTCTGAAAATGGCTCCTTTCGAAGCCCTTTATGGTAGAAAATGCAGAACACCTTTGTATTGGAGTGAAACAGGTGAAAGTCAAGTGTTTGGGCCAGAAATTCTGCAGGAAGCTGAGAGACAAGTTCAGATCATTAGGGAGAACTTGAGAACAGCTCAGTCCAGGCAGAAGAGTTATGCGGACACAAGAAGAAGGGAATTAACCTTTGAGGTAGGTGATTATGTGTATTTGAAAGTTTCTCCTATTCGAGGTTTGAGAAGGTTTAAGGTAAAGGGCAAACTATCTCCTCGTTTTATTGGACCTTTCAAAATTGTTGACAGAAAAGGTGAGGTTGCATACCAATTGGAACTACCATCTAGATTGTCAAATGTTCATGATGTTTTCCATATCTCTCAGTTGAAAAAGTTCCTTCGAGTGCCTGAGGAAGAATTATTTTTGGATGAATTGAATGTGCAAGATGATCTGACTTATATGGAATATCCAGCTAAGATTTTGGAAACTGCTGAGAGAGTTACTAGGAGTAAAGTGATTAAGATGTGTAAAGTTCAATGGAGTCATCATGGAGAAAGCGAGGCAACTTGGGAAAGAGAGGATGAGTTGATGGCAGAGTTCCCTCAGATTTTCTCTAATCCATCCGAATCTCGAGGACGAGATTCTCTTTAAGGGGGTAGGTTTGTAACACCCTAAAATTCATCACAAGTAAATTGTAGCAACTTTCTGAATTTTTCTAGGATTTATTAAGGCCTAAATAAATTTTCTATGATTTAATTGGAATTTCTAGCCTTTTATCAATTTAAATATCATATTAAATAATTTTAGTCAAAATAAGTTGTTGATGCATTCATGCTGTTGCATTTGTCTTTTGCTTGCTGTTCAATTAAGTTGGAATTTAAATTCTGTTTAAATTCGAATTTAATTTGAATTTGTTTAGTGTTTAGATTAGTTGTTTTCTGTCGAGTTTGGTTTTGCCCCTCCAACTTTTGGCCGGTCCGCCTTTGCCCCCTCTACTTCTCTTCTCGGTCAGCCGGCCCAACTCTCTTCCGGCCCAAGTCTCCCGCGCCGGCCCGCTTCCCTTCTCCCTCTCCCCCGCGTCGCTGACAGGCGGGGCCCGCCTGTCAGGATCGTCGTCCCCGAGCCGGACTCAACCTCGAGTCCGACCCGGCTCGGCCGCGCCGCCTCCTCCGTTTCGGGAGCGCACGCCGAGGGCCCGAACCCCTTTTTTTCCCCCGCGCGTCGTGGCCCGCTCCACCTCCGCTCTTTTCTCGCACTTCGCCCGAGCCCGTGAAGCCCTAGCGCAAGCGCCGCCGCCGCCGAGTTGAACTCCCAGCCGTCACCGTCGATTCCGCGCTCCGACGCGTCTCCACTCCGCTAGACCCCGCCTTGACCCTCGTCTTGAGGTAGGGAACCTTCCCGTGCTTCTCTTGTCCCGTTTTCTGCTTCGGACCAAGCTGAATCGCTCGCGGATTTTTCCTCCAGCGCCGCCGGCCGCCATTCGCCGTCGTCGATCGCCGACAAGGCTTCTCCCTCGACGTGGTCTGCCGGGGTAAGATCGCCATCTCCCCCTCTTTCTCCTTGGCCAACTCCCGTCGTGTTTGGTGGGCCGTAGCGCGACTTCGTGTGAACGCCGGCGATGCTCCGCCGTGGACGCGAACGGCGCCGCCGCTCTTCTCCCCTCGCCGGCGAAGCCCCTGCCCGATCCAATCGTGACCGTCCGATCCGGATCCGACGAACCGTAGCCGCCCCAGCTCCGAGTCAACCAGTCGGATACCGGTCAACCTGGAACTTTTGCAAAGAAGCCCTCCAAGTTTTGGAAATCAACCCGCGGTCCTAGCCAGTTCAAAAATATTTCAAATTAAGTCCTTTTTCTTTTGGTTTAGCCCCTGCAAGTTTTAAAATTGCGCCCGAGGTCCAAGTTTTACCTTTTTGCATGAAAACCCTCGTAGTTTAATACAAAATTATGCTTTAGCCCTCGGATTTTCGCAGTTAAGCCCCTGGAAGTTTTAAAACTTTGTCAGCAAGTCCCTAAACCTTAGGAAAGCCATATCTTTTGCGTTTTAACTCCGATTTTAGTGATTCTCGCGCTCACGCGTTTGTTGTGACGCGTAGAATAGTTTTGTGCTGTTGTTTACTTCTGTTAGAAATTGTTTGGTGTACTGTTTCTTATTTATTGTATTGTTTTCTTGTATGTGTTCGTGTGATGCGTATAGGAAACGCGTCGTTCAAGGAAGTGTTCGAAGAACCAGCTGTTGAAGAGTTTGAGCAGCAGCAGGGTTGGGAAGAAGGCAAGTATTCCTTGATCATGCCCGTTTATACCTAAATGACATGCATTTTAATTACACCGTTTATTTATCGCTTGCATTAATATTGCTGGTCCCATTAAGGACTTCCTAGTCTGTTTTACCATACCTTGCAGCTGGGTCATTAAATTAATTTGACTGGTAGATGATGCTTAGTTGCTCAACTGGGATTGGTCTAATGAAACTCCTACTCTATGTTCCATTATTATCTTTTAATATAATAATGACAAGATCACCTCTTTTAATTGGAACATGGAGCGACCACCTAGGAAAACAGTGCAACCATAAGTGCTATGTGGCTCTGGCTTTGACTGACTAATTAGGTATTCTGGTTTGGGATAGTTTTACCCGAAAGGGGCAAGAGGTGCGGCGGTTGACAAGGTATAGCCCGGTCCTCTTGAGCGGTAGGCTTTGCTAAGATACGCGACTCACTAGGGAGGGTTATGCTTTGCTCCTAAACCGGAAGCCTTAGCGAACTATCACTTATTAGAGTATCTTTGTAAATGTCTCATAGTAAAACCCAGTATTCGGTCCACGTGGTGTGGAAAGGGTACATGCTTTCGGGCAATGGGAATCGCGGCTTATGGTGAATGTGTATAACCTCTGCAGAGTGTAAAACTGTTATAACAGTCGTGCTCACAGTCATGAGCGACCTGGACCCTCACATGATTAATCTATCAGAATATGATCTAAATTGTGGTTACCTGAATCTGATGGGTTTATGTTATCATTTAATTGTGGTTGATATATACTTGTATCTGCTAGTAAATAGATGCTTAATAAAATTTGACCCGCTAAAAATGCTTAATGCAGCTATCCTTTCAGCCTTCCACTTTATAAAGCCTAGCATGTCATTTATTTCCATACTTTGCTGAGTACGACATGTGCTCACACTTGTTTATTTATATTGCATCGACCACACTCGGACTGCTGCTCAGATCGGGAGAATTTTGAGGACTTTACTACTGATTTTGAGGAATTCTAGGTGAGTCCGCCAGTCAACTGCCTGTGGAGATGGAGTTATTTTGCTTCGTTTAGTTAAACGTTTATTTAAGTCTTCCGCTATGACATTTGTGTCAACTCTGAGTTTGTAATAAATATACTTTAATACTCTTTCGTATGCATGGTTATGGATATTCACTTGCGACGTCTACCATATGTGTGTAAACTTGATCCTGGCGCACATATGAGATGCATCTGGTTTTATTCCTAAAACCGGGTGTGACATTACTCTTCATGGAAGTGAGTGCTTGAAAGAATTCTGAAGTTTTTTATTTTTTTATTTTTTTTAAGTGTGGCAAGGGAGCAGGACAACCCCACTATAAGTTGAGCCACTCACATCACCTGAAACTTTTCGCCCCTTCTGCTTCATTCTTGAGTTTAAAAATCAACGGCCCATATATGTGTCATCGATGAGCAAACAATTCTAGCACTTAATCACAGCAACAAACATATATGTAGCACACGTACAGTAATGAAATCAACAGGCAAATGTCACATTTTTATTACACATCCAAATCCATGAGCATTGGAACAGCCATATGCCCCATATGCTCAAAAGCACACCCATTAACATAACATATACTCAAGATAAGCAAGCATGGATGCAGACATGCTGTGCGTATCCAGAGATCTGAAAGCCGCACACACACAATAAGCAAGAGAAATCCAAACCGATACATGTGAGCATATAGACACAGCTGCTAGCTATGCTCAGATGGCACACATGGATGCAGGCAGGTTAAACAACCTTACACATAAACACAACACAGTCACTTTGCAGCCTCACACCGCACCGTGAGGAATGAAGTGAAGGAGATGCGCAGGCAACAGTCACAGCACAAGCACCATACACAGAGAGGCTAGAATCGTTGATGAAAGGATGTAATTTAAGGAGGATGGAAAATGGAAACCTTGAAGCCTTTCCTCAGCCAGCTAGTGCAGATTCTTGATCTTCGACAAGCAGGAGAACCGTGGAAACCATCCCTCGCCGTCCTCTTCTGGTGTGTTACTTTTGTCTTGGTCTTGTTGCTGCGACTTCTTGTTATGTGTAAGAACAGGCTGCCTTGTATGTGATATAATGTCTTTGATAACCTGACGAGGTACAGTCTCACCATTGAACTCAAGCTCCTGCAATTTTAAAAGGTAGTTGATGCCAGAGAGGGACTCCATCTCGCTGAAGGACCAAACAATCTTCTCCAGACTAGGAGCAGAGCTTTCGGTGAAGCTAATACTGGTGATTTCAGAGCAATCAACGATAAGGAGGACTAGCTTTGGAAACTCATTTTTTTCAAAGGAGATTTGGCTTCCATCATAAGAATTCTTTGAGAGCACTAGGCAGCGCAGATTTGGTTTCGTGGCCAAGTTTTTCAGATCATCTTTCTTTAGTCGGGTGTCACAAAGAGTCACCTTGGTAATTTGATCAGCATTGTGAAATGAGGAAAGGAGAAATTTGCCACCCTTCTTCAACTCGATCTCATTCAGTTTTGAAAGGTTTGTGACCCCAACAAGCTCAGATTTTTCATTTGTAAAGGACAAGGTGATCTTCTCAAGCTTAGGAGCTGCTCCCTTTTCAAAGATGATGTTGGTAAGTTTGGAGTCCTCGATAAGAAGGAACTTGAGATGTTCAAACTCTTTCTCCTTGAAGATGAACCTGCTCGTAGAATTTTGTTCAGGGGCAGTACTTTGAGTGTTTTCCTCGATGGCTTTGCTTTGAGTCTTTTGTTCCACATCTCCGCTGTGAGTGGTTTGCTCGGGAGGTTTGTTCTGAGTGCTCTGCTCCACAGCTCCGCTCTGAGTGTTTTGCTCCACAACTCTGTTGTGAGTGTTTTGTTCGGGAGCTCCTCTCTGAGTGTTTTGTTCATCCTGACTGTTCTGCTCTACAGCTCCACTTTGAGTGTTTTGCTGGGGGGCTTCGTTCTGAGTGTTCTGCTCCACAGATCCACCCCGAGTGTTTTGGTCCACAGATCCATTCTGAGTGTTTTGCTCCCCAGCTCTGCTCCGAGTGTTTTGCTCATGGGCTTCGTTTTGAGTTTTTTGCTCCATAGCTCTGCCCTGCTCGGGAGCTCCACTCTGAGTATTTTGCTTGGGAGCTCCACTGTCGGTGTTTTCTTTATGAGCTGCTCCATCATGCGAAAATGAAAGAAGGAATCTGTTGCATTTTAACTCAAGTTCCTTCAATTTTGTAAGCCTGCCAATCCCAAAAAGGGAACTTATGTTGGTAGAGGACAAGACTATCTTCTCAAGCTCAGCTGCTGCTTCTTCAAACTTGATATCGGTCTTGGTCATGCTTTCTTCATTGTTGGATATGTTTGTGCCCTCAACAAGAAAGTACTTGAGATGTATGAATTCGTTCTTTCTGAAGGTAAGATCTTTCCCACTGTATGCTTTGTGCTGAAGCCTGACACAACGTAATTTGGGATGCACTGCAAGGACCGCCAGATTCTCTTGTGTCAACAAAGTGTGGCTCAGAGTTACCTTCACAAGTTCATTGCTACCTTTGGCCAGCAATGACAGAAGCCTCGCCCTTTCTGTGAATCCGATGATGCTTAGGCTCTCAAGAAGTTTGGGAGGCTGTATCAAGCGACTGTAAATAAGTGGTGGTATGATCTTTTTGTTTGGATCTACTACTTGACTAGTGGTTTTGGGTATAATGATTGAAAGAGACTGGAGGCAATCATTCAGGTCACTGATCGCTCGAAGAAAATATCTGAGGTGAGCTTCATCATCATTGATAACCACACCCAGCTTCCTCAACTGCCATAGCTTTCTAATGTCTTTTAACTCTTCTCCTTTCCTTGAAGCCTTGACTTTTGAAAGTACCTCCATGTTTTCCATTTTCTCAATCTTGTGAGGGATCCGTACATAGGAGAATGACTCAACATCCCTAACACGCTTTGTCTTGTCATGACTGCTAGTACTTGAATCAACATGACCACCAGCCAGCAGGCGCCTTAGCTTTAGGAGCACAATATCTCTTGTAGCATGCTCAGGCACCTTGGTTTGACGGATATCCAATATTTCCAGCTCATGGAGGTTGTTGATTTCGCTGGGCAGATGGGTAATGTTTGTTCCCCATAGACTCAAGTACTTGACAAGTAATATCTTGCTGCAGATATCTTTGAGGTAGCGGTTGTTCTTGTCCAAGCACTGGCAACCTTGTAAATCTAGCAACTTCAGTGATGGCAGTTGAGGAGAATATGTCGGGAGCTTCTTCACAAATTTGTCGATGCTATCAGAGGCGCGCAGTCGAAGACCACTGAAGACAGAGAAGTGGTGAGCCCAGAGATGTGATAGGCGTGCGTC
Organism: Echinochloa phyllopogon; assembly: GCA_033239725.1. Classification (NCBI taxonomy): domain Eukaryota; kingdom Viridiplantae; phylum Streptophyta; class Magnoliopsida; order Poales; family Poaceae; genus Echinochloa; species Echinochloa phyllopogon. Next base: position 52,675,291 of record BTCW01000017.1, read on the forward strand.
CAGAATATGTTGTTTCTTGGCAGCCTTGGTTATAAATCCGTGGATTAGATCACCTGGCATACAACTCTTGACCTTCCCTGCAGCACCAGTATCTCCAGGCCAAAGAAGCCACCGGTCGATGAGACCATCAAAACATTGGTTAGCATGACGAACTGCAGTTGGCCAATCTTCCTTGGTTATCAGTCCCTCTGTAAGCCATCGCCCTATTAAGACCGATCTCCTGATTTTGTGATCTTGAGGGAAGATAGCTAGGTATAACAAACAAGTCTTGTGTTCTCTAGGTAGATCTCTATAAGAGAACTTGAATATCTTTTTGGCGTTGGTGGCCAATGAATTCTTGGACTCCTGCAGGGTGTTGTGCAACCTTTGCAGTTCTTCCTTGCTCCTATTAGGATTAGCATACAAAGCATGCGCAAACATCTTCATGCAAAACTCATGTGGATTGCACTTATCCAGGATGCCGTGGAGAATCTTGGAATTGTTTTTGCCATCTTCATTTTCCGCATGGGCCTGCTTCAGGCTTGTAAGCCGAAGCACAATATCATGGTAGAGACCAACAAGAGAATATGTTATAGGCTCCCCCTTTGGGTAGCAATATTCTTTAGCTTTCTGATTGTTGGTTGTGATGATCATCACTGCAATTGAATTGCTTGTGGCTGGATCCCCCAACAGCCCCAAAGCATTCCTGGTCTCCTCCCACCTTGATACATAGTCTTTCTCATCTTGGAGGATAATCAGAGTCTTTTTAATACCTTTCAGATGTGTCTTAATCTTGTCTACTATCCCTTTAATCATCAGCTGTGTCCGAATCAACCATCTGATTCTGTAGAGCAGGCTCTCCTTTGTTTCTTTGATAGCAGCAGCAATGGCTCTATTGTTGATCCCACTCTCAGCACCCGGGGCACCTGTACTTGCTTGTTTGTTGGCAGCAGGGTAACTGCCCTCCAGCAGTTCCCGTCCCCCTATGATGTCTAGTGTGATCATGTCAATTGTCCCCTTGATCATCAGCCGCGTCTTCTCATTCTCCGGTGGGATCTCGTCTACAGGCTCACCATTCTTGGTTTGATCTTTGTCATCACCTTTGTCTTGTTGCTTGCCAACTGTAGAGCCTGGCAGTGGCTGAGGCTTTGGAGGCAGCTCCCGTATGATTTCTAATGTAATCTTGTGGTTATGGGTGACCTCCTTTCGGGGCAGAGCCGTTGTTTCGGATGTAGTAGTAGCAGAACGGCCTACTTGTTCAGTCTTTCTGGCACTGACACCGGCAGGGTCAGGGTACGCCTTCCTTAGGATGTCTTCATATTGTGTAACATCGAGACAAATCGGGGGCCTCTTAGGCTCCTCCATATGCCATTTGAGCAGCTTGGCCGTCTTCTTTACACTCTGTTCAAACCATGACAATTGTTCTTCATCCTGAGTTAAGCGAGGCTCAAAGGGAACGATGAGCCTCAGTGCCTGGAGAAGTACACCTAAGGGTTCTTCAGAGGAGATCGAGCTCTTGCTTCCTTCTTCTTCAGTCTTATTGCTCGTCTCGGCTTCCACTATCTTCTTCTCGACTTCTCCAATCTTGTTCATGATCTTCATAATCTTGTCGTAGACATCGATTTCACTCATCAGTGTCCACATGTCATTGAATACAGCTTCTCTGTGCTCGTAAGCCGATTGAGGGTCTTTCTTGCATACATGCAGGATGTAGGAGAGGATCTCACTAGGTAGCAGCGGAAGATCCCACGAGTAGTGTGCTTTGGGCAGGTTGATCAATACTGGTTTCTCGAAACAATGAGCCTGCGCCAAATCCACAGCTTCACGTGCAATGGCGTTGGCGCTCTCCGCATCTGGTACAACAATGGAGATGGATGGTATTGGCCCCTCCATTTCGGTTTTGGCTTGCAGCTCGAGCCAGTCTCCTAGCTTCCTGGCACAGTAATCCTCTAGAGTGCAAGGCTCTAGAATTCTTCGACGGTCATAAGAACTGTCGGCTGCCAGTGTTGCCTGATTGTCAATGCTGCCGCTGTCATCGTCACCTTCTTCCTCTTGTCTTCCCACAACCGCAACCACATTGGCAGCTTCAGCCGACTTCCCCGGAAGCTCCACGCCGTACCTCATCCGCCGGTTGCCGACGTCGCGCGCCCGCTCTTTGAGCTCGCGCAGCCGGACAGCGGCGCTGCGCTGGGCCAGCATCTCCTGCACCAGCCAGTAAGCCCACCAGGCGTAGCGCCGGAGGCCGCTCCGTGCGCGGTGGAGTGCTGGATCACCGCGCTGCAGGTAGCGGTCGATGCAGTTGCTGCAGTCGTGGGCGAGGTCTCGGACCTGCTTCATCCACGTGCGCACCTGCTCGTTGTGCTCGCCGCTGGGTGGCGTTGTCCTGGCCAGGTGTTCCAGGAAGCTGTTCATGCTCTCCATCTCCTCCTTGATGAACTCCACGTCGTGTCCCACGCGTTGGAGCAGCAGGGCCTCGTTCCGGAGGACGCCCAGCAGCGAGCTCACGGCGCCAGCAGCGAGCTCAGCCATGGCACCAGCGGCTGCTGTGGTGCTGCCACCACACGGTGTTACCACAATCAAGGATTTAGGAGCCTAGGACTAGGAGCCTAGCCAATAGTGCATTGGTTAGGTTTCTTCTCTTGAGCACAGCTGCTGGTTAGGCATGCAGCTCCATTTCTTGCAGAAATGCTTTGGCCTTGCTTCAATGGCTATACCAAGGTATTTTCTCTTCTACACTTTTCTTCTAGGAGAGGCACTCTTCCGTTGAGGATTCTTTGAGTCGTTCTTTAGTTCAGTACCAGGGCCCAATGAATCCCTTTATCCTTTGCTTGATTGCTGGTCAATCGATCTGTTGCAGCCTCTGTTCTTCTACACATTGTCTGACATAACTGCATGCTGAAGCAAGGCATGGAATAAACAAAGGGTGAGTAAACCATAAATTCCCCCTTTTTAAAAAAATAAAAGAACATAACTAGCACACCTGAAACAAACACTTAGAGGGGCAGGTCCCTCCATCATCTTTACCTTTATTCACTGATCTAATAGTATGGCACACCCCTCATCTCTATATTTACAATCAAGGAAATGGACAGAGCTCAATCAATCAACTTTTGCCACCAAAATCCACAGACAAACTAAAAAGAGCAATGATAATCTAGTCTTTGTCTTGCATGCAAAGATCACCAGGTACTGCAATGGTAGGCTTTGATTTCCTTGTCTTTACCTTTATTTATTCCTCGCCCCTGTTGAGGGGATGCATCTATTCCAAGCGCCATGCATGCATGCATGAAAAGCAATTGGGCCACAATGGTCATAAAACTGCTACTCGGTCGGTTGGAAATATGTGCCTAACTTGAATTGTAGATTTTGTAGAAGATGAGCTTGAAAAACACCATTGATGAATCCAGACCATACTCGCAGGCATCATGCACACATAAGCTGGAAGCCATTGGCGCTGCTATGGAGTTTCAGTCATTGCATCAGAGAGAGTCCCTGGTCGATTTCATAGCCCAGCTGGTACTTGGGGACCAGGAGAGAGTCCCAATGATCTCATAAGACGGGTACTTGAGAAATACTTATAAGAAAAATGTCAGTAAAAAGCTGTCTAAGAAATAAGAATGACGACGAGGTCACTACTGGAAAAAAAAGAAGCAGAAAACAAGTCCTGGTATTCACAGGGAATGGAGTTTTTGACAGCTTTTCTGCTTTTCCCTCTCTTTTTTTGGCATACATGCCTTACATATTTCTGTATGTCCAAAATCAAATTATTGAACTACTACATTGATCGAAAAGAATGCACATGAGATAAGCATACACATACATATAAATTGAAGTATAGGGAACTTTATACTAGTTGTTTACAGCACTTCAGTTTTAGCAGATAATTTCCAAACTTTACAACATAAGGAGTTAATTTGACAAGGAATGGAAAAGAGTAATGAAACTATGACCGAAATAGGTGAACCCAAAACTTGTTACACGTCAAGTCCAAATAAAAGGCATGGCTTACTTACTGACAGACAACAGAGGTTTTGGTATTGGTGTTTGTGCAGCAGTTTTATTTTATAACTACTGATACCGAAATCAAAAAACAATGGTATATCCTCTTTAAGGGGATATCTGATATTTCTCTAGAGAAACAATAACAAACAGTGTTCAACTACATATTCTCGTGATGCCTCTTCATAACTGGAATTTATAACAGGATCAACCCTTAATAATGGGACAAAGGATCAACCCTTACAATAGTTAAAATGTAAAATAAACCCATAAAAGGACTGTAAATGCCTACCAAATTAGAGCAGGGTGATTGCCTGATTTCAAGGCAACTCTTTAGTAGATAACAGAACCTTTAATTTGGCATTCATTGTGAAGGTAATATAAACCACAGGAAAGCTCCTTAATTATTCTGTAGTGACTCTGTCAATAAAATCCATGAAATTTCTCTGCATATATAACCAAAACAAATTCATTCGATAAAAGTTATATTAAAATCTATTATTGATGTATACTCCTGAACTATGAAGAAGTACACAGACTGTATTATATGTTCTCTTCATTTTTAGACATATATCAGTGTATATTTGATCCAGGCAACATTTCATAGCATCTGTGAAAAAAGTAGTATTGCAGAGCTCAATTAGCATAACTGCACTCTCAAAGTAAACAGAGACACAAAACAGGAACACAAGATACTCCCCCGCTGCCCCATTGATGTATATAAGGCATAACCATCAAAACAGAACCTCGACCACTAATTTCTAATAGGATATTAACAATAAATACATAATCATGATATGACAGTATTGCTTTTGTGATACATCTTTATTCTAAAAGGATACATTTAGACGCTCTAAAAGGCATCTAGGTGCTAGCCGCCAATCAATCCTGTTGAAACAGAATTGATACAGGAACTTCCCCCTTTTGTTTCGGTGACGGCGAATCCATCTTACGGCAGTTGTTCGTCGGAGGCCCCACAGTCCGTAGTCCACATATTGATAGCATGGCTGTTAGTGTTACACAACCTAACATTTAAAATGTTTTTTTCCTGACATTGTAGCATTGACAGAAGAGTTTTCACAGCAACAACCATTTCCCCATTTGGTAGCACTCCCTGTACAAAAGTCTCGTACTAATACCGACATTGACTTTTAGGAGAAATCATCAGGATAAATAAATTTCAAATATTAAGATTGAGGGATTATCTCAGATCTTACCTAATATACCACACCAAAACTACCCCTACCAAGTTCCTGCTCGCTAGAGAAGTCGTTTGTGATATCTCTCAAATACTATATGATAGGTCAGACGGTTGACGACAAGGCTTCAGAAGATGAGGTGCCCAAAGAGCCTGGACAGCCGCTTCCAAAGCAACCAAGAAGATCATTGTCCAAAAGGAAAAAAAACAAGAAGATGGAACGATGCGGAGAGGATAGCAAGAAGAGAGAAGAACCATTGGGCGCGGCAATGGGGGCAAATCGGGGCGGGGGATGCTGAACGAAACACGAACTGCAGACCCACCCGGGAGACCGGATTTGGAGCGACGGGGATAGGATCTGGACGAGCACGGTGGTCAGCGGAGGGTAAAAAACAGATGAGTACAAAGGAATGAGGGGGTTAAAATTGTATTAAAAAAAAAGACGCAAAGACCCAAAGAGGACGGCTCAGACTTTTAGGCTTGTTTAGATCACAAATTCTATCCCCAAAGTTCACTGTAAAGAAGATTCTCATCACATCAAAATGTTATAATATGTATGGAGTACTAAATATAGATGAAATCAAAAACTAATTGCACAATTTTGTTGTACTCTACGAGACGAACATTTTGAGCCTAATTAATCAATTTTTAGATAATTTTTCACATATACAAACGAAATGCTACAGTGCACATCGGTTTCCTAACTCTCAAATTTGGGGTGACAAATTGACATCTAAATAAGGCCTTAGTCAATTACCTGTCAGTAGCTAGAAGTCGCTGACCGTGGGTGAGAGTTTCTTAATCCGTGAGTGTATATCTCACTAACGACATGTATAATATTTAATTAACTAATAAGTAAAAATAATGAAAACAAAAGGAAATAATAGAAAAATAAAAGACAGGAAAATGTTGCGTGAGCACATTGGCGAATTTTCATTTTCTCTTAGCTGGGTAGTCTTCTCTACCTGGCCCAACGAAAGCGGAAGGAGAAATGTGATGAAAATGGAGAAAAGAAATCCTCCAGAGGAGGGTGGATGGAGGAAGATTAAAAGATTTTCACCACCGAAGTTAAAGGAAGGCCTCACATGTGGTGAACTCTTTTTATCAGCCCACATGTGCTGAGACAAGGCAGAATTGACTAAGCACATGTGTAGCAACACCATTTTTTGTGTGAAAGATGTGTAGTAAGACAATTTTTAGGGTAAGTTTTATCACCATTACATGAGGTCACACATCAACAAAAATGAAGACACGACAAAAAAAAGTTACAATTAGAGAGAATATATGGATTTTATTTAGGTGATGAAACTAATACACTGTTTTCAAGACTATAAAACTAGTTAAAACTAGCATTTTGACAGCTAAAAGGTTTTATGTCATCTAGTTGTGTTCAATTTGGTGATCACAATTAAATAATATTACAGATAATTTGTAAAACCCTAAATGAAATTGTGCATTGAGGGAACTAATTTTCCATGAACTCAAGTCCTTTTTTTATGTGGTATCTTGGAAGCAGTGGAATGAAATTTAACACTTGAATGGCATGCATGTTTATTGCGACAAAGGTGCCAAGGAAGTGGACATTTATAGCACAACGTCTTGTCATGTGGGATCAGCGATTTGGTGTCAAAATATTGGCATATCAAAACATGGACATGTCAAAATTTTGGAAGCCATTTAATTTGCTACCAAAAACTGCCAACGTCTCACAATATCCTACCAAAACGTTAGCAAGTTTTTAGCCCAATTTTTGGCTTTCTAAAACTCAGGCATGTTAAAAAATTGGTAGCAAACCAATCAAGCTGTATACTCACCTAAGCTACTCTACAACAAATATACAATAAAAGGCTGGAACTTTTATCCTCAAAAATTTATTTCATGCAAGTGTTCTTGTGTAGTTGCGTGGTACTTTGTCATGCATGGACTTGCCTCAAGTACTTGTCACGCATGAACTCTAGGACAAGTTTTTTTTTTTTTTGAGAAAACTCTAGGACAAGTTACTCCATCGATACGCGAGTCAGTGATCGTGTGATACACTCTGAGCATGCCGCAGGGATCTTCCGGTTCGCGCCAGTGGAATATCCAATTTGCAGAGCATAGCCTTCGGCATCCTGCGGCGATGCGCTGCCATGCCATCAGGTTTCCGGAAATGCCCTTCCCCAAAAATGAAAGCCATGCTTTTGCACATAGTTTTAATTTGTTCCAAACTACCAATCTCATTAATTGATACACTCTTTACTTTTTCTGCAAGTTTTTTTCACAAGGTTATTAGCTCTTTTCCTCACAAAAAAGAAGGTTATTAGCTCTTTTATTGACTCTTTGTGCACATAGAAGCTCGATGCTTTAGATAATTTGCGTGTTCTTTAAAAGGTAGATATGAACATTATATTTCTATTTGAGTGAACTCTAACACCGAAAATAGAAGCTGTGATTATGACTCCAATTTTCAAGGCAAATAGAATATGGTAAAGATACATTTTATATTCAATATAAACATTTTAAATAATATTAACAATCATTTAAAATTAAATTTACTACCCTAATAACATATCCAAAATGTTGACCTTGTGGTTAACGAGAGCCAAAAAAAAGAGGAAAATTCTGTAAAGATTGGCACGGCATATCAAGTACAAGTATGATTGACATGAAAGTGATGCCGATAAAAAACACTAAATTCAAAGGAGTACATGACCTTCTATGCCAGGTTTTTCAGAGACGCACTTTCTGATATACATAAAAGCTAAAATTCGTTTCAATAAAAAAAATCATGGGGTTTTGGAAAAATAACATAAAAAATCAAATGTGATACTTACAATGTATAATCTCTTAGAAAAAAACCGGTAAAATAAGTCCTTTTTTGAAGAGCTAAAAGAAGTTCTTGAAAACGGGAGAAACTATAATCGAAGGGGGGCAATTCTGTCCAACCGTCCTTCCAATTTTAGGCGCCCACCGCCTCTCTCGGCGCGCACCGCCGTCGATCGGAGAATGGGTGCGAAGCGGCTGGCGTCGGCGGCGGGGGCGGCCGCGCTGGTCTACGTCGCCCTCTCTGGGCGGCTCTCCTCGGCGTCCGGCGACGCCGCGGCTGCCGATGCGAGCGAGGCGCTGAGTCGGCGGCGGAGGCGGGAGGAGGAGGCCAAGAAGCAGGGGGAGGAGAGGTGGCCGGAGCGGGCGCCGGCGAGCTGGAGGGAGGCGGTGTCGGTGACGGCGAGGACGGCAGGGTTCGCCTACGCGGAGACGCTCGGCAAGTGGCCGCTCGGGGACATCGCCTTCGGGATCAGCCACTACATGCGCATGCAGGTGATCGCCGCTCGGTTTGCAGAGCCGGCTCTGCTTTTCTGATCATGAATATGAAAAGAAAATCACCTTTGGTGTAAATGGTGCTTGTTTTGTTTTAGGAAAATGGATCGGCTGGATAAAAACAAAATGATCTTTTCTGTCGTGGTTTCTTTATTTAGGATGCAATTTAGCAGGAGTACACAAGTTTTGGCTTTTGTTCTACTCTGCTGAAATTTCCTCTCCTTTTTGTGGATTTGGCGCTGAGACCATTGAGTTGGGTCAAGTTTTGATCTTTGTTTACCCTGCTGCAGTTTCTCTTCCTTTTCTGGATTTGGCCCTAAGACCATTAATCAATTTGTTGGGATTCGATCGTTGCCGCCCTTACATGTCATTCTCCTTCAGGAATAATTTACTTTTCTTTTTTTTTCTTACATTCAAATGATAGGCTGTCCTTCTGATTTCTGAAAAAGGTGAAAGGTACATTGTTGAGGGGCTATGCTCCTCATCCCCGAGGCTCATCGATGCATGATGGATTAGCGTGAGTTGATTAATGTAGAACTGTGTAATTGTAAAGGGTGTAGTAATGAACTCTTGCGAGGAAAAACGCTTTGGAGGATACCAAATAGAGTATGTATGTTCTGTCAGTTAATGTATTGCCTTACAGCTCCGAAGAATTCAGGATAATTAGGATTTATGACAAAGCATCCTCTTTAGCTTTGCTTCTCACCTCAATTTCTCTTAATCTAAGGTTATGGTGCCTATCTATGATCTTGTCAAATCTAATACAACTCCTCCAATCTTTTCCAGAAAAATGCAGTTTTGTTATTTGATTGTCCGTCCGATAGTATTTGGGAAAGAACTAACCAATTTGCTATATATTCGGTGAGATGTAAGGAGTCAATGTTAATCCAGTTGTTTTGTCAGTGAAAACTCATGCTTTGATCCATCTGCTTTGATCGCACTGATAAATATTCTCTCATCAATGCTTATTGTCAGGGCAATCTGCAGCATGAGTACACTGGCAGCAACTGCGTTCCTCTGGAAGGTCCTGGAGTAAGGAAGGAGCTGATTGGACTCCTCAGATATCTCAGGCTCTGCATGTTCTTCTCAAAGAAGCCATATGAAGTGTTTCTAGAATTTGGCGGTTATGGCCAGAGTGATATTCTCATTAGGAAGTCCAAGTCAAAGGTTTGTATTACCCTTAGTCGGTTTATGTTTTTCTAGCATAGGTTGCAAGTGGAGATACCTTAAGAGAACACTGATTCTATTCAGCTTATGAAGCCGGCATTCACTGTTGTCCGCGATGAAAGTACCAAATGTTTCCTCCTTTTCATTCGGGGTGCAACCAGCACCAAGGATCGGCTGACAGCAGCAACTGCTGCAGAGGTTCCATTCCATCATTCAGTGTTACAAGAAGGCCATAAATCCATTTTGGTGGCTGGACATGCACATAGTGGAATGGTTGCTGCTGCTCGTTGGATTGCAGATCAGGCCATTCCCTGCCTCAGCAAAGCAGTCGAGCAATTCCCAGACTACAGAGTTAAGGTAATGTATCAATCTTTCTGACACCGTTCAAGAGTATGTGCCTTTTTTGTGATGTGAATAATAAACTAGCACACTGCAAAAGAAATACATAATTTTTTTTGTTGCCAAGACCACACTGTTAACAGCAATTCATAATCTATTTTGGCCAACGGAATAAAAAACCCTAGTACTTGGTGCTTACTTTCCAAGTCCCTACTCAGTGAACCTAGTAGGAGTTATAACTTGTCTGTTTGTCCTCTTAAGCAACCAATTTCGGAGAAATTCAACAGCATCACACTACATATATGAACCTAAAGTGCCTTGTTTGGCAGAGCTCCCGGAGCTGATTCTCTGGTGAATCCAATGAGGAGCTCTGCCAAACAGCATCACACTACATATATGAACCTAATGATCCACTAGTTTGTTGCTAATTTGTTTCTGGCTAACAGAATTGTACCATTTTAATTCCGTTTTAGATCATTGGGCATTCAATGGGAGCTGGTATTGCAGCGATCTTAACGTACATGCTACGCGAGGACAATAAGTTATCATCATCCTCATGTATTGCCTTTGGACCAGGTACTGCATTAAAGTAGAAAACAAATTTGACTACTGAACACATAAATGTCAAGCAAACAACGTCATGGATTCATGGCATGTTATTTACTAAGGATAGTAAACTCTGTCGCTGTGGATTGTTGTCAACACTTTACACTGGCATAATTTCCTAATATTTAAACTAATATAATTTCCTAGTATTTAGAGGAAAAACTAGTCTGAGATGAAGCAACTAATGTCCACAATACAATTTAGTAGCAACAAGCACAAATTTCCATGACAAAGCAACCATTCCCCCTTTCTCTGTTTATAGGATGCAATATTTAATACCTGCTCTGAAATGTATAATGCACTAACAGTTTGAAGTGCTGCTGTCCAGCTGCTTGCATGACCTGGGACTTGGCGCAGTCAGGTAAAGACTTTGTAACTACTGTTGTCAACAAAAATGACCTGGTGCCATCTTTTGGCAAAGCTTCAGCCGCCAATCTTCGCAAACAGGTATCCCATGGCTTCTGAGTTTCAAGTAGTGACGTCTTGAACTATGAAACACATGTTCCCTGCTTAGTAGCCTCTTATTTTGAAATTGTTTAATATCTTCTACAGGTTATGGCATCATCATGGGCTCCAGAACTCCAAGAAGAACAAACGAGAATCTTGGGATTTGTAAATAGCTCCATGAATTTCATGCGATCCAACATTCCCTTCTTACCCAATCCAGGGTCCAAAGTTGCTGATGTCAGCATGTTTTTATCTGGCACTACTGTGGTAAATACTTTGAAACAAATTACTGTATCACACTGATGCAGCTAGTCGCTATAACACATTCTTCTCTGCTTTAATTTGTAATGCGCTGAGTTAATTCCTCATGCCATCCCAGGATAAGTTGAACCTTTCAGCAGCTGTGTGTGCCGCTGTGCAGAGGCACTCTGCACTGTTCTCCTGGTCATCTGTTGCTGCAAATAGGCAAACTCTGGAGTCGTTGGTGAACCCAACTCAGGGCATGGGCATTCGGGCACTGATATCCCCCTATGCAGGAACTGACCAGATCACTGACAAGCCAACAACTGCAGGAGAACAAGCTTCATGCTCTCCTGAAGAACCCAACCGTCGGAAATCAAACGCTGAGGAACCTGTCCTGGTGGAGGAAAAAGCAGCAGATCAAGATCACATGAAGCAGCTTCTGAAATCGTTGCGATCATCACCAATCCCCTCTCATCCTCACCAGCTGTACCCTCCTGGAAGAATCATGCACATGGTTGTGTTGCCATCTCCAGAAGAGCCTAGCAGCATGCTCGGCAAGCAGCACAACCAGGACGAGGTGGTTGCTATCTATCAGACGCCTCGCAGCATGTACGGCAAGATTCGGCTGGACAGATCCATGATTAGAGACCATTACATGCCCAGTTACATTGAGACGATGGAGATGCTGATCGACAAGTTTGCAGATGATGAAGACGATGATATTGGCAAGTTGGGCTAACTGAACCCAAATGCCAAGGAAAAAGATTGATAGGCAGCATTGCTAGTATACGTCACGATTCTGACTTCATGGGCTGAGAGCAGAACCGACCAGATTAGCAGCATAGTGTAGTGGTAGCCATTACAGAAAGACATGATGAATAGGCTCTGTTACTGAGATTTGCATACGTGTTGTCTTTGGTTGTGTAGCAGTACTGCAGGATTTGTATTGAGATAGGCTAACCTAGTGAATGAACATAGACTTGTCTTAAACTCAGAATTCTTCGGCAACTTTCTGGAAATGGTCCAGTAAAAAGGACTTCTGAACTCGGGAAGAGCTCTACCTTATACCACTAATTTAAAGGACTAGTATATGAACATCCGACGGTTAAGAATAATTGTATACTAGTCTAACGTTGATAAGTGGTATAGGTAGTATACAGTGAGTATTATAGTAGTATAAGGGTATTATTGAAAAAAATCTAAATGGTATAACTGTAATTTAGATATATTTAAATTTTTTTCATTCGATCATATGTCTCGGGCCGACAGTCGAGGCACGTCAGTAGGATGGGTCTCAGGTTGGTGATGCACGCCGCCAATAAGAATGAAAAAAAGTATACTTAGTTAATATATTTATGTCCAAATTACTATATTACCCATTCTCTATACCACTGGTCAGTGGTATAATGTACCGTAAAAGAGCTCACTCGGGAATGCTTTGGTTGTGTCCCTGATGTTTAAAACTGCAAATGATGCCACTTTTCTAACAGGTTATGGTCTTGCTAAATTATGTCTCTTGAGTCTTGACAATCAAACAAGCACCTGAATCTTCTGAATGGTAGGAGTTGCAGAGCTGAAGATTCAGTGATGATCGCAAAAATCCCCTCCGCGGGATCAGCCGCCGGACGGTGAAAGGTGCACCGCCGATGGCACACGCCGGCGACGAAATGCACCTGCGGCATCCTCGCAGCGCCGTCGCCGTCGCCGGAGACCAAGTACAAGCTGGCATGCCCCAACCCCGGCGGACGCTACCAACGGCTCACAGCTATCCGAAACAGGGGTATTTTTGCAAATAATATCCGAAACAGCGACTGAAAATATAACGTTCTCGAGTTTCACCTTTTTCTATAGAAGGAAACTGGCCCCAAAAGGAGGGTAAACTTTGAATTCAGCCGCAGATGATCACTGTCTTGCAAAGTTTGGGCCAGAAATGCCAGTTGTTGCAGTGTAACAGAGACAAGTTTCCACATGGACAGTCATTAAAAAAACTCATCTTTCGATTCTCATGGAATAAGAAGCCCTCGTACCTTAATAAAACGAAAATAGAAATTTTTCGTTAGGTATTTGACCAAATAGAATCGTCCATTTACTATAGAACCTATCACTAAAATACCCGATAGGGCTAAGCGGAACGAAAAGGGTTTTTCTGGTAATGTCAAAACTCTGGAAGCTTGCACATTGCATTGCCAGAAATGCCAGCTTCAGAGGTTTTTCAACATGGACAATCAAAACTCTGTTCCGCTACATGATCTTAAAAACAAACGTCAAAACTCTGAAAGTGTTGTTACAGCCATCAGTGCTTCCAGTTCCACTACATGGTCTTCTCTTGGCACAAGCAAAAAAAAAAAGGCTGCCCACCGTTGCTGACCATTTCCTTCCTCAGATCTGAAGGATGAATGTTAGCATGATTTGCCAGGCTGGTACATGGCTCTCAGCCCTTGTAGACGAGGGGCTTGTCAACCCACCGGAGGCGGCATCCACAGCCCTGCAGCATTTGGAGCAGCTCGGGGGAGAGCACGGACCTCAGCCCACCCAGCAGCTTCAGCTTTTTCAGCCTCCCGCAGGAGGCTCGCAGCGCCATCTCGAACCCTTCGATGGAGACCCAGGAGAGGTGGACCATCTTCACGTCCTGGAGGCACCTCAGGGAGCCCAGCAGATGGCATAGGCCCAGGCCAGTGACTTGGCAGTACGATATGTTAAGCTGCAAACAGAGAGAGAGAGAACAAAATGTTGTGTTGTTGATTGCTCCACGAAGGCAAACAGAAGACAAAGCAAAGAAAAGTAAGTTTATGAGTTCTTACTTGTCTGAGGTTTTGGGAGTATCTCGAAAGTGCCCAGAGCCCGGCGTCATCCACAGAGTAACATCGCTTCAGGTCCAGTTCAATCAGGCTAGTGCAACCGATGGCGATGGAGGTGATCCCGATGCCCGTGATGCGGACCAGGCACCTCATCTCAAGGTCTGTGAGCTCTTCCAGAGCGCTCAGTTGCTTCAAACCAGCATCGGTGATTTGGGTGCAGTAGCATAGGTTTAGCATCCTGATCTTCTTGCAGCCACGTGCTACAGCTTCAAGCCCTTCATCAGTAATAGCGCTGCAGCTGTGAGGAAGAGAAACAAGTGCACTTTGTTTTCAGTGATCAATGGTTAACTGATAAGGAATTACTAAACCATGCATATAAATATCAATTACCGGTATAGATCAAGTTCCACAAGCTTTCCACAGTTTGAACCAATGTAAATAAGGCCTTTGTCAGAAATGCTTGAGCAGAGGCCAAGCTTCAAGATTTGCAGTTCAGAGCAGCTTGCCAAGTGCTGCAGGGCTGAAAATGTGGGACTTCAAATGATGAAGCTTGAATGTAACTATGAGCAATTAGAGAAAAACAATTGAATACTAAGGTTGTTTTAATTACCCTCATTATCAATACGGCAATCAGTGAGGTCAATCTCCTTAAGATGGGAGCAGAGGGTTCCTATTCGCTCTAGTCCCTTCTCATTTATAAAAGGGCAGGACTCCAATTGGAGGCATTCAACCATTCTGCAGTTTTTGGCAATTGCAGCAAGGGCAGCATTGGTAAGAAGATGGCAACACGTGATGTCGATAGTCCTTAGGTAGCTGCAATTGACTACAAGTGAAGTGATGCCATCATCTGTAACACCATTGCATTTGCCGAGCCCAATTTCAACCAGGTTCTTGCAGCTGTCACCAATGGCCTGAAGATTTGAGGCAAAGACTTCAAGGCCATCGAGTCGTAGAACAGTCAAAGTCACGCCTATCATTGATAACTTGGATAGAAAGCAAGTCTCTATCTCCTGCAAGTGTAATAAAGCAGAAGGTGAACAACCACTGGAACAGTTAATTTGGCCGCTTAAATGATATCACAGATTTGCATTTGTTCTCAAAAAGCAAAGAGCAAAGGAACTCCACTCACGTGCAAACTGTGTCCAGCATTGATCTTTTGGATAAATCTTTGACTGTCTATGAGTGAAGCTAAGCCCTGAGAAGTGACGTGGTGACACCTCGATACATCAATACTCTGGAACATGTGAGGATGAAAATGCAATAAGCACAAAAATATCAAAGAAAAATTGACATTGTATCAGACAAATTGAATTCATTCGAGATCTGCATCCCTGCTAGGTGATTACCTGCAGTGACTTGCCTGCACCTAGCATTTGTAGGCCATCATTGTCTATAAACAAGCAGCCGACCATTGCTATGTCCTCTAACTTCTCGAGAGTGGAGAGTGATCTAAGGGATTCATTGCTCACCTGCAAAACAAGAGACAAGAAATTTGAGCATTCTTGGATATTCAATAAGAAACAATCAGAACCATCGAGCCCCATTAGATATCCAGTGTAAAGCAGATAGCGGGAATACACATGTCGTGTATTCAAACAGGCAAGATAACGTATCCATATTAAATGAAAATTATTCTTTGGGCACACTGTCTCAAGCTACCATTCCTTGAGACATCATTTTCTGTTTCTAGCAACCATTCCTTTGAGACATCATTTTCTGTTTGTAGCAACCATTCCTTTGAGACATCATTTTCTGTTTCTAGCAAAGATCCAATTTTTATCAGTACGGATATGATAAACTTTTCAGATCATGTGTTTCGCACATGCAAAACAGCATGAAGCTATCAAGTGTTAGCAAGGGGACTTCCTAAAGAAAAAAAGCATCATATTGATAAATCATAATGCAACATTTGGCACTCATTCTACCTGTCAGTTCGAACATGATTGAACACTGAATTCTCGAGGGGTCAAGTCACAATCACATTCTATTTGGATCGATCAGAGGCTAAAGCTTCCAAGCAATCTCAAAATGTTCGAACTCCTACACAAATTCGAATGTTACCTTCAGGTACGAGATGTCAACGCTGCGCAGCCCGGGGCACTTCTTGGCGAGCAGCTCGATGCCAATGTCAGAGATCTCGCGGCACCATTTCACGCTGAGCCTCTCCAGCCCGGGGCACCCGACGGCCACCTTGGCGAGCCCGACGTCGGTGACACCAAGGCACTTGTCCATGACGAGCTCCCGGAGCCCCGCCGCCGCGGCGAGGGCGGCCATCTCCCGGTCCCCGGCAGCGACGCAGTGAGACAGGTCGACGGCCTCCAGCCTCGGGCACGCCGCCACCAGCGCCTCCAGCCCGCGCCACCCGACCCCGCTCGCCCGCGCCAGCTGCACCCTCCGCACGCCCAGCTCCGCGCCGGCGCCAGCGCCGGCGGGCGGCAGCGCGGCGGCGAGGGAGGCGTCGTCGAGCCCCGCGCAGGCGGAGAGGTCGAGCGACGAGAGGGCCGGGAAGGCGCGCAGGACCCGGGGCAGCGCCTCGCGGCGGAGCGGCCGCGCGCCGCGCCGCGACGCGGCCTCGGCGCGCGCGAAGGCGCGGCTGGCGAGGCGGCAGGACTTGCGGTCGCGCGGGTCGCGCACGCCCGCCAGCGCGTGCGCCAGCAGGTCCAGCGACAGCGCGTCCACGCCGGCGCCGTCCTGGCTCATCTCGCGAGGGGGCCGAGATCCGGTACCGCCGGTCGAGCAGGTTGTGGGCGCGTGCGCCGGGAAGCTCTGCTCGAGGTGCGACGATTAGCTAGCTGGTTAGGTGGGGACGGAGAGGACGACGAAGAGAGGAGCGTTGACCGGCGGCGGCGGGGGAAGAGGAGGAGGGTGGTTGCGGCAGGCAGTGGCGGCGCGGCGTGGGAGAAGAGGAGAATGGGAAGGAGGAAGCTTTGGCTGCGGAAGCACAGGAGTTGTTTATTTAATGGTGGGGCGGTTGAAGGCTGGAAGCTGGGAGGAAGTGTCAGTGGGGTAACTGACATGTGGGCCCGGGTTTAGTGGATTACGAGGCAACCTGGATCTGTTTGCTTTTTGGACCAAGTCACTGGAGAATAATGATATTGCAGAAGAGGACTTCTTGAGCAGCCGTGGCTGATGAAGGTTTCTTTTTTCTTTTATTTTTTTTAAAGATGTTGACAAAGAAGAAAAGATGTTGACAAAGAGGAAGACGATGACATGCATGACCATTGAAAGCAGAGGAAAGGAGGGTGGCGCCATGACATGGATGGTGGGTGGAGAGAACAAGAGGAGCAACCATGAGGAAAGAGAGAATTATCTGCATTTATTTGGGAGAATTCTCATAGAGAAAAGTGATATCGTAAAGGTGCTTTCTATGTAGAAGTGGTACAAAGGCCATGAATCAATTGAGAAATTTTGGAGTACTAACCTGTGATGGAAAAGTATGGTGACTACAAATGTAAGCAAATACTAAATAGAACTATATACAGAAAAAAAAAACTCCCACAAACCTCTCAAGATCAAATATGAGCTCATTCTATACATGTAGATGATTATAGTTTTATTATCAAAGCGGCCTAAGACGGTGTGTTTGGATGATGACCACACATTACCACAACTAACCTTAGGTGAAGCCTGGCTACCACAAAAAAATGTGACCAACAAATATGAAGCCACACTTTTGGCAAAGTTTGACAAAAAAATAACTCTATGAAATGTGGGGGACATGGCTATGAAAGTTTGGCACGGCGTAGTTGTAGCATGGACCAAACACATGACTAAGAAACTGCGGCACGCCTAACTTGTGGCTAGGCATTTTATGGTCACGAACCAAACACGCTCAGTTTCAATTCTTTTAAGGAAGTACGTAGAAAATAGACGCTCAACATACACTACACATACTCACATTTTATTCACACGCTAAAATTAATTGTAGGTACGTAGATGAGGCCTCACATAATATGGGTATGCATTTCTACTTTAAATGTATAAACGTGTAGATACTCCTAAAATCAGAAAATACCAGCATCAAGCAGAGAGGACTCGTGGATCCTTCTAATAGACTGTATTATATACCTACAACTCTGGTTATCTGGACACGCATGAAGGTAAGACTGCACCAAAACAAAACCGCAAAGAGAATCAAGTCACCATCCGTAAGGTGCTGCTTATCTGAGGGGTCCAAGAGCAAAACCGTCACCCACAGCAGAAAGATTCCATGTGGGCCAGCCGGCCTGCGACCTTCCGTACCATCCGCCGCGGGGCCCATGAAGGAATCTGGGCCGGCCGTACGTATCCAGTCCTTCACCCACGGTAGTGACCGCGATCAATCGCATTCAAACCTCAGATTCAGTTAGGCTGTCTCCAACGATCGACAACAGAGATCAAATCGAACCCCTATTTACCGTTCTAGATTCATAAACACATTTCTTCAACGGAAGATTTAAAAAAGAATTCTTTCGTGAATGGGTCACGAAGAGAGAAGATATCCAGATTTAATATTCTCTCCTGAAAACCCATTTGAGTTTGGATATGGGGACTCCGTTGAAGGCTAAAATAGTAGCATCGAACATCTATTTTAGGTTTGGATCTCCTTTTGAATCATTTGTTGGAGATATCCTTAGTAGTTTTACAACACCTAAAAAAAGCAAAGTTAGTACTTTTACGAGAAAAAGGAGTTTTTTTTTTGCTTTTTGAAAAATATCGAATTTTTCGGCAGCATGGCGGCTAGACTACTACAGTACATGTACATTTTTTTTCTGTTGTAGTCGGTGGAAAAAAATTCTTAGCAATATAAACTAGTGTTATATACTGAATATCATTACAATGAGAAGATGGGCCTTGGTGACCCGTTGACGTACTCCGGCTCATTGGATTCTCGGATGAAGTACCTCTTTGGGATATACGTAGTATATTCGGGGCCCTTCATTTTCTTACACGCAAGTTGGATTTGGATCATGATGGGGGATTGAGGGGACGAGATTCAGTGAACCTAGCTAGCTAGCTCGAGCTTGCAGATGGGATGCGCGCATCACTGAGATTCCATTCCTTCTTTCGGCCCAAGACGTGCACGGGCCTGCTTCAAATCGGAAGCCCATGTTATTAAAGGTGGGCTCACTAACCCAATAATTGGGTTGGGCTGGGTTTCTTCTACTTGAAGAGAAGATCACTCGACTACTGCTTCCAAGGAGAGAGCGAAGGCTTCGCTATCTATACTTCCACCCTGACCTCCACTGACCTATAGTTGGCCATGGCACGAGGCCCATCGGCCAGCACGCGGCCCAGGAATTTGGCCCGGACCAAACATGGCCCGGCCTGATGACCATCGGGCCCGTGCCGGCCCGGCCTGTGCCTTGGGCCGTGCCTGGTCCGCTTCTCAGGTACGCAGTACCGGCCCGGCCCGGTATGGTTAACAGGCCGATCGATTGGCCCATTAACTTCTATATGTAAACCATGATCCAATCCAACATAATTTTTTTGAGAATTACACAGTACAACGCAGATGCTCACACACACGCACACTCACCCCTATAAATACACGTACGCAAACCCTACCTCTACGAGCACATCCGAAGGACCGAGTATCCGACAAATACACGTACGCAAACCCTACCCCTATGAGCACATCCGAAGGACCGAGTATCCGACAGATCTGGAGATTCCCGAAGTCATCATTGGCGCCTCGTTGTCGACGGGAACGCCGCTTACCACTTAACGCATAACGCCGGTAAATCCTGGAAAAATCCCAGAAAAAGGTGCGAGCACCAGGATTTGAATCCTGGTGGGGAGCGTCCCACTTCAAGATGGCAACGGGTACGTACCCGCTGGGTACTCCCATTCCATACCCGTACCCGTCAAATACAAGTTTACCCGTTTTAGTACCCGCACCCGTATGCGGGTACAACAATTTACCCATACCCGTACCCGCCGGGTTTTTTTCTACCCGTCGGGTAACCCGTACCCGATTGTACATTCACTAAGAAGTATAGAAATTATGAATATAATGATGATAAAAAGCACATATTAACAAATATGAGTAAATAAGCGTACGGGTGACAAACATTCACTAATCAATAGTCTAATAAATCACTAGATTATGAGTTTATTATTGATATCAAGTCACTATTTGCTATCAAAGTACAAGTTTATGACCTAATTACATATTATAAGCGGGTATACTTTACCCACGGGTAGGCGGGTATGGGTAGTTTGCACCCACACCCGCACCCGCTTACCCGATGGGTAGAGATTTGTGCCCATTATCACACCTGCGGGTGAAGATATCTTTCCATACCCGCCTTCTTATCGGGTAAAACCCATCAGATACGCGGGTTTCGGGTACCCATTGCCATCTTGAGTCCCACTGGACCGTCCTACCATTGGACTACAAGCCAATTCGCATAGACTTAGATACATTGGGCTGGCATAGGCTTGTCGGACCATCGGGTCGGCCCGACACGGTTAACAGGCTGATGGGCCGTACCTGGGCCGCGTGTTTGACCCACATGCCGGCACGACACGGCACGAATGCATGGCGTGCCTAGCTGGGCCGTGCCTAGTTGGGTCGTGCCTCGCTAGGCCCGTGCTGTGTCGGACCGTGCCGGCCCGTTGGACATCTATACACTGACCCGGCCATCAGACCACCACAACAAAGATAGATCGACACTAGCTAGCTAGCGTGACTATACAAGATTGGCGTCGGCATCTAAACCCAAGGAGAGGACTTATTAGTTGAAAATATGAGTGAGG
Organism: Echinochloa phyllopogon; assembly: GCA_033239725.1. Classification (NCBI taxonomy): domain Eukaryota; kingdom Viridiplantae; phylum Streptophyta; class Magnoliopsida; order Poales; family Poaceae; genus Echinochloa; species Echinochloa phyllopogon. The sequence continues at coordinate 52,696,105 of BTCW01000017.1, forward strand.
ACATGCTTCAAAATAGCTAAATTGAAGACATGAAAAATTGCTGACTTAGGTTTCATTTTGTGAGCGAGGCATGTGCCCTGACTCCTACCAACATGGATCCAGCGCGCATTTGGCAGCCATGGTAGTCTTCGCGACCCGTTCGTCTGGCTTATCGGCACCAGCCAGCAATATTTTTCTCTCACAACGAATCAGCACCAGCCACCTGTCACCAGCCAGACAACAGTATTTTTTTCTCAGCACAAATCTGTACTAGCCACCAGCCAGCCGAACATGTGTGACATACAGTAATGTTTCAAACTTTGTACGTACAGCCAGCCACAAACACATGCAACCGCGGTGGATCTGAGAAATTTATACTGGAGCTTTTTCCCCCGTCATTCGAGTTCCATTGATACACATTTCACCCAAAGAAATTTATACTGGAGATGGACAATAACGAAGCTTGCATTGGAACAAGAATGCAAAATAATAATGTAGCTCATAATGGAATGAATAGCAAATGACAGACAAATGCCGGCCCAGCCCATGAATAAATGGATCTGAGGTCTAGCCCAGGCGAGAAGGCCGGAGTCTCAAGCGTTTGTTCGTCATCCCTTTCTGGTGTGTACAGAAAAAAAAAGAAAAGAAAATCATCCCAGCTCCATGAGAGTTCATGTATTTCTCATCTGTCCTGTTAGCACTTCAAATACAAGTACAAGGCATCTCTCCCTCAAGTTTATCATTTTTTCTTCTTGATCTCTCCGTCAAGTGAGGTTCAATGCTTGGTACCTCATCTACTTCAACAGCTCTATGGGATACTGGAGACAAACAAATATCACCTGCTGCGCCCACGCATGCAGGGGTCGACGCCATTCTCCAACCGGTTGGAGATATTTGTCGAGCGGCGGCAGCTATCTCGCCGACCAACCTGGCGATAGGGTTTAATTTTCTTGTTTTTCATTATTTTTTTCTCATTGGTAGTACGATGTCGAGAGTGCCACTGCGCGACCGTGGCTCCAGTGCTTATGAATCATTGTGTGTTCATATATTTATCTGTTCATGCCCATAATTTTGAGTGTTTTGACTTATTGGAATAGGAATATAGTATTACCACATGGAGTGCTTATGGCCTTGATGGAGGCCAGACGCCAGCTTCCTTCCTCCCTTGCATTGGGAGCTTGCCACTGGGCCACAGGCCCAGCAAAATGGAAACATATGACACAAGATCATGATGTTTTACTAGATAATTCGACAGCCGGTAGCATTAATGAAGAAAGCACATGATTGATGTGTTTGCCTTGGTATGAAAGCATGAAAGGATGATGCAGTGCTTTGGATTGACGCCCAGCACTCGGTATCCAGATGGTTCATTATCTAAAAAGAGTATCCAGATGGTTGTAAAAACTTGCGTTGCTTGTATAATCACCAACTGAAAGCCGACATGTGTTGATGCGGCCAATACGTGTAACACCGCAAGGGTTAATTAACTTTGCATAAGTTATGATCCGGTCGTCACAGACAAGTTCTTGCCAAATATTTATATTGCCATGTGAATCATTTTGGACTCATAGACAAGTTCTCTTGATGAAACAATTTTAATTCCAAACTTGTATGCAATTTAATTTCCTTTTAGCTGTCTTTGGCTGGCTTTTAAAAATTTAAATGCCTGAACGCATGTGAAATATGTGCAAAATGGAATAATCATCTAAGCTACTTTTGTTTTGGTATGAACACTGCCGGCCTCGCTCCATCGCCTCTTCTTCTTCTTCTTCCTCGGTCACGAGCAGAACAAGCCGAGCACTTTGGCTGCCGGCCAAAAATCCCACCGCCAGAGCCCACCATTCCCAAAACGCCGCTACCCGAGCCTCCATCACCCACTCAGCTTCGCTCTCCACCACTCCTCACCCTGCGGCTTGGCCCATTTCGCCGGGGATTGAAGATCTCACGGCCGCCACCGCGCCATTGCCGCGGCCAATACCTCACCTTCGACGACCTAGTTCCGGCGATCCCCTTGCTCGTGGGTTAGTTGTAGGGATAGGAATGAAGGGCGCCGGAGGAGCGCGCCGCCGCCGTCCGCTGCCTGTTTGTGCAGCGGCGTGCGTGGCTTGTACGTGAAAGGTCAAGGAGAGGATGATGTGGGCCGGCCCAGAAGTGGAGGGCGTGGATGGCCTGGTACTGGGCTAGCTGACCCATGGCCCAAGATTGATTTTGGGATGGGATAAGGCCCGGTATGGATTAGAGTTTCGTTTTCTTTAAACATGGGTTCAGCTGAAACTTAGATAATGCATAGAAAATAGTAGAAAAATGTGGAATTATTATTTTTGGTTTTGTTATCTTCAGTTACCCACAGGAAAAATGGCAGATCTGGTGAAATGGTTCATATCATGAAAAATGGGAGACCAGGCAGGGGCGGGAATGTTAACGTTGTTATATCGTTGGATTGATGGATAGCCTTGCCCGTGTCGTTTAAGGTTGGACCGTTGTTGGCCCCGTCGATCGAGTTTGAATGTACAAACCACGTGCTGGGAGTAGGAGGTAGTCGAAACCGGTAAACCGACGTAGCTTGTGCGCACCAAAATTTGAATTATGTCCGCTTCTCTTGGCGTGGGATGATGGCGGGGAACAGGACCTATAACCCATGGACGACCGAGTTGCTTGCGGTATCACGTTGGGAGTTGACTCCCGGGAGTTTGTGGGCATAATTTAGATGTTTGGCTGTGTGCTCGCGAAAGGTTACCACGTGTGGCCTTTGTGGTGCACGTGTCGTGTGGTTAGGTGTACCTTGCAAGGTTTCAATTGAGTCGATTCGCCATATCTCTCGGAATAGAGAACCTTGGTCGCTAAGTCACATCATAGTAAGAAAACGATGAGAATGAGAATGGATAATAAATGATGTTGTATGTTAATTAATTGTCTTCCACCATGCTTGTTTTTGGATAGCTGCAAACTCAGCTAATGGTTAGCTCAACTTTAATTTTGATGCTAAAACTTGAAAGTAAGGATTAACTATTAGTTGCTTTTTTTGGCAAAACAAACCCCTCAGCCAAAAGACTTGCATATTTAGGAGTCGGCTAAGTATATACCATAGTCGGGTAAGACTTGCTGAGTATTAGTATACTCAGGGTTTGTTGCTTTGACCCTATTTCAGGTGGTGTCTCGGTTGGTTGGAGCTAACTGCAGGTGTCACATCGGTGGGCTCGATGTGACATCTCCTTTTCTGCTGCGAGTTAATATTTTGTCTTTTCGGTTTTTAAGTATTTAAAAACCTTCTTTATTCTAAAGAATTACCTTTCGCTATTTTTGTAACCTTGTTGTAATATTCTTAGTAATTGACCTATGTTGTAAAATTTTAGTATCGTATTTACTTTTCAAGTAAAGTTTACCATGTTTGTACTATCCGTGCTCATCGTCACGCGAGACTTTCGGTGCACGTTTCGGTCCACATTTCGAATTGTGATTGAATTGGGAATTACCCAACAGACTGCTAGATTACACCGTTTTAAGTGTGTGTTGACCTGATTAGCTATTAAAATGATGGTTAGCGCACTTAAGTCGGTTTAATTTGGGCGGTCTGTCACAATACGCTAGTAGGGCCGCACTGTAAGGTCTTTGTACCAAACTATTTTCCTACTCAATAGAAAATACATAGATCTTCTGCAAGGTCTTGAAAAGAATCAAGCTGCTGAGGTTGTGACAAGACAAGAGCACCATTAGTTTGAACCAGTTAATCGTCTCCAAGGTCTGTAAATGCTAGGGGATGCACGTCCTTGAACCATAATCCACTGAAACCTTGGCAGCTGTTGCATCTAATAGACAAGAAATTATTTCTTCTAAACTTTCAGGTGTTTCACTATGCTATTGTTTGAACCGGAATCCACACATAGTTCAATTGTTACAGCGTGTGCTTCATCTGCTATGGTCCTCCCGTTTCCTCTCTTGTGAATTGCCATACAATTTTGTTATGTCACATGGAAGTTGTTTGCTCATGCTTATGAAAACAATTAGGACATGATTGACATCTCAGATGAAGTAACTAAAAAACGCCCCAATTTTGTGAGTTGAGATGAGATTGTCTCTTTTCCACTTGAAGCTCATAAATACCAGGCATCATCATCTCATTTTATCTCCATCTCACTGGAGTGGAATCAAATGGTAGGCACAGCTGGTAGCTTAGCACTTCCATGAGATATTGAAGGTAAACAAACCATATCGATGCTAATGGTTTGTCCTACAGCCATATAGAATGGCTGAAAATGCATTGATGAGCACACTCTTCAAATTATCTCTGATCTGGATGCCCCATTTTATATCTCGCTCTCCAAAATTGTTAGCTTCAAAGATACCAACATTGCATCACCAAAATCGTTTTGTAGTGACAGCATATCCATGAAAATAGTAGGATGTTTTTATGGCTATATGGAACTATAAGAATTTTATTTTAATGGATTATTTATTCTCTCATTTTTACTCCTATTTTATTTACTCTCTGCATGGGCCTGCCTTCAGGACAAGCATTTTATTTTAATGGATTTTTCTCTCATTTTTCTCTCCTATTTTATTTACGCTATAGATAAACTTGTGCTCCTTTTCTAGATTAATGGAACAGCGTATGTGTCCTTGAAAAAATGAACAGCCTTCAAATGAAAATCAAGTGCCTCAATCTATTGAAGACTAATTGTAGTACGTAGCTAACATTACCACCCGACATTTAGCTTGATGCTTATTTTCCTCCATATATGAGAGAATATGTCCTAACAAATTTGATAGTTTATAAAGCCATTTTCCTCAAGAACGCAGAACATATGAGTCACACAACTATATGTATACATTCCAACAACTAAGGCCAACAAGATTGTTGATAGCGACTGAGAACTAATTAAAACTGGATTGCTTGATCATGGAGATGTCTGATTAAACAAGCATGGACCATGGAGAAGCTTCCATTACCATGCATATCAGTTTATGTGTATGAAACTATGTTTGTACCTAGAATAGTTCAGAACTCATATGCCTGACCCCTCATGAAAGCTTGAATACAGATTGCATCGTTCTAGTACAATCTGTGTCCCCATTCATTGGTAATCCCTGTTTAGTAATGCCCACTCTAGATTTTGGCTAAAAAAATCAAATCTTTTGGACCAAGTAGGTGCTACAGATATTGCTGTTGGGATCCATATCAATTCATATCCTTTTCCAGACAACACCAATGCAACTCGATCACTGGGAACTGCACTTCCTCAATTCTTCAGTTGATGATTAAACCATGTACGTGCAGTTACACAGGTAGCTAGTCCCTAGAAATTATTTCTAGTCATAAAGTCTTAGATATCTCATTATCACCATTTCTTTAATCTGAATTTTGTGTATAACTCTCTCATCGTTGTTGTTGTTGTTGTTGTTATGTGTTATCTGCCAGTGTCTTGTAATAATACAATTAATTATATTGTATCATATGGAAACTGTTTCTTCTCAAGATTATGATCCCAAAGGCTCATCTAGAAACTTGCTATTAGAATCAAGACATGCTCATATCTTCTGCATGGGCACCAAAGCAAGTAATAAATGATTGATTCATCAGCTCTTTCATATGAGTAACTAAACATCATCCCGACTTCATAACGTGAGCTCAATATGTATTTGACAAAAAAGGATCGTCTAGTTCCTATAGAACCTATCACTAAAATACCCAATAGAGCTAAGTAGAATAAAAAAGGGGGTTTTTTCATGAGATGGTAAATGAAAACGATTAGCCCCAGCGATGTTTGGGAATATCTCTCATCCAATTCAAACACTAATAAACATCTCTCTCGGCCAATGGCGACAGGTAAGTAAAATACAACAGTGAAATTGTTAGCACTCATCATAATAGCTTGTAACCTTGTATCACTTCGGTCTAACAAGTTGCAAAGTATGCAATCGGCGTCCAACAAGTTATGATCATGCATGGTCCGGATATGCTTAGGGAGTTAGGGCTGATTTAAAAATATGCTGGCAGCATGACGTCGCATTCACTCTCCTCCAACAGCGAAGATGTAACCAACAAAATTAGTAATGATCTACATGTCCGCCTGCAGTCCAGCAACCCACATCATACAACTAAATTAGCCGTGATGTGCACACCCACCTGCAGTCCAGCAATCAACATCATACTGCCACTGTGGCGAATACATTGACGTGACGTATCTAGGACCGTATAGGCACACAACAAACTACCTGTTGAATGCGATTGCATGCTTTAAATTTGTAACTTTTTAGACTAAAGTGATACAATGTTACAAATTATTATATGCTGGGTGTAATTTACTATTGTCTTTTTCTTGTCACGCTCTGTTCATTGGATGCGATGAAGATGCACTGATATTTATCCTTTTCTACACAAACCAATAACCAATTTGCAATATCAATTTACTACAGTTTGGTTTGTATGTTTCTTTGCTCATAATGCCTCCAATTGATTCTTCGCATAATGTTGATTTGAAGACTAGCATAGGCTATCAGTTGTCTTTGAAAGAAGCAATTGAAAATGTACAGAGAAGCTCCTTATGCAGTGTCACTCGTGCGGCGTATGCCCAATGTATTGCCAGCAATCGGTGAAGACAATACAACTTACATAAGGCTCTATAGTACATGGTGTATGATTATACAAGTACTACTTGCTGCAATTAAGATGGAAGACTGAGGCAACTATTCTTTTTTTACTTTCTGGCACTTCCATTATACTATACAATAAATTTCTGTATTAAATAATCATTACATAGATCAAGCACCTATATCTACAATCCCTAATTGAAGGACACTAACTTTCGACGTAATATGCAGTTTCTGTGTGGATATGAAACCAGCCTTAAAAAATATAAAACTGAAAATTGAAAATCCACTACCTCTAGTTTTCAGGCCGACATTATTCCAGAAACTCTTAGAGAGGAAAATACGACAAAAACAACCCAAAGGGCCATGAAGTACAGTGCCGTAACCCAAGCCCATAGCCTAGGGCCCCCAAGCTCAGCACCAAGTACAATACGACGAAGAACCAAAACCGTGATACAGCCAAATGATGTTGCAAAGAAGACTAGAAGAGAGAAGCTCAGACCAGCAGCATTGTCTATGTACAGTGGTTCCTGGTAGACAAAGAAGTTGTACACTGTGTTGATCAACCATGGGATGCCGATGCCAACATATATATTCACCGAATTGCTGCAACAAGGAATTTTGACAGTTTATTCAGCTCGAATTTGAGGAATTACTTTTAAAAAAAAAGTTATCTGCAGAAATGAACCTGCAAGTGATGTTGGCGATGGCAGAGTCTGCAGTGACTTGACGCTCAGCAGCTATCTTGCTCGCAACTAAATCAGGCCATGAGGTGCCAGCAGCTAGTGCTGTGAATGCTATAACATATGGACTTACTCCTGAACAGAAAAGGTAATTTTTCATGTCAACAAGTGCAGTCACATCTTGGTCAGCACTCAGCAGATAGAATGATGAAATTTGTGCATGGGTATGTTCTAACCTGTGACACAGCTTATTTGATCTGTAAGCTTAGTAACACCATAAGCAATAGCACTTATGAAAATCAGGGAGCATACAAAAGCAATCCAGCCATGTGCAATGTGATACGGGGGTACAAAAGCAAATAACAATTTCCAAGGTGCAATGAGCAAGTTCCAAAAGATTCTGGTGAGCCTCACGCAGACGGAATCCATCTTCCTTGACTGAGGGCTCTCCACCTGTTTAGGGTAAACCAAATCAATTAGCACACCAAGCAATAACAAAGAAAATTTCTGTAAGTTTAAGTTAATATTGGTGCACTCTGAAGAGTGACAAAATGGCTATGGCTTAGACATAAGTTTTAGTGAACTCAGGATAAGATGCATTTTTACCAGACTATCTGGGAAATCAGGGTACAAAATATTAATTTCAGCATAAACAAGGTCGTGTGTAACAATTTACCCAGCAGCACGTACAGATTACTTTTTCACTTGCATGCAAAATAAAAGCTTAGAGCATACTTCATGCTTCTATACTACGCTGACAGAAAAAACATGTATTAAAGTTTAGACAAATTTATCCAATAACTTAAATAAGTATTATGACAGGAATGCTTAGCCAAATGCAAATAGTAGAAAAAAACTACAGAATGTTCACAGGCAGACCAACAGAGAGTTCAGTTACCGTAAAAGCATCGACAAACTGTTGCCACCATATAGAAAGCAAGGATATGTCCTCTTGCATGTTCTTCACAACATCATTCTTTGTTGATAACCCTTCCATATCCTTCTCAGGAACTTTACTGTACTCTACAAGTATCCAAAACATTGAAGAAATTAGTTTCAAAACAACATTCCCTACTGTTCCCCTAAAAACAAATATAAGGAACTAATTGATTGAACCCAATGTTATTCAACGAATATTGTAATATTCCTCATGAAAATAAAGATGTTCAAAATTCCATTGGCACGACAATAAGAGCAATACTGTAATGAATGCAAACATTGAACATATAACAATTAGGGTGCTAATTCACCAGAAGAAATTTGTGTTTGCAAAAAAATAACCTCAGATTAAAACTACAATTATACAAGATAAGGTAGCATTTCAATGAGTTGCTTAATTCAATCCCTTGCACTTGTGAGGATGTCACAGCCCGTTCAGTGATGCGCTATTAAAAAAGAATAAGTGAATACCTGCATTATGGTAGGAATGCCCAGAGAATATATCCACAGTGTCCTTATCAGTGGTTAAAGGGAGTGTTGCACTAATTTCATCACTAAAGTTGCCGTAATCAACTGAAGTGTCTTCTTCTGGAACCCAATCTTCAGGCCTCTCACTTCTCATGCTGAATTCAAGAAATTGAACTACAAACATAAGCGATGTGCACACTTAACTTGTACATGATCATAGGAGAAGCTAGAGAAGGAAAAGTATATGTGGATCATTTTCATACAAAGGTATCGACACATATGGCCACCGCTTATCTTGTGCATATGCGTGAAGCAGAAGCAATCCATACTGCAAGACTGTCAGCAAGGCCTCCCAGAGGGTGATTACACCAGGTGTCCACACCTTCATGCAGTTTAAAGTACTCATGAATACTAAATCTCCCATAGCAGAACTACGAATGCGGTAGGAACTCTTGAACTTTGAGTGCCAGTATCTTCTGAATATCTAATTCAACGTATGAAAATGATATATAGAGTTGCCTTGAATATTTTGTAAATTTTATTGAAGCCTATGATACAAACTAGAGGTCACATGTGCACCTTTTGCAAATGTCACAATGTCTGAAACATCGCCTACTCAAAATCAGAGGCAGTATAAGTATGACTTACCTCTAAGATAAAATACAACCAAACGTAAGCCCAGAAAGACCAGAACAGCTCAACCAGCCAAACGCCCAAGTCCGAGATCTTTTTCTTAGAGCCCGCCCTTGGCATAAGCACACAGACAGCATGGATTGGGAACAGGTCAAACGCAGCAGAACCCACTAGCGTGCCTGGACCTAGACCTGCAAATAAAAAAAATCCATATTAGCGACACACGTGAATATTATTATACCGAAAAGGTTCACCAGAATTAAGTAATCATTATACCTCCTGCTGTCAGCTGACCAAGATTACGGATTGCGTCGATTGTAGCCAGGGCGATCTGAGGAAAGCTGGTGCCAAAAGCAAGGAGAACAATGTCTGCTATCGTGTAGTTCCACACCTTCTCTCGCTTCACAACAGGGAAGTTGGTGTGAGGATCTATACTGACCACCTCCCTGGTGTGTTTCATGATCTGCTCCATGGATTTGAAGAACCGGCCGGTGATCGCAGACAGCCCGATGAAGCAGTACGCAAGAGCAACGGTGTAGAGGGAGGCACGGACGCCATTGGAAAGCAGGGTCTCGCCATGGAACACAAGGTAGGCGCCCTCACGTGCAAATGCAGGATCAATACTCGCCATTGCCTATTAATAATGTTTAAGATCAGGAGAGTGCTGCGGCCGCAAGATCAGAACTTTAGAGAAATTTCTAGCTACTTCCTGTTGCAACACAAAAGGCAAAGCAAAATTGTAACAAAATGTTGAACTCAGAGCAGCACCAGGTGAAATCTGTAAATTCAGTGTGTTTATTACAGGAATGGGGCCAGGAACGCACCAGTGCTCCAATCGGCGACCGGATCCCCACAAACAAACGGCGGTCGTCGTCTCGGTGGCCTTCGTTCCCTCCACCTGCGGCGATGCTCTGCTCCTCCGCGCCCAGTCCAATCCGTCCGCCGCACAGATGCTGCAGATTGAGGGAAAGAAGAGTAATAAGGAATCAGAGAGGCGCAAAGACTGCGGATCGAGGAACCGAATTGGTAGGTAATTAAGAAAAAAAATTGCATTTTTTTACAGATGAGAGATCCTCCCCCAACTTCTTGGGATGGGAACCGAACGAACAGTGCCCGATAAATTGGGAGGTAATAAAAAAAAGAAAAAGCAACGGGGTTGCATCGGGCCGGACACGAGACCAAATGGGAGGAATGGGCGGCGGGCGGCTTACCGCTACTCAGCGCCGGGGAGGCGGCCTCGCCGGAGCCGGAGGGCGGCGGCGATGCGGGGACCACGTTGCGGCGAACCTTGCAGCAGTTTTGGCAGGTTGGTGACGTACGGACTGACGGAAGCCTCCACTGATTTCTTGGCTGTGCTGCTGCGTTTGGACTAGTGGCGGTGGCTATTTATTGCAAACCCACCAAATAAATGGCCTCTGCATGCTTGGGTGGAGGAGTCATTGTCGATCAACTAAATGTCCATTGGCTTCACACCATTTGTGTGAGAAAGATGCATGGGCGACCAAGCAAAAATGAGGCTAAATTATGAGTGAAAATTTCTCATTGGCCTATAAAAACATCTTATTTTATGTCGTATGGGAAAATCCATATATATATATATATATATATATACGCCCGACAAAATTCATCGTTTTGTATAGGTGTAAGCATTCAGATACATGCATCGCGAGATTAGGCTGGTAGTTTATATTGACAAAGTTATTGCAAGCACATCGTTATAGATGGTTATATTGGCTACAACAGCATCATTAACAATTAAAATAAATCCAACAAAATCTAAGCTATGGATGAATAGATTGTACTAGAAAAAAATCTAACCGCTTGAGCTATGTTTATTGAGAATATCATAATTGTGAGCTATAAAACTCGTGACTTCATGTATAAGGAAAATGGAACTTGTCGTGCTTATAGTTAGAAAAAAAACATCATTATTACTAGGCCAATCATTTACACCCTTCTTGACTTCTCTTGGCTCTGAACCGCCCAACTGACGTGGAAAAACAGACAATCGTAAACTCATGTTTGCTCTATATCCAGCGTAAGTCCGACATTACGGTATAGATGCTCCAGCCTAGCTTCTTGTTTTTTTAGGTACGGATGGAAGTAAAAAAATGTTGTAGCATTTTTAATTAAAGATGATAGTTGGAAGTGGATGAATAAATATATGATTGTTGGGTATAGAGTAAAGATATAAAGTAATAGGAGTACGAGAGAAGCCAATATAGAGTAAAGAATTTTGGTGACGTGGCTAGAATATTTCTTTTAGAGTAAAGATAGAGTGTGGATAGCCTAACTGAGGTGTCCGTGTCATGTCAAAACAACTGCATATATACCATGCAAGATGAAATCAAAATGCGCTGCAAATTTGTGAGATTCGATCGAGGGGACTCCCCGTGTCCACGACAGTGACTCAAAATCGAAACAATTCATTCATGTGGACACGTTGTAGTAGCGTGTCAGTCTATGCGTGGTTGATGGTAGTTTGCTAGCATGTGGAGACGTCGTAGTCGTGTTTCGATCACGTCCTACCGTGGAACTCGTGGATATATTTATTTTGCGGTTCCCTTTCTAAATCCGGTGAATGACGAAACCATATCAAGCTAGAGTTTTTTTTTAAAGTAAAGGTCATACAAACTACGGAGTAGAACATATATGTGTACAAATTTGTATGACCTCGTGTATGATCCATTTTAAGTACAAGTATATTGTATAAATTTTGGACACAAAATTTAAACATGATTTAATAACTAGTTGTAGATCAAAATTGTAAATTTTGAATTTTCTTTTATCAAAATATGTCTACCATTTCCGAAGGATCGAGTTGGTGCCTAGTAAGTAGATGGTTACTGTTACAATAATGAACTCTCAGATTAAGATTTCTAGCTCACAGTATCTATTAAAATTTACTTACTCTCTAATGAAAATTTTAACTTTCCATGTTGCAATGTGTAAAGGAATGGACGAATGGTCATCAAGGTAAAAGGTATGTACTCCGTATATGCGAATACACTCCTGTGTATATAAAAGAAGAAAATCAAGCATGGGAAAGAGGAGAAGGAGCCCAATCAATTATTGTCAGTTCAATGGTTTACACCTTTGTTGACCTCTCTTGGCTCTGAACCGCCCAACCGACGTGGAAGAACACACACCAAATGCTAGCTGAGGTGTCCGCGTCATGTCACAAACACTGCATCTATACCATGCAAGAAGAAATCAAAATGCCGCTGCAAATTTGTGAGATTCGATCGAGGGGACTCCCCGAGTCCACGACAGTGACTCAAAATCGAAACAATTCATTCATGTGGACACGTTGTAGTAGCGTGTCAGTCTATGCGTGGTTGATGGTAGTTTGCTGGAGACGTTGCAGTCGTCGCTACCAGAATGATCAACATCTGCACCGGGTGAAAAATGCCTTTAGCACCGGGTTTCCCACCCGGTGCAACTAATCCGAGGCTAAAGGGGTACCCCTTTAGCACCGGGTTGAATAACCGGTGCTAAAGGGTCCCTTTAGCACCGGGTGCAGCCACGACCCGGTGCTAAAGGGCCTGCCCCGCAGCGTCTTTAGCAGGGCCTTTAGCACCGGTTCAAGACACAACCCGATGCTAAAGGGCCTGCCTTTAGCACCGGTTGCTGTCTGCAACCGGTGCTAAAGGCCCCGGATTTTTTTTTTTTGCTTTTTTCAGTAGCCATGCATGCACGTCTATATACGTATATATTCTAATACGTGTATTCTAATGTGTATTCGGCCGACTCTATATTCATATTAGCTGGCATTTCATCAAAATAGAAGACATATATATTAGAAAAGTAGATATTCATGCATGTCAACTCGAGTTATATATATTTAAACTGTATTTTCTACTTAATTAAGATTGACGACTAGCTTGTTGGACTGTCTGGCACGTCCTCCAGTATTGGCGAGTGGAATTCTCCTCGGGGATTGACGACCTCGTCCCAGATCCATCCGACGAGCTGTTCTGCAATTGCGTCAATTCTTTCTAGCTCTAGGGACTCTTCCTTCAGGTTGAACATCTATAATTTACAAATAATTGAAAGATATTTAATCCGCCGAGTTGGAGACAATAATTGTGCACTTAATAATAATGGAAATGTGTTTATTATTACGTACCATAATATCGTGTTGTGTAAGCTTTTTATGTCCCCAATTCCACATGTAATCGCAAACATAGTATGCACATAAATTATTTCCCGGCCCCTGTTTGGCACACTATCGACCAAAAGAAATTAAGTAAAATTCATATAATATATTAGCCGAGGCCTACATGTACAAATTACTTGCTTACCGGAAAGCCAATGTTCCATTTTAGTGTTTCATGTTGAATACCCGGGTGTTCTTGACGAAATTGAATCCAGGCCCTGCGAACAAAAAAATTGAGTTAAGTCATTGCGAGTGTAAGGGGTGAATTAAGTAGGGGAAAATATACATCACCTTGTCATCATGTCCATGATGTTCTGTAGTTTTTCTTTTGGAGTGTGCAATGAATCAAAGACGTTCACGACACCCCGGTCATGACACAATATTATTAGGAACCAGTGGAATCTGTATACATGTATACATTATAATCAGAAATGAAATAGTACACAGACAGTATAAGAAGAAGCTTGTGTATGTACTCACTCGATGTTGTACGGGATTAGTATGGAGTCGCAGTAATTTTGTTTCTTAATGTACTTGTATAGGTTTCCATATGTTTCCTCAGGATTCATCAATATCATATTTTCACTTATCCTTCGAGGATCCACGAAACCAACGTCATATATCCCGGATCTCCGACATTTTTGAATCTCCATTCTGCATATGTTAAGCAATAAATAAAGCCCGCGTCAGCATAGATTGGAATTATTGTTTTCAAACTGTGAATTATAAGCAACAGCAAAGTACTTACAGTGTCCAACAGGTGATCAAATGCACGTCCATGGCGTCGCGGTGGTACAGCTCATATATATCCTTAAACCTCAGCCAGACCCAATCATCGTCACCATTGTAGAAATCATGGTCCTTCACGCCTACTTTGATCATGCGCCGTTTATTCCTTCTTGATTCTTCCAAGTACCACTCATGGAATCGGCGCATCTTCATCTGTAGCTTGCTCTCCATTTCAGGAGGGACCATAGGCTCGCCAAGCTTAAACGGCCACTTCAGCGTTGTGTTTACAGGCACCTCTTCTTCCCCCAGGACTCGCGCTCTGGTTAGTCCAGTCTCGGCCATTACTCGTTGCACGTTAAGCTCGTCCAGAGATGGCAATGGACCCAAGGGCCGCTGAGGTTGCTGGCCGAGCTGAGGAACCTTTTTGGATGGGCCCGCCTCCTTATCTGCAGCCTTCCGCTTCCGGCGAGATTTCAGTAATGAGCGGTCATAGTCTGTTACTATTACTTCCTTCTGTTGACCCTTGCTCAAATTACCGAGGAATGACTTGACGACGGTGGGATCAAGCTTCGGCTCCGGCTCAGGTTTTTTCCTCCACTCGGCTATTTGCCTCTTTGTGTCTGCTTTGACCGAGGCTTCCAGCTCCTCTAGAGTCTTCTCACCCGCCCTTTTCTCTGGTGCGGGCTTCTCTTTGGTTTTCCGCGCCTTCTTCGCTGGTGGAGTGGGGGCAGAGGCTTTAGTGCGGTGTCCCCTCTTCGGCGGAGGAGACGGAGACCTCTTCGGTGGAGGAGACGGGCTTGCATTAGGAGCTCCCGGAGAATCGTCATGATCCGGTGGATCTCTTGGAGGTGACGGAGGCTTGTTGGTAGCCGCAGGTGTACCGGGTATGACGACGTCTGCCTTGCTCCATAGAATGATACAGTGAGAACACTGACCGAGTTTTGTTTCTCCGTCACCTCCGGGGATGTCAAGTTCCAAGTCTTCCCAGTTGGTGATGACTTGCTCCACCTCAACAGGTACGTAACCATGTGGAATGTTAGTGCAGTGCCATTTTTGCCCTTGTTCCACACGTTTGGTCATACCGTATGCGACCTGATAAGTTAGTAGTCACAAAGAAAGTTAGTAAATGAATGATATTTACGGTGAAATGTATGCAGTACGAACTAAGGTCGCATACGTACCACCACAGCTAAGTTCTTCTGCCTGACGACAAGCTCGCACGCAGTCCGTTGAGTTATTTCATCCACGGTGTAACGGACCGCTTCGGCGGCCTGTGTGGAAGCGTGACTGCTTTGATATTGTTGTGGAGGGCTAATAAGGGCTGCATCTTGGAGAGGTGCATGCTCTGTGGAACCGGTCCCGCCTGCGGCTTGTTGGAGAGGTGCAGGCTCTGTGGAACCGGTCCCGCCTGTGGCTTGTTGTATCTGCAGCCATGCTACCTTCATCTGTCGCTCCATCTCTGACTCCATTTCTTGGAGCTTTGAGCCCTGGGCGGCAACCGTTTGCTCTAGGTCCCTCACCCTCTGCTCATATTTGGCCTTCTTCCTCGAACGGCACCTATAGATGGCGGTGTGCTCTTGGAAACCTTTCTTCCATGAGATGCTTGTGCCTACGCCGCGCGTCCGTCCAGGATGCTCCTTGTTCCCTAAGGCATAGGTTAGCTCATCTCTGTCTCTATCAACAACAAATTCTCCCCTCTCAGATGCCCTGAGGATATCGAGGAGACGCTGAGCTAGTTCTCGCAAGTCCTCGGGAAAAACTAAGGAGCCGTCGATTGGGCTTAGGGTGCCTCCATGACCATAGTACCAATGCTTGGTCCTTGTGGGCCAATCATGTGTCGCTGGAGTGATGCCTCTAGCATATAGATCTTCTTCCATCTTCTCCCATTTAGCGATGCTTGCCTTGTAACCTCCCGAACCCATCTTATGAGAGTACTTCTTATTTGCGGCGTTTCCAGCGTTTCTAGCGCTAGCCGTTGCACCCTCTTCGGAGGTTTTGTACTCAAGGAATGCTTCCCACTCGTCATTAGTGATCTTCTTATACTTATCAGGATCCGGGGCCTCTCCGGTTTTGAGAAAATGCGAGTACAACTTCTTCTTGAAATCTTGAAACAGAACTGTCATCTTCTTCATTGTCCAATCCCTCAGTTCTGCTTCATGAGTGCTAGGCCAGTCGAATATTGCCTTTAATTCCCTCCATAGCATCTCCTTCTCTGTATCGGGGAGCACGTACTCCTCAGTGGGGTCCGTGGACTTCCATTTTCTGATACTAATGGGCACATTGTCCCGTACAATTACCCCGCACTGAGATACAAATTTCTTGGCCACTTTTGGGGGCTCAACTGGCTCCCCGTCATCCTCCACTCGGGTGATGTGTAACTTGACATCCTTCAGCTTCTTCGTGGTCGATCGTTTTGATTTCTTAGCAGAGGCGGCCTACACAAATTACATATATACGAGATGATATAGAGATGGTATACATAATTAACATGTACAGTACAAATTTATGTTATCTATATACACACCTGACTAGACGAGGGCTCGTTACCGGCACCTTCAATAGTGCTGCCCTGGACACGTTCGCCCTGGACATTGGCGGCCCCTTCAACATTTTCGACCCTTGCAACATTGTCGCCCTGGATATTGTCGTCCCTTCCAATGATCCCCAACACATCATCCATGGACATTGGATGGGTTACAATATTGAAAAGTTGATTCGCAAAGAACGTGTCGTTGTCCTCTTGCATGGGTGAGACAGGGGTGTTGTTGTCCTCTTTCATGGGTGGGACGGGGTTGTTGTTGTCCGCCATCTATAGAATTAAAAATAATTGATAAGAAATATAAACAAAGCATACATATTCCCAATATTTCTAACATTTTCGCTAAGGGGGTCGGTGCGTGAAAAACGGATTCGCCAAGGGGTTCGGGTGCGCGGTGTGAATTGATTCGCTAAGGGTTCGGGTACGTGACGCGAACGGGTTCGCTAAGGGGGTCGGTGCGCGAAAAACGGATTCGCCAAGGGGTTCGGGTGCGCGGTGGGTTCGGGTACGCCATAGAATTTCTCATACTAAACATTTTCGATAGTATACATTATACAAACATATAACATTTCCAATATACATTTAAATGAAGCACATATATTTCTAATATACATAATTTTAAAAATAATTGATAAGAAATATATACATTTAAATGAAGCACATATATTTCTAATATACATAGAATTTCCAATATACATTTAAATGAAGCATTTTCCAATATACATTTCAAACATATAACATTTCCAATATACATTTCAATGTAAATATCTCCAATACATTTAAATGAAGCATTTTCCAATATACATTTCGAACATATAACATTTCCAATATACATTTCAATGTAAATATCTCCAATACATTTAAATGAAGCATTTTCCAATATACATTTCAAACATATAACATTTCCAATATACATTTCCAATATAACATTTCCAATATACATTTCAATGTAATTTCTAATATTTTCAATGTATGTGCTTAGCGAACGCGTTCGCTAACCAAATGCGCATGGCCGAACACGTTCGCTACGGGTACCTACACACACAAACACGTACACGGCACGAAGGCCGGCTCACAAACATGCACGCACGGCACGAAGGCCGGCTTCACAGCGAGGCTCACCGCGTGATGGGCGGCGGGCGACGGCGGCGCGGGGACGAGCGGCAGCGGCGGCGAGGGGACGAGGAGCGGCACCGGCGCGGGGACGACGGGTGGCGCGGGGACGAGGGGCGCCGGCGCGGGGACGACGGGCGCAGGGACGTCGACGGCGGCGGGGACGACGACGGCGGCGGGGACGACGACGGTGGCGGGGACGACCGACGGGCGCGGGGACGGCGGCGCGGCCCGGGACGAGGGCGGCGGCGCGGCGTGGGCGTGGGGACGACAGGCGGCGGCGGCGTGGGCGCGGGGACCACGGGTGGCGGCGGCGACGGGCGACGGCGATGGGCGGCAGCGGTTGAGGAGACGAGGGGGCGCCGGCGGTTTCGATCTGGAGGAGATGAGGGCGAAGTGAGGGAGGGGAGAGAAGTCCCCGGCCTATATAGGTCCGGGGCATTTAGCACCGGGTGCAGCCACGACCCGGTGCTAAAGGCCCTTTAGCACCGGGTCTGTACAACACCCGGTGCTAAATCCCCCCCTTTAGCACCGGGTCTTCCCACCACCCGGTGCTAAAGGGCTTTTAGCACCGGGTCTTCTACACCCGGCGCTAAAGGCCGTAACTGTGCGCCAGACGAAGGCCTTTAGCACCAGGTGCAGCCACGACCCGGTGCTAAAGGACCTTTAGCACCGGGTCATCTACACCCGGTGCTAAAGGCCGTAACTGGCGCCAAATGGAAATTGGGGGCCTTTAGCACCGGATTTTAGATCAACCCGGTGCTAAATGCCCCAAATTTTCGTTTGGCGCCCAGTTTTCAAACCGGCCTTTAGCACCGGGGGCTACTATTTGGGAATCTTATAAATATAGTTTTTAATATATAGTTATTAATACTTGTTTTAATTCAGTTATTAATACCTATTAAAAATATATATTAAATAAGAAAATCTTATAAATTACTAGAAAATCAATATAAAATGCTAGAAAATCTTATAAATTAATAGAAAATCTTATAAATTACTAAAAATCAATATAAAATGCTAGAAAATCTTATAAATTAATAGAAAATCTTATAAATTACTAGAAAATCAATATAAAATGCTAGAAAATCTTATAAATTAATAGAAAATCTTATAAATTAATAGAAAATCTTAATTGTGATCTTATAAATTACTAGAAAATATTATAAATTACTAGAAAATCTTATAAATTACTAGAAAATCTTATAAATTACTAGAAAATCAATATAAAATGCTAGAATTAATAAAAACAATCTTATAAATCAATAGAAAATCTTAGAACATAGGTGGAACATAAATGCAAATATAGTCATTACAAATTGGGTGGAACATAGTGCAATTAAATTACATGGCATCATCGTTTACTCGGACACTAATAAACTTCCTCTTTACAAATGTTCCTTGATTGTGATCACGCCGTAGATACGGTGTCTCCTCCGCCGCTAACAGGATGCTTGGGTCATCAGCCACTGAGAATGGAGGCCGGCCATCGAGCATATCATAATCTTCATCCGTCTTGTCCTCAACTCCTACGATTTTTCTCTTTCCAGGAAGAACTACATGACGCTTTGGCTCGTCTTGTGATGGGTCCAATTGCTTACCCCCACCTTTCTTATACGCCCCTTTCTTCGGTCTGCTAGCCATGTCCTTCACATAAAAAACTTGTGTGACAGCTTTGGCCAGGACGAACGGTTCGTCTAGAAAGCCAATCTTGTTTAGGTCCACTAACGTCATTCCATAGTCCGCTTCAACTTTAACACCTCCTCCAGTCAGCTTCACCCATTGGCACTTGAACAGTGGGATCTTCAAAGGTCCATACTCTAGTTCCCATATCTCCTCTATGATTCCATAGTATGAGTTTGTATTGCCATTGGTGTCTGTCGCGTCGATCCGGACACCACTGTTTTGGTTGGTGCTTTTCTTGTCCTGGGCTCTTGTGTAAAATGTATACCCATTGATGTCGTATCCTTGGAATGTCAAGATCGTGCTCGATGGACCTCTAGCTACAAAAGCTAGCTGCCCAGAGCTGACAAGACATTGCACCACGTCGTTCTGTAGCTGATCTAAATGGTCTGGATTGATCACCTTCTGAGAAATTGCATTGAGGAATGCACATAGCTTCACAATGGCTTTCCGCACGTTAAATGGTAGCACACCCCTGAGTATGACGGGAAGCAGCTGTGTCATCAACACATGGCAGTCGTGAGACTTCAGGTTAGTGAACTTCTTCTCTTTCATATTTATTATTCCCTTAATATTGGAGGAGTAGCCAGACGGAACCTTGATACTGTTCAAGCATTCAAACATGCTTGCCTTCTCTTCTTTGCTGAGAGTGAAGCTGGCAGGACGCAAGTACTGGCGTCCTTTGTCTCTCTTTTCTGGATGTAGATCAGTCCGTTGCTTCAATCGTTTCAGATCCTGACGTGCTTCCAGTGTATCTTTTGGCTTCCCATAAGTACCCAGGAAGCTTATCAAGTTCACGCAAAGATTCTTCGTCAGATGCATCACATCAATCGCGTTACGGACCTCTAAACGTTGTCAATAAGGTAGCTCCCAAAAGATAGACTTCTTCTTCCACATCGCGGCACGACCATCCTCGCCCGTCGGAGCAGCCTGGCTTCCGTCTCCCTTGCCAAACACCACGTATAGGTCCTTCACCATATCAAATAGCTCTTCTCCACTCCGGTGTCTCGGCTTTGTACGGCGGTCAGCATTCCCGCCAAAATGCGCACATTTCTTTCGTAGCTCATGCTTCGCCGGAAGGAATCGACGGTGACCCATGTACACAACTTTACGACAATGTTTCAAATACATGCTTTCGGTTTCCTCTAAACAGTGAGTGCATGCTTTATATCCTTTGTTTGATTGTCCTGATAGGTTACTTAGTGCAGGCCAGTCGTTGATGCTTATGAAAAGCAGTGCTCGAAGGTCAAACTGCTCCTGCTCGTCCTCATCCCACATGCTAACACCTTCATTCTTCCATAGCTGCAAAAGTTCATCAACCAATGGTCTTAGGTACACATCAATGTCGTTGCCAGGTTGCTTTGGGCCTTCGATGAGCACTGGCATCATAATGAACTTACGCTTCATGCAGAGCCAGGGGGTAGGTTGTAGATACAAACAGTCACGGGCGAAGTGCTATGACTACTGCTCATTTCACCAAAAGGGTTCATGCCATCGATACTTAAACCAAGCCTAACATTCCTCGCATCAGCATCAAACTCTGGGAATGCTCTGTCGATGTTCCTCCACTGGGATCCATCGGCGGGGTGTCTCAACATGCCATCCTGCTTATGTTCTTTTTTGTGCCAGCGCATCAGTTTGGCATGGTCTTTGTTCCTGAACAAACGCTTCAGACGGGGTATCAGAGGGAAATACCACATCACCTTCGCAGGGATTTTTTTCTTAGAACGCTCTCCCCCAACATCACCAGGGTCGTCCCGCCTGATCTTGTATCGTGCGCAGGTGCAAACCGAACAACGATCCAAGTGTTCGTACTGTCCGCGATAGAGGATACAGTCATTAGGACACGCATGTATCTTCTGCACCTCCAAACCGAGAGGGCAAACAACACGTTTTGCTTGATACGTCGTCGATGGCAATTTGTTACCCTCTGGAAGAATCTTCTTTACGAGTTTCAGTAGCTCCTCGAAACCCTTATCAGTAACACCATTTGCTGCCTTCCACTGCAGAAGTTCAAGTGTGCTACCCAACTTCTTTAGCCCCTCTTTGCAATCTGGGTACAGGTCAGTCTTGTGGTCCTGCAACATGCGCTGTATCTTTTTCAGTTCTTTATCATTGCCGCAGTCTTTCTCGGCATCACGCAACATTTGCCCGAGTCCATCAGTAGGTTCATTTTCCTGAGCAACATCTTCCTGAGCATCGCCTTCCCGAGCAACATCTTCCTCATCGGCATCACCCATTGCAGCATATGCAAAGGAACCGTAGTATTGAGCCAATAACGGAATGTCGTCATCGGCCTCGTCTTCTTCATCTTCATCCATTAGAATTCCTCTTTCACCGCGCTTCGTCCAAACAGAATAATTCCTCATGAAACCGTGGCTCATCAAATGCACCTGAAGACAACCTCTTTGTTTGTACGATTGTATATTTTTACAATGGGTGCATGGGCAGAACTTGAAACCGGACGGCGTCCTGTTAGCCTCGGCGGCATCGAGAAACGTCCTAAGGCCATCACGGAACGCCTGAGCGTGGGGGTCCCCGTACATCCATTGTCTATTCATCTGCATTATTAACCAATAACAAATATACAATACAATTTAAAGATAAAAAAATTTAATATATAAATAAATACAAATTATAATATATATTCCATTATATAAATAAATTTCTAAAACTACATTACTATATTCATTAAATATAACATTACTATAAGCCTTATAAGATTTATAAGATTTTCTAGCATTTTATATTGATTTTCTAGTAATTTATAAGATTTTCTATTAATTTATAAGATTTTCTAGCATTTTATATTGATTTTCTAGTAATTTATAAGATTTTCTAGTAATTTATAAGATTTTCTAGTAATTTATAAGATTTTCTATTAATTTATAAGATTTTCTAGCATTTTATTTTGATTTTCTAGTAATTTCTAAAACTACATTACTATAAGCCTTATAACTATTCACAAGTCATACAAAACAAAATACTAACTAGCTTGCCTTCTCTCTATTTAAAACACAACATGAATACTCTCTCCACCATGAACTCAAGCTCTCTCCTCTCTCTCCTCCAAGAACACAAGCTCTCTCTAGCTAGCTTTACTTTGATTCACAAATCCCTCTATTTCTAAATCATAGAAGGATTACAAGCTAAATAAAATATTAGAGAATGAAAGAGTGTACCTTGCAGTGCTCCTTAGATGAGTAGAATCTTCACAAATTTTGAAAAAAATTTGGGCAGCACCTCCCCTCCCACGACCGAGCAGCATGAACACAGCGCCTAAGTGTTCAGCTGGCTCGGGCGAGGGAGGAAGGAGGTGCTATATACAAAACACATTAGCACCGGGTCGTGGCAAGACCCGGTGCTAATGTGCACCCTTTAGCACCGGGTGCAGCCAACAACCGGTGCGAAATGGCCTCGGCACATTAGCACCGGTTGCTGGCTGCACCCGGTGCTAAAGGGGGCGCATTAGCACCGGGTCTTGCCACGACCCGGTGCTAATGTGTCTGCCCTGACACATCCACGCGCCGCCCCCGCTCCTAGCCATTGAACCCGGTGCTGAAGCCCCATTAGCACCGGGTCCAAAAATGGCCGAGGCGGAGGAGGCGGGCGAATGTGAAGGATTCTGGTAGTGCGTGTTTCGATCACGTCCTACCGTGGAATTCGTGGATATATTTATTTTGCGGTTCCCTTTCTAAATCCAGTGAATGACGAAACCATATCAAGCTAGAGTTTTTTTTTTTAAGTAAAGGTCATACAAACTACGGAGTAGAACATATATGTGTACAAATTTGTATGACCTCGTGTATGATCCATTTTAAGTACAAGTATATTGTATAAATTTTGGACACAAAATTTAAACATGATTTAATAACTAGTTGTAGATCAAAATTGTAAATTTTGAATTTTCTTTTATCAAAATATGTCTACCATTTCCGAAGGATCGAGTTGGTACCTAGTAAGTAGATGGTTACTGTTACAATAATGAACTCTCAGATTAAGTGTCACACCCGGTTTTAAAGGCAAAACCAGATGCATCTCATATGTGCGCCTAGATCAGTTTACACACATATGGTAGACGTCACAAGTGAATATCCATAACCATGCATAACGAAAGAGTATTAAAGTGCATTTATTACAATCTCAGAGTTGACACAAATGTCATAGCGGAAGACTTAAATAAACGTTCATCTAACGAAGCAAAAGTGACTCCAACTCCACAGGCGTTGACTGGGGGAGACTCGCCTAGAACTCCTCAAAATCAGCAGTGAAATCCTCAAAATTCTCCCAATCTGAGCAGCATTCCGGGTGTGGTCGATGCAATATAAATAAACAACAAGCGTGAGTACATGCCGTACTCAGCAAATTTTGGAAATAAATGACATGCAAGGCTTTATAAAGTGTGTAGCTGAAAGGCTAGCTGCATTTAGCACTTTTAGTTGGTCAAGTTTTATTAAGCAACTATTTACTAGAAAATATAAGTATATACCAACCACAATTAAATAAATGACATAACCCAACAAATTCTGGTAACCACAGTTTAGGTCATATTCAAGTAAAATTATCATGTAAGGGTCTAGGCCGCTCTTGACCGTGAGCACGGCTGTTATATCAGTTTTACACTCTGCAGAGGTTGTACACTTTCACCATAAGCCGTGATTCCCATTGCCGAAGCATGCACCCGTCCCACACCACGTGGACCGAATACTGAGTTTCACTATGAGACCTTTACAAAAGCACTCTAATAAATGATAGCCCGCTAAGGTTTCCGGTTCAGAAGCAAAGCATAACCCTCCCTAATGAGGTCTGTCTCTTACCAAAGCCCACAGCTCAAGAGGACCGAGCTATACCCCGTCAACCGCCGCCCCCCATGCCCCTTCCGAGTAAAGCTAACATAAACTAGAGCACCTAATTAGTCAGTCAAAGCCAGAGCCACATGACACTCATGGTTGTACTGTTTTCCTGGGTGGTTCTCTATGTTCCAATTAAAAGATGTGATCTTATCCATTAATTGATTAAAATGTAGTAATGGAACATAGAGTAGGGGTTCATTATACCAATCCGAGTTGAGCAAGCTAAGCATCATCTACCATCAAAATTAATTAAGTACCCCAAGCTGCAAGGTATGGTAAAGGAGACTAGGAAATCCTTAATGGGACCCAAAAATATTATTGCAAGCGATAAATAACAGTGTAATTAAAATGCATGTCATTCAGGTACAAACGGGTATGATCAAGGAATACTTGCCTTCTTCCCAACCCTGCTGCTGCTCAAAGTCTTCAACGACAGGATCTTCAAACACTTCCTCGAACGACGCGTTTCCTATACGCAGCACACGAACACATACAAAGAAACAATACAATAAATAAGAAACAGTACACCAAACAATTCCAACAGAAGAAAACAACAGCACAAAACTAATCTACGCGTCACCACGAACGCGTGAGCATGAGAAACACTGAAATTGGAGCTAAAACGCAAAAGATATGGCTTTTCTAAGGTTCAGGGACTTGCTGGCAAAGTTTTAAAAGTTCCAGGGGCTTAACTGCGAAAATCTGAGGGCTAAAACATAATTTTGTATTAAACTACGAGGGTTTTCATGTAAAAAGACAAAACTTGGACCTCGGGCGCAATTTTAAAACTTGCAGGGGCTAAACCGAAAGAAAAGGACTTAATTTGAAATGTTTTTGAACTGGCTAGGACCGCGGGTTGATTTTCAAAAACTTGGAGGGCCTTTTTGCAAAATTTCCACGGTCAGCCGGAGTTGACCGGTACGCGGCTGGTTTGACTCGGGGCTCAGGTGGTCCTCGGCCGTTGGATCCGGATCGGTCGGTCACGATTGGATCGGCGGGGAAGAGTCGCCGGCGGGGAAAGTCGAGCGGTGGCGCCGCTGGAGAACACGGCGGCGCATCGCCGGCGCTTCACGAAATCTCGCCTCGGGCCACCAAACGCGACAGGGCTTGGCCGAGGAGAGAGAGGGAAAGATGGCGAGTTCACCTGACCGGAGCAAGTTGAGGGAGGAGCTTTGCAGGCGGCCGGTTGACGATGAATGGCGGCGGCGGCGCTGTGAGATCGACGGCGAGCGATTTCGCTAGACACGACGGGAGGAACCAAGCACGAGCAGCACAGGGAGCATCCTCACCTCGAGACGACGGCTGTCGCGGGGCCTAGCGGAGCCTGGGTGCGCCGGAGCGCGGAATCGACGGCGGCGGCGGAGCTTCGAAGGCGGCGGCTAGGGTTTGCGGGCTCGGTTGGCGACGCGCGGGGAGAGCGGAGAGGTTAGGGCGGCGGCGGCCTTTATAGGCGCGGGGACGGCTCGGGCCCACGCCTTGGCATGCGTGCCACGGAGACGGCGCGGAGTGTAACAACCCTAAATTTCCTATAGGTTTGTTGAGTGCAAAAATTCGAATTTAAAAATTTTTGGTGAAATTGTGTGCATGCAACAAACATATAAGAGTGTCTTCTTTTTGCTCCCTAAATTCCTAGGCAAATTAAATTTAAATTTAAAATCAATTTGAAGTGCTAAGGATGAAATAGTGTGATTTGGATTTATTTGGATTTATTTGGATTTTTGGTTGGTTTGAATTCAAATTCTAGATTTGAATTCAAACTCTAATTGACTAAACTAAATTCCAAATCTCATTCCTGTTCGTGGGCCGAAATCTCGTAACAAAAGTCCATCTTTCCACCTTTAACTCCTTTTGCGATCCAACCGACCAGCCGGCCTGCTCGGCCTTTCGGCCCAGCTCGGCCCAACCATTCACCCCCGCCGCGTCGCCCTTCTCTCTCTGGCGGGTGGACCCGGGCTGTCAGCCCATCCCTCCGCGTCCGCGCCGCGTCGCCCGTCTCCTCTCGCTGACGCGTGGGCCGCGCCACTATTCCCCTTTCTTCCTCCTTCCTTCTTCTCTCTCTGCCCCGGCGAAAAGCTGAGCGCCGCGCCGCCCGTGACCTCCAACCACCCGAGCTGTGCGGCCCGACGCGATTGCGCCGCGTGTCCGCGTGCGCTCGAGCCACCCAATCTCGCCGTCCGTGCCCAGGAAACCCTAGCGCCTATCCCCTATTTAACCCACCGCCGGCCGTCTTCTTCCCCAAGCCGCGCCGCCCCTCGGGGGTACTCCTGATCCAATTCGCGTGGGGGTGAGGTGCAAGGAGTGGTGGGGAAGAGATTGAGCGGGAGCAGGAGCAAGGAGAAGAGCCGGAGCGCCTTCCCCGCGTCGACGCCGAGCACCGAAGCGCCGCCATCCGTGGACTCGCCGACGGGGAGCCGGACCTGGGACGGGAGCAGGCGCACGAGCATCGCCGAACCGCGACGAGTCTACCCCGAGCTGCAGCGATCGACTACTAGCCCTAGGTGAGCTAACCACGGAGCCCCTTCCTTCTTCCCCAATTCCGGCCGATCTTCGCTGCTGCCGCCGCTTGCTAGCCTTCTGTGAACCGGCCATCGAGCCGTGTATCTTCTGCAGGGACCCCTCGAGCCGCTGCAGCCGTTCGCAACCGCCGCCGCCTTAGCCTTGACCCTGGCCGCCATGCTGTCGCCGCGCACCGAGCGAGCTCGGGCCGCGCGAGCGCCATGGCCGCGGCGCGGTCAAGCCCATGGCTTGAACTGCGCGCGCGCGAGCCAAACCCACTCACGCACACACGAACCACCTAGCGTCGAAGCTCGTGCACGACCCTCGCACGTCAGAAGTCCCTGGCCTGTGCGTCGCCACGGAGCCGGCTCGCCGGAGCACCCGTGCCGCCGCCGTCGCACGTCGGGAGCCCTAGCCAAACCCTAACCTAGCCCCTTTTCACCCCGACCGTGACCGCCGAACCCTAGCCATGCTGTTCCGACCATCCTTGACCCAAGCCAAGGCTTTTCCGGCGAGATCCGCCGTCGACCATCGCCGCCGGCGCGTTCCAGAGCGCGTCGCGTCGCGCCGTGGCGAAGCCACACGCGAGACTACACCAAGATGCCACACAGCCATGCACAGAAGATCCCGGTCGGCCACAGTTCGATCCCATGCACCCGGCTCACGTGGACCCATCTCACGGTGCACCGTGGACTCAGTCCGCCAGACCAGATCCAGCAGCCGCCCCTTCGTGGGCCGAATCTCGCAAGTTAAGTCTGTTTAACCACCTTGAACTCTTCCGGCCCAATCGCTTTCGGCCCAATTCCAGCCCAGCCATCGTTTATTCTTTTTCTTTTTCTTTTAACAGCGCTGACGTATGGGACCCACCTGTCATACTCTGCGAGTCACTGACACATGGGGCCCACTGACCAGAGTTGACCCGCTGACCGTTGACCGTTGACCCCGTTGACCGTTGACCGGTCAACGCTGACGTCAGCAGGGCCCACTGCTGACGTCATCCTAGGCGGACCCCACTGCTGACGTCAGCATGACGTCATGCTGACGTCAGCAGGCTAATTATTTGTCTGTTTTCTTTTTCGGAAATTATTTAATATTTTCAGAAAATGATTTAAACTTCGAAAATTAATAATAAATCAACCGTAGCTCAGAAAAATATGAAACCAGTTTCTATATTTTTCTAAAATCATGATCTACACGTTAGTGTAGAGTTTGGTGTTATTTGGGTCTTCTTTCGTCGCTGTTTTAGTGTTTCTTTGCTAGTAGTTGCGTCTTATTTTTCTTTCCGCGCCCTTAGGAGCTCCGGAGAGTCAGGAGGAGCCGGACTACTTCAACAACTGCTTTGACGAGGACGAAGACCTTTGCCCAGGTTCACGCCCGACCATTCTCTGAAATGCCTATTAGACATGCAAACTAGAATGCTAGCGCTTTACTTTACTCGAATGATAAACCTGCATTGCCTTTGTTATTATCCTGTTACCTTGCTACCTACTACTCACTTTATAAAAATGCTATGCTATGCATGTGTTGGGTTGGTTGTGATTGATCCTCTTGGCGTGAGTTGTGGGTGGTTTGGGAGGAGTAGTGCATCTAGGCGGTGTAAGCGAGTAAATAACAACTCGATCGTTGATCGAGGTGCTGAGGGGCTGCACTCGGGCAGTCCCTATGGGGTACCTGTTGCGGGTACATGGTTACTGGTTACTTGGGGTTGGTACTCGGTGAGTACCTGAGGAGTTTGGGCGGCAATACCTGTTATGGGTGCCGATTGCGGACCGTTGCGGCGGATCGCTTGTGTTGCAGATACTCGCTTTACCGAACAATTAAGGACCGAGTCGTGCCCCCACTTTGGACTTGGGAATTACCGTGCTCACCATCTACCCAGTATGGGGAGGGTTCCAGCAAGCCTACTCTAGTACGGCGCCAAGACTGTAGGAGAATCGAGTTTGATATGTGTAGGGGGGATTCGTTGCGGCGTAATCTCCCTGATTTACCACGGCCCCCGACTGGCCCCGGTGGGAAGGTTTCACGACCCTGGGGCAGATGTTAGATCGGATGTTTCCCGAGCCCAAGGAGACAGGATTGGTGCCGTTACTGTTTAGGGTCTTTGCTGTGGACTGTGTCTCAGGTTGGTTGCGGACTAGCCTTGCAGCCCGGATGGATTCCTGGAGTGCCACCTCTGCAGAGTGTAAACTATACGTATAGCCGTGTCCACGGTTACGGACGACCCATTTCTGAGAAGCCCCGGCTAGCATGGGAATCTGCTTTCTTACCTCATCCTTGATTTGGGTTATGAGAGATTGGTCCAGCTGAGGCTGTTGAGACGAGGTGGGGAGGGAGCTCACCGAGTCGACTAGTGAGTGAAAGGTGTTGGTGGATAATGATTTGCGGGAACCTGCCGTGGCAGGACGAGCCCGATGGGGAAATGTGAGGCTGATGGTTGGTTTTGGGGAGCGGATGGCTGTATGTGTGTGAGCAGGAGTTGGTGATGAGATGAAATTGGGTTATTGATGCTGCTTGCATAAGAAAACCCTGACTCAAATCTTAATTATTTCTGTATCCTTAGAATAGTCCACTTTAAAGCTTGCATCATATTATGGTTGGTGACGTGGACCTGTCCCATTTCCTTGGGGACAGACTTTGGGTTCCCAGGTGAAGACCCCGACCACGAGTTCAACCAGGACGGGTGGTACGACTGAAGGGAGCGCGCTACGCTCAAGGATGCCTATGGAGGAGTGGTCCCTGTTGTTCTAGCTACCGCTGCGCAGATGTTTCCTATTGTCGATTTAGCCCAGAGGGCTTGTACCAGACGCTTTGTCTTTATATGAGTCATGTAATGAATCTTTTATCGTTGTATGGATGTGATATTCGACTGAGATGAGTTCTGTACGAGATAGCTGCTATTCCTGGGACTATCTCAAGGGTACAGGGAGTCGGGTTCTCGTCGGTGAGAATCCGGTTCGTCACACGGAGGCGGCGCGGCCGAGCCAGGTCGGACTCGAGCTCGAGTCCGGCTCGGGGACGACGACCCTTACAGGCGGGCCCCGCCTGTCAGCGACGCGGGGGAGAGGGAGAAGGGAAGCGGGCCGGCGCGGGAGACTTGGGCCGGAAGAGGACTTGGGCCGGGGAAAAAAACTTGGGCCGGCTCGGGAGAGAAGAGAAGTAGAGGGGGGCAAAGCCGAGCTGGGCCAAGAGTTGGAGGGGCAAAAAATGAACTCGACAGAAAACAACTATTCTAAACACCAAACAAATTCAAATTAAATTTGAATTTAAACAAAATTTAAATTCCAACTTAATTGAACAGCAAGCAAAAGACAAATGCAACAGCATGAATGCATCAACAACTTATTTTTTACTAAGATCATTTAATATGATATTTAAATTGATAAAAGGCTAGAAATTCCAATTAAATTGTAGAAAATTTATTTAAGCCTTAATAAATCCTAGAAAAATTCAGAGAGTTGCTACAATTTAATTGTGATGAATTTTAGGGTGTTACATTAAGATTTCTAGCTCACAGTATCTATTAAAATTTACTTACTCTCTAATGAAAATTTTAACTTTCCATGTTGCAATGTGTAAAGGAATGGACGAATGGTCATCAAGGTAAAAGGTACGTACTCCGTATATGTGAATACACTCCTGTGTATATAAAAGAAGAAAATCAAGCATGGGAAAGAGGAGAAGGAGCCCGATCAATTATTGTCAGTTCAATGGTTTACACCTTTGTTGACCTCTCTTGGCTCTGAACCGCCCAACCGACGTGGAAGAACACACACCAAATGCTAGCTGAGGTGTCTGCGTCATGTCACAAACACTGCATCTATACCATGCAAGAAGAAATCAAAATGCCGCTGCAAATTTGTGAGATTCGATCGAGGGGACTCCCCGTGTCCACGACAGTGACTCAAAATCGAAACAATTCATTCATGTGGACACGTTGTAGTAGCGTGTCAGTCTATGCGTGGTTGATGGTAGTTTGCTAGCATGTGGAGACGTCGTAGTCGTGTTTCGATCACGTCCTACCGTGGAACTCGTGGATATATTTATTTTGCGGTTCCCTTTCTAAATCCGGTGAATGACGAAACCATATCAAGCTAGAGTTTTTTTTTAAAGTAAAGGTCATACAAACTACGGAGTAGAACATATATGTGTACAAATTTGTATGACCTCGTGTATGATCCATTTTAAGTACAAGTATATTGTATAAATTTTGGACACAAAATTTAAACATGATTTAATAACTAGTTGTAGATCAAAATTGTAAATTTTGAATTTTCTTTTATCAAAATATGTCTACCATTTCCGAAGGATCGAGTTGGTGCCTAGTAAGTAGATGGTTACTGTTACAATAATGAACTCTCAGATTAAGATTTCTAGCTCACAGTATCTATTAAAATTTACTTACTCTCTAATGAAAATTTTAACTTTCCATGTTGCAATGTGTAAAGGAATGGACGAATGGTCATCAAGGTAAAAGGTATGTACTCCGTATATGCGAATACACTCCTGTGTATATAAAAGAAGAAAATCAAGCATGGGAAAGAGGAGAAGGAGCCCAATCAATTATTGTCAGTTCAATGGTTTACACCTTTGTTGACCTCTCTTGGCTCTGAACCGCCCAACCGACGTGGAAGAACACACACCAAATGCTAGCTGAGGTGTCCGCGTCATGTCACAAACACTGCATCTATACCATGCAAGAAGAAATCAAAATGCCGCTGCAAATTTGTGAGATCCGATGGGACTCCCGGTGCCCTGAACAGTGACTCGAAATGGAAACAAAATTCAATCATGTGAAGACGCCGTAGCCCTTGTTTAGGCCTTGTTTACATCCCAAATTCTACCCCCAAAGTTCACTATGCAAAAAGAAGATTTTCATCACATCAAAATGTCATAACTTGCATGGAGTACTAAATGTAGATGAAATCAAAAATTAATTGCACAGTTTTGTTATACTTTACGAGACGAACATTTTGAGCCTAATTAATCAATTTTTGGATAATTTTTCACACATACAAACGAAATGCTACAGTGACGCAATGATTACGAAGTGACATCATACCCCAAAATTTAGCCCTCCAAATTTGGAATCTAAACGAGGCCTTAGATTCCAAATTCCAACCCCAAAGTTCACTATGCAAAAAGAAGATTCCCATCACATCAAAATGTCATAACATGCATGGAGTACTAAATGTAGATGAAATAAAAAACTAGTTGCACATTTTTGTTGTTGTAACACCCTAAAATTCATCACAATTAAATTATAGCAACTCTCTGAAATTTTCTAGGATTTATTAAGGCTTAAATAAATTTTCTAGGATTTAATTGGAATTTTTAGCCTTTTATCAATTTAAATACCATATTAAATAATTGTTTTAGTCAAAATAAGTTTTTGTTGCATTCATGCTGTTGCATATATTTTCGGTTGCTAGTAAATCAAGTTGGAATTTAAATTCTGTTGAAATTCGAATTTGATTTGCTTTTGTTTGAGTTATAGAAAAGTTAAATAGGCTGAGTTTAGTTTTGGCCCCTGAACTCTCAGCTAGGTTCGCTTTTGCTCCTTAGACTTTTCTTCTCCGCTCGCTTTCCCTCCCCGCTCGGCCTGCTTTCTCTTCCGAGCCGCCTGCGCTTCTTTCCCGGCCCAGCTAAGTTTCCCCGACCCATTTCCTTCGCGCGGCCCACTCCATTTCTCTCTCTCTCGAGTCGCTGACTGGCGGGCCCCGCATGTCAGGACCGTCGTCCCCGACAGGGACTCTTCCCCGAGTCCGAGCGCCGCCGCACCCGACTCCGGCCGGGGCACGCACGCCAAGGCGTGGGCCCGAGCCCCCACCCCGCACCTATAAATCCGCCGCCGCCGTTGCCTTCCCCTCTAATCGAAGCAAACCGAGCCGCAAGCCCTACCCGAGCCGCGCCACCGCCCGTTTCTCCGCCGGCCGCCGTCGTCCGTCGCTGTCGCGAGCCAAATCTCGCCGAGTTTGCCTCTGGTGAGTTCGCCGTCACCTTCTCATCCTTTCCGTCTGCTCCTAGTCGCGAATTTCAGCTCTAGCTCCGTGTTCGCGTGTTCACCCGAGAGCTCCGTCGAGATCCATGGCGCCGCCGTCGTGGTCCGTCGTCGGTGTGCATCCCTAGCCGTCTAGAGCCGCCCTGATGAACTCGTCGTGGTTCAGCGAGTCCGGGGCACCTGATCTCGCCCCAAACTGAGTTCCGTAGCCTTATATCGATCTCACTCCGGCGAAGCGCCGCCGCGGAAGAGAGCGGCGCCGCCGTCCCGGTCGTCGCCGTCGTTGGCCGAGAGCCCGATCTGCCCCTGGCCGTCCGATCGTGATCCAACGGCTCGCGTTAGATCGAGCGCTGAGTCAAACCGACCGCGTACCGGTCAGCGCTGCCAGTTTTGCAAAAGAGCCCTTGATGTTTTTTGAAATCAACCCGCAGTCCATCCTAGTTCAAAAATAATTATAGATAGGTCATGTTTTCTTTCGTTTTAGCCCCTGCAAGTTTTAAAATAGCACCCGCAGTCCAGCCCCTGTTATTTTATGGTTTAGCCCTCGTAGTTTTATACAAAATTATGTTTTAGCCCTCGGATTTTCGCAGTTAAGCCCCTGGAACTTTTAAAACTTTGCCAGCAAGTCCCTGAACCTTAGAAAAGTCATATCTTTTGCGTTTTAACTCCGATTTTAGTGATTCTCGCGCTCACGCGTTCGTTGTGACGCGTAGATTAGTTTTGTGCCGCTGTTTTGATCTGTTGGAATTGTTTGGTATACTGTTTCTTATTTATTGTATTATTTCTCTGCATGTGAATGTGTGATGCGATTAGGAAACGACCAGTTCGAGGATTTCTCTGAAGAACCAACGGTTGGAGAAGGATTTGAGCAGCAACAGAGTTGGGAAGAAGGCAAGTGTATTATGTCATGCAAATGTCCTAATAACTATTAATTTCACCACCCGTGCATGTGTCTTAATTTGATGGGTTCCTATTTAAGGATTTGCCTAGCCACTATATTTTTCCTGTCCCTGAAACTGGGTTATTTAATTAATTTTGATGGTAGATGATGCTTAGCTTGCTCAACTGAGATTGGTTAAATGAACCCCTACTCTATGTTCCATATACTCTTTTAATCAATTAATTGGCAAGATCATATCTTTTTAATTGGAACATGGAGAACCACCCAGGAAAACAGTACAACCATGAGTGCCATGTGGCTCTGGCTTTGACTGACTAATTAGGTGCTCTAGTTTTTGGTAGCTTTACTCGAAAGGGGCATGGGGGCGGCGGTTGACGGAGTATAGCTCGGTCCTCTTGTGCTGTGGGCTTTGGTAAGAGACAGACCTCATTAGGGAGGGTTATGCTTTGCTTCTGAACCGGAAACCTTAGCGGGCTTTCATTTATTAGAGTGCTTTTGTAAAGGTCTCATAGTGAAACTCAGTATTCGGTCCACGTGGTGTGGGACAGGTGCATGCTTCAGCAATGGGAATCACGGCTTATGGTGAAAGTGTACAACCTCTGCAGAGTGTAAAACTGTTATAACAGTCATGCTCACGGTCAAGAGCGGCCTGGACCCTTACATGATAATCATACTTGAACATGGATTAAATTGTGGTTACTTGATTATGTTGGGATTATGACATTCATTAATTTATGGGTGGTATATACTTTCATTTGCTAGTAAATAGTTGCTTAATAAAACTTGACCGACTAAAAATGCTTACTGCAGTATTGTCAGCTAGCCTTTTTGCCCCAGCCTTGTATGTTATATTACATTTGCTGAGTACGTCATGTGCTCATGCTTGTTTTCTTTCTTTTATTGCATCAACTACACCCGGAATGCTGCTTAGATTGTGAGAATTTTGAGGATTTTACTGCTGATTTTGAGGAGTTCTAGGCGAGTCTCCCACAGTCAATGCCTGTGGAGTTGGAGTCACTTTTGCTTCGTTAGATGAACGTTTATTTAAGTCTTCCGCTATGACATTTGTGTCAACTCTGAGATTGTAATAAATACACTTTAATACTCTTTCGTTATGCATGGTTATGGATATTCACTTGTGACGTCTACCATATGTGTGTAAACTGATCCTGGCGCACATATGAGATGTATCTGGTTTTGCCTTTAAAACTGGGTGTGACAGTTGTACTCTACGATACGAACATTTTGAGCCTAATTAATCAATTTTTAGATAATTTTTCGCACATACAAACGAAATGCTACAGTGACGCAATGATTACGAAGTGACACTGTACTCCCAAATTTACCCCCAAATTTGGGATCTAAACAGGCCGTAGTCGATCTCTACGTGGGTTGATGTGCCACCAATCACTATGTGCACAACGCTTATGGCCAGCACTCAGGTAGCTTGTCCTTGTGACTCCATGTCGTTCGTGTCACGCTCTGCCGTGGAACTCGCGTATGTGCTTGTTTTGGGGTTCTCTCCGTGTGGATCCATTTTAAATACAAATATTTAACATGATTTGACTAGTTGTTGATCAAAATTTATAAAGTTTGATTTTTTAATCAAAATATGCGTATTATCTCTGAAGGTTACTGTTACAATAATGAACTCTTGGATTAAGGTTTTCGGCTCACTATATCTGTTAAACTACTTTCTTTTTGAGGAACCAGACACTTTTAAATTTGATAGAATTTATATAAAATAGTATAAAGATTAAATATAGAATATGTTTTCATATACTATTTATTTGGAGACATAAATGTTGGCATCTTTTAGATAAATTTTGTAAAATTTAAAATTGTTTGGCTTTCGGAAAATGAGAGTCGTATTCTTTTTTGGGACAGAGCGAGTAAAGTTTACTCCTCTCTAATAAAATTTTGAACTTTCCAGATTGCAATGCATAATGAATAGATGAATGGTCGTCAAGGTAAACTGTATGCTTGTCTCCGCCAATACCCTCCCATATCTATCTATTCTATCCGTACTATAAAGATACAAAACTTTCGACAGCCAACAGACTTACTAGTCATTGAAACATTATCCCTCCTACGACCCACCTGTCACGCTATTTTTTTCGTCAAACCACGCTTGATGAAACAGTCTGAATCCAGAACTACTCATCGTCAAAATATACAGGAACCAAATATGACATGCTCTATGAAGCATGAATCCATGACTCCTCATCGTCGAAACAACAGCGACGTAACGGCCTAGCATGCGCGGGCATTGCTCGTACTGTATATAAAAGAAAAAATTATGCATGGGAAGAGAGGGCGGACTGGCGGAGCCCAATCAATTAGGCCAACCCAACTCAACCAGGCCTAGCCCAGTATGGCTTGCATTCGAACCTAGGAGATATGATATAGATTCAGCCCAATTGGAAGGAGCACAACCAGTTTGCAAGAGGTGTGTTGGATACTTGGATGCATAAACTGAGCTTCGGCGCGGATGCGTTCGCACCAAGGTCACTCTCAACCCCTCCATAGAACTTTTTGCTTGCGTAGGATGGTTTCCATAACATTAATTAGGCTGTCACATAGAACTTTTTGCTTGTGTGGCACTATATTAAATAAGAGAGAGTGAAAAGAGGAAGAAACTAGGTCTCATGCAAGACCCAGTATCGACACGAGAACCTATGCATAGGACACTACTAAAGTTTGCATTGGGAGAGGATAGTGTCTTCATGATAGAAAAAGAACAAGCATGATTGGTAGAGAGAAAAAATGATGAATTTATTAAGAGTAAAGTGCATGGGCGGTCCTCAAACTTGTGCTGTTGTGTCATACCGGTCCACGAACTCACAAAGTGTGTCACTGAGGTCCCTAATCGCTATTCGGTCTCACTACAGGTCCAAATGGGTCTAGACCCATGACTCGCGACGACATGGCATACTTACGTGGCACTCGTCTCCCTGCTGGTGCTCGGCGGCGCTGCTCCTCCCCCCGGTGCCGGTGGAGCAGGAGCCCTGCGCTCCGTCTCCCGGCACCTCTCCGGCACAAGCTCGGGGCTGCCGCCTCCGTTTCCTTCCCACACGCGCTGCCTCCATCGCCGGTGGCACCGAGTCCGGGGTCCTCCACACGATGGTGCGGAGCTAGGATCTAGGAGGCGCCGACCCTCCACCAAGGAGGACCCCGCCCGCGAGCCGGCGTGGGCCTTCCTCGCGCTCGACGGATACCCTCCTGAGATCCGACGCGACCAAGCCAGGCCGCCGTAGGAGTAGTTGCCATGTCATCCGTCCGCGCTAGCATGCCACGCCGGCACTAATCCCTCATTTGCACCCGATTGGATGGTTAATGAGACCCAAACAAAGATTAGGGACCATAACGGCACGATTTGTGAGTTTGTGGACCGGCATGACACAACAGCGCAAATTCGAGGACCGCTCGCGCATTTTACTCATTTATTAATGATCCATCCTAAGAAATCATGGGTTGGAGAATGTAGTGTCTAAGGTGATGTCTTGCTAACATGGCAGCATGGACACTACCTATAGACATGATGAGCTGGGACTGCCCTAAGCCTCTTAAACTCACTGCAAATTTATTTGCTTTGAATTTAGAAACTACTCTATATTTGTAAAAATTACACGGGCATGTCGTAACTGAATCAAACACAACAGCAGAGCTGGTTTTCAAGGAGTTCAATAGAAATTCTAATCAAATGCTAGTGAAATTTCAAGCTAGCAATATCTATATGTTATTATAAATAAAATATAAAATTTAGTCCACGAAAAACTCTCTAAAACCCACAAAGCCCCTTTCCTCTTCCTCGCACACTCTCGTCCCCTCCTCCCCTACCAGATCGCGCTCACGCCAATCTAGCTAGGGTTTCGCCTCGCCTTGCTCCTCCCCCTCGCCGGCGAGGCCGCCAATCTCGGCCAAGCGATGAAGCTCGCGGGGCTCAAGTCGGTGGACGGCGCCCACGAGGAGTCCATCTGGGCGGCGGCGTGGGCGCCGGCCGCCGACCACCGCCCCACGGCGGTGCTCCTCACGGGCGCGCTCGACGAGACCGTCCGCGCCTGGCGCCCCGACGACCTCGCCGCCGCGGGACCCCCCGCCGGGGGCCACGCCCTCGGGGTCGTCTCCCTCGCCGCGCACCCCGCGGGCGCGCTCGCCGCCGCCGTGTCGCTTGATAGCTTCGTCCGCGTCTTCGACGTCGACTCGGGGGCATCCGTCGCCACGCTCGAGGCGCCGCCGTCCGAGGTCTGGGGCGTCCAGTTCCACCCCAAGGTGAGCGCGCCTGGCCCATCCCCCAAGTCAGGGCTCGAGATTTTTGGGCCAAAACGACTGCTTTCTTGCAATATTTTCTGTGATAATGCTAGAAGGTTCGATGTGAGAACGCGCTAAACGAGTGGGATTTTAGTGGGATGTGCGGTAATTCTAGTTAATTTGGGCATAGACTGCTGCAAAAATGCTGTTCTGGGTTGGATTTTGTGGTTTCAAGTTTGATCGTTGTTCTTGTGCTAATTGTTACTGGTGTACTAGACAGTGAAGATTGAAGATGCATTGAGTAATCCTCAGATGACCTGGTTGATTCTGTAGGTTGCGTCGTAGAGTGCCATGAGAAAAATGTGGGTTTGTTTTGATGACAGCTAGTGTTTTGCATAGTTAAAGGGGAAAACCCTGCATCTGAATAGGTTCCCTTCTGGTTAATTCAAGCACCGTCCTGGTTTTGATTTTGTGAAAAATTGAGTATTCCTCAGATGGTATAGTCAATTTTGTTGGATTAAGTGAGAAATGCTTTGAGAAAAATGTGGCCTTTGCAATGAGGACATGCGGATTTTTGTGTAGTTAACCTAAAAGGTTGAAGAAATATCCCACATGATTAGTTTTCTATCTTTTTGAACCCACCGTTGATGCTTTGCTTATGTCAGATCTATGGTTAGTACATGAGGAAGGCAAATCTGTGCTGCACCTCCAGTTACCTGTTTGCTGCTTCATGCAGAACAGGTCTGACCTTTAAGTGGTTGCTGCTCATTATCCTGCATCTGCCACTTGACCCTGTCTCTGTGCTTTTATGATCACCTCTTTTGACTGTTGATTCTGCATCATTGTTTCAGACAATCGTGCAAAAGCTCTAAATATTTATTCATGTTGTTGCAAAGCTTCTGCAGCCCTTATGTGCTTTAGAATTTGATGACGATGCTTTGTCAAGTTTTCATAATACTTCTCTTTGAGAAATCAGTTCTCACTATTTTCAATACCATCAGTACATTCTGGTGATGGATGTTCCATAATTGCTGGGGTGAATTTAATTTACAAGCTCAGTTCTTGTGGACTGTTTCAAAGCCTTCATTGTGTTGAATAAAGCTTTGGTCAAATACTTTTAATTTTTATTTGTTACGGGATTGATCTAATTCTTTTGCGGATCTGGACTGTATGCCAATACTGCTAGAAAAATTGATTTGACAGTTAAGCTGGGCATTGTTTTCTAGATTTGATTCACCTTGCAACATTCTAGATCATGCTGGATCTTGTGACGTAATAATGACTTGTCTCAACCCTGTTGTAGCTTGCAATCAAATCCTATATTTCCAGTACTTATTATTCTTGCCATCCTGCATATTGATAGGACATGTTCATGTCAAACCTGGTTTAAGATTTCTTGGGCGGTATGTAGGTTCACATGAGTTTGCTCTTTACTCAGTTTTACATTATCAGTGGCCATTCATTCAATCTTTTTCAGTGTCTCAATCAGTGTTATTAGAGTATATTAATTAACATACTCTGTTTTTTCTAAAAGTTAGACTGCTGATATGGCATGTTCTTTGTAGTTACAGTTTTAGGTAGCACAGATGATGTGAAAGACTAAATGAATTGTCCTGCTTCCCATATTGTCAAATTGAGTATATTAATTAACATACTGTGTTTTGTCTAAAACTAGACTGTTGACATGGCATTTTCTGTTGTCCTCACGAATTTTAGTTAGTTCAGCTGATGCAAAAGAAACTGAATTATCCTGCTTTCCCATTACTTCCATTTTGTCGAATTTGCTGTTCTTTCTTCAATTTAGTTATGGCAGGATGGGCTAACCGATTACGATTTCCTTTCCAGGGTAATGCTCTGGCTGCAGCTGGTGGTGGCAGTGGATCAGTGAAGCTCTGGGACACAGAGAAGTGGGAATCAATTACCAGCCTTGCTGTCCCACGTCCGGAGGGAGCTCGTCCTGACAAGACAGGCAGTGGCAAGTTTGTCCTTTCAGTTGCCTGGAGCCCTGATGGAAAGCTCTTAGCCTGTGGATCCATGGATGGCACCATTGCTGTATATGATGCAATCCGCATGAAGTTCCTTCACCATCTGGAGGGCCACCACATGCCAGTGCGGTCCATGGTGTTCTCCCCTGTGGACCCCCACGTGCTCTTCACAGCCTGCGACGACTGCCACATCCACATCTACGACGCCAAGGAGAAGACCCTCATCGGGGCCATGTCAGGCCATGCGAGCTGGGTGCTGAGCATCGACGTAAGCCCTGATGGCTTGGCGGTGGCGACGGGATCCAGTGACCGCACAGTCCGGCTCTGGGACATCAACATGAGGACCTCTGTGCAGACGATGAGCAACCACTCTGACCAGGTCTGGGCTGTGGCCTTCCGACCGCCTGGTGGGGCTGGAGTCCGTGCGGGCCGGCTCGCCAGTGCGTCTGATGATAAGAGCATCTCCCTGTATGATTACTCATAGATTTCCTGCAAGGCCTCTATTGTAGTTTGTTGGAGTCCAAGCAAAAACTCTCATTTGGCCATGAAGGTTGGAGGACCCTGTTGTACAACCCTAATCGAGTTCCTAATTGAGTTTACTTTCGTAATTGACTTAACTGTCTCGAGGTTGTTGAGTTGCATACTACTCCCGAATTTTCTGTCGGTGTTCACTTGTCGGTTTCAAGTGTATTTCTTTTAGTGGTTATTGCCAGGTGGCTGTTGCAAGACGACGACTACTAATCTTCTCCGGAGTCTGCATATTCTGTTGCTTGTGGTTAAGATGGTTTCCTTTTGCTACATTTTCCAATCTGGACACATGATTTCCCTAAAGAGCTTAAACACCATTTGTTCACAACGAGACTTTTGAGCACTGCTGCATACAAAATGTGTTTATCCTCTGCTTCATCGTCAGATAACATAGGGGGAGGTTTATGTAGTGATGATACAGAATGGCAATCTTATGAATGAATAGTACGGAATTGGAGTATGTTCTTTTCACTCGGCGAGTAGATGGGTAATTGCTACTAACATACATCGTACGTAGGGCATGTGAATTTTTCGTCCAGCTACACAGCACACCAAACAACAGCTTGTTCAGAACATTGGTGATTCTTATAAGGAATGAAAAAAAAAATCAATAGTTCCCGGATGGAGATTCCTTACCAAGCCAAGTCCATGAACCCAAATCAAATATTTATAAAGTACTCCACATTGGTATTAGATAACGTTTTGGACAAGATTTTAGTTAAACATGGAGAATAAAAATCATGAATAAATTTTAAGTCGTTGAGTTTGTAAATATAAACCATATGAATAGATTTGTCTTAAAAATATTTTATAAAAATATACATATATTATTTTTTAATAAATATTTTTTGTAAAATAAGAAGTCAAAGTTACGTT
Source organism: Echinochloa phyllopogon (assembly GCA_033239725.1). Lineage (NCBI taxonomy): Eukaryota > Viridiplantae > Streptophyta > Magnoliopsida > Poales > Poaceae > Echinochloa > Echinochloa phyllopogon. The sequence goes on from BTCW01000017.1 coordinate 52,737,506, forward strand.
TTGAAGACCGTGTCGTTGTCCTAAACATCATCTAATACCTATATGGAGGGAGTAGCAAATGACTATCAGTATAAATAAATATAATACTCCCTCCGGTATCATATTAGAAGTCGTTTAGGACGACACGGTCACTAAAGCACAACTTTGACTCCACCTTTCTATAAAAATATTTCTTGAAAAGCTATATATGTATATTTTTATGTAAGTAATTTTAAAGACCAATCTATTTATATGATTTTCATATTTCCAAACTCAACTACTTAAATATATTATTTATAATTTATATTACTAATGTTTGACTCAAACCTTGTCCAAAATAACTTTTAATACGAGTATATTATCTTTGGCAAATCTCAAGAAATATTGTATACCCCAATCCCAATAAAAGTTTAAATTTTAATTTGGTTGGGAAAAAACATTGTAACTAAATACAAATGTGAAAGTTTAAAATTTGATTTGGCTAGGGCATGCCCGGCCCAAGTAGTAGTGCAACACTTGAGCGACACATAAGGATCCAGATAGCAAGCTACCATAGGTGATCCTCCCCCACAAAAAAAAAATTAATATCATTGTGGGCACGTGTCCCACATATCAGATATTAAACTGATAAGAACATATACTACACTTGATCTTAGCCAAAAGGCCGAGAAAGGTATGAGTTGGTAAGCCTCCCAATATGCCTGTGATAATACTTGTGTTGATTTTTAGTGTATTCATTTAGTTGTTACTAGCAAATGAGTCCGTGTGTTGCTACGGATATAGACCACATGGATATATATTGAGAGATTTAACCGGTCCTGATCCATGTAGATTTCTTTCCTCTTTTCTCTCATGCTTTAATTTAATTTCAGCATATTATATTTGTACTTGGTCTCTGTAATAGACGTAATTATGAAAACAGGCACGTGAGGCCCACCTGTCGGCATTGTGAGAGGGAAGGAACAAACAATCCTTGTTGTAGTTCCTTTATTATTATTAGCAAAAAACGCACATGCGACATGCACGTTTAATAGAAAATAAGATTCTATAATAGATAGTTGACAAGAGACCGTGTTGGTTACGAACTCGACGACGATGAGTAGTTCTAGGTTCGGGCTGGTTTGAAGAAAAAAGTGGGGTCATAGGAGGGATTATGTTTCAATGACTGGTGTGTCCGTCGGACCTCGAAAGTTTTGGACCTTTATAGTATATAATCCCTCCGGTTTGGTAAAGAATGTCGTTTAGGACAGCGACACGGTCACCAAAGCACAACTTTGACTTCTCTTTTCTATAAAAATATTTCTTCAAAAGTCATATATTATATTTTTTATCAAAGTAATTTTCAAGACCAATCTATTTATATATTTTTCACATTTCCAAACTCAACGACTTAAATGTTATTCATAATTTATATTCCCAATGTTTGACTCAAACATTATCCAAAATGACTTTCTTTACCAAACCGAAGGGAGTAGAAGATTATTATTATTATTATTATTATTATTATTATTATTATTATTATTACTACTACTACTACTAGTAGTAGTAGTAGTAGAGTGCACGCGCGACACGCTCGTGTATTAGAAAAAAATTGTAAACAAGATTTTTTTTCAAATTTTATTGAATTTCACATTTTTATGTTAATAATTTCTCATCTATGTACCAACAAACATTTAAAGTTGACAAACATCTAAAGACACTGCAATTTAAACTCTGGATGAGTTACGTACGACCTTCACTGTCATCGACTCTGCAACAATCATGTTCGTATGCTACTCCATACTTAACAAACATGACAACCAAGTACGGAGTACGTAATCCCCTCTAATGAATATCTTTAGAAGTCTATTGAATCAAACTGACTTTAGCGCAGTCGAATACAGTTTGAAGTACAATACAAGTTTATGATAACAAGTTTACAACTATATGAAAATAAGCACTTTACCGTAGAACTAAAAAAATGCCCAAGTCTGCACATGAGCTCGAGGGCCTGCTCGAGGTCGGCCACGACGACCTCCGATATCGCTGGGGCCGGTTTATATATCCCCGTGCAGCCAAAGACACCGCGCCGCCGTGTTCACCACCATCTGCAGTGGCTCGAGCTGCCACGCGGCCGTCGGCTCAGGCGTTGGCCGCCGATCGAGCATGTCCACCAGCCTCCTGGTCCGGATGCTCAGCAGCGCGAACGACACCAATGTCATGGGAGCCACGATCCTGCTCGCCTCGTCCTAGACGGTCACTGCCAATGGCTTCCCGATGAGCGCTTCCAACATCACCACGCCGAGGCTATACACATTGCTCACCGGCCGTATCCGCCCCGTACTGAGGAGCTCCGGGTTGGCGTACCCGCGTGCGGCGGGGCCGGCGAAGGCAGCGAGGTCGACGAGCAGGGAGAGTCCACCCCGGTGGCGTGCCACACCGCCAAGCGCAACGCCCAGGTTGGGGCGGAGTCCAGGAGGATGCTGGAGGAGGTGTCGCCGCCATGGATGACGAGCGACACGGCGCGGCGGTGCAGGTGCTCCACGCCTAGGGCTGGACAAAATGCTCGAAGCTCGTTAGCTCGCTCGGATCGCAGCCAACACGCCTAGGGCTGGACAAAATTCTCTCATTTCGTTAGCTAGCTCATTAGATGTATATTTCTAATGAGCCGAGCAGCTGTTTTTGCTCGTTTCGTTAACGAGCTAGCTCGAGCCTGCTCAACAGCTGCTCGCGAGCCGAACGAGCTCGAAGACATAATAGACCAATGAGCAAATTATTAATTAATAATAATATATGTATACTATATGTGTAGTTCTAGATGATGTTGTGGTTATATTCTATTATTATAGTATGATAGAGTAGATTTTGAAGGTATTATGACCGTATAAATATTATAATTTTTTATATTATATATGTTAGCGTGGTAATTTTAAATTTAACTCTAGCTCGCGAGCCGAGCCAAGCCGAGCCAAGATTTTTGCTCGTTTCCTTAACGAGCTGAGCCGAGCTGGCTCGTTTGGCTAACGAGCTCGGCCGAGCTAGCTCGGCATGCACCCCTATCCACGCCTTGAATGACCTGTTGTACAACCCTAGTAACTTGCAAGCAAGCCAACTTTACTTCCTGTTATTGAACTTAACCGTCTCTAGGTTATAGAGTTGCATACTTCTCCCAATATGCTTGTGATAATACTTGTGTTGATTTTCAGTGTATTCATTTAGTTGTTACTAGCAAATGTGTCCGTGTGTTGCTACGGATATAGACCACATGGATATATATTGAGAGATTTAACCGGTTCTGATCCATGTAGATTTCTTTCTTCTTTTCTCTCATGCTTTAATTTAATTTCAGCGTATTATATTTGTACTTGGTCTCTGTAATAGACGTAATTATGGAAACAGGCACGTGAGGCCCACCTGTCAGCATTGTGAGAGGGAAGGAACAAACAATCCTTGTTTTAGTTCCTTTATTATTATTATTAGCAAAAACGCACATGCGACATGCACGTTTAATAGAAAATAAGATTCTATAATAGATAGTTGACAAGATACCGTATTGGTTACGAACTCGACGACGATGAGTAGTTCTAGGTTCGGACTGGTTTGAAGAAAAAAAGTGGGGTCATAGGAGGGATTATGTTTCAATGACTGGTGGGTCCGTCAGTCCTCGAAAGTTTTGGATCTTTATAGTATATACTCCCTCCGGTTTGGTAAATAATGTCGTTTAGGGCAGCGACACGGTCACCAAAGCACAACTTTGACTTCTCTTTTCTATAAAAATATTTCTTCAAAAGTCATATATTATATTTTTATCAAAGTAATTTTCAAGACCAATATATTTATATATTTTCACATTTCCAAACTCAACAACTTAAATGTTATTCATAATTTATATTCCCAATATTTGACTCAAACCTTATCCAAAACGACTTTCTTTACAAAACCGAAGGGAGTAGAAGATTATTATTATTATTATTATTATTATTATTATTATTATTAGTAGTAGTAGTAGTAGTAGTAGTAGTAGTAGTAGTAGTAGTAGTAGTAGTAGTAGTAGTAGTAGTAGTAGTAGTAGTAGAGTGCACGTGTGGCACGCGCGTGTATTAGAAAAAAATTGTAAACAAGAATTTTTTCAAATTTTATTGAATTTCACTTTTTATGTTAATAATTTCTTATCTATGTACCAATGAAACATTTAAAGTTGACAAACATCTAAAGACACTGCAATCTGAACTCTGGATGAGTTACGTACGACCTTCACTGTCATCGACTCTGCAACAATCATGTCCGTATGCTACTCCATACTTAACAAACATGACAACCAAGTACAGAGTACGTAATCCTCTCTAATGAATATCGGTTAGAAGTCTAATGAATCAAACTGACTTTAGCGCACTCGAATACAGTTTGAAGTACAACAAGTTTACTGTAGGATCTTCGATTCTACAGTACATCTTATGATAACAAGTTTACATCTATATGAAAATAAGCACTTTACCGTAGAACTAAAAAATGCCCACGTTTGGACATGAGCTCGAGCGCGTGCTCGAGGTCGACCACGACGACCTCCGATATCGCCAGGGCCGGTTATATATCCCCGTACAGCCACAGACACCGCGCCGCCGTGTTCGCCACCATCTGCAGCGGCTCGAGCTGCCACGCGGCCGTCGGCTCAGGCGTTTGCCGCCGGTCGAGCATGTCCACCAGCTTCCCGGTCCGGATGCTCAGCAGCGCGAACGACGCCAAGGTCATGGGAGCCACGCTCCTGCTCACCTCATCACAGACGGTCACTGTCGATGGCTTCGCGATGAGCGCTTCCAACATCACCACGCCGAGGCTATACACATTGCTCGCCGGCCGTATCCGCCCTGTACTGAGGAGCTCCGGGTTGGCGTACCCGCGTGCGGCGGGGCCGGCGAAGGCGGCGAGGTCGACGAGCAGGGAGAGTCCACCCCGGTGGCGTGCCACACCGCCAAGCGCAACACCCAGGTTAGGGCGGAGTCCAGGAGGATGCTGGAGGAGGTGTCGCCGCCGTGGATGACGAGCGACACGGCGCGGCGGTGCAGGTGCTCCACGCCTAGGGCTGGACAAAATGCTCGAAGCTCGTTAGCTCGCTCGTATCGCAGCCGGCTCGGCTCGACTTGGCTCGGCTCGGTGCATATTTCTAACGAGCTGAGCGGCTGTTTTTGCTCGTTTCGTTAACGAGCTGGCTCGAGCCAGCTCACGAGCTGCTCGCGAGCCGAGCGAGCTCGAAGACATGATAGACCAATGAGCAAATTATTAATTAATAATAATATATGTATACTATATGTGTAGTTCCAGATGATGTTGTGGTTATATTCTATTATTATAGTATGATAGAGTTTATTTTGAAGGTATTATGACCGTATAAATATTATAAATTTGTATATTATATATGTTACCGTGGTAATTTTAAATTTAACTCTAACTCGCGAGCTTAATGAGCCGAGCCGAGCCAAGATTTTTGCTCGTTTCCTTAACGAGCTGAGCCGAGCTGTATCGTTTGGCTAACGAGCTCGAACGAACCGAGCTGGCTCGGCATCCACCCCTATCCACGCCGCACGCCACGCCAAGCAGCACCTCCACCTGCGCCTTCCACGACGCCATCACCGACAACGACGACGGCGGCTTTGGTGGTGCAGCCGTGCAGGTGGTCGTGGAGAGAACCGCTGCCATTGAGTTGGGTGACGACGACGCGCTTATCATCCTCTACGCACCAGTCGACGAGGCGGATGATGTGGCCATGGTGGAGCATCGCGAGGATGGCGAGCTCCATGCCGAAGGCGTCGGCGGCGGCGCCGCGCCGCCTGCCGGGCTTGAGGCACTTTTCGGAGCCTGTTCTTGTACACCGTCCCGGCATCGCCGTCGTCGCTACTGAGCACGACGGCGACGCTGTCCAAAACCACGGTGATCTCCGCCAACGTGAAGTCCTCGCCATCTTCGGGCTCCTCTCGGGAACGGGAGCTCGGCGGCGGCGATAGGGCTGGCCATGACGATGTGGGTGAGCGGTACGTCCGGCCCCTCCTATGGCAGGACATGATGAGGTCGTGCGCCTCCGCGAGCGCGTCTCCGAGACTGGCGAGCGGGCGCATGGCCTCCAGATCGTCGTGGCACTTTGGATAGTTCAGGGTTTATGATTTTAATAAAACTTTGATTGTATATCATGCATTTGATTATTTAGTTTTTTAATATTTATAAATTAATATTTATAATATTGTGTGAAATTAAATCTAGACGGAATACATGCAAGCAGATCAATGCAACGTTGCTAATCACAATTATATTGGGACAGGGTGATCTCGACTAATTATTTCAACGGTCAACATAGCAAAGTATCCAACTCCTCGTCGCCGTTCGCCGTGCGTGCCTGGAACACGAGCTGCTTAACCGCCCCTCCTGCAGCCCAATCCGGCGCCCATGGGCAGCACGCCGATGTCAATTCCTTGCTGCCGCACCATCAGAAACACAGCAAGGTCTTTGGTTAATTTCCTTTTGTAATCCTTGATGCCGCACCATCAAGGTTTTTTGTCTATGATCATTTCCTTTTTTTAATTCCTTGCTGCCGCACCATCACAACCACGGCAAGGTCTGCATTTTTTAATTGGTAGTAGTATACAGGGAAGGAGGTCCTGCACGCGGGTAGGACTTCTGAACTTTCGCCGTCGTCGTAATATTGGCCTCGGTACAGGACGAGGCCGTTGCAATGGTCCTCGACCTTTTTGTCCCAGAAAAAGTATGGATCATCTGGATTGATGAAGCTGAACTTGCCGTCGATCCGGTCGGTGGCGGCGGTCGTCGGGTGGTCGGCGTAGTTGAGGGAGAGGCCGTGCACGGAGCGCGGGAGGAGGACCAGCCGGCCGGCGGCCGTCGATGAGGTCGTGCCACGCCTTGCAGACGCGGCGAGGCAGCTGCGCGGCAGGAGACGGCCCAGGATGTCCACGAGCAAGTCGTCGGGCAGAGACGGCGGCGCCGCTGCCACGGAGGACGGCATATATATGTTGGGGCCAGCTGCTTCCATCGATTAAAGAATCCATTACCATATCTATATCAGCTGCCATCCCTGACGGAGATTGCAAACGAGCCAGGATGAATTATTCTACGTTTGCAAATACTAGCCATGGCGCTTCTCCGGCACGACGAAGAATCCATTATTTGATGGAACATTTATTTACAAATATACTTTTTTGACCCTTACAAACTGATCCCAACTTCCTGACATATATCAGGATAAGTAAAAGCATACGAGAAATTAAGAACATGAAGACGATGCTTGTCCCGTTTCATGCAAATCGGCTGATGCTAACCTGTGATCTCGCAAGGCATAACTTGGCGTATACACAAATGAATCATGTACACCACAATTCCAGTCACTTGGTTTTAATATTCCTAAAAACTGAACCTTTGAGCTGCTCAAGTGATAGGCCACTGCTACATCTACGCTAGTCAAGAAGACAACCTCCTTGTATGGATGGAAACCAAGAAAGTGGAAGTACCCAGGGTACCCGAACTGATTCTCGTCCTCCTTACAATTTACAGTGTAGATAATGTCATTGTCATCTGAGCTCCAATGAACATTCTTTTCTGGCCTTGTCTTATTATAATCATCTAAGATCCAAGGTCCTTCACATCGTATTAATTTGATGATAGTCACTGGCTACCACAACGCCCCACCAGTCATGAGGCTTAAGAACATGATCATGCTTCAATATCCATTCTGTTCGACCGGGGCAAGGCTATCTGCACTCGTCGTACTCCAAACACATCCCATAAAAGGAATATTTCGTCCTGGTCATCAAGATTCTACAGTACAGTTTCAGTTTCTCCACACACGTCGTATTCTATTTTTATCCCCAATACCAACTACCAACCCATGGGACCCACGTTATATAATATTTTAACTCCTCCCTTCCCCTCCTCTCTTTCTCTCTCTCCCTCCCTTCCCTCCCCCGTCGCATCCCCTTCTCTCTCCCTCTCACCCGAGTCTCTCTCTCTCTCAGAACAGTGGCGGCGAGGGGCGCAGCGGCGAGCACCTCGTCAGGCGGCGGCAGGCGGGCCAACGCGGGCGAGCGCGGAGAGGGGCGCGGTGTTGCGGCCCACCGGCGGCGAGGGGCCCCTCCTCTCCCCTCCGTCCGCGCCGCCGTCTTCCTTGCTCCCTCTGCCGCCGTCTCCCGCGGGGAGGCCTGGACGGCTTCTCCACACGGCGGCGGTGGCGGGCCCTCCTCACAGCGGCGACGGTGAGCACGGCGGCGGCCGTGGATGGCTCCCGCAGCAGCGCCCGCGGAGGTGAGGGGGAGCAACTGGCCTCGTGGTCCACCTTGCCATCGTCGTCGAGCGCATAGGCCGAACGCGGAGCCCCACCGGCGCCCCCTCTCCTCCACCGCGGATGCCTGGTTTTGACGCCGTCGGCGCGCAAATCCGCTCCCAGGGCGCTACGGGGAGGTGCCGGAGCTGCGACGGCTCACCGGCGCGCTGAGCATCGGCGGCGGGCGGTTACGGGCGGCGAGCGGTGGTTGGTGGCGCGTCCTTCCCCGTCCGACGTGGCGCGTACCGTTTCATCCGTACACACCCTGGATTTGCCGCTCACGGAGCCGAACGGAAGGGTTCTGTATGTGTTCCAGTGCGCCGCTGCATCTCTTTTTCGGCTTGCGTCCCTGTAAATACTGTAGTGTTTCGCTTTTGCGTTCCCCAGTGCACACAGCCTAAGGATCCAAACTCGCAGGCGTAGCGCATGAATAGAAACAAAGTATACCGTAGGATATACATCCCCGAGTACCCTCAAGAAAGATCAAGTCATAGTAGAACTACTCGGAGAACTACTTGTGTCACTAGTAGATCATGAAAGGACCTTTCATCTTCTATCTTTAGTCCTGGTTACGTTTTAAATCGAGACAATAGGCCTTTAGTCCCGGTTCGTATTTATCTAGGTCCAAGGAGGACCTTTAGTCCCGGGCGGTGGTTTCACCCGGAACTAAAAGGGTGACTTTTAGTCTCGGTTGGTGGCTCCAACCGGGACTAAAGGATCTTTAATCCCGGGTGTAAGTGCTTCATGGGTTACAATAAAGAGAAAACATCCCACTTTCTATCACATATACTGCATGTGTTGTGTCTTCGCGTTAACCATCAAGTTCTAGGTCCGGCGATCCCCACAAATCTACTCTCTGGGATACCTAGACCGACGTACTCGAGATAAACCTTCGACACTTTGGTGCCCACCGTTGGCCGATCGTATGATCATTGGGTGAGCTTGATGGACCTATTATCAACAAACAACAAGATCAATCAACTCGGTGCAATAGTCAGGATCGATTTATCGGGCTGTAGTTATATGAGAGCAGATGGAAGTCTAGATCATCACCTTGTGATTATCGAATCCGAAGCGGCTACAGAGAAGCAAGCGATCTACCAGAGGCTCGGAATCCGACACAAGATCATGCTGCTGCCTCACTCATCACGGTGGAATAGGATATGATGACCAAGTCGATCCTTAATTACGTCATTGGTTGTTTAAATTCAACTCGAGTTCCTCCGATCTTCAAAAGCTGCATGCTCAGTACCGATGCATGGATTTATTCTTTAGGAGAAGTATACTACGCGGACACGCAAATTCTACCAAATAAGTTATTTGCCAAATTGTGCTACACGCACACGAAGGCTACCAAGGAGGCTTTAAGATCTTCGCTTGCTGCACACGGTGAGATGTACGCGAGTACTATTACGCCTATATCCAGCTGCATCAACTCGCCAACGACTACCTCGACTGTTTCGACTACTTATCTCACACGGGGTCTATGATTTTGGCTCACTCAGGTCAGGGCCACCAAAATGTCAAGAACAGCCCCGTTGATGGATGGCTATTGGTTGACTGTCGAAGTTTATAAAATTTATAGTAAATTATAGTCACCATACAACAACTTTCATACCATGCTACTAGTTCAAGTATTTAGACCGTAGGCGAGCGTAAGTGAGAAGTTGATGTATTTATTTGCGTGTTTTGCAAGATGTTGGACTAAAGTGATATAACTTATAACTGGTTTTTGGATTTGATTGAGGAGAAAGGTTCCCTATTTTGAATTTTTAGATTGCAAAAAACAAAATGGCAAGGCATTAGGCTTTTAGATTTTCAAACACATGGCGGGTATAACTCGTTTTGAATTTGTAACTTTGGATTAATTGTGGAGGCATAATGTGCATTCATTCTCCCAACTTTGTGAAGTGCATTGGCAGATTGTCGTGCAACATATCAAGTACTAAACTTGACCTTATACTAGTGATGATGATCAAAGAACTCGACGTGGGGTTGCACGTTGTGATGGAGATTATTCCTCTCTCATACATTTTTCTTTTTCAGGGAATTTCTTCTCTCATGCATATATCATCCCTCCTCTTTCTAGCAGGCCGTCCTGGGCCATATCGTGTCCTCTCCTCTTTCCAGTTGAACAGCCCAATAGACAGCCCATGAAGAGCCCAACTCCGTTCCATTCCGTGTCCTACAGGAAGCCTGAGAGCCCACTCCAAGCCCAAGTAAAAACGCTCCCCCGGCCTCCTTCCGTTCCGTCCTGCTTACGCTTCCCCGATTTCCGACGAGTTTCTAGCGCCGCCGCCGCCGAGAAGTCCGTCACCGGTAAGATCGTCGTCGTGCGCGGCGACGCAACGCCCCGTTCTACACTTCTCCTTGCCGGTGAGGTCGGAGGAAGATGTCGTCCATGTCGAGGGCCAGTTCAGATCCTCCGGTGGACCTCGAGAAAGGCGCCGCCGGGCTGAAGGCGGCGGCGATAGAGGAGGAGGAGCTGGCTGCGGTGGACCCTTGCGTAGCCACGTGCATCAAGGCCACGCTGGTGAGTCTTAGTCTTACCGTCTCGATCTATCCAAATATATATATTGCTTCCGAGCTTGGTCCAAAGTCCAAACTTGGGTTGCTGCTTTATTTCAGTTCAGTCAATTTGCTGCTGTTCGGTTTTCTCGTGAGAAACATAACTGAAATCAACTTTCTCTGCTCAATTTCAGTTCTGCTGTGACAGTTATCCACTATCACGCTATTAGCCTATTAGTATGTTTTATGGGGCCAATTTTATCTCTCTAATACAACGAAGCGCAGCTCTCCTGCGTTTTCGAAAAAAAAGCCTATTAGTATGTTTTGTAGACTACTAGTAGGCTGCTCATCATTGTGTTGGGTATAATTATGTGTTGGTGCATGTATCCTGATTTCTAAAACCAGTGTAGTGCTGTTTTCAAACGGCTAAAACCCACAGCTAATATCGAAACCTATGTTTGTAACAAGAACACATTCTTATGCTTCTGTTTGCTGGAGTTAGCCATTCAGATTTGCTTACTGCTGGTAGAAACTATAGTGCTAAAACTGCTGATGACTGTTTAATCAAGAATGTGTTGTGACCTCTTCTGGTGCGCTGCTGCATTTGATGCTATTCATTATTGAAATATATCCATTCTGTTTATCTCATATCAACTGCGCCTCCACTAATCGTTTGCTCACACTGCTTGTCTCTACCCTTCGTAGGATGTGTTCGTTGCGGTATATTCCCTCTTTTGTGTTGGCGTGACTGTATGGATGGTCAAGGTTTCTGACAACTGGTGGGATCCATGGCCGGCTGTTCTTGCACTCTCAATAATCTTGCTATGGACGATTTGGGTCACACCCAAGATCAAAGAGGGATGTGTTCGGAAATATGCAGCAAAGCGCACATGTGCAAGTGATAGTGATGTTACTACCAAACTTCTAGCATCTAAGAAATAAGGGGCGCCCCCGTTTATAGTTTATATTTGAAGTATGGTGCCCTGGTTATAATTGTTTGATTGGTAGTATCCATGGTGCCTGTTCTAAGCTAGTTCTTGTACAGCCTCCTGATAATTGGAGCAAGGCATAATGTAACTCTTTAATAATGTCTGCCTAACTCCATGACTATGGCTTCGTTTACTTCTCATTGCATTATGTTTGTGTTGTTGAATTCTTGGTGTCATCTGACCAAGATTTAGTAATAAGTACGGATTCCCAAACGTAAGTCTATTTGACACCGTCCAACTTTGTATCAACGCAGCCTCTTGCATAAGCCTAACCTTGTCTCCCTCCTATTCTCATGTCGCCATCGCTTGAGTGGGAGAATTTTCGATATTTGACGTCTAATAGGCAAGCCTCATTTCTTAAGACTTTCAGTTTGCAAGCATTTTCAAAATATGACATTGGGGCCGTGTATTCTTTCGATTCAAGGGATTCCATCTCCTTTTCTCAAATTCCTTATTTTTTTGTTTATTTACATTTATCAGGCCTAGTGAGGTCAAGTTTGTGAGGATACTGTCGATTGCCATTCATAGTATTCAGTCGTGGCTATTCAGAACATTCAGAGATAAGAGGGAGCTCAAGTGGAAGTCGGTGTTGAAGCCACTGAGTTATCGACAACTCCCATCGTCCATCTAGTGATCAACGGCCCTAATCAAATAAAGACGTTGTTTATTGCCTAATTTCTATTTTCGTTTCTTAAACAGTGCTTAGCATTAATGGTTAATGTAATGAGGATCACGTGTTCTTTAGGCCCTGGCTGTGAACATGTTAGGGTATCCTAAAGATGAACTCCTAAATCAGTAGTACTAGTAGCTCTAGGTCACCTGCACCTTGTTGGTGATCTCTCGATCTGTATGTTCTGCACTTAATTCTTCTTAATCCAGCTGCTACTTTTCTGAATCTTCTTGTCGTTATCATTCATTCTTCTGAATCTCGCCATCCTTTGTTGTTCTCTTCGTTTTACTGAGGCCTTGTGTAGATGCAAAATATGGGGGTGGTGGTTTGGAGTCACTTCGTAATCATTGCGTCATCGTAGCATTTCGTTTGTATGTGTGAAAAATTGTCCAAAAATTGATTAATTAGGCTCAAAATGTTTGTTGACGTAAAATCCGCACCCCACGCCAAGCACACAGCAAGCCGAATTAGCTGGCTTCACACGCAGCACGAGCGTTTGAATCCGAAAGCGTGCCAGTCAATTTTCCTGAAACTGACAAAGGGGGAAAAGATGTTTAGATAACACCTGGAACGTACCGGGCAATACCAGTCAGTTCCATATTTGCGGCTACGGAGCCAGTTTCGAACGACACATAGCTACAGAGAAGCTATCTGTCGGCAGTTAAAGCCTCATTCGGCAATCGGCAAGGCACGCAGGGAGCGCACTGCCGAATGCGTGACGTAAGCATGACGAAAGATCGGCTTTCAGCCGAATGAACATTGTAACGCATACTCATAGCCGATTAACGAGAAACAAAGCATGATAGATAAATAAAAGGGCGAAAGCATGACCATAATTTCATAATAAACAAGAATGCATAGATTAAAAGCACTAGTCTACCGCATGTCTAGGTACTTTCCAACCCGTCAGGCATGAAAACAAACAAGTTAATCCACCGCATGATACGACTTGCTTGGAATCACACCACCAACCAAGAATAGGGCAATCCACCGCATGATACGCCCTAAACATGGAAGGCTAAAAGCATTCTTTATTTAAAAACAAAACCGTGGACGTGTTTCACTCGTGACGATACTGCCGAATTCAGCTATATAGCCGAATCGGGTTCCGTGGAGAAGGAACATGCTTCGTCGATGATGATAGATCTATCAGATCGAATCGAATTCTAATCCACCGGATGATTAGCTCTAAGACGACCCAAAAACCTTCATCTACCGCATGATACCCGGTTCTGTCAAGATCTACGCAAGACCAACGAGCCTGAACCCGCAACACGTGGCAATCTAGATTGACTTCGAATTCGGCTATGAAAAGCAGAGCATCGTGAGCTGGAGCCGATTCTAATCAACCTAGACTGGGCAAAGGAGTGTTGTAATGAATCGAACACGAAGGTAAAATCCAGAGCAACACATGGTAACTTAATGAATCTATCAGATCTTGCCAAAATCCAATAGAGCCGATAACTTGTTCCAAGCTAAAACTTAGCCCACCGCATGGCTCATGATCTAGCAATGGAACCTTCCTGAACCAAGGCCTAAATCCACCGCATGATACTAGGCATGATGCAGGGTTGCCGGTACTTACGGAGGTCGACGGATCGATGACTCCTCTCGAAGAACTCGACGACTCGACTAAAGGACTTGATGTTGGCACGGGGCCGGTTTGTTGTATGATTGATTGGATTCGATTGTTTTTTTATTACAGTTGCCATGGGTTTATATTTATACCCAGGTCTTGATACAACTCCTAGTCGAACACGACTACAATACTTGTTTCTAAAAATAAATGACGAATCTTCGTGCCCATATTGCGTTCCTTGTTCGAACCGGCCTTTTCCTTATGTTTTTCCACGTCATCACGCCTTCCCGAATGCTACCGCTTTCACCTGCGGAACTATGCCTCTGCCGAATGACGACGCGTTCCCGACCGCAGAGCGTTATTGCCGAATACTTCAGAGAAAGCCCCTTAGCCGAATGGAATCCTTCCATCAAATCCGGCCCACACGTCAGCCTCTTCCTGGTGCTAAATTTTGGTGTTAACACATGCCCCTTCAAATTCGGGATAAAAGATGCTTTTATCTCGGAATTGACCAGGAATCCCCAACATCTCCAGGCTGAATCCGCTTTTGATATCCGTTTTCCGCTTCCAAATCCTCAGAGTGCGTTTCCAAACTCAAAACCCTAGTTCGTCGAATCTCTCAAGCTCCAATCTTCAAATGGCGAACCAGGATCAAATTCTTCAAGTAAGTTTTGTTTCCCTCAATCACATTCGGCATTACTCTTTTCGAGCTGCATTTTGAATCTCCGATTTGCTCTTCCTCTGCCCTTGATAGGCTCTGGCCACCGAAATCTTGACCCCCACTGAAGAACATTCCGCATCTTTCTTCCTCGGCCCCTCAGGGAATCCAGATCCCTCCGAAATTATTGCGGCCGAGTCTCAGAGGATTCCTTTCAAAACTTCTCTGATGAGACCTCACGAATGGCAAGATGCATTCAAGAACTGGCCTCTGCCCCCAATCGCTGGCTGGAGAAACTGGTACAAAAGGATTCTTGAAGATAAAAGTCCTCAGACACAGAATTGGGACAGTCTTCGTATTTCTCACTGCTTGGAGCTATCTCTAGCCGAAACACCCAAGAATGAAAATCTCCTGATTGCAGCTTGTCACTTCTGGTCCAATGGCATGAATGCTTTTCTCTTTGGTCACGGACCAATGACTCCAACCCTGGCCGATGTCTACATGATAACCGGCCTGAACATCACAGGGATTACACACCCATACAGGTACAAAGGTTCTTCCAAACAGACAGGGGTGAAGACTGGAGTCGGCTATAAGAAATACATCCAGATTTACATGCATGATGGTCCTCTGACTGACGTTGAATACAGGGCCTTTCTGAATATGTGGCTGTGCAGATTTGCTTTCTGTGGTAAAGCCAACGAGCCAACTCTGAATCACATAGTAATGGCCGAAGACCTGGCTGCAGGCACACTTATCCCTCTCGGGAAATATCTCCTGGGAAGTGTCTATCACATGCTCCATCAGACCATTTATCAGATGCACACCAACAAGAAAATTTCCTGCGTTAATGGTCCCTGGTGGTTCGTCCAGATGTGGCTGCAATTGTACATGCACCAAATTGTCTCCATTGACCTCAACAGCCGACATTTCCCCTCGGTCAATTACCAGGAAGCAGAAGCCCAGAGCACCAAAGGCTGTCAAACCTATGGGGAAGCAGCCTCCACTATTGCTATCAACAAGAGCATTGGAGAACTGTTTGAACTTTTCTTCAAAGGCTTTGCCAATCCCCTCTGGTTCCCATACATGGACAATGACAATCTCACTTTCCCTTGTGAATTCAGCTTCGAGACTGGATGCATAGATGCAGAGTCCACATCAATTTTTAACGCTTTCATTCGGCCTTGCATCTTACCAACCGAATTTTGCGGAGGAAGGCTGGTTCAAAGTTCATATGAATATTATCATCCGAACATAGTTGCCAGGCAACTAGGGTGTGGCCAAGTGCCCCCAAGATTATTTCTCCATGAATTCCTCAAGCCGAGGCAGATCATCAAAGACTCCACAGAAACAAGAAGGGTCTTTGATTACAAGTGTTGTGCAGCCATCTATCAACTCGATCCCTTTGTGCCAACAGCACTCATTCATCCTTCCTTCACCCTTTGGTGGCACGAATTCCATGATCATATCTTCAACACACCAGTTCACCCTCTTTGCCTTGAGTTAATGCCTGGTTATCAGCCGAATTCAGAGGTAAACATGCTTATAATCCATCTGTTTTTCCAATAACACCCTCTTTCATCGACTTTTGATTCTGTCATTCTGCAGGACACAGTCCCTGCCCCTCTGGCTAGAGCAATTATATATAACATCGCTGGCCCAATATCTATTCTGGGGCATCTCTCTCCTTCTTTGGCTCAAATAATGTCCAGGCCTGCCAGTCTGGATCCAACTCTTGCTGCACCACCTTCTACCAAGAGAAAGATTTCTTTTCTAACTGCCCCTTCAGCTATAAAGAAGAAAAGAACAAGCAGCAAAAGAATTACACAGGTCAAATTTCTCCTTCCTCGAGTAAAAATGCTAATTTCATTCTGCTCATTTCTGTTCCTTTATGATTTCAGGCCAAATCACAGCAATTGGCCATTAGCACAGAACCTGCCGATGCTTCAGTGATTAGTAAAATTTCTCACCATCTTGTCCTTTAGAACTCTTTTTCATCGGCACTAACTTTCTTTCAGTCACAGAGCAAGCTTCAATGGATCCAATTTCAGAGAGCTCCTCTTTTTATCAAGAACCAGCTTCAGCTCTACCTGATGTACCTCAGCCAGAAGCCTCATCTCCACCAAAGAACCTTCCAAGCTCTCCTCAGCATGACATACAAGAATCTTTGCCTGAGCTTGAGCTGCCCTCTCTCCCCATCCAAGAGGTCAGGAATGAGGTAGAGATGATTACCCAGTTCTCCCAGCTTTTATCCAATAGACCATCATTAATTCGGCAACAATTCTTTTCCAGGATAAAACAATTTCGTCACCCAGCTACTCATTTGCTTTGGACGATCTTGTTGCCGAACAAGGAGAAGAAACTTCCTCTGGTCAAGCCTTATCAGAGGAGAACCAAGCAAAACTGAAGGAAATCCTCTCCTTTCTGCATAAGGACACTCGAGATCAAGTCAACAATGCTGATCTCTTAAGAGACTTGCTTGAATCATTTGATCAAGATCTTCCTGCCGATATCAAGATTTCTTTAGATCCAGTTTCTAGATTGGACGATCATTTTATTGCAGTGAAGCAAGCTCTAAAGAATCAATCTGCTCAACCAGCCTTGGAGCAAAGAAGAACATTGGCCAAGCAATCTGTAAAAGATTTGCACTCTAGAACTCAGAGCAATAAGTAACTGTTAGCTGGCCTACAGGCTGCACTTAAATCAAAAGAGACCAGAAAAGCCGAATTAGAGGCTGAATTGAAAAACCTATCGGCTGAAATTGAAGCTGATAAAAAGAAGATAGCCGAAATTCCTGGTCTGACAGAAAAGTTGCGCAAGGAGGCTTCAGCAGCTCTGAATGAAGAGAAGCAACTCAAAGCCAAACTTTCTGCCCTGGCCAAAACTCAAGAAGCTGACAAGCAGCTATTAGAGAATATCAGCAACATGATCTTGAATGCCAAAAATGTAATTTCAAAGTACTTGGGTGTGTAAATTGTGTCAAATAGTTTGATAACCGAATGCCTGATCAATTCTACATTTTCCATCATCTTTATTCCGGCTTTGTTTCGTGGTGCATAACTTATTCGGCAACGTTGGCTTCTGCAGTACTAATCTCGAAAAGCTTAGTATAGCCGAATGTGACATCAGCATGAATTCCAAACGACACCGAAACCGTTCGGTTTTGAGAATCCTTTCCACCTTCCGAATTTTCGGGATACGCACCACGATCTTTGGCCATGATTTCCTCTGCGGGTTCTACAAATAAACATACCGAGTGCCGCTATCTCCTCACCAAGTCTTTTGCCTTCCTCGAACTCTTCTTTTTCCCAAGCACAGTAAACTCAAAAAAAACCCCAATGACGAATGGAAGGCGACCGGCTGCCGACGAGCCCGAAGGAAGTCGCGCCGGCGCTCGCCGCAGGTGATTGGCTTCTTGCTTCTCTCTGTTCTTCTCGAGATTTGCCCACTCCTTGACGAATCTCTTTGTTTTTTCAGGGTAATCCAATGGATTGTCGCCGCTGGTGCGCCAGTTGCGGCTCCAGCCGCTGCTCCTGCGGCGTCCAGCTCTTCGAGTTCGTCCAATCGGACTCTCTCATCGGATGACTCCCGCTACTCAGACGGCGATGCTCGCCGATTCAAGGCGGAGCGCGACGACTCTCGTCGCGAACTGGAGGTCATTTCCAAGCAAGCCGGGATTGCGGACCTCAAATGGCAGGCCGAGCGCAAGCAACTGCTCGAAGTCATCGATGGTAATTTCCATAACTTGTTCAATCCTAATCCCATCTCTAGTCATTATTGATCTACCTCCATTTTGTAATCTTGCAGAACGCGATGACGAGCTCAATCGGCTGAAGGCGCTGGTGGATGAGCTGGCGAACAAAGTGAACGCCCAAGGAGACATACCCGAGGCTCGCCTTGGCGCGGTGGCAGGCCGCGTCGACGAGGTGGCTCTCCATGGCGTTCGCCTAGGCGTCGCTGTGGGTCTCGTTGCCATGTCGACACACACCGGCACTGACTATTCCAGGATGCCGGTTGGTTTCGCCAACAGCAACCCAGAAGACATCGATGACATTGACGCCTCCATTGATCGTTTCGACGGCCATGGTGCTGCCATTGCCGATTCCATTCATCCCCAGTCTGTTTTGAACAGGCTCTTCCAGTAGTTTGTACTAGGGATTCGGCAATAAAACTTATCTTTTGTGATCTTATATGAACTCCTGATGCAATATATTTTGTGCTAAGGGCAATACACTCTGGTATTGGCCATTTCTTCTTCTGTCAATATTTGTCCTGAAGACGGCTCCTTCCCGAATGCCGGCTGTCTCGATTGTTCTGACATTGAATACTTCAATCAACGATCAATCTCAACACTAGGATAATATTTCTTCAAGTATCTCCCATTGATGGCAGCAGTAAACTCTTCTCCTAGCAAAGTTTTCAGGATATATGCATTTCCAGGCACGCATCTGATCACTCTGAAAGGGCCTTCCCAGTTTGGAGACCACTTACCGAATGCACTGTATTTAGTCCCAATCGGCAATATTGCTTTCCAAACCAAATCTCCTTCTGCAAATTGCTTGACTTTCACCTTCTTTTTGTAATATTTAGCAACTCGCATTTTATTTTTTTCAACATTTTCCAAGGCCCTGAGACGAATCATATGCAAATCTTCTAATTCGTCCATCATCAAATCACTATAATCTTTGGAACTTAAATCTTTTTGCAACTTTATCCTCCTTGAGTCTAATTGTATCTCCCATGGCAAGATAGCATGATGTCCATATACCAACTCATAAGGAGATGTCTGTGTAGCCCCATGTGGAGCCATTCGGTAAGCCCATAAAGCCTCATTGAGTACCGAATGCCACTTCCTCGGCTTCTGATCAATCTTCTTCTGTATGATTTTGATCATAATCTTGTTAGAAGCCTCTGCCTGACCATTAGCCTGGGCATAATAAGGAGAAGAATTCAACAATTTGATGCCCATACTTTCAGCAAAATCTCTGAACTCTGAAGATGTAAATTGAGTCCCTTGATCTGTGATGATTGTTTGAGGAACTCCAAATCTGTAAATGATATGTTCTTTAACAAATTCAACCATATTCTCCGATGTCACCTTCTTTAATGGAATTGCCTCAACCCATTTGGTAAAATAATCGGTTGCCAAGAGCACAAACTTATGCCCCTTGCTAGATGGAGGATTTATTTGGCCAATCAAATCTATTCCCCATCCTCTGAATGGCCATGGCTTGATAATAGGATTCAGAACTGATGCTGGAACTCTCTGAATGTTTCCAAATCTCTGGCAATCTTGGCATCCCTTATAATATTCAAAGCAGTCTTCTAGCATTGTAGGCCAATAGTACCCAGATCTCCTAATAACCCATTTCATTCGGTAGGCCGATTGATGTGCTCCACACAACCCATCATGTACTTCACTCATCAGCCTTTTTGCTTCTTCATGATTTAAGCAATGTAACAGCACCCCATCCAAGGATTTATAATATAAATTATCATCAAGAAGAACAAACTTTAAAGCTTTATACCTGAGCTTTCTAGAAACCTTTCGGGATGGATTCTCCAGATAATCAACAATTTCTTTTCTCCAATCATCTTCTGCCAGATCACTCCCGAAAGCATATACATCATTAGCAAAAACTTCTCGAAGCTCTTTATAACCCGAAGCACCTTGAGCTAATCTGTTTGCCTCTTTATTGTCTCTCCTAGGAATATGCTGCAGAATTACTGACTGAAATTCCTTTAAAATTTGCTTGCATTCCTCATAGTAATTCCTCAAGACATCATTTCTGCACTCATACTCGCCATTTAGTTGCCTTATGACTAATTCTGAATCTCCAAAAATTTCAACTGCAATGGCCTTTGCTTCTCTCAAGTATTGAAGTCCTCTGAGCAACGCTTCATACTCAGCTTGATTATTAGTGACAGTAGGTTGAATAGGAATAGCAAATTCAAATACCTCTCCTCTTGGTGAAATTAACAAAATACCTACTCCACCACCTTTGTCACATGAAGAGCCATCGAAGAATAATACCCAAGGAGCAATTTCAAGCGAATTAACTGATAAATCGCGATGCTCAGTAATGAAATCAGCAATAATCTGTCCTTTAACAGCCTTTGCCGATTCAAACCTTAACTCAAATTCAGACAAAGCTAGAATCCATTTTCCAATCCTTCCGTTCAAAATCGGCATAGACAACATGTGTTTTATCACATCAAACTTTGAATACACAACGCATTCGGCATGTAGTAAGTAGTGCCGAAATTTTGTACAGGAGTAGTAAACACATAAACAAAGCTTCTCAGTAGCCGAATACCTCGTTTCGGGATCAAGCAACTTTCGGCTAAGGTATGCAACTACCCTTTCCTTTCCCTCGAATTCTTGTATGAGGGCCGATCCAATAGTTTGGGCATCGGCCGCCACGTACAACTTAAAAGGCTTGTTTAGCTGTGGAGGTACCAATACTAGTGGTTCTTTCATGTATTCCTTGATCTCATCGAAAGCCTTCTGTTGTTCGTCGCCCCATACAAACTTCTGATTCTTCTTGACCTTTAACAGTGAAGAGAAAGGCAACATCTTTTGTGATAAGTTTGATATGAATCTTCTTACGAAATTGATCTTACCAAGCAGTGACTGTAATTCCTTAAGATTAGTTGGAGGAACAACTTCATCAATGGCTTTCATACTTTTCCTGCCAACTCCTATTCCTCCTTCATGCACCAGAAATCCCAGAAATTCTCCTGCCGAAACTCCAAAAGCACATTTATTTGGGTTCATTTTGAGCCCATGTTTCCTAGTGCATTCTAGAGTTTTCCTTATGTCGGCCAAATGTGCTTCATGATCCAATGACTTAATCACGATATCATCGATATATATCTCCACAATCTTGCCGATCAACTCATGAAAAATATAATTCATAGCTCTCTGATAAGTTGCACCAGCATTCTTCAAACCAAACGTCATGACAACCCATTCAAACAACCCTATATGTCCTGGACATCTGAAAGCCGTTTTCGCTATATCTTCCAATGCCATAAAAATTTGATTGTACCCTGCATTACCATCCATGAAACTAATCACTTTATATCCAGCAGCGGCATCAACCAACGAGTCAGCAACAGGCATTGGATATCCATCCATGGGTGTAGCTCTGTTCAGATCTCTAAAATCTATGCAAACTCTCATCTTCCCATTTTTCTTGTACACAGGAACAATATTAGAGATCCATTCTGCATATCTGCATGGCCGAATAAAATTTGCTGCTATTAATCTTTCCACTTCCTTCTTCACATCGGCCAACACTTCATCTTTGTAGATTTTCCGGGGTGGTTGCTTGTAAGGTTTATAACCAGGCTTAATCGGCAATCGATGCTCAACAATGGAACGATCTAAACCAGGCATCTCCGAATAACCCCAAGCAAAGCAATCTTTGTATTCTTTTAACAACTCAATCAACTTTTCTCTGAAAACTGAATCTAAGCTAGCACTGATGAATATCGGCCTTGGTTTGTCACCGTCTCCAATGTCTACTTCTTCTAATTTATCAGCCGACACAAATCCTCGTCCTAGCTTCCCATCAGTCCCATCGATTGGATTATCCATTAAAAATTACTAAAAGAGCCGACTGCTTTGATCGGCTGTTGATCACTGCTGACTGGCTCAACAGGACCTTCTCCCCAGTCCTTACCTGAGAAGCAATCTATGCCTTGATATTCCCAGAAGGCCGGTTCCACATTAGCCACGCTAATTGAATCATCTGCTGGGACAATTTCCACTTCATCATCTATCCACTGAATAAGCTGTTGATGCATAGTAGATGGAATACAGCAATTCGCATGAATCCAATCCCTTCCAAGTAGCAAGCTATATGCCCCTTTGCCTTCAATAACAAAGAAGGTTGTAAGCAGAATCTTGGACCCAATCATCAGATCTACATGTACACATCCTTTGGTGTCCGAAGGATTTCCAGCAAAATCATTCAACACTATGCTTGTTGGCGTTAAATCTCCAGGGCTCATGCCAAGTTTCCTGAATGTATTGTATGGCATCACATTAACAGCAGCTCCACCATCAACAAACATCTTCGTTAGTGGCTTCCCGTTGACATATCCTCTTAAGTATAGTGGCTTCATGTGCCGATTCTGGACTGGCTTCTCGAAAATAGCTTGTTTATTCAATACCAATTGTGCCATTAACCCATATTGTTTGGCTTCATCCACTTCTGACAATATCTCTTCCTGTACAATTTGATTAGCTGGAGCCATGAATTCATTCGGCAAAAAACATACCATGCATGTAGGAGCCGAATGACCCGATTCATCAGGCCTGTCTTTTGGACGCCATATCGATTTCATCCTGGTTCCTGCTTGCTTCAATTCTTGATTCCTCAGGCGTTGGACTCTTCTCTTCTGGCTCCTTCTTAAACCAGGTGGACACCACTGTCCTTTCTGCCAAACATACTCACGATCTTCTTCCTCATGATCAATCCATCTATAATCAGCACGTCTTTTCATTGATTGATCATCATTCTTATATATTTTTAGATGCCGATCATCACTAGGATGTACCCTTCCAATTCTTTCGTGGACGGATCGGCGAATGGCAACATTTTGCCTATGTTCGACATATCCATTATTGCATTCAGGACAGTTATTCCACGCAGGCAGCTTTAAACCCTCGTTCCAACAGTGTCTGAAGAAAACACAATCCCAATGTGCACGTTCTTGTTCTCGGACATATTCTTCTTGTTCTTCCTCAAACCTTTCTTCTTCGCGCCTTCTTTTCTCCTCCTCGTATTCACGTCTCTGGTAGCGCTCTTTTTCTTGCTGACGCTGCCACTTATTGAGGAGAATACGCGATGTGACTCTGGGTTTAGAAGAATTCCCAATTTCAAATTGGCTATTCGGGAAGCGAGGTCTCTCCTCGCGAATCTGTTCGATCGTGATTTGCCGATTAGGATCTACTGAGCCACTCTGCTTCGCTTTCTTTGACGTCAGGACTCTCATTTTTTCCTTTTCTCCAGACTCGGCAGTACTCACCATATTGATTGAGAACCCAACCATGTTCTGAGGAAACGGGTTACTGTCCAACTTCATCTTATTGTCGAATTTCAAATTCCCTTCTTGGATAGCTTTCTGAATCCTCACTCTAAAAACCCTGCATTCATTGATAGAATGAGAATTTCTATCAAGGAATCCACAGTACCTCTTATCTTTCACTCCATCAGGCCGAAGCATAGAATGCCCCTCTGGTAGCTTGATTCGGCCTTCCTTTACAAGATAATCAAATAATTTATCTGCCTTAGTTACATCAAAATCATAGGTGCCCTTATTCTGTTTAATCCACCTCTGATTCACCATGACTGGTTCTTTACTCCACACTATCTCTGCTGCGGCTATCTCCTCGCTATCTTCATACTCATCTTCTTGATCTGCTCTTTCAAGGAATTGGTTATAGATGTCAGCTACATCATTATTTTTAGCAAATCTGGCATCTTTCTTGAAACCATATGCCTGGTTACTCATCAAGGCCAATCTGTGTGACAACTGGCCCAGATCATCAAACTCCATCCCGAATAGCTTTTCCCGAATGGCAGGCAGCATGCCAGCTACAGCCATACCAGCTAGCTGGTCATCAGGTATGTTCAGAGAAAAGCACATGCTCTTTGTTTCCCTAAATCTCCTGAGGAACTCCGTAGGTGTTTCATTATTCCTCTGCCTTAAGCTGGTCAAATCAACCAACTTTTTCTCGGTACTGCCAATGTAGTAATGAGCATGGAATTTCTGCTCCAGGTCTTTCCAAGTACAAATCGACTGAGCAGGCAAAGAAGCAAACCATGTAAAAGCTGGACCCGTCAGTGACAAAGGAAAGTATCTGATTCTGAAAGCCTCATCTGCCGAAGCTTCTCCAAGCTGCATCAGATATCGAGCTATATGCTCCACAGTGCTAGTATCATCTTGTCCTGAGAATTTAGTAAACTCTGTAGGCACCTTGACTCTATTCGGCAATGATACCCTTTGGTACCATTCTGGGAAAGGAGACGAGTACATGTACCCCTGATTTTTAGGCTTCAGACCGAATTGATTTTGCAATACATCGGTCATTTTTTGCACCATGAGGTCAATACTGGTATCTTGATTCCCTGGCCTTCCAGCAAGCATGCCTGCAGTACCAACATACCCAGGATTCGGGAGAGCGTCGATAGCATTGTAATCCATAAACTCTGAATATCCGTTTCCATACATGTCCCTTTGCAGCCTGTTGTTCAGAGGGGATATCTTATAAGCAGAAGCAGGTGGATTTCCCGTGGTGCCGAATGCCATATCACCATATGTACGAGGTTTCGGCAATGCATGCTGAAGCTCTTGCTGAATCGGCTGTCCATTCGCGTCTTTGGTTCCAGAAGCTTCAGTTTCTTCAGTACCTTTACCATGACGTTTCGGAACCGATGCTTGAACATTGAAATATGTTGGTCCACCAAGTTGCCCATGCACTTGCTCAAAAGGCTTATCCACGTGCTGACCAAAGATGTTGACCAGTATGAGCCGAAAACTGTTCAGGAATGCAGCATTATGATTGGTCATTGTTTCTCCCAAAGCCTTGTACAACAAGCTAGAAAGCTTCTCCCTTTCTTCATCTTCAGCAAGATCAGATTGTCCCGGCAAAAGAACTCTTGGCAGATCTGACTTGAGAAACGGCGCACCACTCCTGTTCTTAGCAAAAGACAGCAAGCACTTCTTGATGAACTGATCTGCAGCAATCTTCACCATCTGTTGATGTTCATCAGATAATTCTTCGAAAGTGACATCCAGAATGTCTTTTAATTCAGGCATCTTCGAAACTTGTCGGGTCCCACCGGGCGTGCCAAAAAGTGTGTTGACGTAAAATCCGCACCCCACGCCAAGCACACAGCAAGCCGAATTAGCTGGCTTCACACGCAGCACGAGCGTTTGAATCCGAAAGCGTGCCAGTCAATTTTCCTGAAACTGACAAAGGGGGAAAAGATGTTTAGATAACACCTGGAACGTACCGGGCAATACCAGTCAGTTCCATATTTGCGGCTACGGAGCCAGTTTCGAACGACACATAGCTACAGAGAAGCTATCTGTCGGCAGTTAAAGCCTCATTCGGCAATCGGCAAGGCACGCAGGGAGCGCACTGCCGAATGCGTGACGTAAGCATGACGAAAGATCGGCTTTCAGCCGAATGAACATTGTAACGCATACTCATAGCCGATTAACGAGAAACAAAGCATGATAGATAAATAAAAGGGCGAAAGCATGACCATAATTTCATAATAAACAAGAATGCATAGATTAAAAGCACTAGTCTACCGCATGTCTAGGTACTTTCCAACCCGTCAGGCATGAAAACAAACAAGTTAATCCACCGCATGATACGACTTGCTTGGAATCACACCACCAACCAAGAATAGGGCAATCCACCGCATGATACGCCCTAAACATGGAAGGCTAAAAGCATTCTTTATTTAAAAACAAAACCGTGGACGTGTTTCACTCGTGACGATACTGCCGAATTCAGCTATATAGCCGAATCGGGTTCCGTGGAGAAGGAACATGCTTCGTCGATAATGATAGATCTATCAGATCAAATCGAATTCTAATCCACCGGATGATTAGCTCTAAGACGACCCAAAAACCTGCATCTACCGCATGATACCCGGTTCTGTCAAGATCTACGCAAGACCAACGAGCCTGAACCCGCAACACGTGGCAATCTAGATTGACTTCGAATTCGGCTATGAAAAGCAGAGCATCGTGAGCTGGAGCCGATTCTAATCAACCTAGACTGGGCAAAGGAGTGTTGTAATGAATCGAACACGAAGGTAAAATCCAGAGCAACACATGGTAAATTAATGAATCTATCAGATCTTGCCAAAATCCAATAGAGCCGATAACTTGTTCCAAGCTAAAACTTAGCCCACCGCATGGCTCATGATCTAGCAATGGAACCTTCCTGAACCAAGGCCTAAATCCACCGCATGATACTAGGCATGATGCAGGGTTGCCGGTACTTACGGAGGTCGACGGATCGATGACTCCTCTCGAAGAACTCGACGACTCGACTAAAGGACTTGATGTTGGCACGGGGCCGGTTTGTTGTATGATTGATTGGATTCGATTGTTTTTTTATTACAGTTGCCATGGGTTTATATTTATACCCAGGTCTTGATACAACTCCTAGTCGAACACGACTACAATACTTGTTTCTAAAAATAAATGACGAATCTTCGTGCCCATATTGCGTTCCTTGTTCGAACCGGCCTTTTCCTTATGTTTTTCCACGTCATCACGCCTTCCCGAATGCTACCGCTTTCACCTGCGGAACTATGCCTCTGCCGAATGACGACGCGTTCCCGACCGCAGAGCGTTATTGCCGAATACTTCAGAGAAAGCCCCTTAGCCGAATGGAATCCTTCCATCAAATCCGGCCCACACGTCAGCCTCTTCCTGGTGCTAAATTTTGGTGTTAACAATGTTCATCTCGCAGAGTACAACAAAACTGTGCAGTTAGTTTTTGATTTCATCTACATTCAGTACTCCATGCATGGGTCAATATTTTGATGTGATGGAATCTTATTTTTGCATAGTGAACTTTAGGGTTGCTCTTTTGGGAACTAAACAAGGGCTAAGTTCGTCAGATCATGACAAAGTTTGTCCTTGCATCTCTTTACACAGATTGGAATCAATCGATCTTGGTGGCTCGTCTCTCCGGTGAGCAGAAAGCCCAAAATACTAGGAGGTGCAGCGTTGCGTGAGAAACAGAAACTCAAGAATTTTTTTTTATAAAAAAGAGGGTTCTCGCAATGTGTCCCCATAAACTATCAAGTTCGCTCAGAGAGAATGGCAACAAGCCACAGGATTGAAGAGACAGCAATGGTGGCCCAACAAGTTTCTTATCAGTTGAACTGACCAATGGCATATGGATATATTGTAAGTTTTGGCAGAAGCCTTAGGTAAACAGGTTATACCATGGACTCAGTCATGGAAAATACATCTCAAGATCTCAGCACACCAAATAATCAACAGTAGTACAATCTGTACAGTGTACATCTCTTTCGGTAGAACCAAAAGGCTAGGCAGCAAGTGAAGTTCGAATCTCTGTGGTCCATTGTACACGAAATAGTATGAGAAGGGGTGTAATGTAATCCTGGCTCTATCACCCTGTAAAAACTATCCGCAAGAGAGGAAAACGCATGCCAATAGCTCTCAAATGAACAGTAGGCTACATACACAGAGCTGTGGCAGTGGAAGTACCATGAACTGAACACATACAGATGAGGGCAAGAGCAGAGTACAACGGGCAATTGAACATAATCTGTTAAACAATGACAGTTGTAGTGGAGCTTTCACTTTGTCCATGTGTCTTGCTACTGCGGCGCTCCCGTGTCGGTATACAGTTAAGCTAGCCATGTATATATTCACAGAGATTGCTTCAGAAAAGCTCTTCAGAATTGAATTTGTTCCAGGCCTCCTGTTTACACAAGGTAGTGGTAGTGGAAGATTAAGTGAAACATCTAGAGGTCAAACACTGACAACAGAGGGACCCTCAAGGGCTCAAAGAGAATCACACAAGCATGGAAGAATGGACACCTAGGACTTGGTCGTAAATGCACTATTTATAAATCGAATGGTATTAAGCTTAGTAGTCACAAAAGCTAAAGACCACTTGTAGATTATTTAATTGATTGTCCTACATTAGTTTCTGTGCTTGAGAGATCCCTTCAGTTAGTTTACAATGAAAGCCAAACAACATAGTTTGTTAAACTTATATGTCAGCCTGGCAATTATGTGTTAAAAATTTTTAGGAAGCAACAGTTATAATTCACCTATATGGCACCTATACAAGTGAATCTCAACTAAGGTTTTATATGGCACCAAATGTCGTCACAGAGCAGTTGAATACACACCTTAAGGAGATCAAAAACTTTCTCGGCGATATATTTCTGCTGAAGAGTTGCACCCTTCTGTTGCACCTTATCAGGATGAATGCACAAGGTAGCCTTTCTGTACTGCTTTTTAACAGCAGCACCAGTAATCAAATCAGTCAAGGATACAGCTTGCCATCCACATTCTGGCCAAAGTATCTGTTCCGAAAAAGGTATACATTAGTAAATCAAATATTTGTAATTTACCAGTCATCCCATTAACTTGTACAGAAGTATTAAACCAAATGAATTATGAGGTTAAGAGGCATTCATTATTTCATCTCTAAAATAATTGTCAAGTTAGCTGAATACATTCAAGGCATTGAGGTTTAGTATTAACAGTTAGCAGGCTGCTGATAGCATTAACCAAAAGTAAAAACCAAGCATGCCAAACCCAGCTGTGTTGGTCAGCCTAAATTGAAACATTTTGACCATGGTCATATGAAGTGCCTAAATCAAAACAATCTTAAGTGAATTACAGCCAACAACAAATAGTCAAACTAGCAATAATACTTGTGGCATAAAATGGAATATTGTGCATATTTACATTGCACAACAAAAAAAAAGTCATAGCACCAAAAAAATCAAACATACTGGGTAAAAATGCATGCAGTACAACTTCGCACTTCACAGTGGCAAAAGTATCGGCAACTCACATATTGTAAAGTTGATAACAAAGCACGCAAGTTGCCCTCTTTTCCAGCAGCCCACCTCTTAATTTCAAAGTCAAGTGAGTCTCCAATTCTCTGGAATTCAGAAAGTACATACAAAACAAGTGGACTATTAGCAACCAAGAAAGTATAGGGCCCAGGCACACTGGGAGCATGTGACTAAAATGCCGCCAGGATTGTGAAGAGAAAATAAATTGATAAAAGAAGTATAATGTGGATCCTGTTGGGTGTTGACAGCAACTAAAACACGCAGAATCAAGCTGCTACATATATTGACAACAGTGCTTACATCTCTCTCTGCCTGCTCCCTCTGAACCTGCATATCTCGTTCATTCTTCTCGGCCAGAGCTTTTGCCTGGTGAACATGGTAGCAAAGAAAATGAGTAGCAGTGAGGGAATGAAAACCATCATTCATTACAACGTGGAAGAAGCCGGCCACATTATTTCCAATAATAACTATTGAGAGCAAGAAATAGCAGACATTCTTTATTTCTAATTTGAAATCTAAACAACATTACCGCTCGTTCACGGGTCCTCTGGTGACGTTCTAGCCTAGCACGCCTTCTTTCTTCACTCTCCCCCTCAACTTCTTGAAAAACATCAGATGATGCAGGGGCTGAAAAGACGAAAAGATATATAATAAAGCAGAGACAGAAAAATTAGGAGCACAATACTATTGAAAATTTATAAAAACTATTATTAATTTTGGGAAAGACATTACCCCCAAATAAGTCAGACAAATCATCCCCAAAAATTGAGGCTGATGGTGCTTTTCTCGCAGCTGCTGAGGTTGATGCTGCTCTCTGTGATCCATTAGAAGTTCCTCTAGCTTGAGGTCCAGAACCAAACATAGAATCCTAAAACATCCAATATTAGCAAAAGGTAACAGGTTTAGCTGCTCTGCAGAGTGTTTTTTATATGTGAACATTTTGACAGATGTACTTACCACTGTTGGGGTTGGAGCCCTGGGCTTTGGTGCACTACTGGCACGGGCATCCACTCCGAAGAATGATTCAAGATCATCCGGTGTGCTCTGTTTTTCCCTTGCAGCGGCAGCAGCTGCTGCTGCCTGCCTTTCTCGAGCCTCAGCAGCAGCTCTTTCCACTGCAGCTCTTTCAGCTCTCCTCCTTGCTTCTTGCTGAGCTCTCTCAGCAACAGCCCTTTCTGCTGCAGCCCGCTCCCTCTCCTTCGCTTCAGCAGCAGCCCTCTCCTTTGCTTCAGCAGCAACCCTAGCTGCTCTGTCTTTGGCTTCAGCAGCAGCTCTCTCACGGGCTTCCTTTTGAGCCCTTTGCACAGCAGCACGCTGTGCACGTTGGCGGGCCTCACTTTCAGCTTTTGCACGAGCTTCAGCCGCTGCTCTCTCCCGTGCCTCTTTTGTAGCCCTCTCCACAGCTTGACGTTCCCTGTCCCTTTCTCTTTGTTGTTCCAGTTCTCTCTCCCTTTCAAGTCTTCTCCGTTCTCTTTCCATTTCCTCCCTCAGTTTCATTTCCCTTTCCTGTTCCAATCTTTCTTGCCTGTCTCTCTCTTCACGATCTGATTGACTTCTTTCAAAGTCTTCGTCAAAAACATTTTTATCATAAGCAGGCACTTGAGGCTTGCCCGTGGCAAAACCTTCCAGGTCATCTACTGAAGAAACCTCTGGTTGCTTTGGCAAATCAGTGTAATGGTTGTGATTTTGGCTAGACCGACGAACATGTCCATTCTCCTTTCCATTTGCATTTGCTCCCAGTGGTTTTTGTTTAAGTAGAGGCGGTGATCGCGAAGGTGGTGGGGCAGTAGTTGGTTGTGTGAAAAGCGGAATCTCAGAAACTGTAAGCCATATATCATCTTCAGATTCAGTAGATCTTGGTGACTGATCCTCCATAGCATCACCACGGATATCAGAATACCTTGCAGACTGTGACTTAGGCATGACGTTCCCAAGGTCCTCCATAGAAGATTGACGTGCTGCATTTCTATCGATTGAATGATGTACAGGACTGGAATCTCGGGCTACACTTGGTGGGCTCCGTTCCTTTGCATGTCCATTTATTTCAGAGGTAAACATAGGATCTGATTTTGGGGCCCGGTCAAAAGCAATTGGTTCCTCGAATAAACTATCAGCAGCAGCAGTATTGTTATTGGCAGCCTTGCCTTCGGAGTTTGCAGACTTATCCAGATCTTCCAAGGGATCTGTGGATCTTCCTGGCGACGTATATGCTGAACCTGAAGCGGAAGCTGTCTCTAGAACAACAAATGGATCATCTGCCATGCTAGCTGTCGGTTTAGAAGTTGGAACTGGTGGCTTCATTTTGTTATCATTATTAGCCTTCCTGAAAAGTACAGAGAGCATGAGAAATTGTAAGGAGTAAAACACATTGGTTTCGAAGAAATTGGCAATTCATTGGTGCTAACTTTAAGCAACAGGAAAGATATCACTGATTTCACACTCGAATCATTCAATAATACTCCAATAGATGTGTACACACACAAGAGAGAGTTCAAGGGCCAAAAATGTGAGAGCGAATATGGGCTGATACTTAAATGATATATGTAACAAATGAAAGACAACATTTCTATTGAACAAGTTATGATGCATTCAGTAAACATGTTTTACCATTCAAGCATTTCAATGGTTACTTAGCAAGGAACCCTCCTGAAACTCTCTGATAAATAGATATAGAAATAAAGAACTTCATTCAAAATGTGGCATCAGCCGGAGTTGCATAATTAATGTTGAATCTAAAGCTACAGATACATTATGGTCGGCACATAAGAAAAGGTAGTTGGTTCAGCGACGGATTGGGGCAAAAGTGTAATGAGACGTAATTAAGATGGATTATATGTGTTATGAGACTATGAGTTAGAATTACCACCCTATCCACATTACTCCAAGTGGTAACTTCAGGATGTATCAGATGAATGTGAAGTTTCCTATGCCATAGTGGTTATAAGATAGCACTAATCTGAGCATTTCCTTCTCTAAGTTCACAGAGACCTTATTCATAGCAGACTCACTGTGATGTATATTTATTCATGCTCAAAAGCTCGTGACACATATAGCATAAGCACAAAGCATCAAAAGAGGAAATCCAGCTAAAGCTGCTCAATTTAATCATCTGACACAGCGCAAGCTCTCACATTGTAAAAGGTTGCTCTAGAAAATCTCGGATCTAGCTAGCACATTTCACTTCAATCCATCCAACTTAATATTAGCCAGAGGATCCGATCTATCCGAAGCATGAGCAATGCAAAATGCAGATCCACACGAAGAAAGGCTCGATTTTGCTCACCTGCTCCTGGCCGGGCTGCTCCCCGCGAACCCCGGGATGAGATCATCGAACCCGGCGCCCCCGATCCCCTCCTCCTCCGCAGCCACCGGCTTCCTCCCGAACCCCCCGAGCAGGTCACCCCCGTCGTCGTCAACCGCCACCGGCCTCCTCTTCTCCTCCGCCCGCTGCGGCGCGCTCCCGAACCCACCCAGGAAGCCGTCGTCGTCGTCGTACGCGGGCGGCGGCGCGGAGCGGGTGGTGGTGGCGGCGAACACGTCGTCGTACGCCGCGGCAGAGCCGAAGACGCCGTCGTCGTACCGCGCCGACGAGGATTTGGTGGGCCGCAGCCCGGGGACCGCGTCGAAGATGTCGTCGTCGAACACCGGGGCCGAGGAAGGCGCGGGCTTGGTGGTGGTGGGGCCCTTGAACGAGTCGAAGAGCGAGTCGAAGGAGGACGCGGACGCCGGGGCGGGTGCGGGGGCGCCTGCGCCGAAGAGGTCATCGTAGGAAGGGGCGGCGGAGGATGCCGTGGCGGATCTGGTGGGGTTGGACCACGCGGCGGCGGATCCGGCGGCGGGGCGGGAGGCGGCGCCGGCCATGGGCGCGGCCTTGCCCTGCGGCCGCACGCCGAAGTCGCGGGCCAGGAGGCCCTCGATGCCGTCCATGGGTCGTGGAGCGGCGGCCCCGCCGGTGGCCTCGCCGGCGAGGATGGAGAGGGGGAGCCCCGACGCGGTGGGAGATCGGTGGGAAGAGAGAGGAAGCACTCGCCAACGCGGTGGGAGGAAGGAAGGGGTGGTGATGTGTCTTTCTCTCTTCTTCGCTGTTGGGTGTATGGCGGTGGGGCCCACCGGGGGTTGGCAGGGCCATTTTCAAAATTTAAAACTTTCATAATTGAAAAAAATGAACTTTTTTTTCATTTCAGGGCTTTGAGTTTTGTCGGACCGTGTGTGGTTTTAGTTTAAGGGGTTTTGTTGGATTTTTGTTTGTTCGTTTATTTACTGCGGGGGTTGGTGAATTTTAGTTTTGAGTTTGTGATTGACCGGGAGATTATTATAGTAGCATGTAGAAAAGCCGGGATTGCCAAATTGCGCATGGATCATGGGAGACTTGCTGGGATTGACTCGGACCCAAGAAAATGATTGTTCTAGTTACCAAAAAAGCCTATGGGTCAATTCTCATGGTCATGACCTATATATCTGGCTATATATATGGAACATTTGTCTTATTGAATTCATCGACGGCAAAGGTGGTGTTTGGATCCCGGTGCTAAAGTTTAGCGTTTTAAATAAGTGATAATTAGATGTATTAAATATAAATTAATTATAAAACTAATTACATAAGTCATATCTATTTCGCGAGATGAACCTAACAAGCCTAATTTCGCTATAATTAATACATAATTATCATATGTTTACTGTAACATTATATTGTCTAATTATGGTGTAATTAGACTTAATAGATTCGTCTCGTAAATTACTCCTCGTTTATGTAATGGGTTTTTTAATTAATCTGTATTTAATATTCCTAATTAATATATTTTATATTCGATGTGACGACGCTAAAGGTTAACGCGTGAGAAACAAACATGGACAAAATGGGGGAGAAAAACATATCATCCATAACATACTAGCATGTACTTCATGGATAACATACTAACATATCATGCATATTGGTATGACTGGTAAAGCGAAAACCACAACAGTGCAGACAACACCGAACCCCACCACCCCCTTCCTCTTTTCTTTTTTTTCATGCCATATGCAGTTAGAGCTAGGCCAGTGTTAGCTGGAGTGTCATCCAAGAGATCAGGCCCTTTTTTATCCCAAAGTAATATCGATAAATTGCATGTGATGTTCTTTCGTGAAGGAAACGGATTCGCAGGAGCGCTTGGGAAAGCAACAATTTGGCACAGTACATCGTCTTCTTTTGCCGTTCCGCACCACCGCACACGCACCCCTTCGTCATTTCATGTCATTAGCATACTTGTCACTGATCCGCCGTCGTTTCCTGACACGGCGTCCACCGAGGAACTATTCTTTGTCTTACTCGTGATCAATCCATATTCTTTGGTACATTGTTTTAGTTTTAAAGAACCCGTGACGTTTCGTCTAATCACCGTGTAGTATCTCATCTCCTCTCGTTGTCTCACACCGCTGCACGTACCCCTTCATATTCTCACGTTGCTTGTATGCCCGTCGTCGACACACCGTCGTTCTCGGTCACGGCGTCCACCGAGGATCTTTTCTTTGTCGTGCTCCTCATCGGATATGAAATCAGCGGCGTCCATTGCTCCCGTATGCCTTCACTCATGAAATCATTTTTATCCGTAGCAACACATGAGCATATTTGCTGGTGATAATAAAACAAGGCCGGCCCGATTAGGTTTATTACTACGGTACTGATCGAAAAATATGCACTTTAGAGTAGTTTGATTTGAATAGTAAAGAACGGGCAAAACTAGAATATGAGCCTAGGCTTCTCCACAATAATAAATGGTGGTATTTCATTCGAAGGTCGGTTGATGAAGAAGGAAGAGAATGTGCTGAAAGATTGAGTTGAACATGCAGCTTTGCCAAAATTTGAATTTTCGCTAGTATCTTTGATCTGGAACTCCAAGGCAACAATGCGAGCATGGAAATTTTGAATCTTTTTTTACTTGTATAAGCAAGCATCAGGAGGACAGAAGGGGGCTCTTTTAAGAGTAAAGCATCTTCAGCGTTGTGGAAGCTGCAGAATGCTACGCTCTAATTACATACAGATACAGCAGCCCTGACCATGAATGTGACTGTGCAAGCTATGAATTTTGTGATGCTGTTTAATATCTTTAAGAAACTTGAAACATTTTTGTTAAACAAATATCCCTAGGATGCTGAGAGCCTGGTGAGTTATCGCACCAAATGTGTTGTTATTCCGACAGGCTACAGTCATTTTACAGTATGTTAAGTTTCAGACGAGGACACTGAAACGAGCTCGTGGTTACAAAAAGGACCTGATCAAGTAGGTCAATGTGCAAGCTAAGATAATATTGCGGTGAACGTGCAAGCTAAGTGAATATTGCGACGACGTTTAGCTCAGCATGCAGTATTCCCCTGATCAAATGCAGAATTGGAATTGTGCCGAATGTGTCAAGCAGCCATTCACACCCAAACTGTCATTCCTCTGAACTCTGATCTAGCTGCAGCAAAAATGAATTATTTCATCTCAGATTAATTGATTCAGCAAACGAGTGGACAGTTGAGGCTAAGCCTGGGATCAGCAGCAGTGTCAGTAGTCTGCAGCAGTGATGTTCGAGAACACAATAACACAAAGTGCATAGTTCCATCTGCTCCTTCACTGTTCTGGATGTAGTGTTGCCCAGATATACATTCCTAACACACATAATCATAGATGCATGTATGTTGTAGCCGCCCAGGCGACATAGTTTGACGCCTCTGTTTTCTGCTACACTCCACAAGGACTCGAATAGCTGCTGCCATTGCAGAATGAATAACAAAGTCGTCATGAGACAATAGCGCAGAGTTCCAGACACGATAGTGTTGCTGTTCTACATAACGTCGCGCAGATGTATTACACACTGCTAGCGCACAAAGTTGCCGTAGACGCGCGGGATGTTGCAGTGCCCGGCAACATAGTTTTCACCCCTCGGATGTAGCATCGTCTCGCTGCAGGCAAAGCAGGACCTAAAATCAGCGTTCTTTCTCACTGCCGAGTTACCTTCAGGCGGCTGGCGATACTTTTGTCCCACTGCAGCAAACAAACAGCAGCAGTTTCTCAATGCTTACTCAGCAGAAATAGAAGCAGAGTAGTAGTTTCAGTTTGGCATCCTATATTCAGATTATGTGGTATATGCGGTAGAACTTTTGTCATAACTTTCTACAGCATACAAGAGCTACAGGTGATAGATAAAGCACCTCTAAAACATGACCAATTACTTTAAGGGGATAAGCAGCATTACTGGAAACAAAAAGAAAGCTTCAACAATGTGAGCAAAACACCTATATTAAGTTTTCACATCGACTATAGATAATCATCTGTACACGTAAGTGTGCTAAGAAGGGCATGTTGTGGTACAATATAGATAAACTATAAGGCCCTGTTTGGATCCACCCCAACTAAAGTTTAGCCAGCTAATTTATAGTGGTTTATTTTAGCTAGCTAAAAAATACCTACCTAAACTTTAGTCGGGGGTGTTTGGATCCATCAGCTAATTGAATTAATTAGACTATCCTAACCTTCATTAACTATGGACAAAATCATGTGAATGTGGGAAATTTCCATAAACATGTGGGGACATTTTGGTCTTTAAACTCGTTTAGCTGCGTTTAGTCAGGCTCAACCAGCTAAAGGAATCGTGTATCTTTTGGCATGCAACTAAAGTTTAGCTGAGTTTTAGCTGCTCCCGTTTGGATCCCTAGCAGCTAAAGTTTAGCTAGTGGATCCAAACAGGGCCTAAATCTATAATTGAAGCAAGAAAAAACGACACAGGTACAAATTAAGTTGGCGTTTTTGGTTTGAGAAGCTGACACCAGCCTCATGAGAAAATCCCATGATTTGGGTGGGACTGCCACATTCCATATTTCTCTAGCATTACTAATGTTCTTGAAAGATCAGGATGCTAATGGACCAGCTTATTCCATTCTTCAAAGAAGAGAAAAAAACACGAGGAATAAATTGGTATAAAGCAGCATGCACATTCCTAAAAAACAACACGAGCATCTGTTAGGTATGAATGCATCTATAGAAACATATGAAGGTTTCCTACTAATGCAGACAAATGAGATTTCCAATCTGGCAAAATAACACTAAATATCATGTTTTCTCAAGATCACCAACCCCAGAGTAGCGAGAGTAGTAATATCTACCTATGCATTCTTTTAAAGAGAAACTGTTAACCTTGAACCAATAAGAAAGAAACCTCACCTGAAGAATCAGGGCCCAATGGCTCACAGCAAGTGACGATGAAGCCATTTGGAGCCCATCTTTTGTGGTAAATCTCAGCAAAGAAAAGTTGTTCCTGCGAATCCTCCTTGCTCGACTTTGCGGTGAAGTTAATGTGTGTGTAACAACAGCGTGGCTCCGGTATGCTGTTCACAGGCTTGGCATCCAAGAGCTCAAATTTGATCTGCGCACAAGAAATTAAGGAAGATCATGACAATGCAAATCACCAATCCAATATGGGTATTTTTTTTCTTGAACAAGTGAATAAATTGTATACCACACCTTCTTCTTTTTGTTGTAGTGCTCCAGGACACCAGTTGTGAACCTCTTGACCCGCGCAAGCATAACTTTTGGATCGGGCGGGCCTTTTCTCTTAGGAGCCCTGCACCCAACAGCACATATATAGAATAGTATCAAATTGAAATGTTCAGTAAAAAAAGATATGCATTAAATGAAGTGAACAAAACCAATAACAATCTAAGTGTAACCCATGCAACAATACATCTACAAAATAACTACTTCCAGTTCTAAAAATTAAACAGAAAAATTAGGAAGCATCCATGGTGCAATAATTGTGCTATTACTTTGTGGTATCGTAAAACACTATGACAGTAACAAATTACTACTAGTTAAGTAGTTAGCCATCTTAATGGCTATGCTTATTTTGAGTTTGGCACTTTGAGATTTTAATCGAGCAATCAATAGATGTTCTTAAGTTATCCAAAGCTACCATATTGTTGGTTGGAACTACCATTGTTCGTTGGAACGAAAAGATTCCACACGAAATGCCTGTCAGGTAATTTCAGAGTTACAGTAAGCATCGTCTTATTACATTGTTCATTGTCTAATGGAGCATTTGACTATTTGTTGCTCGGCCTTGCCAGTATGCAGGTAGAAAAAGAATCGAGGGTTACGGTGTATATATCTTTCAAGTAAAATTTGTGCACACAAAAGTATGAGAAGGGAATGAACATGCGGAGTTTCAAAAGAGGTAGAACGAATGAAAACCCGTCCAAGGGCAGGTTTGGTGACCGAAGAAAATAAAATTTGATTTGCCGCGTGAGCAAATCATGATGGAGATCGATGACTGCTGATTGCGGCATAAGATCTGGACGAGGAGGAGGAAACAAAATTGATCAACAGTGTGGATATGATTGCGTCAAATAATTTGCCCTTCGATCTTACCGAGCAGGCGAGGGTTGGTTTTGTGGTTCAGCTCCGGCTTCTCCAGGTTGCGGCGGCGCGCCGGCCTGATGCTGCGTCGCCATGGCGAGATCGCCGGCGGCCGTAGGGGCAATCCTAGCTGTGTCGTGTCGTGAGTTCCTGGTGGTGCCCCAGACGGCGAGAGACAGAAGCTAGGGAGGGTTGGTTTTTGTTCGGGGGCCAAACTGGCTGGCTGGTACCGTGGTACTGGTAGTCAGGGAGAATTCAATCCGAATTCGAATGTGCAAATGTTTTGAATCAAAACATAACTGGGCCGCGAGGCATGTATGTATGACTTGGTTTTCTATTGTTTCGTGTCTAGAATGGCACGGTTCAGAAGAGAATTTATTGTAATGACATCGCTCCAAAATGCTCAGGACTACGCATCAACATGAGCAAAACAGAAATTTTTCCCATTAGATGCAGAAATGAACACATCAACGAAGCTTCAGTGGATTTCCCAAAAAAATTGTAACTTCCCAGAAAAATATTTGGGCCTCCCGCTACACACGCGCAAGCTTCGGCGGATCGACGTGCAGCCTCTCCTTGATAGAGTTGGTGGGCGCCTGGCGGGATGGAAGTGAAAGATGCTGTCGTCAGCCGGAAGAGAGACATTGGTCAAATGTGTCCTTAGCTCACAGCCTATTTACCATCTAACGGTGTTTCCAGCACAGAAATGGCTACTAAAACAGATTGACCACATGCGTCGAAGTTTCTTATGGAAAGGGGATGAACCAGAGAAAGTAAATGGTGGACATTGTTTGGTCAATTGGCCAACAGTTTGCACACCAAAAAAATGGGGGTCTAGATCTTGAGCGGCTAGCAAGAGCTCTCCGGCTTCGTTGGTGTTGGTTTCAGTGGATGTACGAGACGAGACCTTGGATAGGACTGGATATTCCTTGTGACAAATCAGATTTTGAGCTCTTTCATGCCTCAACAATGGTAACGGTAGGAAAAGGAAATAAAGCAACATTCTGGCACTCAAGTTGGCTCCACGGTACAGCGCCAAAACACATCGCACCGACCCTATACAAAAAATCAAAAAGAAAAAAATTCTGCGTACAGAAGGCCCTACACAATAACTACTGGGTAGACCAAGTGTGCCCAATTTTAACAAGCCAAGAGGCACGTGAACTCACCTATGGGAGGAAATTCATTTGGTACATCGCGACCCAGAGGCCGAAGATGAAATCATATGGAGATGGACATCCAATGGTGAATACACAACAAAAAGCGCATATGAAATATAATTTCAAGGGTGAACAAAGAGACAAACACTCACACCGATTTGGAAAGCTAAGACGGAACCAAAGTGTCGTTTTTTTGCTTGGATCCTTCTTCATAGGAAGATACTGACCACAAATAATCTGGAAAAAAGGGGTTGGCCCAACAACCCTATGTGCAGGCTTTGTAATAGTGCCCCGGAAACCCCGACACACCTATGCAAAGATTGCCCATACGCAATAGCGGTATGGCTACAACTGATAAATTGGTACAACTTACAGCACTTGCCCAATGGTGAGTCAACGACATCAATCTACTTATGGTGGAGGAAATGTAGGGCTGCAATTGAAAAAACAAATAGAATACTCTTCGACGGACTCATCATCTATTTTTGGTGGAATATATGAAAGGAGCGTAATAGAAGAATATTTCAACGTGAGAAAAAAACGGCAGAGCAAGTGGCGTATTTGATCAAGGAGGCATGTAGTTGTCAGTGATAGTTGTTTTTATTTGTATTTCTCTGTGAGGAGGTGCGGTTGCCCCTCAAGTGAGTTGATGTTTTTGTTTTTGGTTTCTGTTTTTATC
Source organism: Echinochloa phyllopogon (assembly GCA_033239725.1). Classification (NCBI taxonomy): domain Eukaryota; kingdom Viridiplantae; phylum Streptophyta; class Magnoliopsida; order Poales; family Poaceae; genus Echinochloa; species Echinochloa phyllopogon. Next base: position 52,778,009 of record BTCW01000017.1, read on the forward strand.
CTCTTCTAATAAAAATTTGGCAAATCTCTTGCCGTCCGTTCAAAAAAAAGTAATGGTATGAACTTGTATATTTGCAATTACATATATCTAATTAGTCCTCCTTTCTTAAGAGTACAAAGTCTCTTTCTTAACTTTCACTGAGTACAAAGTTACATTCTTAATGCAGCCACATACGGCAATGTTACTTTTCTCAACATTTGTAGATTTCAAATATACTTTTTTCTAATATTTAAATATTTCTGCTTTACAAAAGTCCTCGTGAGGTAAACAAGAAAGCTTTCCTTTTTTGAAATATTGTGGGATTAGTCTTTCCATTTTAGAAAAAGTTTGAGGGCTCTCCTTTTAAGACTAAACGGAAAGCTCTCTCCCTTGGAGCATCTCCAAGAGATTAGCTAAAAAGACTAGTCAAATTCACTGATTTAGCTACTCTAAAAAATAGATTTGACTAACAAATAACATAGTAATTCAACAGATTCTGTAAAGATGGCTAGTGAGGTAGGCTAGCTAAAAATGGCTAGTGAATGGGGTGGGATAGATAGCCACTAAATTTGGAGAGTCATTTACAGAGTCTGTTGGAAACGTTTTTTCTCTAACAATAGCTAAATTTAACTTTAGAAAACGATTTGGCTAGTCTCTTGGAGATGCTCTTAATAACTTTAGGTAATTTACTAACTTGTTAATACCACTTTTTCCTCACGTGTACTAGTAATTTTAACTCGTATACTAAAATATATTGTCTAAGGGTACATATGTACATATATGTTAATTTTAACATGTATGTGCACCGTTGTGTGTATATATATGATGAGGTAGGGGGCCGGCTGGCCCTATTTATAGGATTACAAAACTTGGCCCTTACGTAAGACAGTTCTAAAGAAATGCTTCATGTTGAATTGTTGATCTGTTGCTAGTCTATATGGCCCTCACGGCAAGTTACTGTTGCCAACAGAAAGTGAAATTCTATTGGCTCGACCATTGACTTCCCTAGGGATGGTAATGGATCAGGACCCTTTTACTTCTTCATAATTCAACTTGGCCCAAATTAATTTTAGATAAAAAAAACTATAAGTATTTTGGCCCGATCTTAATTGAATCTGATCTTTAACATTTTTAGTACAAAATTTAGTGCTCTTTACCACCCCTGGTCCCACATGGAGGCTACTCATTTGATCGAGGCATTGACCATATATGCGCGCTGCTAGCTTGCAGCAGCATCACTCCAGGCTTTTGCAATTGCATGCTCTGATCGACTTGCTTCTTCCACATGTTTTCACTCAATATGCCTTCTTATTTCTCCATCCGCCACTTGATCACCGCTCCGAACGTGGCCGGGAGCACCATGAGAGAAGCCGGCATCTTTCTCATAATGGCCGTCTCACTCGCCGCCGCCATGACCACCGCTCTTCCAACACTGGTGGCGGCACCGGCGCCGACGACGGCGACGCGGCGCTCCCTCAGCAGGAGGAGCCGCTTCCTGGCGGCGGCGGCGCCGGCGCCGGCGGGCTTGGGCGGCTGCAGCGCTGAGTCGCCGTGCCCCGACATCATAGAGCCGATCAACGGGTTCTCCTTCCCGGGCGCCGAGTGCTGCCATGGCGTCTGCGTCGACACCTCCTTCAGCGCGCTCCACTGCGGCGGGTGCGACTACTCGTGCGGGAGCTGGCCATGGATCTGCTGCTACGGCTACTGCTTCAACTCCCTGAACGACTTCGAGAACTGCGGCCGCTGCGGCGTCTCCTGCAATGGCCGATGCAGCTATGGCGTCTGCGACTACGCGGTGTGATCGAGTAGGACGCCACCAGGAGCTGAGGGGCACGTTAACATAAACATGTACAAATTTGTTTTCTTTCTTTGTTTTTGCAACCTCTAGATAGGAATAAAAAATAACACTTTCGTTGTTGGTCGGTAAAAATGTTTCAGCTTGATGAGAAAAAATGTTTTTCAATGAAATTCATCCAAATATATACGGATTACGGAGTACATAGCTAAGTACGTGGGGAGTTCTTTTATTATCCCTCCATTTGAAATTATATTTTGCTAGCTTTGATTATTATAGGTAAAATAAATGTTTTCATGTCTCAACTTTTAAATCGATCAATCTAGTCGGTTAAATTTTTTTAGGCTAAATCTGTCCCTCAATGTTTAAATTGACCAATCTAGACCCTCAAGTTTCAATTTTAGGTCAAACTTGTTGCCACAGCAACTTCCATTTTTTCCATTCGTTTCATTATCGTTCTGTATCACATTTTAACAGACAGTTGGCATTCAAAATCATATAATTCTCTAATTGATTTTTAACCATCGTATTTATTATGAGTTGAGTTGTGTGCTTAACTCAAGCTTACGGAGTAGGTAGCACGTACTAGTGAGCCACTATTTTATTTTACCAAACTGTCCATTGTATTAATCTGTTTTACTTAGGCTAATTATTCTAGGGAAAATTGGTTTTGTAGATCATGACTTTCAGAAAATACCACTAAAAGATATCGTCCCTGTAAAATACCACTGAAAGATACAAATGTTACATGAAAATATCACAACGTTAAAATTTGTTCATTGGGACTCTATTTTCACCCTGTAGAAGAATAAAACGCAAACAGGAAATATCATTTGTGCCATTGGAACCATATCCTCTCCTGCCTGCTCCCTCCCTGCGCAGAAAAATCATTCGCGCCCCCTCCCTCAAGCAGCGTCACGAGCGGCTCCCGCTCCCTCGCCATATCGCGTGCCCCACTCCTCCCTCAATAGTTTGGGGTATTTTTGTCCAATATAACAGAGATGCTAGCGAAATCTAATGGAGTATTATTTTCTGGTAATGTGTGTACCTTCCCATGGTATTTTACGGAGACGATATCTTTTAATGGTAGTTTTTCGGAAGTCATAATCTTTCGATGCTACAGAACCAATTTTTTCATTATTCTAAGTATATACTTCGAATACCATACTAAGGTAATCTCAATTCTTACCCAGACTTTTAGGATAATTAATCTTGGCATTATTATTAATCTAAATGCTTACCTAGACTTGTCATCTAGCTCAAAAAAAACTAGCATGCGATCTTCATAGCAATTATGCACATAAAAGTGTAGTTTCTCGCGGAACTCCACTGGACACCGACCTCATAAAATGGACCTCTCTACTAATTCAAACCGAGGCTTACCCCCGCTTGGTACTGTACTTCTTCCTGCCGGACTCTTTCAATACACAACCCTCTTAAGTGTTTTCAAACTTGGCTAGTTTCTTCGAGAATGGAAGCTTTGTCCTACGGCCTGCAAATTCTTCTGCTCAGATATTCATGTAAAAACATTTTGAACTTGTAAGGCACGAATCTAACCTAAAAACAAAACTTGAGAGATTAAATTGGCAGATTTTAAAGTTAAGGAACGAGTCTGACCTAAAAATAAAACTTTAGATGCAGTCAAATCTTCTTCGCGTCCTTCTGTTTTTAAAAGGATTTCATTTCCTTCTACGTATTTTAAGACAAATTTTACCGCATCTTTGAGATCGATTTCTCCACCTGCTCCTCTAGCTGCAAGATCTTCAGTGTTCAATTGTTTGGGTGGCAAGATCGATGTGCCGACCAGTGCAGATCCTGGCACGAGCCATTTTCAGAATTTTGAATTCAAACCCAGCATGCACCCAAGTGATAAAGAACAATTCAGGATTGCCTATCCTGGGTTTTTCAATTTCTTCATATATGTCATAAGTCTAAGAGAGAAATTGTCATCCTCAAGCTGGACTTTGAAAAGGCTTTTGATAAAATTGAGCATGAGGTTATTCTAGCAGCCCTCAAGCACAAGGGAATCTCTGATAGATGGGTTTCCTGGATTCAATGCATTTTGTCATCAGGGTCTTCTTCTGTTTTACTTAATGGGCAGCCAGGGAAAGTATTCTATTGTAAAAGAGGGGTAAGGCAAGGGGACCCCTTACCCCCTTTGTTATTTGTTCTAGGTGCAGATTTATTGCAATCAATACTAAATGAGGCTGCAGTAGATGGGAATATCACTCACCCTCTCGGTCCAGATTTTGGAGGTGACTATCCTATAGTCCAATATGTTGATGACACACTAGTAATCATGCCGGCTGATCATGAACAGATAGAATTTCTGAAAGACACACTGGGCACATTTGCCTCCAACACAAGTCAGAGAGTGAACTTCCATAAATCTTTCTTGGTACCTATTAATTGTTGACAGTACAAAGGCTGGACAGTTAGCCTCAATCCTTGTGTGTCAAATTGGTCAAATGCCTTTTACATACCTAGGTCTCCCCCTAGGAACAACAAGGCCATCTATCACTGAATTTATGCCTATTTTAACTAGAATGGAGAAGAGACTCATGGGGATCACAGGGCTATTGTCTTATGCTGGGCGGCTAGTGCCGGTAAAATCAGTTTTTTCAGCTCTCCCAACCTTTTTATTATGCTCACTGAAAATGCCAGTTGAGATTCTCAAGCAGATTGATAAGTACAGGAAGCATTGCTTATGGAATGTGGGTGATCTGAATAAGAAGAAAACCGAGCCCGTATGCGACCTGGGCGACGAATTTAGTGCGGGCTGCTCCTGGACTCCGAGGCGGACTCGAACTTGAGTTTCTTTGGGCCTCCACCTTGGGGACTCGAATCGGATTAGCCTTGGGCCTTCTTCTTGACTTGGAAAACCTTGTTGATCTTCTTCTTCTCCACCCCATGCACCCCTCATGGACATATGTATGGGTGTCATGTCCTCATCATCCTCCCCTTCTTGACGAAAAACCGTCCTCGGCGTCGTTTGTGCTCTAAGATGGCCCTGTACAACACGAAGAAACACGAGGTTGTGGAAAATATAGGAACTGAGAATATTGTGGGGAGTGACATGACCATATTTGCAATATCTCAAAGCATCTTCTCCTATAGAGTTGTCGGCAAATATGTAGGCTCCTTGATCGAAACACACACGATCTTTGTCAATACTATCCTGCAAATGATTAGCACTAACCAAACACAATGCAGGCGTAGATGGTTGCATAACCGCTAGTATCTATTCAATACAAGAAAAATCAGCACTAGCACACATAGGTAATAGCCAACAATGCTCCCCTTCTTGAAAGTGAACCCGATTCGTTATATTAAAACTAGATAGACAATCTTGTTGATCACAATCTTGTACATCAAGAGGAGATTTCAGATTTGCACAAATATAGACTCGGTGCACCATGTACTCTCCTTTACAATTATATTTACCAATAAAATGATATGTACAAGTAGACAAACATGGCAACTCAGCACATCTAAATTTCTCTTCCAAACCACTAAGAATACATAAATTATCAAACTCAACATAACCCAAAGTGTTTAAAGAAGATAATAATTTCAGTTCGTCATGTGCACAAGTAATCGGCATAATAATATTATTTTCAGCACATGTATATGACTTCAAATCAAAAGTATCATGCTCCTTCTCTATTTGTGACAAAGGTAATACAAGAGAATGTTCTAGTATAACATTATTTGCATCATTGGAGGGCAAATTCAACACATCAAGAGAGCGTTTACCTGAAAATTTTACATGTTCCTGTTCATTTGTATGGTCATCTTCATTATGTACATGCTGCAAAGTATCAGTTCCAACAATAGGCAAAACAATATCATCATTTTGTAAAAATTCAGATTTAGATGAATTTGTTGTGTCATTGAAAACAACCCATTCTTTTCTAAAAGGTTCATTTTTTCTTCTCTCCGCCCTTTGGAGATCAGCTTCTAAAATTTCAGCAATAGTCAAAGGTACAAGTGTAATTTTTCTACCGTTGTACTTGAAGGAATATTTATTAACAACTTTTTTATGTACCGCATTATTTATATTAATCCAAGGCGTACCTAGCAACAAATGACATGCTTGCATGGGTACTATGTCAAAATCAGCACTATCTTTATAAGAACCAATGTTAAATTCAATATGTGCAATTTCAGTTACATTTATCTTATCATAAGAATTTACCCATTGCATGTAGTATGGATGTGGATGTGGCTTTGTAATCAAACCAAGCTTCTCAACCAGCTCTAAACTTGCAAGGTTGTTGCAACTTTCACCATCAATGATGACTCGGCAACGTCTCTCCATCACAACAAAGAAAATCTGGAATACAACAACAACAACAACAACAACATAGCCTTTTGTCCCAAGCTAGTTGGGGTAGGCTAGAGGTGAAACCCAAAAAGTCAAAAAAAACAGAAAAAGAGTTAGAGGAAGGCAGAAAAGAAAGCAAAGATCACGGCTCAGGCACATTAATTGCTAGTCTCCAAGCGCTCCTATCCATAGCTAAATCCTTAGAGATATTCCACTCTTTAAGGTCTCTAATAACCGACTCGTCCCAAGTTAGTTTGGGTCGACCTCTACCTCTCTTAACATTATTGGCCCACTGTAGAACCCCACTACGCACCGGCGCCTCAGGAGGCCTCCGTTGGACATGTCCGAACCATCTCAACCGATGTTGCGTCAATTTCTCCTCAATTGGTGCCACTCCGACTCTATCTCGAATATCTTCATGACTTCATTCCGTATCCTATCCCTTCTTGTGTGACCACAAAACCAACGCAACATACGCATCTCTGCTACACTCAGTTGTTGTATATGTCGCCTTTTTGTAGGCCAACATTCAGCACCGTATAGCATCGCCGGGCGAATCGCCGTCCTATAGAACTTACCTTTTAGCTTTTGTGGTACCCTCTTGTCACAGAGGACACCAGAAGCTTGACGCCATTTCAACCAACCGGCTGAAATTCTATGCCTAACATCTTCATCAATGTCACCATCCTTTTGCAGCATCGATCCTAAATACCTAAAGGTATCTTTCTCGGCCACCACTTGCCCATCAAGCCTGACATCTCCATCTTCATATTTAGTCCCACTGAAATCGCACATCATGTACTCGGTCTTGGTCCTGCTAAGTCTGAAACCTTTGGACTCTAACGTATGCCTCCACAACTCTAACTTCCTATTAACACCTGCCCTACTCTCATCAACTAGCACCACATCATCAGCAAAGAGCATACACCAAGGGATATCACTTTGTATATCCCTTGTGACCTCGTCCATCACCAGAGCGAATAAATAAGGGCTCAATGCTGACCCCTGATGCAGACCTATTTTATTTGGAAAATCACTACTGTCTCCACCATAAGTGCGGACAACCGTCATCGCATCCTTGTACATATCCTTGATAAGGGTAATGTACTTAGTTGGGACTTTGTGCTTCTCCAAAGCCCACCACATGACATTTCTTGGTACTTTATCATATGCCTTCTCGAGGTCAATAAAGACCATGTGCAAGTCCTTCTTTTGCTCCCTATGTCTCTCCATGAGTTGTCGTATTATAAAAATCGCCTCCATGGTCGACCTTCCATGCATGAACCCAAACTGGTTTTGGGTCACACTTGTCACTCTCCTAAGGCGATGCTCGATAACCCTCTCCCAAAGCTTCATCGTATGGCTCATCAGCTTAATCCCACGGTAGTTAGTACAACTTTGAACATCTCCCTTGTTCTTGAAGATCGGTACTAAAATACTTCTTCTCCATTCTTCAGGCATCTTGTTTGACCTAAAAATGAGGTTAAAAAGCTTAGTCAGTCATACTATTGCTCTGTCACCCAGGCATCTCCACACCTCAATGGGGATACCATCAGGACCCATCGCTTTACCTCCCTTCATCCTCTTCAAAGCCTCCGCAATCTCTGCCTCTTTAAATCTCCTCACAAAACGTCTGTTGGCGTCGTCAAATGAGTCATCCAACTCAAGCGTCGAACCATTCTCCTCATTAAATAACTTATCGAAGTACTCTCGCCATCTGTTCTTGATCTCCTCATCCTTCACCAGAAGTCGATCCGTCCCATCCTTGATGCATTTGATTTGGTTGATGTCCCTTGTCTTCCTCTCGCGGATCCTCGCCATCCTATAAATATCCTTCTCCCCTTCCTTCGTGCTTAGCCGCTGATAAAGGTTATCATATGCACGACCTTTTGCTACACTCACAGCTATCTTTGCAGTCCTCTTTGCTAATTTATATCCCTCGATATTGGCTGCACTCCGATCAAGGTGAAGGCGCTTGAAACATTCTTTTTTCTCCTTAATAGCCCTTTGCACCTCGTCATTCCACCACCAAGTGTCTTTCGCTTCTTGTTTTCCTCCCCTACTCACGCCAAACACTTCTGAAGCCACCTTCCGAACACATGTTGCCATCTTTAGCCACATGTCGTCTGCATCTTCTCCGTCCTCCCAAGGCCCCTCGCTTAACATCATGTCCTTAAAAGTTTGCGCTGCTTCCCCTCTAAGCTTCCACCACTTCGTTCTTGCTATCTTGGCACGTTTGTCCCGCTGGACACGTACCCGAAATCTGAAGTCCGCCACCATCAACTTGTGTTAAGGGACAACACACTCCCCAGGAATCACCTTACCATCTAAGCACGCACGTCTATCCTCCCGCCTTGCAAGGATAAAGTCAATCTGGCTCGAGTGTTGTCCACTCTGAAAGGTCACCAGAAGAGATTCCCTCTTCCTAAAGAGGGTATTTGCTAACAACAAGAAAATCTGGAATAAATTGTTGAATTAATTTTGCTCCGCTTTCTCCATTTGAGAACTTAGTACTCCTCGAACAATCTCATCGCTCCCTGCCATTATTAGTATGTAGACAAGAGAAAACACAAAAAGGTTATCCCTATCAACTACTATATGTGTCAGTGGAAACACTCTCTCACATGCTTTACCAAATTCTTACAAATGTTCTTACAAAAGCTAAACAGTGGATGGTACAACCGGTGGCTGGTTCGTGATACCTGTGAGAAAGTAGTACCAAGATTGCAAGGGTCTTTCGCTGCACTGACCTGAAGTATAGTTTGTGGAGCTCGGAAGGCCAAATATGTAGCAAGGAGTAGCAAATAACGAATGCAGAATAGCAAAGTTCAATAAGTATCCAAAGCACAAGTCACAATTGTTGGCTCAGACGTGTCCTAGGCGTAGCACAACAAGTTAGAATAAGAAACGATGGATAAAGCTCACAGAACAAGCAAAACAACACTCTATGCAATTGTTTTTTAATCTTTTCAGCAATTTCTCTGTAGGACTAGTAGGAATTAAGATGTTTTATTTTTCTCAACTATTGTTTTTATATTTTTCTTTGAATAAGGATATCACAAGCTCTGACCATAAAAATTTGCATCCGTTTTTGAGGTGAGATGCGGTCTAGGGAATTTCAGGAACAATATCTGAAAACCCTGAAACAACTTGATCAATTTTTTTATTTATCTTCCTGATTCTTTTTGAATTTTTGACTCGACCAAACAAGCCTAAGGCTAGTTTGGGTTACCTCTGAATGAAGTCACGAATTTGCTGTAAAAATTTGAGCCAAAACGGAGCACCGAGTGAAAAGTTATGCCTATTTTATGGAAGATATCTCAAATTATGTTTTCCAAAGGCACGAAAAACAGCAGCGGCTAGGGTAAACTTCCTCCTAGTGTCTGCGGCAGCAAGCAATAGGTATTCGCCAGATGAAACAAGGATCAAGTATGCAATGCAAAAGTGATCAAAACGGCTTGCAACCTATCTAGGGCTTGCACGGAGAGAGTTCACACAAGGCGGCTAGCAAGACAAATCGAGTAATGTGGTGGCTCGAATTGTTGTATGGCAAAACGTGGATGGGATAGTGGCGGAAACAAACGAATCACAGTAACGAGTGATTGAACTATGACACAAATACTACTAAAACCAGCAACGAGACTTGACCACGGACACAAACTCAACAAAGCGAAACTGAAACGAAATTGCAAAGGCTAAAAGGGGTACTAGGATAGAGGAAATTTTTTAGGGCTATTTTCTGGACTATAGGACAAAGGCGAAAGGACGAATCTGACGGTAAACCTGTCTCTGAATACTACTTGATGGGAACTAGGGTTTCCCGATCTTCCGTCAGGTGAATGATAACTCGTTTTGGGCGGAGCGCAACTCACCGATCCGGCTTCAAGTCAGCAAACTCGAATCCTGCAATCTTAGCACCACGACTCCTCTGGTTATCAACCGTGTCATAACCCGGTTGACCTCACCAAGAAGGCTAATCCCTGCCTGCGAAACGAAGAACACAAGTAAGAACTTGAAAGAAGCAGCTCTCAAAGGAAGTGACACTGTAGATGCATGATTAAGCACAATAGTTGGGGTTCTACAAACCGACGAACGGCGAAACTGTTCTCTACAGATTAATCTAAGCAAAACCCAAACCCTAATGTGGCGGTGGCTACTTATTATATGAGGGTTGGGGCGTGCATAACCCACTAACCACGTCCATAATGGACCCCAACATGATACACGGGCCAACAGCCCAAAAGATGGCGGCGCAGCACCCTGACAGATTCTGGACGTCGACTTGTTTCGACGATTCCTGATGACTCGAAAGGAATTTTGAGGTGGGACCAGTGCCATTGGAAAGCTTATCTCCTTAGCTTTCCAAGCATATGTAGAACATCAAAAAACGAGCTCGTATGCGACCTGGGCGACGAATTTAGTGTGAGCTGCTCCTGGACTCCGAGGCGGACTCGAACTTGAGTTTCTTTGGGCCTCCACCTTGGGGACTCGAATCAGATTAGCCTTGGGCCTTCTTCTTGACTTGGAAAACCTTGTTGGTCTCCTTCTTCTCCACCCCATGCACCCCTCATGGACATATGTATGGGTGTCATGTCCTCATCAAGTTGCATGGAAATATGCCTGTAGATCCAAGGAGGAAGGGGGTCTAGGCATTGTCAATCTGAGAACTCAGAATGAAGCCCTTTTGCTCAAGTTCTTACATAAATTCTACAATAAAGAGGATTTGCCATGGGTACATCTCACCTGGTCATGTTCATATCGCAATGGGACACCTCCACATGCAAGAAGCTCAGTGGGCTCCTTTTGGTGGAAAGATATAATGAAATTGTCTGATAAATTCATGATGATTGCTACTTGTTCTATGCAGAAAGGTGATACATTAGTGTTTTGGAAAGACTTATGGAACATTGCTGTGTTACAATGGAAACTGCCACAATTACACAGTTTTGCCAAGAATAAGAAAATTTCAGTGCATAATTTTCTCGATAGACATGCTGGTGAAAAATTTCCATATGCCTTTGTCTTTCCAAGCAAATGAACAGCTTCTGGAGCTCTTTCAGGATCTGCAAGGAATAATTAGAGATGAGAACCTTCACGATCATTGGAGCTACATTTGGGGATCAGATAAATTTACCTGCAAACAGGCTTACCTTAGCCTCTCTGGGTCTCTACCTGCATCGCCTTTGTTCAAATGGATGTGGAACTCGAATGTTCTCCCAAGGCACAAATTCTTCTTTTGGTTGCTACTCCGAGACCGCTCAAATACTAGGAATATATTACGGAGGAAACACATTGTGATTGATAGTTACATATGTGTGCAATGTGCGGAGAATCAAGAGGAAACATTGATGCATCTTTTCTTTGAATGCTCATTTAGTCAGGCATGTTGGATCTTCATGGGGATTGATTGGGATACTTCTCTTCCCATGCTGGATATGATCATCGAGGTGCGTCAAGCTTTTGCATCCACCATGTTCAGAGAGCTGGTAATGGTGGCTTGTTGGGTGATTTGGAACCACATGAACAATATAATTTTTGATGGAGGGGCTGTTTCCATTGCCTGGTGGAGAGCTAATTTTAGAGAACAACTGCATTTGGTCACTCTTCGAGCACGACCAAAGGTTAGAGATAAACTCAATATTTGGTCGAGTAACAATCTGTAATCTTCTTTAGCTTCTTTCTTTTGGCCTGTGGTAAACCCCTTTGTACATTTTTGTATGTGTGTGTGTGTGTATATATATATATATATATATATATATATATCGGTAGGTACAGATCGAAAAGTAACTGGTTTAAGATCAAGAAATAAGGTTGAAATAATTAAATAAGGTGTTGATCGGTTCGAAGCACAAGAAACTACGTACTACAAGGTTGGTTGAATATTTTTGTCGTTGGATTTAGAATTGTAAAGGTAAAGAGCTAAAATTGAATATGAACATCAGCCTGGTAGCTGGTTGGTTGATGAAGGAAGAAAGGGGTTGTTCTTGAAGATTGAACCGAACATAGCAAGCTATATCAATTTTTGAATCCCTGACGATGAAATCTTTGACCTGTTATTCCAAAGCAAGCAATGTGAGCTTGGAAATTTTTAATCTTTTGTTGTCTATTTGTAAGCAAGCATCAGATGGACATGTGGGTTTGCTCTTTTCGAAGTAAAGCATCTTCAGCTTTGTGGAAACTGCAGATTGCTACACTTTTATATACAGAAGTATGTGACGTGCAAGATATGAGTTTTGCGATTCTGTTTGATGTCTTTAGGAAACGTTTTCTAAAACAAATACCGGCCCCTAAGACGTAGAGCTTGGTGAATTAATTGTTGCACCAAATGTGGTACGGTGTAATTCTTCCTACTGTCATTGTTACATTATGTTAAGGTTCGGACCTGATCAAGTAGGTGTGAGTATGCAGCTAGTATTCCTTTGATAAAAATGCAGAATTGGAATCGTGTCAAATGTGTTTGATTTCCTACAATCTCAATATGCAGGATTCCTGCTGGACTGCTGGTGTTGACTGTTGAGACAACTACTGTACAGCGTAATTTATTATTTCATACGGAAAACGCCCGCACATCTAGAATGTGCAATTAATTAGTCGATCCACAATCGAGTGGAAAGGTGAGGTCGCTTAAGCGTGGGATCGATCAGTAAGATCGAGTCTCTCCAGCAGTAATGTGCTAAAAACGCAATATATAGCAGCTGTGCGAGCTTGTTTTTTGTGACTAGCTTCGCTCCTGCTGCAACATGCGAGCTAAGCTAAGCTATCTAGAGCCTGCTTGCTCCACACACTCCCTCTCATCACTCCATGCTTTTGCCATTGCAAGCTAGCTCTGACTTGTTGTTCCACACACACTTCGCTTGCTCTTAATTTTACTATTGATCACCCCACCCCCAGCAGGCAGCTGCCGCTCCGACCGCGGGGGCGCTTACCATGAGAAAAGCCGGCATCTTTCTCATGGCCGCCGCCGCTCTGCCACCTGCAGCAATGGCGGCGGCGCGTTCCCTCGGCACGAGGAGCCGCTTCCTGGCGGCGGCGGCGAGGTGCAGCGATGAGTCGCGGCCGTGCCCGGATATGGTGGACCGGTACGGCTACCCCAACCCGCTGGTCTTTTGCTGCAATGGCGTCTGCGTCGACACCTCCTTCAACGCGCAGCACAATGAATTCCTGCATTCCCGCTATTTTGCTCCTCTGTTACCGAGCAATCGATCGAGAATGTTGTGGTTCGATCAGATCCGCCGGCTTCTCCAGGCCGTGTCACGCAGGAAGGCGGCTGGTGGACGACGGCCCGGTCAGGCAGGCAGCGCGGGGCTGGATCATATCGGAGCTCGCCGGCGAGTGGCCGACGCCGGAAGCCCGCGCGATCCATGGTGCCGGGCAAGGGCACCTTCATCTGCAGGCGCGTCGTCGTCATCTATAGAAATATGGATGGATCGAGACTAGTTGCCAGCAGCTTGCCATTGCCAAATCGATCTGCTGCTGACGACTGAAACCTGCTGGCTGGTTTATTTCAGGGCTTCCCTGGCGTTGATCGATGCCTCTGCCTGCCTGACTGACCGACACTAGAATCCCCTGAAACTGGAATCAGAGCAGCATGCCCGTCTGGGAAAACTGTGTGTGACTAACCGCATCAGCTCCGATCGTCGACTCTGCAGGTCGTTCATCCACAGCTCGACTTCTCAACTGTTGACACTAAAGATACACTACTGCACTAGCTATTCTCCAGCAACCTATCAGTGCGTACATTGACACAGGACCAAACCAAAGTACTCTGCACAGAAAAGATAACATAAACTTTGATCATATCATCGTTGCAGCATTGGGATCATGGATTCCCACTTGGTGCTGTCTGATGTCCCAGCTGCTTTTGAGGCTTCGCTAACCCATGGGCATTTTTAATTTGTTTAGAGCTTGCATTTGGACATGCATGCCTCGGTATGGCAAGCCGTGGTCGTCGGCAACACACACACACCACCAGCCTTCCCATTTTGTGCTGGCCCCGCAGCGGCGGCGCATCCCAGCCGTCCGCGCGCGAATATCCCCATCCCACGGCCCACACGCGCAAAAGGACCCCGCCCGAATTCCCTCCAAAACCAGAGGACCCTTTCCCAAAAAGCACCCGGATCGGGCATCTGGGCCGTCCGATCCCAGGACCGCGCCGCGGGTATTTCCCCGGCGCTATAAATCCCTCGCGCCCTCCATCTCCGCCCGCCGCTCTTCGTCTCCTCGCGCGCAGGCTAGGGTTCCAGGAGCGGCGCCGCCATGTTGGTCTACCAGGATCTGCTCACCGGTGGGTGCGAGGCGATGCCCATCTCCCCGCGAGATTTTTGTGTTTTTTCTTCGTTTTTTATTTTTATTGTACTTCCTGGGTGGGGGGATTAGTAGGAATTCGGGAGTCGCCGTGGTTAGATCTGCTTGCTCGGGCGAGGCCGTGCTGGCTTCCGGTGCCCGATCCTAGACCGCGGGAGAGGGATTGTGAGTTTTCGGGGCTCGGATCGGTAGATCTGGGCGTGGATTTGTTTGTTTTTCTGCAGTTGGTGTTTGTTTAGGCGAAATTGTGTTTTGATATGCCCTGGCTGGCTAACCTGATGTGATGTGCTCTTGTGGTGGTGGTGTTGCTGCAGGCGACGAGCTCCTCTCGGACTCGTTCCCGTACAGGGAGCTCGAGAACGGCGTGCTCTGGGAGGTCGACGGCAAGGTACGCCCGCTCTATTCTGCACAGGCGCTTCGATCCATCCATCGGTTCGGTTTGATGTCTTTGCAGCTGCGGTAGATAAGCTTGGTTAAACCCGTAGTTTGTGTCGAGTACAAATCGTTGTTGTGCTCCGAAATTGTTTGGTGCTGCAGTATTTTAGTTTTAAGGGACATCGAATTGGCCATCTGTAATGCGTGTGCTATTTCCTTTAGTACCATCGATGAGACTGGATGTTTTATGTTATTCAGACTTGGTGGTTGCTGTAGCTTGTTTGAATAAGCTAGCTCGTGGTCTTTGGTTGTGTGATGATACTTGAATCTCAACAAATTTTGCAGTGTGAGGTTGCATGGTGTGCCACCCCATGTTGGGCTTTTCTTGGTATTGTAAGAGTACATTGGTTAAGTAACTAGGGATTTTTTATTGGTTCATCTCTAGAACTTGCAGTCGCAAAAGCAGATCCTGTCCAGTCCTCGTCCAAAACATACTGTTGCAGAATGACCTGTGCTCATGCTGTTTTTCTTTCAGTGTTATGGTTGTGTGTATGTTTGTTTGCTTTGTTATTTACATGTTGCCTGATGCTTGCAGTGGGTTGTCCAAGGACCCGTCGATGTGGACATTGGTGCCAACCCGTCTGCCGAGGGTGGCGACGAGGAGGGTGTTGATGACTCGGCTGTGAAGGTTGTTGACATTGTCGACACCTTCCGTCTCCAGGTTGCTCACCTCTTCAATTGCCTTAATTTGTGTTGTCCTGGATGTACTCTGTTTAGTTTCTGTACTAAGTCTAATCGTGTATTCCTGTTTGTAGGAGCAACCTCCTTTTGACAAGAAGCAGTTTGTGACCTTCATTAAGCGCTACATCAAGAACCTCACTGCCAAGCTGGAGCCGGAGAAGGCGGAAGAATTTAAGAAGGGCATTGAGGGTGCAACCAAGTACCTTCTTGGCAAGCTCAAGGACCTTCAGTTGTAAGTTCTATATTCTCTGAAACCAAATGGGGCAACAGTTTGTTTCATATTAGTTTTGTTTGGTATTGCTGTGTAACCTCTATCCTAATCAATTCATTGCGTTAGATGTTCATGAAAACCATACCTTTGGAATATTTAGTGTTGCATGTGTGCTAAATTCTTGCACGCACCAATAAATGATACTCCCTGGATCTTGCATGAGGTTATTTTTTATTCTGTGTGCACCATTATGCCAGAACAATCTTATGCTGCTGTCTATTTGCAATGTGATATCTATGCTTGCATTATCTTTACCACCATTATCTACTTGATTCATGTTGTCTGCTTGTCATTGGATTCTTCATGATATGTACTATGAGCATCGGTGCATTTTAGCTTTGCTGTGTGTGTGCAGTCATTTATTTATTTTTGCTCACAATCACAAATGCCTTGAAAGGAAAGCTCAAGCTAATGTGAACTGTTTGTTTTATCTCAGCTTTGTTGGTGAGAGCATGCATGACGACGGAACCCTGGTGTTCGCCTACTACAAGGATGGAGCCACCGACCCGACTTTCCTCTACTTGGCGCACGGGCTGAAGGAGATCAAGTGCTAGGCGGGCGAGCGCCTCTGACCCCTCGCGGGCTGTTATTGTCTATGTAGTACTGTCCTTGTTTTTGTACTATAGCCGCTGCGGCTGACTCTATTATCCTCCAGTCGGTTACCTATCTGCTTGCTTGTTCCGGATACTGAGATGAGTGTTTTGGAAATGACTGTCGGAAGATTGTGTAATGTCTGAATGGATTGGTCTTTTACTTGTGAAATGGTCAAAGATAGATGAATCACCGAATTTGTTGCCACATGAATTGCGTCGATGGTTGTTTCTGTTTACGTGGTTGCCCAGAGCTGAGCGTTATCTTGCAAAGGTCTGTTGCCTGTTGTGTGAGATGTGAGACCTGAGAAGCTTGCTCCGTGTGAAATGTTATCCGGCACGGGCGCCCCAGTGCAGTATGGGCGGCGTATTCCCGTATGGCAATGACAGGGTTGTGGATGCGTCTGTTCCTTGCTACCAGGTCTATTCACTCTTTTTAACAATTTACACAGATTTCTGTGCTAATGAATCCATGTATGGAATCAATGTTAACCGCAACGCATCCAAAAAGATGCAGAATTGGTCTGTTTTATATTGAAAAAGGAATGACTAATGATCCAATGATCCAGGTCAATACCTATAGCAATCTGTTTGAACGACACAAGTCTTAACTCTGAGGTAGCACCCCAATTCTGCATTGGTCCGGCCAGGATCAATCCCAGGCCCCCGCAAACAATCTCTCATTTAGTTTTTTCAGCGTTGCATTGCGGATGTTTATAAATTATGATGTTGCAATTGTGGTTTTCGTGATGTTGCAATCGTGATTTCACGACGTCGCATGAGTTGTTCTTGGATGTTTCAAATAACCTGTTGACGTAAAATCCGCACCTCACGCCAAGCACACAGCAAGCCGAACAAGCTGGCTTCAAACGTGGCCCGGGCTTTTTGAATCCGGAAGCGTGCCAGTCAGTTTGCCTGAAAACTAACAAAGGGATAAAAACGTTTAGATCAAAACCTGGAACGTGCCGGATGAGACCAGACAGTTCCATATTTGCGGCGTTGAAGCCAATCTCGAAAGACATATAGCTACAGGGAAGCTATCTGTCGGCAGTTAAAACCTCATTCGGCAATCGGCAAGGCACGCAGTGAGCGTACTGCCGAATGCGTGACGTAAGCATGATGAGAGATCGGCTTTCAACAGAATGAACATTACAACACATACTCATAGCCGATTAACGAGAAACAGAGCATGATGGATAAATAAAAGGGTGAACATGATCATAAATTCGCAGTAAACAAAGAATGCATAGGCCGAAAGCAGCACCCGTCAAGCATGGCAACGAACGAGTTAATCCACCGCATGATACGACTCGTTTGAAGCCACACCACCAATCAGATTAAATCAATCCACCGCATGATACAATCTAATCATGAAAGGCTAAAAGCACTCATTGTTTAGTTACGAACCCACAACACGGTCACGAATTTACATTGAAAACAAGAATGCATAGGCCGAAAGCAGCACCCGTCAGGTATGGCAACAAACGATGTTAGGCCGAAAGCAGCACCTAACCCGTTTGAGGCCACACCACCAATCAGATTAGATCAATCCACCGCATGATACAATCTAATCGTGAAAGGCTAAAAGCATTCATTGCCCAATGCAAACCCACGAACACACGTTCACTCGTGAGAGCACTGCCGAATACGGCTATTTAGCCGAATCGGGGTCCATGGCGAAGGAACAAGCCTAATCGGTAAAGATAAATCTATCAGATCGAATCGAATTCTAATCCACCGGATGATTAGCTCTAAGACGACCCAAAAACCTGCATCTACCGCATGATACCCGGTTCTGTCAAGATCTACACGATGCCGACAAGCTTGAACCCGCGACACGTAGCAACCTAGATCGGTTTCGGATTCGGCTGTGAGGGGATAAGCCGTTGCACTGTAAAGCAAAGCCGATCCTAGCCGATCTAGATTGGGCAAAGGTGTGTTGCATGAATTAAGCACATAGTAAAAACGGAGCAACACGGGGTAACTTAATGAATCTGCTAGATCTTGCCGAAATCTAACAGAGCCGATAACTTGGTCCATACTAGATCTTAGCCCACCGCATGGCTCATGACCTAACAGAGGAACCTTCTTGAGACCACAACTTAAATCCACCGGATGATACTAAGCATGGTAACAAGACTACTTGCATCAAAGCTTAAATCCACCGCATGATACTAAGCATGATACAAGGTTGCCGGTACTTACGGAGGTCGACGGATCGATGACTCCTCTCGAAGAACTCGACGACTCGACTAAAGGACTCGATGTTGGCACGGGGCCGGTTTGTTGTATGATTGATTCGATGATTCTCTCTACAATTGCCATGGGTTTATATTTATACCCAGGTCTTGATACAACTCCTAGTCGGACACGACTTCAACACTTGTTTCTAAAAATAAATGACGAATCTTCGTGCCCATATTGCTTTCCATGTTCGAACCGGCCTTTTCCTTATGTTGATCCACGTCATCATGTCTTCCCGAATGCTACCACTCTTTGCTTGCGGAACAATGCCTCTGCCGAATGATGACACGCTCCCGACCGCAGAGCGTCTCCTGCCGAATGCTTCACCTTTGCCGAATGATAACGCGCTCCCGACCGCAGAGCGTCTCCTGCCGAATGCTCCAGCAAAGCCTCCTAGCCGAATGGTATCTTTCCACCAAATCTGGCCCACATGTCAGCTTCTTCCCGGTGCCAATTTTTGGTGTCAACACATGCCCCTTCGATTTCGGGATAAAGGTGATCTTTATTTCGGAATCGACCACAAGCACCAAACATTCTCAAGCCAACTCTACTCGACATCCGCCATTCTCCTTTGAATCCACGAGGCTTCCGCTCAGATCCGCACTCTAGGTCATCAGCGTTTCAAGACTCAACCTCTTCATGGCGAATCAAGATTTCGCACTTCAGGTAAACTTTAATCTCTCCAAGCTCATTCGACAATCTTTTCTTGATTCCTGTCTCAAATCTCTTTATCCTTTTCCATGCTTGACAGGCCCTAGCTGCCGAAATCCTCATTCCTGTTGAAGAGAAATCTCCATCGTATTTTCTCGGCCCTGTAGGGAACTCAGATCCCTCTGAATTCATCGCAGCCGAATCCCAAAGGATCCCGTTCAAGATCTCTCTGGCCAATCCTCACAAGTGGCAAGACACTTTCAAGAACTGGCCTCTGCCCCCGATTGCAGGCTGGAGGAATTGGTACAAGAGAATATCAGATGATAAAAGCCCCCAAACACAGAACTGGGATCGTCTGCGCATATCTCACTGCTTGGAGTTGTCATTGGCTGAAACACCCAAGAATGAGAACCTTCTGATTGCAGCTTGCCACTTCTGGTCCAATGGTGCCAACGCCTTTTTATTCGGTCATGGTCCAATGTCTCCCACCTTGGCCGATGTATATATGATGACTGGTCTGAACATAACAGAAACTGTTCGACCATATGACCACAAGGGCTCCTCCAAGCAGACAGGAGTCAAAACAGGGGTTGGATATAAAAGATACATCCAAAACTATATGTCCGATGGCCCCTTGACCGATGTAGAGTACAGGGCTTTCCTGAATATGTGGCTGTGCAGGTATGTCTTCTGTGGCAAAGCCAATGAGCCAACTCTGAACCACATCGTGATGGCTGAAGAACTGGCTGCTGGTAAACTCATCCCATTGGGAAAATACCTCCTGGGCAGCGTCTATCACATGCTTAATCAAACTACCCAATTGATGCACACCAACAAGAAAATACCTTGTGTGAATGGTCCCTGGTGGTTTGTCCAGATGTGGCTACAACTGTACATGCATCAGATTATTGCCATTGAT
The DNA here is from genome assembly GCA_033239725.1 of Echinochloa phyllopogon. Taxonomy (NCBI): domain Eukaryota; kingdom Viridiplantae; phylum Streptophyta; class Magnoliopsida; order Poales; family Poaceae; genus Echinochloa; species Echinochloa phyllopogon. The sequence goes on from BTCW01000017.1 coordinate 52,798,205, forward strand.
CTCAACAGCAGAGAATTCCCTTCCATCAACTATGCGGAGGGAGAGATCAAGAAGACCAAAGGTTGTCAAACTTATGGAGAAGCTGCTTCTACTGTATCCATCAACAAAAATATCTGTGAATTATTTGAGCTCTTCTTCAAAGGCTTTGATCATCCTCTCTGGTTTCCATATCTGGACAATGACAACCTCATCTTCCCCTGTGAATTCGGCTTTGAATCTGGATGCACTGACGTACATTCTATAGCAATTTTCAATGCTTTCATCCATCCTTGTATCCTGCCAGCCGAATTTCATGGGGGAAGACTAGTTCAGAGCACATATGAATACTATCAGCCGAACATAGCAGCCAGGCAATTGGGATGTGGCCAGGTGCCCCCAAGACTATTCCTTCATGAATTTCTCAAGCCTAGGGAAATCATCAAAGATGCCACAGAAACAAGAAGAATCTTCCCTTATAGATGCTGTGACACAATCTATGCACCTGAGCCCTTTGTGCCAATAATATTTGCACACCCTAGCTTCATAATCTGGTGGCAAGAACTTCATGATCATATCTTCAATGTGCCAATTCATCCTCTCTGTCTCGAGTTGATGTCAGACTACCAACCAAGCTCAGAGGTAATATGTTCAGCTTTTATTCACTTTCAATCAAATAAAGATCCAACTTGACCTTGACTTTACCATCTTTGCAGGACATTATACCTGCCCCTCTTGCCAGGGCAATTGTATACAAGGCAGCAGGCCCAATCTCAGCTCTGGGATATCAATCCCCAACTTTAGCTCAAATAATGGCCAGACGAGCTATCCTGGATCCAAAAATCACCAGGCCATCATCTGTCAAAAGGAAGACCCTTGCCCTGGCAGCCTCCTCAGGCACAAAGAAAAGAAAAGTGGTTCCCAAGAAAATCATCCAGGTCAGATCTCTCTTTCTTTGGCCATGATGTCAATAATATTCTGCTCAACTTCATCTTTCCTTGTTTTTTCAGGCCAAAGCTCAGCAATGGTTGGCTAGCACAGAAATTGCCGATGCCTCATTGAACGGTAAAAAATATACCACTTCATTTTTCTTAATTTCTTGTCATCGGCATTTACTCTCTTGTCAACTGCAGAACAAGCTTCAACAGATCCTGCCTTGGAAAGCTCTTCCCTTCCTCATGATTCGTCTTCAGCTTTGCTGCCCCTTCCAGAAACAGGAATAGAATCCTCTTCAATTGACACTCCGGTTTCTCCTCAGCCAGATACACAAACTCCCATCATGGAACTCAAAACACTTCCATCTCCCACTCGGGAAGCCAGGGCCGAGGTAAACATAATCATTCAATTCTCTTGACTCTCCCTCATTCGGCAATTCTTTTACTAATTCGGCAAGAACCCTTTTCAGGAGAAATCCACTTCATCACCCAGCTATTCCTTTGCTGTGGATGACTGGGTTACCGAACAAGGAGAAGAGATTACTTCTAGCCAAGATTTATCAGAAGAAACCAAAGCAAAGCTGAAAGACATCTTAGCCTTACTGAATAAGAGCATCCAAGACCAGGCTACACATGCTGTTTCATTAAGAGACGTACTGGACTCCATTGATCAAGAACTCCCAGCTGACATCAAGACCGCATTGGAGCCAGTCTCTCAATTGGATCAGCAATTCGCAGCAGTGATGCAAGCCTTGAGCAATCAATCTTCTCTGCCAGCCTTAGAGCAAAAAAGATCTCTGATCAAGCAGTCAGTAAAAACTCTGCACTCTCAAGATCAAGAGAATAATGAGCTGTTGACCAAGCTGGTATCTGATCTTGAGAGCAAAAAGGCCAGGAAAGCTGCACTTGAAGCCGAATTGCAACGCTTATCGGCCGAAATTGAAGCTGACGAGAAGAATATTGCTGAGCTTCCCAAGTTATCAGAAAGAATACGAAAAGAAGCTTCAGCCACTCTGAACAAGGATAAACAACTCAAGGCAAAGCTCAAGGCTCTGGCTAAAACCCAAGAAGCTGACAAAAACTTGTTAGACAACATTAGCAATATGATTTCCAATGCCACAAATGTAATTTCAAAATACTTGGGTTTGTAACTTGTAACCAATAACCTGTAGCCGAATAATTGCCTCATCTTGTGAATTCGTAGCTGTTAACTCTTCTTCTCCATCATTGTGAACAACTCACTCGGCAAGATCATCTACAAATAATATTAAGCTAAAAAATGCTTTTAACTTAACGCAGCCGAATCTTACCCAGTCAAAGCCGAATACGATTCGGCAAGGATCCCAAGCGACATGGGAGCCATTCGGCTAGGAAAATCCTTTCCACCTTCCGAACTCTTCGGAATACGCGCCACGATCTTTGGCCACGATTTCCTCTGCGGGTTTTATAAATAAACACCCAGGCAGCCCACGGTTTCTTCATCAAGTTCTTCGCCTTCCAAGTTCTTGCCGGCCCAAGCCATTCTTTTCCCCATCCACAGTAATTCCGAGGAACCTCCAATGGCCGACAACAACAGGAGGCGCCCGGCCGCTGATGAGGCCGAAGGAAGTCGCGCCGGTGCTCGCCGCAGGTGAGTAGCTACTCGCTTCTCTCTGTTCTCCTCGAGATTTCCTCCCTCTTTCTTGACGAATCTTTTCGCTCTTCCAGGGTAATCCAATGGATTGCTGGCGCTGGTGCGCCAGTTGCAGCTCCAGCCGCTGCTCCTGCGGCATCTTCGAGTTCGTCTGATCGATCTCTCGAATCGGACGACTACCGCTACACGGACGGCGATGCCCGCCGATTCAAGGCGGAGCGCGACGACTCTCGTCGCGAACTGGAGGCTATCTCCAAGCAAGCCGGGATTGCTGACCTCGAATGGCAGCACGAGCGCAAGCAACTGCTCGAAGTCATCGATGGTGAGTTCTGCAATCTGCTCAATCTTAATCTCATCCCCCGAATGATATTAATCTGTTGCCCCTTTTGTAAACTTGCAGCGCGTGATGCCGAACTCGATCGGCTGAAGGTGCTGATGAATGAGCTGGCGAACAAGGTGAATGCTCCTGGGGACACACCAGAAGCTCGCCTCGGCGCGGTGGCGGGCCGTATCGATGAGGTGGCCTCGCACGGCATCCGTCTGGGCACTGCCGCAGGCCTAGTCGCCATGTCGACGCACACCAACACCGACTACTCCAGGCTACCAACCGGCTTCACTAATGGTAACCCGGAGGAGATCGACGACATCGAGACTTCCATAGATCGCCTTGACGCTCATGGCGCCGCCATTGCCGATTCCATTCATCCTCAGTCCGTCTTGAACAAGCTATTCCATTAGTTTGTACTAGGGATTTATGGAATTTCGGCAATAAAACTTATCTTTTGTGATCTTGCATGAATCATCTGGTGTAGTATATTTTGTGCTAAGGGCAATACATTCAGTACTGGCCATTTTCCTTTTCTGTTAACATTTGTTCTGAAGGCGATTTCTTCCCGAATATCGGCTGTTTGGCAAATTAATATATCAATCACCGATCGATTTCAACACTGGGATAATACCTCTTCAAATATCTTCCATTTATAGCAGAAGCAAATCCTTCTCCCAATAATGTCTTCAAAATATATGCATTTCCAGGCATGCATCTAACCACTCTAAAAGGACCTTCCCAATTTGGGGACCACTTGCCGAATGCTGCATATTTGGTTCCAATCGGCAATATTGCTTTCCAAACTAGATCACCTTCTGTGAATTGCTTAACTTTCACCTTCTTGTTGTAGTACTTAGCAACTCGCACTTTATTCTTCTCAATATTCTCCAAGGCCCTGAGACGAATCATATGCAAATCTTCTAATTCGTCCATCATTAAATCTTTGTAATCTTTAGAACTTAAATCCTTTTGCAACTTTATTCTCCTTGAGTCTAATTGTATCTCCCATGGCAAAATAGCATGATGCCCATACACCAACTCATAGGGAGACGTCTGTGTAGCCCCATGTGGAGCCATTCGGTAAGCCCATAAAGCCTCATTGAGTACCGAATGCCACTTTCTCGGCTTCTGATCAATCTTTTTCTGTATAATTTTAATCATAATCTTGTTAGAAGCCTCTGCCTGACCATTAGCTTGGGCATAATAAGGAGAAGAATTTAACAATTTGATGCCCATACTTTCAGCAAAATTTCTGAATTCTGAAGATGTAAATTGAGTCCCTTGATCAGTGGTGATTGTCTGAGGAATCCCGAATCTGTAAATGATGTGTTCTTTAACAAATTCAACCATATTCTCCGACGTCACTTTCTTTAATGGAATTGCCTCAACCCATTTGGTAAAATAATCAGTTGCCAAAAGTACAAACTTATGCCCCTTGCTAGATGGAGGATTTATTTGGCCAATCAAATCCATTCCCCATCCCCTGAATGGCCATGGCTTGACAATGGGATTCAAAGCTGATGCCGGAACTCTCTGAATGTTTCCAAATTTCTGACAGTCCTGACATCCTTTATAATATTCAAAACAATCTTCCAACATTGTCGGCCAGTAATATCCAGTTCTTCTAATAACCCACTTCATTCGGTAGGCCGATTGATGTGCTCCACACAACCCATCATGTACTTCACTCATCAGCCTTTTTGCTTCTTCATGATTTAAGCAATGTAACAGCACTCCATCCAGGGATTTATAATACAAATTATCATCAAGAAGAACAAACTTTAAAGCTTTATACCTGAGCTTTCTAGAAACTTTTCGGGATGGATTCTCCAGATAATCGGCAATCTCTTTTCTCCAATCACCTTCTGCCAGATTACTCCCGAATGCATATACATCATCAGCAAAAACTTCTCGAAGCTCTTTATAACCTGATGCACTTTGGGCCAATCTATTTGCCTCTCCATTATCCCCTCTAGGAATGTGTTGTAGAATTACTGACCGAAAGCTCTTCAATATTTCTTTGCATTCTTCATAATAATTCCTCAAGGTATCACTTTTGCACTCATATTCACCATTCAATTGCTTTATGACCAATTCTGAATCTCCAAAAATTTCAACCGCAATGGCATCTGCTTCTTTCAAATATTGGAGCCCTTTGAGCAATGCCTCATACTCAGCTTGATTGTTAGTAACAGCAGATTGAATGGGAACAGCAAACTCAAATGTTTCCCCTTTGGGTGAAATTAATAAGATACCTGCTCCACCACCTTTGTTGCATGAAGATCCATCGAAGAATAACACCCAAGGAACAATGTTAAGCAAATTTATCGATGTATCATGATGTTCAGTAATGAAATCGGCAATAATCTGTCCCTTAACAGCTTTTGCCGATTCAAACCTTAACTCAAATTCAGACAAAGCTAAAATCCATTTGCCAATCCTTCCGTTCAAAATTGGCATAGACAACATGTGTTTTATCACATCAAACTTTGAATACACAATGCATTCGGCATGTAGTAAGTAATGCCGAAATTTCGTACAGGAGTAGTAAACACATAAGCAAAGTTTCTCTATAGCCGAATACCTTGTCTCTGGATCCAGTAACTTTCGGCTAAGGTATGCAACCACTCTTTCCTTCCCTTCAAATTCTTGAATGAGGGCCGATCCAATAGTTTGGGCATCGGCCGCCACGTACAACTTGAAAGGCTTGTTCAATTGTGGAGGCACCAATACTGGTGGCTTCTTCATGTACTCCTTTATTTCATCAAAAGCCTTCTGTTGTTCGTCACCCCATACAAACTTTTGATCCTTCTTTATTTTTAATAGTGAGGAAAAGGGCAACACCTTTTGTGACAAGTTCGATATGAACCTTCTCACAAAATTTATCTTGCCAAGCAGCGATTGTAGCTCTTTAAGATTAGTTGGAGGAACAATTTCATCAATTGCCTTCATGCTTTTCTTACCAACTCCTATTCCTCCTTCATGTATCAAAAATCCCAGAAACTCTCCAGCCGAAACTCCAAAAGCACACTTATTCGGGTTCATCTTAAGCCCATGCTTCCTGGTGCATTCTAGAGTTTTCCTTATGTCGGCCAAATGAGACTCATGATCCAATGACTTGATCACTACATCATCAATATATATTTCCACAATCTTGCCGATTAACTCATGAAAAATATAATTCATAGCCCTTTGATAAGTTGCACCGGCATTCTTTAATCCAAAGGTCATGACGACCCATTCAAACAACCCTATGTGTCCAGGACACCTGAAAGCTGTCTTTACTATATCTTCCAATGCCATATAAATCTGATTGTATCCTGCATTACCGTCCATGAAACTGAGCACTTTGTATCCAGCAGCAGCATCAACCAATGAATCAGCAACAGGCATTGGATATCCATCCATGGGTGTAGCCTTGTTTAAGTCTCTAAAGTCTATGCAAACCCTCATCTTTCCATTTTTCTTATAGACAGGAACAATATTAGAGATCCAATCCGCATATTTACATGGCCGAATGAAATTTGCATCTAGTAATCTTTCAATCTCCTTTTTCACATCGGCCAACACTTCTTCCTTGTAGATTTTTCGGGGTGGTTGCTTGTAAGACCTATATCCAGGTTTGATTGGCAACCGATGCTCAACAATAGAACGGTCTAGACCGGGCATCTCCGAATAATCCCAAGCAAAGCAGTCCTTGTATTCCTTTAACAATGTCACCAACTTTTCTTTGAAAACCGAATCCAAATTAGCACTGATAAATGTCGGCCTTGGCTTATCACCATCTCCAATGTCCACTTCTTCTAATTTATCGGCCGACACAAATCCACGTCCTAATTTTCCATCAGTTCCATCAATTGGATTTTCCATCAAAAATTACTATGAGAGCCGACTGCTTCGATCGGCTGCTGATCACTGCTGGCTGGTGCCACAGGACCTTCTCCCCAGTCTTTACCTGAGAAACAATCTATGCCTTGATACTCCCAAAAAGCTGGTTCCATGTTTGCCACGCTTATTGAATCATCTGCTTGGACAATCTCCACCTCATCATCTATCCACTGAATAAGCTGTTGATGCATAGTAGATGGAATACAACAATTTGCATGAATCCAATCTCTTCCAAGCAGCAAGCTATATGCCCCTTTGCCCTCAATGACAAAGAAAGTCGTAAGCAGAGTCTTGGACCCAATCATCAGATCAACATGCACGCATCCCTTGGTGTCCGAAGGATTTCCAGCAAAATCATTTAGAATTATGCTTGTTGGTGTCAAATCTCTAGGGCCCATACCAAGTTTCCTGAATGTGGTATATGGCATTACATTGACAGCAGCTCCTCCATCGACAAACATCTTGGTCAATGGTTTGCCATTAACATATCCCTTCAAGTACAGTGGCTTCATGTGCCGATTCTGGGCTGGCTTCTCAAAAACAGCTTGTTTGTTCAACATCAATTGTGCCATTAACCCAAATTGCTCGGCATCATCTATATCGGGCAATATTTCTTCCTGTACAATTTGATTAGCTGGAGCCATGAATTCATTCGGCAGAAAACATACCATACATGTAGGAGCCGAATGACCACGTTCGTCAGGCCTGTCTTTTGGGAGCCATATCGATTTCATCCTAGGCCTTGCTTGCTTTAATTCTTGATTCCTCAGGCGTTGGACTCTTCTCTTCTGACTTCTTCTTAAACCAGGTGGGCACCATTGTCCTTTTTGCCAAACATAAGCATGATCCTCTTCTTCCTCGCGATCAACCCATTTGTGATCAGCATGTCTCTTTCTTGGTTGATCATTAAAACGCCGATCATCACTAGGATGCACCCTGCCAATTCTTTCATGGACAGATCGGCGATTGACAGTTCCCTGCCTATATTCATCATATCTACTATTGCATTCAGGACAATTATTCCATGTAGGAAGCTTCAAACCTTCGTTCCAACAGTGTCTGAAGAATGCACACCCCCAATGCGCACGCTCCTGCTCTCGAGCATACTCTTCCTGTTCTTCCTCAAGCCTTTCTTCTTCGCGTCTTCTTTTCTCCTCCTCGTATTCACGCCTTTGAAAACGCTCTTTTTCTTGCTGACGCTGCCATTTGTTGAGGAGAATACGTGTAGTAACTCTAGGTTTAAAGGATTTTCCTACTTCTAATCGGCTATTCGGGAACCGAAGATTTTTCTGGCGAACCTGCTCAATTGTGATCTGCCGAGTGGGATCAACTGAACCATCCTGTCTTGCCTTCTTTGAGGTTAAGACTTTCAATCTTCCCTTTTCTCCAGATGGAACAGCATTCACCATATTAACCGAGAACCCGATCATATTCTGAGGGAAAGGGTTACTGTCCAGTTTCATCTTGTTGTCGAATTTCAAATGTCCTTCCTGGATAGCTTTCTGAATCTTCATCCTAAAGACTCTGCATTCATTAATGGAATGAGAATTTCTATCATGAAACCCACAGTACCTCTTATCTTTCACTCCATCGGGCCGAAGCATAGAATGCCCCTCTGGCAATTTGATTCGGCCTTCTTTCACCAGGAATTCAAATAATTTGTCTGCCTTAGTCACATCAAAATCATATGTTCCCTTCATCTGTTTGATCCATCTTTGAGTCATTGTAACTGGTTCTTTGCTCCACACTATCTCTGCTGCAGCTATTTCCTCGCTATCTTCATATTCATCTTCTTGGTCTGCCCTTTCAAGGAATTGGTTATAGATGTCAGCCACATCATTATTTTTAGCAAATCTGACATCTTTCTTGAAACCATACGCCTGGTTACTCATCAAGGCCAATCTGTGCGACAACTGGCCTAGATCATCAAACTCCATCCCGAATAGCTTCTCCCGAATAGCAGGCAGCATTCCAGCTACAGCCATACCAGCTAGTTGATCATCAGGTATGTTCAGAGAAAAGCACATGCTCTTAGTTTCCCTAAATCTCCTGAGAAACTCTGTAGGTGTTTCATTATTCCTCTGCCTTAAGCTGGTCAAATCAACCAACTTTTTCTCGGTACTGCCAATGCAGTAATGAGCATGGAATTTCTGTTCCAGGTCTTTCCAGGTGCAAATCGACTGGGCAGGCAAAGAAGCAAACCATGTAAAAGCTGGACCCGTTAGTGACAAAGGAAAGTATCTGATTCTGAAAGCCTCGTCTGCCGAAGCCTCTCCAAGCTGCATCAGATATCGAGCTATATGTTCCACAGTGCTAGTATCATCTTGTCCTGAGAATTTAGTAAACTCTGTAGGCACCTTGACTCTATTCGGCAATGATACCCTTTGGTACCATTCAGGGAAAGGAGACGAGTACATGTATCCCTGATTTTTAGGCTTCAGACCGAATTGATTTTGCAATACATCGGTCATTTTTTGCACCATGAGGTCAATACTGGTATCTTGATTCCCTGGTCTCCCAGCAAACACGCCTGCATTACCAACATATCCAGGATTCGGGAGAGCGTCGATAGCATTGTAATCCATGAACTCTGAATATCCGTTTCCATACAAATCCCTCTGCAGTCTGTTGTTCAAGGGAGATATCTTGTAAGCAGAAGCAGGCGGATTCCCTGTGGTGCCGAATGCCATATCACCGTATGTGCGAGTTTTCGGCAATGCAAGCTGAGGGTCTTGCCGAATCGGTTGTCCATTTATATCTTTAGCACCAGAACCTCCAGTTTCATCAGCATTCCCTTTACCATGTGGTTTCTGAACTGGTGCTTGAACATTGAAGTATGTCGGGCCACCCAATTGCCCATGTATCTGCTCAAAGGGTTTATCCACTTGCTGACCAAAAATGCTTATCATTATATGCCGAAAACTGTTTAAGAACGCAGCATTGTGATTGGTCATTGTCTCTCCCAAAGCTTTGTATAACAAGCCCGAGAATCTCTCCTTCTCTTCTTCTTCAGTAAGATCAGATTGCCCAGGAAGGAGAACTCTTGGCAGATCGGACTTGAGAAAAGGTGCACCACTCCTGTTCTTGGCGAAAGACAGCAAACATTTGTTAATGAATTGGTTAGCAGCAACCTTTACCATCTGTTGATGTTCTTCAGACAACTCTTCCAAAGTGACATCCATGATGTCGCTCAACTCAGGCATCTTGAAAACTTGCGTGTGTCCCACTGGGCGTGCCAAAAAGTGTGTTGACGTAAAATCCGCACCTCACGCCAAGCACACAGCAAGCCGAACAAGCTGGCTTCAAACGTGGCCCGGGCTTTTTGAATCCGGAAGCGTGCCAGTCAGTTTGCCTGAAAACTAACAAAGGGATAAAAACGTTTAGATCAAAACCTGGAACGTGCCGGATGAGACCAGACAGTTCCATATTTGCGGCGTTGAAGCCAATCTCGAAAGACATATAGCTACAGGGAAGCTATCTGTCGGCAGTTAAAACCTCATTCGGCAATCGGCAAGGCACGCAGTGAGCGTACTGCCGAATGCGTGACGTAAGCATGATGAGAGATCGGCTTTCAACAGAATGAACATTACAACACATACTCATAGCCGATTAACGAGAAACAGAGCATGATGGATAAATAAAAGGGTGAACATGATCATAAATTCGCAGTAAACAAAGAATGCATAGGCCGAAAGCAGCACCCGTCAAGCATGGCAACGAACGAGTTAATCCACCGCATGATACGACTCGTTTGAAGCCACACCACCAATCAGATTAAATCAATCCACCGCATGATACAATCTAATCATGAAAGGCTAAAAGCACTCATTGTTTAGTTACGAACCCACAACACGGTCACGAATTTACATTGAAAACAAGAATGCATAGGCCGAAAGCAGCACCCGTCAGGTATGGCAACAAACGATGTTAGGCCGAAAGCAGCACCTAACCCGTTTGAGGCCACACCACCAATCAGATTAGATCAATCCACCGCATGATACAATCTAATCGTGAAAGGCTAAAAGCATTCATTGCCCAATGCAAACCCACGAACACACGTTCACTCGTGAGAGCACTGCCGAATACGGCTATTTAGCCGAATCGGGGTCCATGGCGAAGGAACAAGCCTAATCGGTAAAGATAAATCTATCAGATCGAATCGAATTCTAATCCACCGGATGATTAGCTCTAAGACGACCCAAAAACCTGCATCTACCGCATGATACCCGGTTCTGTCAAGATCTACACGATGCCGACAAGCTTGAACCCGCGACACGTAGCAACCTAGATCGGTTTCGGATTCGGCTGTGAGGGGATAAGCCGTTGCACTGTAAAGCAAAGCCGATCCTAGCCGATCTAGATTGGGCAAAGGTGTGTTGCATGAATTAAGCACATAGTAAAAACGGAGCAACACGGGGTAACTTAATGAATCTGCTAGATCTTGCCGAAATCTAACAGAGCCGATAACTTGGTCCATACTAGATCTTAGCCCACCGCATGGCTCATGACCTAACAGAGGAACCTTCTTGAGACCACAACTTAAATCCACCGGATGATACTAAGCATGGTAACAAGACTACTTGCATCAAAGCTTAAATCCACCGCATGATACTAAGCATGATACAAGGTTGCCGGTACTTACGGAGGTCGACGGATCGATGACTCCTCTCGAAGAACTCGACGACTCGACTAAAGGACTCGATGTTGGCACGGGGCCGGTTTGTTGTATGATTGATTCGATGATTCTCTCTACAATTGCCATGGGTTTATATTTATACCCAGGTCTTGATACAACTCCTAGTCGGACACGACTTCAACACTTGTTTCTAAAAATAAATGACGAATCTTCGTGCCCATATTGCTTTCCATGTTCGAACCGGCCTTTTCCTTATGTTGATCCACGTCATCATGTCTTCCCGAATGCTACCACTCTTTGCTTGCGGAACAATGCCTCTGCCGAATGATGACACGCTCCCGACCGCAGAGCGTCTCCTGCCGAATGCTTCACCTTTGCCGAATGATAACGCGCTCCCGACCGCAGAGCGTCTCCTGCCGAATGCTCCAGCAAAGCCTCCTAGCCGAATGGTATCTTTCCACCAAATCTGGCCCACATGTCAGCTTCTTCCCGGTGCCAATTTTTGGTGTCAACATAACCGAATTACAGAGTCTTGATTCTCTATAGAGAAAAAAAGGGATTCGGGTCGATTACTGCACGAAAACATCACTGTCTGATCCGGTAGACATTTCTGTTTTTTTTCCTGAGAATTTCATAAGATGCGATGCTGTTATTTTGATATATACGTTTAATGTTGCAAAAAGTAAATTTTGATGCTGCAGCTTCTGATAACCATTGGATAGGAAATTTTCTATGGGACAGGACCGAAGAAAATTGCGGACTGCCGGTTGTGCCTGCCGTCGGCACGCACGCACGCACGACGCACCGCCCCGCCGCTCGCGATTCTGATCTACGGTACTAAAGAAGGATCTCTCATTCGATCTCTCGCATCAATCCCGGATCTCGACCTTGCTTGCCCCCTCTTCAGTCCTCCATGGCGCAAGAGACGAAGGCCTCGCCCTAGCCCTCCACTGCGAGGGCAGAGGAGGCGGAGTTCTCGTCATCATCAGAGGAGGAAGAAGGGGAGGAATACGAGGCTTGCAACACTTCCTGTTGCCTGAATTTTCCTCTTGTTCATCCAGCTGTCCAGTTGGGCAACTGTGGGATCATCTTGGTTCTCCTCGAGACGCCCTCTGGCTCCGCGCTCTTCAGCTACGACGGGTTGAAACTCCTCTCGCCATGGCAAATGCGCTTTCTTTCCAGATTAATGATCGTATTATTGTGGCGGCATGCCTCGTGTATAATTGTGATTATTGTGTGGACAAACATTCTGAATCCTTGAATGAGGCTGGTGAGCACCTTAAGAATATATCTGGCATTGACTCTGAGGGCTGGGATTTACTTAAACTTGCCGGTGCTCTCAAGATGATATGTACGTTACCCCGAAGAAGAACTTTTAACTTGTGATCCTCGACTGGTAAATCATAGTATTTTGCAAATAAACGTTCTCAGTTTCTTGCTGTGCATTTGACAAACTTGCCATTCTGGTTATGGGCCAAAATGTGTGTGTGTTCTTTTTTTTTTCCAGATTTTTTCAATCAATGAGTGTGTTAAGCTTCAGCAAGATGCACCTAAGTATAAAGATAAATTACGGGGGAAGTCCATCTTGGTAGTCTATGAAGATATTGTGTGGGCACTTGAAATTAGGAATAAGTGGCTAAGACAGTTGCCTAATTACTTGAAGGAGGCTGACGAAGCATATAGAGCTAAGCAAGCGATGAGCAGCCCATAATGACCCTAGAGAAGTGCTATTTTTGCTTACTTTTCTTTTGGAACATTTGGTCATAGAAGTACGATCATGGTGCAGATCAAGCACAATATTGGGGAGCAGAAACATTTTTTCACTTTGTTCTTTCTCAACTCTGATCCAGCGGATCTTGTTCACAATATGAACCGTTCATTCATCTGCTGTTCCTGCTCCTAATTCTGTGTTGGGTTCTTTATAGAGTTCGCTAGGACAACTCCAACGGTACAATATATAGGGCCCAAGTTCTGTGGAAGACGAGCTAATCCTTCAAACTACTGGAGCATGCCCTCTTCTAAATATGCCCTAAGCACTTTGGAAAGACTAAACATGACACAGTACAAGAGAAATTAAAGGAATGCAAAACAAATTGTTGTAGCACTAACTGAGTGATGTCTTCAGTTTGCATTGATATTTCCCTCCTACCATAGCAGTAACTACACTGCACAATATATTTATATTTTCCTTTATTTTTGAAAAAAGGGCCAGGAGCTTCGCTAATTCACAACAGAAGTATATAAGTTCTTACAGCCTGTTGATCATTGTCACTGAAAACTACAGTGAGCAGTAGGAAATAAGAATTGAATGGTGCCAATATGACAAGTTTATATAAAAAAACTCAACCAGAGGGACAGACATCCCTCTAATTTTGTCTTAAAGAAGTTGGTACAAAGATTCGAACCCGGGCCGGCAACAGAGGATTCATCTACCTCCGGAGTTCAACGCTGATATGAAAAGTTTATAATAAGCACAAGCAATTAACCAACTATTTGTATATTCAAGTGGAAATTTGGAGCTCCAACAATTGTCTATATATGATACTTGAATTGGATGATGATAGTTCTCGTGTGAATTCTTCCATTTGTCTGTGTTGGGGGTGGGGGGGATTTGTTACTGGTTATGAACCTTCTTAGGTCATGTGATCTACATTGGCGGCTGTTAGAGGCACTGGGAATTGGTTATTCTCTACTTCTGAGGGAAAATGCTTCATGTGTGCCTTTTCTTAGTAGAACTTATAACCATCCAGCTCACCAGGACTAGCTTTCTGGTACATCACCCTGTGTTGGCTCGATATGCTTTTGATAGTTTTAATAACCAAAATTTCTGCAAAATACTTCTTGATCTTTCTCGAAGATGATCCGATGACATAAAAGCTTGATGATATCCATTTGATTTAGTACAGCGAAATTGGTGTGTTCATCTGTTTTGTTTTTTTAACATATATACTGTGCCTTTCTCTTTAGCATCTACGAATATTCATACTGGAGTAAACTTACACTATACTTTTAAAGTCGTAGTGAAGTATTATATGCATAATCCTGTTGTTGCTTGATATATGTTTTGAATCAAAAGTACAAAAATAAGCAATTAACTGTTTAGTTTGTTAGTTGCCTGCTAGGGCAAGCTGATTTCTTGCATCACCACAACTTTTGAGTCAGCATGTGACTAGTGGAGCGTAATAGTCCGGTTTCTTTACTGCAAGGTGATAAACCAATGTTTAGCAGCCATTGAACTCATGAGATGGATAGCTATAAACTCAAGGTCCTATACCTAAAGCAAGTGTCCTTCATCTCCTTGTGACATTTGGGCCTAGGCAAGTCCTTAACCTTCATAGATTGACCTTTTGATATCTTGAAGAGCATTGAAGGGGTTTTATTCATTCTCATTTCCTGGACAATGTATTCTATTAGTATTTGAGTGACTTAGAATAACATATTCATGTAAAGTAAACTTAGTCACATGCAAATACCTACTTGTGTTTTATATATCACCAAAATCCGTAAACATATAACAACAGACATAGGTGCTTGAATTGGTGCCTGGCGTCTACGTATTAGTGGAAACATATTCAAGTGGGGACCCTCATCCCCTCCCCCCGCACAACTTCCAAAAAAGGTTTATTACTTTATAAAAAAGTCCAAATAGTACTCAAGTATGGACAAAGTCCGGATAATACACCCACAACTATCTCGTTCGGTCCAATCTAGCCCTTCGTAAGATTTTCTTTTTTGTTTTTCCATGAACAAGTGATGTTTTAAGTTAAAATTTTGTGGGATGATAGAGGGCCATATAAAGTATTTTTAAAAATATAATATGAATTTTTCATTATTATATTAAAAGACTATGATATGTATTAATAAATTAACTATATTGATATAAAAATTTATGAGAAATACTGATGAAAAAAATTATATTATATTTTTTAAAAAATATTTTATGTGTCCCTCTAACATCACACAAAAAATTAACTTAAGACATGACTTATATATAGAGAAACAAAAAAGATAAATGTTGTGATTGGACCGAGTGAGATAGTTGTAGGTGTAAAATGAACCAAATATATTTTAGGAAATTATTCAGATTTTGTCCATACCTGAGGGTAGTAATTTGGACTTTTTAGTTTATGTTCAATTTTGTAACCTCAGCTTGAGAGTATGGCCATCTGGGCTATGGCGTAAGCTATTTCCTCTTAATCCAAAGATATGTAGCTCTTCGGCGTATTCTTGATCGAAAAATATTGTAGCTGTTATATATGTCAGCCCTGTGTTCATATAGGTCCAGCTATTTAGTCATTGTTCCATGAAAATATCCTCAATCTTTCATGAACATGATCCGCACTCCAGTTATGTATCCATGTGATAGGCATCTTAAAATAAAGAAATTAACTAGTGTTCACGTGTTTTCTTTTCTAGTTGCAAATTTACCGA
Source organism: Echinochloa phyllopogon (assembly GCA_033239725.1). Taxonomy (NCBI): domain Eukaryota; kingdom Viridiplantae; phylum Streptophyta; class Magnoliopsida; order Poales; family Poaceae; genus Echinochloa; species Echinochloa phyllopogon. The sequence goes on from BTCW01000017.1 coordinate 52,814,032, forward strand.
GAATTTATTTATATACTTCTTGCACATAAAAGGGTATGAAACATCCATCCTCACTCATATTATATTTGTCATCAAGTCCATTAAGAGTTACACGAGTTTTGAAAGAGGCTCAAGTGTAAACCAACTCCACAGATCTGCATGGCCGTACAAACCATCATCGATTGGTAAATCGCCTACGTCCCTACCTTCCTGTACTTCGTGCAAGGTGTTAGTACGGCATGGAGATGTCCTTAGCTGGTATAGTTTTGGCACATTATCAGTACCAATTTGACTAGTATCCGGGCTGATCTCTGATCAGCTGCAACCCAACCACTATCACCTTGATTGGTTAATATTTGAACGCCCCCGCAATTTATAGTGTGTTAATCTTGTAATACTCATCTGCTGGCGGTTTCCAGTCTGCTGAGGCCTGTTTTGCTGAACTTGCAGTACAGAGCACACAGCCTACCTTCTTTCACCTGGATAATGCAGGCTGCACCATTACGTTATCCGTCACCAGGCATTTCAGTATCGTAGTGTCTTTTGGTTGGATTCCCATAAAAGAAAAATGTTATCTTGACTCTAACGATCACTAGCCGCACCCAACATGAATGATTAGGGGCTCTTCATCAGTTACCAAATGTATACTATAAAGCACATGTCTACGTTACTGGATCATGGAACCCTTTTCTTAAGGGAACTATATATGGCAAGCAAAGCAAGATAATTAAGATACCAGCCTGAGCACTGAAGTATGCGGAGCGCTGTTGCATAAAGATTGTGAACAGAAGGGGTAGGAAAAGAGCTAAGCTAGACTATGCTACATTAGACAATTGTTCACTCCACATCCACAGGGTGAGGTTCTCCATGGGCCTCTTGTGCAGTGCGATGATCCTAGGCACAGGCACATCCGCATCCTAGATCTTTTTTTTAACGAACCCAGCACGATGTGCTTTGTTTCTATTAAAAAATGAGTTTACAAGTAGGAGGCCCTGGGAGACCAACTACAGGGGCATCCCAGATCTTAGGCACGACACGCCCCTCACATTCATGCCGTGTCGGCACGGTCCGAAATTTATCCTGCCGTGCTCGTGTTTTGGATCGTGCCAAAATATCGTGCTTCGGGTGGCCCATAAATAACATGACCAAATTCCCAGCTCTAATTATAGGTAGAAGAAAGTGTTTTTTAAACCAACGACACAAGCCAAAACACTATGGCCGGCCTGGCACCCTCCCACGCACAGCCTCAGAAAAATAGGATAGAGAAACACAAGCTAAGGCAACACAAAAGAACAGAATCAGGTACATCAATATCAATATCGCACGCGTTCTTGGGCAGTTCCATTATTTCCAAATGTTCCACCAGGTGTAAATGACCAATCCGTTGAATGAATGTCGGGACTCCTTGGTTTGCGAAGCAGCCGCAGCTTCCACACTCTCTGTAGCTACTGAAGGACATCAAGTAGGTACCAGAGGTCACGGAAATCAGTCAGGCAAGGCGCTGTGTGCCACTAAACTGCCTTGCCACCCATAGATATCACTCCTGGAACTTGATGCCTTCCCAATGCAGAATAGCATATTCCCAATATCTCTCACACCCAACAATGGAGACTTTATGATCTAGCAAAGCGATCAATAATTCCAAAATAGGTATTATATTTCTGTAGCCCAATTCTAGTATCTATATATATATAGAGAGAGAGGCTCTTGGAGATCCAAATACCCTCATGAGTTTCCAAACTGGGTTGTTGCTTGTCTTTATTGTACTCTGTCCTTTCAGCGGCATCTAAAATGTTTTCTTGACATTCGATGGGCACGTGGCATAACTATTGCTAGCTGCGAGGTACCATTGTGACTTCAAAGAGAAGTACATGTGATTCATTGATCTGCATAATCAGATCATTTTTTTCCTCTTTTTCCTTGCCCTTTTTGTGATGGGTCCCATTGTCCCAGTGCTGGTTAGGTGATCAGCAGGTTGAATGAACATCTGCCTTTCCAATGTGTTTTAGCAAAGCCCCTGCCCCCTTTCTTAAAATATATATATATATATATATATATGATATTATGCAGTTCGTATTGCTGGTGGAAATATCAAATGCAAATCAAAACAATCAGGCACTTACTACATCAATTCGTATTGCACCTTCTGCTCTTCACCGGAAACTCAGGAACATCTGCTCCTCCACTGCAGCCACGCTAGAGCAATCTGGGCTGCGGTAAGGGCTACGGACTCGTACCCCAACTCATGCACATTCAGCAACTCTGGCAGAGCAATGATCTGTGGAACTCTGCGGTCACTCGCGAAATTTTGCGGTCACAGCAGTTCTTTGGAACATCTGAAAAAACCGTAATGTGACAGGGCCGGCCCCGAGATTTTAGGGGCCCAGGGCATATCTAAAAAATGGGGCCCCTTTGTAGTAGTACTCACAAAAAATATTATCAAATATGGGATAGAACTCTGAAACCCTAAATGATTAGTGGACAATGTTAGAGTATGAGTTATAATAAAATAGAACTATGACATGTAGTTTGAGTAATACTCTATATGTAATAGTATAGGACTTCTATGAGCCTGGACTATATAATAAAATCACAAGCGATCCTAGAGGTCAAGCAGTTCCATCAATTATTTTCTGCATGGTATCACAGCTATAAGACCAACGTCGCTCAATTCTTGAGACATACCACGTCTTCCGCTCGGGCCACCCTGGGGAGACAAATCTCTAGTCTCCCTAGGGCGCCGCATCTATTAGCTAGATAGCTTCCAAAATATCATACAATATAGATTAGATTAGTTTTTTTCTCTGGCTCATCGCCAAGGTCTTCATCAACATGATGCCGCCACTTCATCCACAAGATGGACATCTCACGTTCTCTGACAAGCAATTGTGTAAGACACTTCATCGACGATGGCAATGACCGCATCATCTATGACGGCAACAGACTGCATCAACATTCCATCCTCTGACATATGCAAGACGCAACCGTCCTCTGACATACGCAAGACATAATTGTCCTATGACATATGCAAGACGCAATCGTCCTATGATATATGCAAGACACTTATGATGGCCTTCTCTGACATATGCAAGACACAATCGTCCTCTGACATATGCAAGAAGCCACAGCTATGTAAGGTGCCTAATCTATGATTGCAGCTCTGTCTTTACAACATTGCATATTTTTTTTATCTTCGGCTATGTACGACTACATTAACGACGACCACGGCTACATCATCATCGGCTACGCCTTCAACAATTCATCACTAACAAACTCCAGTCAAAGCGTTCATGTCATATATGACACTCCCACTATGACTGCGGGAGGGAATAGAAGAGAGATAAGGGACGGCACGACAAGGGGACAGAGGCACCGTCTAGGGCCAGACCATCCATCAGAAATGCAGTTGATGATGGCAAAGCGAAGAAGACGACAGAAGTACAAGACTCCAAATTCAGTCATTATCGTTCGCTTCACTCCCGCTACGACCGAGGGGGAATGTTAGAGTATGAGTTGTAATAAAATAGAACTAGGATATGTTTGTGATGAGGACATCCCACTATTACCCGCTAGCAAAGATGCAACAAAGATGGGCCAAGTGGCCCAGTTGTAGTCGGGCGGCGACCGTGTGAGCCTCTGAATAATCTCATCTTGCTTATCTAGGGAGGAGGAAGTCACTTTAAAAGAGAGAGCCACCCTTCCCCTATGAGACTAGTCTTTTGGGGCGATTGGGCCTTTCCTCGATGGGTTGTAACACCCCGCCCTCCAAAGTCGCACCGCACAGCCCTTCCGAGGGGCGTGCACGCGTACACATAGCACCCTGCTTACACTTTCGTCCTCGCTTCGTGTAAAAGGGTTAACCCGAAGGTGCTATGGCTGGAAGACAAAGGCTTATAAGTTGCCTCCACCCTTGCTCAACTAGCAATGTGGCACTAAACATGTGCATCCCGCACTAATGGGCCACTACCGGGCCATACAAACTGGGCCGGGTGTGACATACACCCCCCCTCAAAGAACCCGACGTCCTCGTCGGCGCACGACCGTACGTCCAGTGTCGGCGCCATAGTCCATGCCGTATGCCCTACCCGGGCCATACGCGCCATGCGCCCTATGCCCGCACACTGCGCCCGTACGCGCAACCGCGAGGGTCCTTGTCGGCGCAACTCACCCACACGGGCAAATGTCCAGGAACGTTCCCCCTTGGCGCACGACCGTACGTCCAGTGCCGGCGCCATAGTCCATGCCGTATGCCCTACCCGGGCCATACGCGTCATGCGCCCTATGCCCGCACACTGCGCCCGTACGCGCAACCGCGAGGGTCGGCTCTGATACCACCTGTAACACCCCGCCCTCCAAAGCCGCACCGCACAGCCCTTCCGAGGGGCGTGCACGCGTACACATAGCACCCTGCTTACACTTTCGTCCTCGCTTCGTGTAAAAGGGTTAACCCGAAGGTGCTATGGCTGGAAGACAAAGGCTTATAAGTTGCCTCCACCCTTGCTCAACTAGCAATGTGGCACTAAACATGTGCATCCCGCACTAATGGGCCACTACCGGGCCATACAAACTGGGCCGGGTGTGACATGGGTGCGCCGGAGTGCGGTGCTAAGATTACCGAGGCGCAACAGGAGGCACTAGTGGCGTTGTAGCCGGGTCGGTGTGTCGGTCTTTTCATCCAACCCCACCTGGGCTGGACTCATCATCTCCTCTCATTTGTGCCCTGTTAGGCAACCCCAAGTATGATTACCCCGATGGGAATCCTTCTTAGCGATCATGGGTTTTTGTAGTTTTTCGTGCAAAAGTGGCCACGCCAGTTTTTCCTTAGGTGTTGCAAGGAGCTCTTTTGTGTGTTTGAGTAATTGACTCGTGATTTGTTTTCGCGTCAACAAATATCATTTTATAGACTGGCCTTAGTTGGGTTACAAATTCGCGGGACATTACCCATTTACCCGAACAATGGCTTTACAGGGCCGACTTGCAACTAGCAACAACCATGTCCATGCTAATTTATTGACCACTGCTAATCAAACCAACTATATATACATGCTACACCCAATGCAAGAATCGGCACAAACCCATTCAGAGACTTTAGCAGAGCCACAAAACAGATTGACTTGGCCATTCATCTCGCAGTACCAAAAACTACCAATCATCACGGGCATGAAAGGCATCAGGAACGTATCTGCTCCAGCACTGCAAGTATATCGCAAGTGCGGCCTTACTCTCTTGCGAACCATCACTATAGTTCCGAAGCAAAGCCAGAGCCATGGGTGTATCATTTATGTGCCACTCTCCATGGCCGCATTATTTGGGTGTCCCTTTTCAGCCACTTGTATGAACCACACAGGACTGTTCAAGTCAGCTGTTAAGTTAGGAACCACACATCAACATTTGCTTTGTTCTGTGCGGACTAGGTGGCGACCGACACAACAGAATCGTCATGCATTCCAGTATTGTATCGTACAGCTAGCTATTTGGTTGGATTCCCATGAACGAAAAAGGTTATTATCGTGACTCTAATGATCATTGAAGGCACTCAACGGCAATAATTATGGGAACAAATTGCACACACATCGCAATATATAACTTCGGACAGTTTGAGATGACAAATTGATGAAAGGCATTCATTCCACAGATCTTGTGTACTATTCTGCAGTGGATATGATTTTTAAGAAAGCCTTCCAGGTTCGGAAAATCAATAATGACAGTAATCACGAGTAATAACTAATAAAGTGCTGGATATACTTGGGGCATTGGGATCAAATAATTTTGGATTTCAACTTCAAATGAATCATGAAAATTCCTCAAGCAATCATCCTCTTCCAAACATGCCCTAAATAAATACTTCTAGAAGATGATTAGAATCCTACAACTTGATTGCGTGTTATTTGGGTGCGGCTTTTCTGCCACTTGTATGAACCACACAGCAACATTATATTCGAACCACCTGGTCTCAGATAGGAAGCAAACATCAAAATTGATTTGTTCTGTGCAGAATAGGCAGCAACTGAATACAACTTGAATATGCTTCGTCTTGTTCCAGCATTCAAGTTCCATCTCAAGGTAGAACTACGTTCCTGAGCAGCCGACGCTCTTCCAAATATGCCCTAAGCATTCTGGAAAGAGAAGTAATGTTATGGGCGAGTTTCTAGTTGCTTATAAGGTCCCTCCTGTTTTTAGTTATGGCTGTAGTTTCATCTAAAATTTTGTCAGTATATATACATGATATGATTAAACAGTAGCATAAATTTGACTTTGAAGCAATTTATGTATATTCCATATCTCTGGATGGGGCGACAAATCAAACTTCTCAAAAACTTCGGCCTGGCTGAGCTTCTTATAGCTGGCTAAAGCCAATAAATCACAAATCCAGCCAGGACTTTTTGCACTTTATTTTTTTTCCATATTCAAGAAGTAGATCATGAATGAAATATATGATACCAAAGAATTTTCTCCTTTATTAAGAATCACTATTGATTTGGACATAACAATACACATAACCACATTAATGCATTAAAGTTCTCATTTATTATGAAACACAAATAGAAAAGAAATAATTCAATTGTTGCAAAATTCTAGAACAAAAGTATTTTTGTTCATAACAGCCTTTAGTACAGATACTTGAGATCCAATTCTTGTTGAGTGGCTCTTCAAAAAAACAAAAGAAGAAAGATGGCACCGACTTAATTCAAATACAAGCTAGTGTGAAGATATGCTCTAACTCTTTACTGCCCATCATCCAGCCAGCCACTGAGTAACAGGGAATATAAGGGAGATAAGGGCTCACATAACCATACTTAAGCTCTGGTCCAGCGGTACAAATAAATTGCAATTTCCCACTATCCATATCATACGACACAAGGTGTTGAATCACCCCAGCATAAAGGAAAACCAGATCACGATCCAGATGGAATGCGACCACCGTGTAGGAATCCACATCACCAATAACTCCATGCATCTTCCCAAGTAGTTCCGCTGGGTCGACAGCATGCTTAATCTCCCAATGTTCACCATTGTAATCCTCAAGAAACCAAATCACCAGCTTCATCGCTTCCCAATGCTGCTGCACTGCATACAGGTGCCCCTGCGAATGCCCGACGAAACTGAAGCAGCAGGGCGTGTGGATCTTTCTCCATGTCCTCCTGTCAGCGTCCACTGCGAGCACGAGATTATCTTGTGTGGTTATATGCAAAGACCCTTTGAAGAAGACAGTCTGTGGTCTAGGCGGCGTTCTGATGCCTCGGCATCGCCATCGCCATTCGCTCTGACTCTGAATATACCTCCACGTTTTGGATTCAGATGAGTAGACCTTCAGGTCGCAGCAAGAGTAATCAAAGCGGTGTAGAATCAAGAAGACCCTGAAGTGTAGGGAGACGGCCGGGTCGAAGCCCAGGCGTATCTGATCGAACATGCGTCGTCTCCCGTCTGGAGGTGGCAGCACGACGTGCTGCTCCGTCGCCGGATTGCACACGACGTAGTCGATGCCGCTGATGCTCATCGGAGCTGGGCGGCGCCAGCACCGGAGCAGGAGGAGGCCGTTGCAGCTGTCGACGAACTTGACTCTGGCGTAGCCGGGAAGGTGGAACCAATGCGAGGGGTCGATGACTCTGGCTTGCCGCCGCCGGCGGCGACGTTGATGAAGCCGTAGCGGTAGCCGTTGCGTTGCGTGTGATCGAGGTAGAAGAAGCCGGACATGGTCTGGGGCGAGGTGTTGCACGGGAGGGCCGGGTGGGAGCTGAGGGCGAGCCATGAACGTGACACGGCCTTGAAGCGGCAGAGGGACCTGTAGGGCACCCGGGCGAGGATCTCGAGGAGGAGGTCGTCGGCGAGGAAGACGATCCGCCGCGGAGGCGATCGGATCATCGGAGTACGTTGTGTGTACCTGGTCTGGCTGATCCAGCGGGTACGTAAGAGCAAACTGTAGTAGTACGTACCAATTTCAATTTTCAAACAAGGATTTCAAAGACTCTGAACTGTGATCGAATTTCATGTGGTCATTAGCTGTGTCGTCTATACTAATTTCGCAGACTCTGATTGAGAACTTGTCTCCATAAAATCCGTTTGAAAAACACGTACTGCAGCGTTGTTTATAAAGGTCTGTCGCCTAATAAGTTGCAATACAACTCTATCTCTTTCTTGGCCGGGAAATTAAAGGAAGATCGATCGGATACCTAAAACCTCTCGTCGTACGGCACAGGGACTCCTTAACGGGCCGACTGCAAAGCTGAACAAGATATTGCGGCCCGGTTTGGCTCACCTCCCTTAATCCTCCCTCTGTTTGCGGATGACTAAACATTAGTGTTTGCGGAACATTATGATTAGTACCACATCGATCGGCTGGCCAAAGCCGTGGGGCTGACGAGGGGTATACAAAAGGAGGGGCACCCCGGATCAGCAACTCATACCTTTCTCGGCCTTTTGTCTAAGATCAAGTGTAAGCGTAGTATCTGTTCTTGTCAGTTTAATATCTGATACGTGGGACGTACCTACAATGATTTAAATTTATTTTTCGTGGGGAGGATCTACTAAGATAGCTTGCTATCTCGGTCCTCGTGTGTCGCTCGAACGTTGCACTACTACTTGAGCCAGGCATGCCTCAACCAAATCAAATTTAAACTTTCGTCAAGATCAATGATTTGCTTGAGCCGGGCACACCCCAACTAAATCAAATTTAAACTTTCTCCAAGATCCATGATGTCTTTGGATGGAATATTCTCCAAGATCCAAGATTCATACTCAGCCTTCATATTCTCCAGCGTCTCATATGCTGTCTTGGTCTCAATAGCCATCCGAGTTTGCTCCTCCTGGTATCTTATCTCAGCCATCTCAATTAAGCGCGCGCAGTACGCAGCCAGGTGCTCAATCTCCTGGACACAACTTTCACATAACTCATTGGCATCACCAGTGGTCACCACCTTCTTCAGAGCTTCAGGCTCAGGCCGGGTTGCCATTGCCAAAGCTGACATCAGTATTATATTGGCCATGTCCTGCGCCTTCTTCAGATCCTCCTCGAGTGATGTCCTTTGACCTCAGGCATTATTGCATACGGACGGACACCCTCAGCTATGAGCGAGTCAATGTTGTTTTTCGCTGTCTCCAGCTGCGCTGCTTGTTGGCCTCCTCAGCTGCAATCGCATTCGCCTCAGCTGCAGCCTTGTCACTCTCACTGACATTGACTCCTGCTCTTGCTTTTTAGCTTCCTCAGCCTCCTGCAGTCAGTAGATGCCTCCGATGAGGTAAGCTGCTCTTGGGTTGGGCCTTCTTCAGTTCATCTTGCAGCTGGCTGACTTTAGATTCCAGTTCAGATAGTCTACTTGGGCGCTTCTTCTCAGAAATAGATGGACTAGTATTTCTGGTGTGATATGTATAGGTTCATGAGCCCAAGGCACGCAACAACCTTGAACGAGGGAGAACATGGAACATTCCACGACAACGTACCTTAGAAGTATTACCCATCTACTCACTGAGTGAAAAGAAAGTTGATGCAACTCCGTACTACCTGTATCATCACTTGGATCTCCTTTTATGTTCTGACGATGAGCACAATATAAACACAAGTCTGTATCAGATGGTGAAAAGCTCTTTTTGTAAATCATGTTTCTTGATATAAAAAAAACGTAGCAAAAGGAGAACATCTTAACCACAAGCAACACACTAGACGCAGAGACCGTGGAAAAAGATTATTAGAAGGTCTCGTCTTAATCAACACTAACCTGCTGGTAACATAACAACTAATAATAATAATAATATATACTATATGTTGGCACGAAACCGCGCCAATAACAAGCACGCGGAGTAGCTCCCTGCTGCCCTTCCGCACAAAGCGGTCAGACCGGTTTTGATAACCAGTCAGACCGGTTCCGCCGGCGGTGCTCGACGAGAGACCAACGAACGCCCGTCCGGGAGGGACCCCGTCAGGACAGGCGCACCTTGGGTTGTTCTAGGATCGCCAGGCCATCTAGAACGCCTTCAATCGACATAGAGACGAAGGAAGAACAGCATGATAATAGATTGGAAAAGTAAGGAAAAGAGAAAAAGTAAAAAGATAAAGATAGATGTATTTGTTCGATTGAATGATGTTCTCAATCGGCCATGACCCTTTATATTTATTGGGTGGGGAAGTCGTACCCCTTTAGGTTGGTTTACAATACGGGATAAAACTCTAAAGTCCTAAACCTACTCCAATACGGGAGAAACCGGTCAGACCGGTTGCCCTCGGCCTGATAGGCAACTGCCAATTTTGGGTGCGAACATATGCCCCCCTATTTTCTGGCAAAGCTTGCGTGTCAGAAAACGTCTACAATGATCAAAATTGACTAAAGACGATGATTAACAATACATCGTCCATATAATGGTCTCTAAATCTTTATGGACGCTATTGTAGCCGAAATATCAAATTTATGCGTGTTGCAATTTTTATGATTCTATTTCGGCTTATGAACGTCATATCTAACAACTGAAACTTTGATTTGGCCATGGCATCCAATTGTAACTCCTTGGTGTATCATAAGAATAATATTGATAATTGTAAAAAGAAAACCAAGGATCGTACCAAAACAATGAATCATAATTGTTTATACCTGAATATGTATTCCATGGCACATGCATCGATGGAAAAAACGATGAAGACCAATGTGATGACCGTCGATGCTTCTTTGCTTTTGGTGATGAAAAATTCCAACTTTGATCTTCTAACCTATTACTTTGCTTTTGCTCGGCTATCTTCTGATATTTATGTAACAATTCAGCAAAACTTGGCTTCTTCTTCATCACCTTGCTCTTTGAAGTGACACTTACAGATTTATCAATTTTTTTGTCAAACCGGTCAGACCGGTTTTTAGAACCGGTTAGACCGGTTGCTTCAGAACCAGTCACACTGAGATCATATTGCCCCCCAGTCGAACATGATTGTTGCTCAGCTATAATATTTGTGATATGCTTATTATTGGGGACAATTTGATCAACAGAACTAGCCGATGAATTTTCAATTATCGGCTTTTCTATGTCTAGTGTCAATTCTGAATTTTTATTTAATCTTCCATCTTTCTTGACACGATAGACTTGTTTAATCACCTTACGCTTATTTTTCTGTGTGGACCGATTCTTTTGATCAAAACGGTCATTATGGATAGGTGATGGCTCATTAATTACCGGCTCCCTATAGGTAATATAATCTGAACACAAATATCTAGGAGGAGACGACATATATGAATTATAATACCAAGGAGAATAAAAATAAGGCACATTAAAACAAAACTCCCATGGCATCGGTGTATGTGATCCATATGATGAAAACGGCATTGATTTGTGAGAATTATTCCGTTGCCGATTTCGATTATGGAACTTCTCTCTAGGAGAAGATTTTGATTGTTTGGAATTTTTAGACCGACTAGCATCATTGACATTATTTTGTCTTTGAGACTTAGCCGGACGTTTCTTGTTACACTTCGGCTTTTCTCTTTGATGCTTATGATGGCCTTTGGATTCAATGGTTTTCCAAACACCAATCTCGGGTTTCCTTGGCTTAACCATCTTTGGTTTTGATTTATTTTTTGAAGCCCTAGGTGAAGCGGTCAGACCGGTTTGAGAACCGGTCAGACCGGTCTGGGCACCGGCCAGACCGGTTGTGTTGCAACCATCACCTTTGCCTTTGTTCTGTTGCCCCCCGAGCGTCGAGATGCTGGATGTAGCCTCTATGCTCTGGCTAGGGGATTTTGGATCAACAATTTCGGCTAGAGACGGCCGATTTGTTTTTTGACCAACAACATCACAATTTGGCAAATTGCAAGGATCAATAATATCATTAGTCGGCTTTTCAACAACCGACTTTTGAACAACAGGAATTGAATCTACCTTATCCTCTTTAGAAATCAAAAATTTAACATAAGCAGATAGACGGGTAGACATAGTACCGGAAGATTGTATCTCCTTTAATACGGCGATGTTCGATGGTGGCTGAAACTCTTTAATCTTGATGACACCTTGTTCTGTCTTAATGAAGCAAGACAAGAATATCCTTTCAACTGCGCTGTCATATTCTTGATAATATTCTTCAATCAGCTCTTTACGCGACATCAAATCACTTGATAAATCAGCCATGATAACCAGAGATTTCTTCCCCAGCGGAGTCGCCAATTTGTTGGCACGAAACCGCGTCAATAACAAGCACGCGGAGTAGCTCCCTGCTGCCCTTCCGCACAAAGCGGTCAGACCGGTTTTGATAACCGGTCAGACCGGTTCCGCCGGCGGTGCCCGACGAGAGACCAACGAACACCCGTCCGGGAGGGACCCCGTCAGGACAAGGCGCACCTTGGGTTGTTCTAGGATCGGCAGGCCATCTAGAACGCCTTCAATCGACATAGAGACGAAGGAAGAACAGCATGATAATAGATTGGAAAAGTAAGGAAAAGAGAAAAAGTAAAAAGATAAAGATAGATGTATTTGTTCGATTGGATGATGTTCTCAATCGGCCATGACCCTTTATATTTATTGGGTGGGGAAGTCGTACCCCTTTAGGTTGGTTTACAATACGGGATAAAACTCTAAAGTCCTAAACCTACTCCAATACGGGAGAAACCGGTCAGACCGGTTGCCCTCGGCCTGATAGGCAACTGCCAATTTTGGGTGCGAACACTATATAGATCCAGTAGAATTGAAAACGCTTCTCCAAAATTAATTCCTACCCACCCCTCACGGATGACCCACATGTTGGGTCCAACGGTGGAAATAACGTGAAAAGTTTCTCAAAAATGATGTTTCTAGAGAGTTTTTGCCGTTTTGTACATTACTTTTCTCACGATAAAATTTCTTTACCCACCCCGTATACCCACTAATCAAATAACATACCCACATATATGTGCATCCACACGGGCGTGGACTCTTCAAACCCACCTCACGTACCCACCAAACAAGTAGTCTGAAAAAAGTTCAGAACAGAAGTCCTACCCGCGTGCAGGACCTCCTTCCCTGTATACTACTAACAATTAAAAAATGCAGACCTTGCCGTGGTTGTGATGGTGCGGCAGCAAGGAATTAAAAAAAGGAAATGATCATAGACAAAAAACCTTGATGGTGCGGCATCAAGGATTACAAAAGGAAATTAACCAAAGACCTTGCTGTGTTTCTGATGGTGCGGCAGCAAGGAATTGACATCGGCGTGCTGCCCATGGGCGCCGGATTGGGCTGCAGGAGGGGCGGTTAAGCAGCTCGTGTTCCAGGCACGCACGGCGAACGGCGACGAGGAGTTGGATACTTTGCTATGTTGACCGTTGAAATAATTAGTCGAGATCACCCTGTCCCAATATAATTGTGATTAGCAACGTTGCATTGATCTGCTTGCATGTATTCCGTCTAGATTTAATTTCACACAATATTATAAATATTAATTTATAAATATTAAAAAACTAAATAATCAAATGCATGATATACAATCAAAGTTTTATTAAAATCATAAACCCTGAACTATCCAAAGTGCCACGACGATCTGGAGGCCATGCGCCCGCTCGCCAGTCTCGGAGACGCGCTCGCGGAGGCGCACGACCTCATCATGTCCTGCCATAGGAGGGGCCGGACGTACCGCTCACCCACATCGTCATGGCCAGCCCTATCGCCGCCGCCGAGCTCCCGTTCCCGAGAGGAGCCCGAAGATGGCGAGGACTTCACGTTGGCGGAGATCACCGTGGTTTTGGACAGCGTCGCCGTCGTGCTCAGTAGCGACGACGGCGATGCCGGGACGGTGTACAAGGACAGGCTCCGAAAAGTGCCTCAAGCCCGGCAGGCGGCGCGGCGCCGCCGCCGACGCCTTCGGCATGGAGCTCGCCATCCTCGCGATGCTCCACCATGGCCACATCATCCGCCTCGTCGACTGGTGCGTAGAGGATGATGAGCGCGTCGTCGTCACCCAACTCAATGGCAGCGGTTCTCTCCACGACCACCTGCACGGCTGCACCACCAAAGCCGCTGCTGTCATCGTCGGTGATGGCGTCGTGGAAGGTGCAGGTGGAGGTGCTGCTTGGCGCGGCGTGCGGCGTGGATAGGGTGGGATGCCGAGCCAGCTCGGCTCGTTCGAGCTCGTTAGCCAAACGATCCAGCTCGGCTCAGCTCGTTAAGGAAACGAGCAAAAATCTTGGCTCGGCTCGGCTCATTAAGCTCGCGAGCTAGAGTTAAATTTAAAATTACCACAGTAACATATATAATATACAAATTTATAATATTTATACGGTCATAATACCTTTAAAATCTACTCTATCACACTATAATAATAGAATATAATCACAACATCATCTAGAACTACACATATAGTATACATATATTATTATTAACTAGAAGGAACTTACGTGCGGCACACACATTTATTGAGGACACATTGGTATTAAAACAATGTCACTTGAGTGGGCCAAAGTAAACATACCAGTCATGTGAAACGCTTTTAAAAATATTTTATATTCGCACAATCATTTATAGAGAGCTTTAGGTATTCTCAAATCCAGAGGCACATGATTTTTTGAGATAGTTGGTCTTTATTTATATGGAGAAAAACTCTCCAATTTATTGTGTATTGGCAATACGGGATTCCTTAAAAAAACTCATTTTTTTCTTTCCAAAAAAAGTGGGTACAAAAAACACTGGTGAAAAAAACGGGTAGGGGGGCTAGGGGTGAACTCACACGGGGTTTTTCGCTCCGTCAAAAAAGACATTTACAATATTTTCTTTTTCTTTCTTCAACGTGGGTCCAGGTGGGTCCATTGTGAGGGGTATAGGGGGTTGTAGTTGGTAGAAAAAGTTTTCAAAAGAACTCTATCCTTTTAGTATACTGTCCCTAAATATAGGTTGTTTTTGCTTACTGAGAAACATCTTTGACCGAATATATAAAAATATATATTAATATATATTATATAATAAATATTATTAGATAGATATTTGAATCTAGTTTTTTTATAAATTTATTTGGAGATTAAAATGTTGCACATATTTTCTATAAATGGAAGCAAAGTTATGGCACGAAAACCAACGGCGACAGTTATTTAGGGAGGGAGAGAGCAGGTTTCATGTGTGTCGGGTTGAGTTACCTCTTTTCCCTGGCGATAGCTATGACCTATAGCGACACGCAAAAGACAGCCAAATTTTACATCCCATCCATGGAGCCCAGCAAGTCACATGCGTGTGTACGTGTAGCATACTACCCAAGTAATCCAACTGCCGTGGGACAACTCGTCGGATCCCATCGCATCACTACCAGAATGCTTCACATCCGCCCGCCTCCTCCGCCTCGGCCATTTTTGGACCCGGTGCTGATGGGGCTTCAGCACCGGGTCCAACGGCTAGGAGCGGGGGCGGCGCTGCGGGGTGTCAGGGCGGACACATTAGCATCGGGTCGTGGCGAGACCCGGTGCTAATGCTCCCCCTTTAGCACCGGTTGCAGCCAGCAACCGGTGCTAATGTGCCCGAGGCCATTTAGCACCGGTTGCTGGTTGCAACCGGTGCTAATTGGTGCACATTAGCACCGGGTCTTGCCACGACCCGGTGCTAATGTCTTTTGTATATAGCACCTTCTTCCTACCCCGGCCGAGCCAGCTGAACACTTAGGCGCTGTGTTCATGCTGCTCGGCCGTGGGAATGGAGGTGCTGCCCAAATTTTTTTCAAAATTTGTGAAGATTCTACTCATCTAAGGAGCACTACAAGGTACACTATTTCATTCTCTAATGTTTTATTTAGCTTGTAATCCTTCTATGATTTAGAAATAGAGGGATTTGTGAATCAAAGTAAAGCTAGCTAGAGAGAGCTTGTATTCTTGGAGTAGAGAGAGGAGAGAGCTTGAGTTCATGGTGGAGAGAGTGTTCATGTTGTGTTTTAAATGGAGAGAGAAGGCAAGCTAGTTAGTATTTTGTTTTGTATGACTTGTGAATAGTTATAAGGCTTATGTATTTTATTTATTAGAGAGGTTTATTTATTAAAAGTTGGAATAGTTATTTATTAATTTAATGAAATATATATTATTAGTTATTTATTAAAAGGTAGAATAGTTATTTATTTATTTAACGGAAGGTATATTTATTTATTTAATGAATATAGTAATGTAGTTTTAGAAATTTATTTATATAATGGAATATATATTATAATTTGTATTTATTTATATATTAAATTTTTTATCTTTAAATTTTATTGTATATTTGTTATTGGTTAATAATGGAGATGAATAGACAATGGATGTACGGGGACCCCCACGCTCAGGCGTTCTGTGATGGCCTTAGGACGTTTCTCGATGCCGCCGAGGCTAACAGGACGTCGTCCGGTTTCATGTTCTGCCCATGCACCCAATGTAAAAATATACAATCGTACAAACAAAGAGGTTGTCTTCAGGTGCATTTGATGAGGCACGGTTTCATGAGGAATTATTCTGTTTGGACGAAGCACGGTGAAAGAGGAATTCTAATGGATGAAGATGAAGAAGACGAGGCCGATGACGACATTCCGTTATTGGCTCAATACTACGGTTCCTTTGCATATGCTCCAATAGAAAAACTACAGAACATCATGGACATGATGACAATGTGATGTATATTTTCCCCTACTTAATTCACCCCTTACACTCGCAATGACTTAACTCAATTTTTTTGTTCGCAGGGCCTGGAATCAATTTCGTCAAGAAAAAAATCCCTGCGAAAGTGATGTGGTATTTCCCTCTGATACCCCATCTGAAGCGTTTGTTCAGGAACAAAGACCATGCCAAACTGATGCGCTGGCACAAAGAAGAACGTAAGCAGGATGGCATGTTGAGACACCCCGCCGATGGATCCCAGTGGAGGAACATCGACAGAGCATTCCCAGAGTTTGATGCTGATGCGAGGAATGTTAGGCTTGGTTTAAGTACCGATGGCATGAACCCTTTTGGTGAAATGAGCAGTAGTCATAGCACTTGGCCCGTGACTGTTTGTATCTACAACCTACCCCCCTGGCTCTGCATGAAGCGGAAGTTCATTATGATGCCAGTGCTCATCGAAGGCCCAAAGCAACCTGACAACGACATTGATGTGTACCTAAGACCATTGGTTGACGAACTTTTGCAGCTGTGGAAGAATGAAGGTGTTAGCATGTGGGATGAGGACAAGCAGGAGCAGTTTGACCTTCGAGCACTGCTTTTCATAAGCATCAACGACTGGCCTGCACTAAGTAACCTATCAGGACAATCAAACAAAGGATATAAAGCATGCACTCACTGTTTAGAGGAAACCGAAAGCATGTATTTGAAACATTATCGTAAAGTTGTGTACATGGGTCACCGTCGATTCCTTCCGGCGAAGCATGAGCTACGAAAGAAATGTGCGCATTTTGGCGGGAATGCTGACCGCCGTACAAAGCCGAGACACCGGAGTGGAGAAGAGCTATTTGATATGGTGAAGGACCTACACGTGGTGTTTGGCAAGGGAGACGGAAGCCAGGCTGCTCCGACGGGCGAGGATGGTCGTGTCGCGATGTGGAAGAAGAAGTCTATCTTTTGGGAGCTACCTTATTGGCAACGTTTAGAGGTCTGTAACGCGATTGATGTGATGCATCTGACGAAGAATCTTTGCGTGAACTTGATAAGCTTCCTGGGTACTTATGGGAAGCCAAAAGATACACTGGAAGCACGTCAGGAGCTGAAATGATTGAAGCAACGGACTAATCTACATCCAGAAAAGAGAGACAAAGGACGCCAGTACTTGCGTCCTGCCAGCTTCACTCTCAGCAAAGAAGAGAAGGCAAGCATGTTTGAATGCTTGAACAGTATCAAGGTTCCGTCTGGCTACTCCTCCAATATTAAGGGAATAATAAATATGATAGCGAAGAAGTTCACAAACCTGAAGTCTCACGACTGTCATGTGTTGATGACACAGCTGCTTCCCGTCATACTCAGGGGTGTGCTACCAGTTAACGTGCGGAAAGCCATTGTGAAGCTATGTGCATTCCTCAATGCAATTTCTCAGAAGGTGATCAATCCAGACCATTTAGATCAGCTACAGAACGACGTGGTGCAATGTCTTGTCAGCTTTGAGATGATATTTCCACCATCCTTCTTCAATATCATGACACATCTATTGGTTCACCTCGTCAAAGAGATTCGTATATTGGGCCCAGTATTTCTACACAACATGTTCCCATTTGAGAGGTTCTTCGCTGTCCTAAAGAAGTATGTCCATAATCTTTCTCGTCCAGAAGGATGCATTGCTAAGGGATATGAAACAGAAGAGGTCATTGAATTCTGTGTTGACTTTGTCGACGATCTTATGCCGATTGGTGTGCCCGAATCCCATCACGAGGGGAGACTTAGTGGAAAGGGCACACTAGGGAGAAGATCGATGGTGATCAAGGACGTTGAGACATTTCGTAAAGCGCACCTCACAGTTTTGCAACAATCAACCTTAGTTGCTCCGTACATCGAGGAGCACATGCAGATTCTCAGGGACGAAAACTCAACAAAGTCTGCGGCCTTCATTCAGCGTCTGCACAATAGTACTTTCGCCGATTGGTTGCGAAGACGTCTTATGGGTGTCGAGGGCATTGATGCGCAGCTAGCTTTTGTAGCTAGAGGTCCATCGAGCACGATCTTGACATTCCAAGGATACGACATCAATGGGTATACATTTTACACAAGAGCCCAGGACAAGAAAAGCACCAACCAAAACAGTGGTGTCCGGATCGACGCGACAGACACCAATGGCAATACAAACTCATACTATGGAATCATAAAGGAGATATGGGAACTAGAGTACGGACCTTTGAAGATCCCACTGTTCAAGTGTCAATGGGTGAAGCTGACTGGAGGTGTTAAAGTTGAAGCGGACTATGGAATGACGTTAGTGGACCTAAACAAGATTGGCTTTCTAGACGAACCGTTCGTCCTGGCCAAAGCTGTCACACAAGTTTTTTATGTGAAGGACATGGCTAGCAGACCGAAGAAAGGGGCGGATAAGAAAGGTGGGGTAAGCAATTGGACCCATCACAAGACGAGCCAAAGTGTCATATGGTTCTTCCTGGAAAGAGAAAAATCGTAGGAGTTGAGGACAAGACGGATGAAGATTATGATATGCTCGATGGCCGGCCTCCATTCTCAGTGGCTGATGACCCAAGCATCCTGTTAGCGGCGGAGGAGACACCGTATCTATGGCGTGATCACAATCAATGAATATTTGTAAAGAGGAAGTTTATTAGTGTCCGAGTAAACGATGATGCCATGTAATTTAATTGCACTATGTTCCACCCAATTTGTAATGACTACATTTGCATTTATGTTCCACCTATGTTCTAAGATTTTCTATTGATTTATAAGATTGTTTTTATTAATTCTAGTATTTTATATTGATTTTCTAGTAATTTATAAGATTTTCTAGTAATTTATAAGATTTTCTAATAATTTATAAGATTTTCTATTAATTTATAAGATTTTCTATTAATTTATAAGATTTTCTAGCATTTTATATTGATTGTCTAGTAATTTATAAGATTTTCTAGTAATTTATAAGATTTTCTAGTAATTTATAAGATTTTCTATTAATTTATAAGATTTTCTAGCATTTTATATTGATTTTCTAGTAATTTATAAGATTCTCTTATTTAATATATATTTTTAATAGGTATTAATAACTGAATTAAAACAAGTATTAATAACTATATATTAAAAACTATATTTATAAGATTCCCAAATAGTAGCCACCGGTGCTAAAGGCCGGTTTGGAAACTGGCGCCAAATGAAAATTTGGGGCCTTTAGCACCGGGTTGATCTAAAATCCGGTGCTAAAGACCCCAATTTTCGTTTGGCGCCAGTTACGGCCTTTAGCACCGGCTGTAAAAGACCCGGTGCTAAAGGGCCTTTAGCACCGGGTGGTGGGAAGACCCGGTGCTAAAGGGGGGGCCTTTAGCACCGGGTGCTGGGTCGTGGCTGCACCCGGTGCTAAAGGCCCCCACCAATTTTCGTTTGGTGCCAGTTACGGCCTTTAGCACCGGCTGTAGAAGACCCGGTGCTAAAGGGCCTTTAGCACCGGGTGGTGGGAAGACCCGGTGCTAAAGGGAGAGCCTTTAGCACCGGGTGCTGTATAGACCCGGTGCTAAAGGGCCTTTAGCACCGGGTGCTGTATAGACCCGGTGCTAAAGGGCCTTTAGCACCGGGTCGTGGCTGCACCCGGTGCTAAATGCCCTGGATCTATATAGCCTCGCGCCGGCCCCCGGCCCCGCAGCACTTCGTCTTCCCCCAAACCGCCGGCTCTCCTCCTCGCCTCGCCCCCGCCGCCGTCGTCGCCGCGCCCGCCGCCCGTCGCCCTCACCCACGCCGCCGTCCCCGCGCCGCCGCCCATCGTCCCCGCGCCGCCGCCCATCGTCCCCGCGCCTGCGCCCATCGTCCCCGCGTCGCCCGACGTCCCCGGCCGGACGCGCCGCCGCTCTTCGTCGCCGTCGTCCCCGCCGACGTCCCCGCGCCGCCGCCCGCGCCCTCGCCGTCGTCCCCGCGCCGCCGCCCGTCGTACCCGCGCCTGCGCCCGTCGTCCCCGCGCCGCCCGACGTCCCCGGCCGGCCGCGCCGCCGCTCTTCGTCGCCATCGTCCCCGCCAACGTCCCCCTGCCGCCGCTCGCGCCCTCGCCGTCTTCCCCGCGCCGCCATCGTCCCCGGCCGCGGTGAGGCCCCTGTGATGCCGGCCTTCGTGTCGTGCGTGGTTGTGTACGTGTGAGCCGGCCTTCGTGCCGTGTCTGTTTGTGTGTGTGGAGGTACCCTTGCTCGGCCATGCACATTTGCTTAGCGAACGTGTTCGGCCATGCGTATTTGGTTAGCGAACGCGTTCGCTAACCAAATGCGCTTGGCCGAACACGATCGCTTACCACATAAATTGGAAATGCATTGTACTGGAAATATTAGAAATATATATGCTTCGTATGTATTGAAAATATTAGAAAATATTAGAAATTAATTTATTGGAAATGCATTGTATTGGAAATAAAAATGATATATTGGAAATGTTCTATATTGCAATTCTATTAGAAATATACATGCTTCATATGTATTAAAAAATGTTGCAAATGTAAATTGCAAATATTTATATGCTGAAAATGTAAATGTATATGCATGTTTATTTATTGGAAATGTATAGGCATGTTGAAATGTGTATCGGAGATATTTACATTGAAATGTATATTGGAAATGTTATATGTTTGAAATGTATATTAAAAATGCATTGTATATTTACATTGAAATGTATATTGAACCCGAACCCCTTAGCGAATCCATTTTTCGTGCACCGACCCCCTTAGCGAACCCGTTCGCGTCACGCACCCGAACCCTTAACAAACCACTTCGCGTCGCGTACCCGAACCCTTAGCGAATCAATTCACACCGCGCACCCGAACCCCTTGGCGAATCTGTTTTTCACGCACCGACCCCCTTAGCGAAAATGTTAGAAATATTGGGAATACGTATGCTTTTTATATATTTTTTATCAATTATTTTTAAT
The DNA here is from genome assembly GCA_033239725.1 of Echinochloa phyllopogon. NCBI lineage: Eukaryota > Viridiplantae > Streptophyta > Magnoliopsida > Poales > Poaceae > Echinochloa > Echinochloa phyllopogon. The sequence goes on from BTCW01000017.1 coordinate 52,835,484, forward strand.
TCTATAGATGGCGGACAACAACAACCCCGTCCCACCCATACAAGAGGACAACAACAGCTCTGTCCCACCCATGCAAGAGGACAACGACACGTTCTTTGCGAATCAACTTTTTAATATTGTAACCCAACCAATGTCCATGGATGATGTGTTGGGGATCATTGGAAGGGACGACAATATCCAGGACGACAATGTTGCAAGGGCTGAAAATGTTGAAGGGGCCGCCAATGTCCAGGGCGAACGTGTCCATGGCAGCACTATTGAAGGGGCCGGTAACGAGCCCTCGTCTAGTCAGGTGTGTATATATATAACATAAATTTGTACTGTACATGTCAATTATGTATACCATCTCTATATCATCTCGTATATATGTAATTTGTGTAGGCCGCCTCCGCTTCTACAAGTTGAGCTAAGAAATCAAAACGATCGACCACGAAGAAGCTGAAGGATGTCAAGTTTCACATCACTCGAGTGGAGGATGACGGGGAGCCAGTTGAGCCCCCAAAAGTGGCCAAGAAATTGTATCTTAGTGCGGGGTAATTGTACGGGACAATGTGCCCATTAGTATCAGAAAATGGAAGTCCACTGACCCCACTGAGGAGTACGTGCTCCCCGATACAGAGAAGGAGATGCTATGGAGGGAATTAAAGTCAATATTCGATTGGCCTAGCACTCATGAAGCAGAACTGAGGGATTGGACAATGAAGAAGATGGCAGTTCTGTTTCAGGATTTCAAGAAGAAGTTGTACTCGCATTTTCTAAAAACCGGAGAGGCCCCGGATCCTGAGAAGTATAAGAACTAGCTCAGCGTCTCCTCGATATCCTCAGGGCATCTGAGAGGGGAGAATTTGTTGCTGATAGAGATAGAGATGAGCTAACCTATGCCTTAGGGAACAAGGAGCATCCTGGACGGACGCGCGGCGTAGGCACAAGCATCTCATGGAAGAAAGGTTTCCAAGAGCACGCCGCCACCTATAGGAGCCGTTCGAGGAAGAAGGCCGAATATGAGCAGAGGGTGAGGGACCTAGAGCAAACGGTTGCCGCCCAGGGCTCAAAGCTCCAAGAAATGGAGTCAGAGATGGAGCGACGGATGAAGGTAGCATGACTGCAGATACAACAAGCCACAGGCGGGACCGGTTCCACAGAGCATGCACCTCTCCAACAAGCCGCAGGCGGGACCGGTTCCACAGAGCATGCACCAGGCGGGACCGGTTCCACAGAGCATGCACCTCTCCAAGATGCGGCCCTTATTAGCCCTCCACAACAATATCAAAGCAGTCACGCTTCCACACAGGCCGCCAAACCGGTCCGTTACCCCGTGGATGAAATAACTCAACGGACCGCGTGCGAGCTTGTCGTCAAGCAGAAGAACATAGCTGTGGTGGTACGTATGCGACCTTAGTTCGTACTGCATACATTTCACCGTAAATACCATTCATTTACTAACTTTCTTTGTGACTACTAAATTATCAGGTCGCATACGGTATGACCAAACGTGTGGAAGAAGGGCAAAAATGGCACTGCAATGACATTCCACATGTTTACGTACCTGTTGAGGTGGAGCTAGTCGTCACCAACTGGGAAGACTTGGAACTTGACATCCCCGGAGGTGATGGAGAAACAAAACTCGGTCAGTGTTCTCACTGCATCATTCTATGGAGCAAGGCAGACGTCGTCATACCCGGTACACCTGCGGCTACCAACAAGCCTCCGTCACCTCCACCGTCTCCAAGAGATCCACCGGATCATGACGATTCTCCGGGAGCTCTTGATGCAAGCCCGTCTCCTCCGCCGAAGAGGTCTCCGTCTCCTCCGCCGCGGAGGTCTCCGCCCCCTCCGCCGAAGAGGGGACGCCGCACTAAAGCCTCTACCCCCACTCCACCAGGGAAGAAGGCGCGGAAAACCAGAGAGAAGCCCGCACCAGAGAAAAGAGCGGGTGAGAAGACTCTAAAGGAGCTCGAAGCCTCGGTCAAAGCAGACACAAAGAGCCAAATGGCCGAGTGGAGGAAAAAACCGGAACCGGAGCCGAAGCTTGATCCCACTGTCGTCAAGCCATTCCTCGGTAATTTGAGCAAGGGTCAACAGAAGGAAGTAATAGTAACAGACTATGACCGCTCATTACTGAAATCTCGCCGGAAGCGGAAGGCTGCAGATAAGGAGGCGGGCCCATCCAAAAAGGTTCCTCAGCTCGGCGAGCAACCTTAGCGGCCCTTGGGTCCATTGCCATCTCTGGACGAGATTAACGTGCAACGAGTAATGGCCGAGACTGGACTATCCAGAGCGCAAGTCCTGGGGGAAGAAGAGGTGCCTGTAAACACAACGTTAAAGCCATTTAGGCTTGGCGAGCCTATGGTCCCTCCTGAAATGGAGAGCAAGCTACAGACGAAGATGCGCCGATTCCATGAGTGGTACTTGGAAGAATCAAGAAGGAATAAACGGCGCATGATCAAAGTAGGCACGAAGGACCATGATTTCTACAATGGTGACGATGATTGGGTCTGGCTAAGGTTTCAGGATATATATGAACTGTACCACCGCGACGCCATGGACGTGGATTTGATCACCTGTTGGACACTGTAAGTACTTTGTTGTTGCTTATAATTCACAGTTTGAAAACAATAATTCCAATCTATGCTAACGCGGACTTTATTTATTGCTTAACATAGGCAGAATGGAGATTCAAAAATGTCGGAGATCCTCAATATATGACGTTGGTTTCGTGGATCCTCGAAGGATAAGTGAACAAATGATATTGATGAATCCTGAGGAAACATATGGAAACCTATACAAGTATATTAAGAAACAAAATTACTACGACTCCATACTAATCCCGTACAACATCGAGTGAGTACATACACAGGCTTCTTCTTATACTGTCTGTGTACTATTTCATTTCTGATTATAATGTATACATGTATAAAGATTCCACTGGTTCCTAATAATATTGTGTCCTGACCGGGGTGTCGTGAACGTCTTTGATTCACTGCACACTCCAATAGAAAAACTACAGAATATCATGGACATGATGACAAGGTGATGTATATTTTCCCCTACTTCATTCACCCCTTACACTCGCAATGACTTAACTCAATTTTTTTGTTCGCAGGGCCTGGAATCAATTTCGTCAAGAACACCCGGGTATTCAACATGAAACACTAAAATGGAACATTGGCTTTCCGGTAAGCAAGTAATTTATACATGTAGGCCTCGGCTAATATATTATATGAATTTTACTTAATTTCTTTTGGTCGACAGTGTGCCAAACAGGGGAAGGGAAATAATTTATGTGCATACTATGTTTGCGATTACATGTGGAATTGGGGACATAAAAATCTTACACAACACGATATTATGGTACGTAATAATAAACACATTTCCATTATTATTAAGTGCACAATTATTGTCTCCAACTCGACGGATTAAATATCTTTCAATTACTTGTAAATTATAGATGTTGAGCTTGAAGGAAGAGTCTCTAGAGCTAGAAAGAATTGACGCAATTGCAGGACAGCTCGTCGGATGGATCTGGGACGAGGTCGTCAATCCCCGAGGAGAATTCCACATGCCACTGGAGGACGTGCCGGACAGTTCAACAAGTCGTCAATCTTAATTAAGTAGAAAATACAATTTAAATATATATAACTCGAGTTGACATGCATGAATATCTACTTTTGTAATATATATGTCTTATAGTTTGATGAAATGTCAGCTAATATGAATATAGAGTCGGCCGAATACGCATTAGAATACACGTATTAGAATATATACGTGTATACACGTATATAGACGTGCATGCATGGCTACTGAAAAAAGCAAAAAAAAAAGAAATCCGGGGCCTTTAGAACCGGTTGCAGACAACAACTGGTGCTAAAGGCCTTGCTAAAGGCGCTGCGGGGCAGGCCCTTTAGCACCGGGTTGTGTCTGGAACCGGTGCTAAAGGGACCCTTTAGCACCGGTTATTCAACCCGGTGCTAAAGGGGTACCCCTTTAGCCTCGGAAGATCTGCACCGGTTGGGATACCCGGTGCTAAAGCCGGTTCCCAACCGGTGCAGATGTTGATCATTCTGGTAGTGCATCTTGTGATCGTAGAAGTGACAGAGGAACCTTCAAGCTCATTTTTTTCCTTTCCAAAAAAAACTGCGAAGGAGCTTTTACCAGTTAGGACGTTGATTTCTTAAAAAAATTATTTTTTTTCTTTCAAAAAAAGTGGGTACAAAAAACACTGGTGAAAAAAACGGGGGGCTAGGAGTGAACTCACACGGGGTTTTTCGCTATGCCAAAAAAAACTTTTACAATATTTTCTTTTTCTTTCTTCAACGTGGGTCCAAGTGGGTCCATTGTGAGGGTATAGGGGGTTTTAGTTTGTAGCAAAAGTTTTCAAAAGAACTCGATACTTTTAGTATAGATTAATAATTTGCTCGTTGGTCTATTATGTCTTCGAGCTGGTTCGGCTCGCGAGTAGCTCGTGAGCTGGCTCGAGCCGGCTCGTTAACGAAACGAGCAAAAACAGCTGCTCGGCTCGTTAGAAATTTACACCGAGCCGAGCCGGCTGCGATCCGAGTGAGCTAACGAGCTTCGAGCATTTTGTCCAGCCCTAGGCGTGGAGCACCTGCACCGCCGCGCCGTGTCGCTCGTCATCCACGGTGGTGACACCTCCTCCAGCATCCTCCTCGACCCGACCTGGGCGTTGCACTTGGCGGTGTGGCACGCCACCGGGGTGGACTCTCCCTGCTCGTCGACCTCGCCGCCTTCGCCGGCCCCGCCGCATGCGGGTATGCCAACCCGGAGCTCCTCAGTACGGGGCGGATACGGCCGGCGAGCAATGTGTATAGCCTCGGCGTGGTGATGTTGGAAGCGCTCATCGGGAAGCCATCGGTAGTGACCGTCTGGGACGAGGCGAGTAGGAGCGTGGCTCCCATGACCTTAGCGTCGTTCGCACTGCTGAGCATCCGGACCGGGAGGCTGGTGGACTTGCTCGACCAGCGGCCAACGCCTGAGCCGACGGCCGCGTGGCAGCTCAAGCCGCTGCAGATGGTGGCGAACACGGCGACGCGGTGTCTATGGCTGCACGGGGATATATAACCGGCCCCGGCGATATCAGCGGTCGTCATGGCCGACCTCGAGCAGGCGCTCGAGCTCATGTGCAGACGTGGGCATTTTTTAGTTCTACGATAAAGTGCTTATTTTCATATAGCTTTAAACTTGTTATCATAAGATGTACCGTAGAATCGAAGATCCTGCAGTAAACTTGTATTGTACTTCAAATTGTATTCGAGTGCGCTAAAGTCAGTTTGATTCATTAGACTTCTAACCGATATTCATTAGAGAGGATTACGTACTTTGTACTTGGTTGTCATGTTTGTTAAGTATGGAGTAGCATAGGGACATGATTGTTGCAGAGTCAATGGCAGAGTTTAAATTGCAGTGTCTTTAGATGTTTGTCAACTTTAAATGTTTCATTGGTACATAGATAAGAAATTATTAACATAAAAATGTGAAATTCAATAAAATTTGAAAAAAAAATTCTTGTTTACAATTTTTTTTCTAATACATGCGCGTGCGCGTGCCGCGCGTGCACTCTACTAGTCGTAAGGTAATAACATTTAAAATGACTAAGCCCTGTATGTTTTCTTATTGGTTGATTTTTTTCGACTTAGTTTTGATTTAAGTCAATCTATTTCATGATAGTAATGGACCATGAATAATAATGCACGGTTGTTGATCAATATTTGTAGGCTGAATGTGTCAAATGGTAAGTACCGAGTAATTAAGTCGCCGAAAGACCGTGCCGAGTGCTACAATGAGCCAAATCTTTGCTTCTATTTGTAGGCTCAGACTGCGAGTTTGGATCCTTGACGAGTGCGTGCCTCGGTCAAACAGAATGGATATTGAAGCATGATCGTGTTCTTAAGCCTGATGACTGGTGCGGCATTTTGATAGACAGCGACTACCATCAACTACAACGTGACGGACCTTGGGTCTTAGATGATTATGATGAGAGAGGGCGAGAAAAGAATGCTGACCGGAGCTCAGATGACGATGATATTATTTACACTGCGGATTGTAAGGAGAATAAGAATCAGGACGCGTACTCTGAATTGTTCCATTTTCTTGGTTTTCATCCATTCAAGGAGGTTGTTTTCTTGGATTGGGAAAATGCAGCAGTGGCCTATCATCACTTGAACAGCTCAAAGGTTCAGTTTTTAGGATTATTAGCACCAAGAGAGTGGAATCGTGGTGTATATGATTCATTTGTGTATACGCCATGTTATGATCTGCAAGATCGCGGGTTAGCATCATCAGCAGATTTGCACGAAATGTGACAATCTTCATCTTCATGTTCTTGATTATTTCTCGTGTACGTTTTTGCTTATTCTGATATTTGTCGGGAAGTGACCCAACTGAATAAATGATATAGCATCGTCAATGTTCTGCTGTGCCAGTTTTTTTCCAAACAAATTTATAAAAATTTCTTGGTATCTCTTCTTTCCTAACCATTAGATGTATGTCAATGAACAATTGTTATTTATCCCAACAACAGTAAAATTTCTCAATAAATTAACATCTATGATAGCATATAAATGCACTATTAAAATATATTTTGTGATGGATTCAATGAAATTAGTTGTATCTTATATATGTTAATGTTTTTCCTATAAAGCTCAACAAAATTAGATAAGTTTAATTTAGGATAAAATTAAAATAAACTATACCTGAAGGGGAATATATGTTATATCATTAATGAGTTCCAACTCTTTGGAGGCTGGCACCCTATCTGGAATTCCAGATGAAAAAAACATCTGAAACTAGTATATCCTTCTCTAAGGTGAGTGTATATTCAGGATGTTTCGTTCGTATATACACGTCGCAGTGAAAGTCGTGGCGTCAGTCAGAGCCTCATATCTCGCTCTCATCTGTATATACGGACATCTCTCTCAAGTGTGACGTACTGGAACACAAGTATTGACATCATCGTGAGCGGTGAGGGGCTTTGTTGTACTCTGCTTCTAAAAGAATTTGGCAGCCATTAAACAGAACATGAAGCAGATATTTTTCTGCTGCTATTGACAAGTAACCAATTTGACAGCGCCCTCGCAGCCCATCCACACCATGAAAAAATGTTGTGAGCTATTATCAATCGTTCAATCATCATGTGAGTTTCGTCAGAGCTTTTTTTTTAACGAACCGCATCAGACAGTGCGTGTTTCATTGATATAGCAGAAAAATACAAGACGGGGTACCACTCACATCCACATATCGGCCGATAGCAACCATGGCTGCAGCCCTACTCACAAAGACGACATCGGAGAGAAACAAACCGCAGCTCCCATCCACGTGCCGCACCCTTACAGTCATCGAAACGCAGCTTCCATCCACATGCCGCACCCTTACGGTCATCGAAACTCCGACGTGATCCGACATTGGTGAAGAAACAAAGAATGCAGACGCATTCATAGGGCGTTGCAGCAATGCAGAACCTATCAAACCGACGGAAAGAAAAAAACAAGAAAAAAAACAACACCGGGGGGGTGGGGGGGGCGGTTTGGCGTTTCGCAAGAGCTTTTGCCAACTAAAAATAATCGATAAATAGTTCCAACTCTTGTATTCCCTGTACACGCAGAGATGAATAGTGAAATCAAACACAACACATTAAACTCTTAAATTTACAGCGTGCCGTCGCAGCTCATTCCACCCAAAAAATAATCATTACCGGCAAAAATAGACAACGGGAACTGCATTATGCTCATTTATCAATTTGCCTGCTAGCATTTCAGAATTTGATGAGGACAAGAATAAAATTCATGTGCCAGCAATGATTCCACAATCATCCCTAATCAACTCAAGATACAAATAAATTTCAACGATCGCGCGCCTTTCATAATTCTTATGATGGCAGAAGTCTAATCCAATCCATGGCCAATCACTATGCAAAAAAATCACTGTACCATAATGTCAACAACAGGACAAGATGTCTTTATTTCCCATGTACAGAGGTGCACAAAGCCTATAGCCAAAGTCCAAGGGCAATGGCTGCAACAAAGTTAACTTACTAAAGGCAAAGAAATAGAGGAATAGGATGGAGGGGGGCAATGGAGGCATAACTTAATAACTCTGAAACCTCAAACAGCTGGTAATCGAACTCGGATGACTCGGTACACAATTTTAATTACTCCCTCCAGTTTGGTAAAGGAAGTCGTTTTGGACAAGGTTTAAGTCAAATATTAAGAATATAAATCATGAATAACATTTAAGTCGTTGAGTTTGAAAATGTGAAAATTATATAAATAGATTGGTCTTGAAAATTAATTTCATAAAAGTATATATATATATTTTAAAAAAAAAAAATTTATAGAAAAGAGAAGTCAAAGTTGTGCTTTGGTGACCGTGTCGCTGTCCTAAACGACTTCTTTTAGCAAACTGGAGGGAGTACACCGGGCGGAAGGACGACAGCCGGCCACGGCTAATGGGGGAGGAGGAAAAACCCGACTGGTTTAGGGCCGGCCAAGTCACGACGATACACATGCCATGGGGGTGTACTATGGTGGCTGTACAATATGGCACGGTTCTGATCCTTCTCATTTTATGCTCTTGCCATCACATGAAGTAGCTCAGTGCTTTCTTTTTCCTTGACCCGCCTTCGCCATACAGGTCATTCCATTGAAGAAGCTCATTCATGTTTGCTGAATCAGATGAAACACTCGCACAAACCTACAGTGGGTAAAGAGAGATTAGGTTGCTGCCCTAAAAGAAGAAAACAGGTATGGATACAAAATGTTGGCAACTCTGGTGCTCTCACCTGCTCATGGGCAGATTTGAAGTCGTCTATGCTAAGAGGACGAATGTCCTCACTGCCATACAATGCAGGCTCAGGCTTACCTTCTGATTTGGCTAAATTCTTCTCCTGTATGCAATGGAATCAAACCACCCGATTTAGAAATATAATTCATGATTTTTATGACAGTAATATGCATTATTCGCATAACACTTCTCAATGTTGCAATGGATACTCATACTGCAAAGAGTGCAAGAAAAGGCAGAAAAGAGGCAACATTGTGTACCTTCTTTTCCTTCTCCAGAATTTCTCGAATGGGATAATGTGCTGCCGTCACGCACAGATTCTGGAAGCACAAATTCAGTGAAAACAATGCGTACCTTTCTATCAATTGGATATAGAAAAGCAATATCGCCATCAAACATACCTTTAGGTCGCTTCCTGAATATCCATCAGTCATATTGGCAAGTGAGTCCAGATCAACATCTGGACCCAACTCTTCTTTTGCCAAAATTACTTTTAAAATTTTCTCTCTATTTGATGCATCGGGTAAGTTTACCATTAACCTGCAACGGTAATCAGTAATAAAATGGTTAAAACCATGGAATCAAAGCAGCAATAAGATAACACAGCCCCAGTGAGTGAAACTATAGTTACCTGCGGGGGAACCTCCTAATCACAGCCTCATCTAGGTCAAAGGGCCTATTTGTGGCACCAAGAACCAGTACACGCTCTTTATCTTTAGTGCGCAACCCGTCCCAGTTTACCATAAATTCATTTTTCATCTTGCGCATCGCTTCATGCTCCCCTGGATTCTCTCTCCTTCCTAGCATGCTATCAACCTGCAGAAATTTAAAACATTTACTATACAGTGTATCAGTAGTGGTAACAAAGGTAACCTGTGTGCTTGCATACCTCATCAATAAATATAACACTGGGGGCTATTTTACTTGCTAGTGAAAACACAGCCTTTACATACTTCTCTCCTTCACCAAACCACTGAAAGTAAACGAAGCACTGGTTAGCCTTGAGATGTACATAGTGAACATCATTAGTTGCTCTTTAGGGGAAATAATACTTTCGACGTAATGCTCGACATCGATATATTGATGAAATTAGCACCGGCTTCAGTTGCCACTGCTTTGGCAAGCATAGTTTTCCCAGTGCCAGGAGGTCCAAAAAGCAATATTCCCTTGCATGGCTGCAAACAATGAGTTGAGAAGGCAGTTTTAAGATCTCAACTGGAGGAAATCAAGACAATGCCTTAAATGAAGTTTCCAGATTCCAACATATCCAAGATTAACTAATACATTATTAAATAATATAAAATAAAGAGGTTACAAATCCTTGGAAGACGAGTTCATGCAAAAAATCAGTAGATGAAAGCCCCTTGTCTATCCATTAGGCTAGACCCATCTAGTCCATAAGCATCTTACAAAGTAAAAATTACCTAAAGGGAACTGCCAAATTACCTAGAGGACTAGTGCATATAGATGAACTCTGGAAGATAAAAGAAAATTAAATGCTCTTAGACATTTTATTTTTGTTTCATGCAAATTGCTCCAACAATATTCAGGTTCTACGAAATGGCAAAAACAAATGATATATCTTAGCTCTGTTCAACGCAAAATGTATTAATTGACTCAACACTTGAAAAAATATCAACAATACAGGCAACCTACAGTTGGAAAGGAAACTCTTAAACCGACATGCAAGAGATTTCAAGCATAATTATACTTTATTATTATACTACCTTTGTTAACTGCCCTTTGCAGAACAATTCAGGCCTTTGTAAAGGGAGCATCACCAGCTCCTTTAATGTGTCCTTTACATTCTCCAAGGCTCCAATATCATCAAAGGTAACTCCAATGTCATTAGGTGGTATAACATCCGCCAAAAGCCTTTTCTCAAATTCATTCTCTGTGACAACATCCTGAAAAATAGAGAATTCATGAGTAGAGTGCCAAGTAAAAACTTGAGAAATTACCAGAAAGCTTAGGTATTACGTGGGACAGAGTGTACCTTCAGTGATTTTTTGGAGCTCTTGTTATCACTTTGCATGCTCTGTAGCATGCTGAGCCCATGCTTAAGGCTGTCGTTCATTAATGATTTAAGATTGCACTGAGAATCGATATGAAAGGAAACATAGGAAAAAGGAATTTGGAAACAAAATGTTTTTACCTTTCACTTGTGAGTACAAGTTTAGCATCCTTGGAGTTGGAGGTTTCAGCTTTATTGTGCTTAAGGTGATAACTCACAGCATACCCAACGATCTTGTCCACATCTAAGAAAGGTTGGAGGAGCAAAAGTTTAGATTGAAATTCTTTAGAATAAATTTAAGGAAACCAAAACCAAAGTACTCACTTTCATTACTCAGTGATTGGTCCTTGATGAATAATTCTTCAATGTCATTGCATTCAATTCCATTGCGGCTCAGAAACTACATTACAGAGACAGTGAATAATCATATAGTGATCTCAGTCACTAATCACAATGCTCAAAGCTAAACATTTTGGCACATCATAGAGCCGACTCTATGAGACTCTATGAGAATACTTGATGCTTTCAACAACATTGACAGCAAAAGCATAGACACAAAATAATCGCATAAATACAATGGATGAAAGTATGCAATCCTACAGATATAATAAAAAGTAAAATGTCATAATACAGTAGAAATATTATCAAACACATATATAATCACTTGAGAAAAATATGATATTGTTTGTTTAATAAATTCTAGCTATTGAAAATAAGCTTGAGGTTTGAGGAAATTTACATTTAAATGACAGGATGGGAATAAATCCAGGTCATAATGGATCAGCCAATCAGGCATTACAGGAGCCAGTTTAAAGAAAGATACATACAGTTTACAGTGGGAAATATGAAGTTCCAAAGTACAATGTTCTTTAATACTCTGCAGCTTACCGCGCGAATGCTACCAACATTTGATTTGGCTTTAAGGGTTTCAACATCACAATCCAACTGCTGCTTCCAATCCGTGAGTAGAGCTTCATCCTGTAAATTTTATTCCTTCGATTAGACAATATACATAACAACACCACCTAAATTAGTGTAACAAGAGAGATTATCACCTGCGGAAGCTGGATAGAAATTTTGTTGGGGAAAAGTTTATTCAGATGTTTCATTGCCTTTGGACTTTCTTTGTTCCTTTCATGCAATCTGTTACCAAAGCTATCCTGCATTTTTTGAAAAATTGTAATGAATTAAAACATCGCAAATCAAAGAGAAAACATCGATATAATGAGTTCATCAGACTACAGAATTTAACCGTCTATAGTTAGAAACTCCAAGAAGAACAAAGAGTAATATAAAGAAAATTTACCGGGAAAAGATCAAAAAGTGTTTGACTGCTACTGGCAAACTTTGTGAAAAGAAAACCTCCAGGATGTGCCTGCAAGAAAGATCACAGTAACATCTTAGCAAACATTTGCTGGAACTTGAAGTAATTGATAAAAAATAAAGAAGGGTAAAAGGAGGATATGCCAACAAAGAACCCTGGTTGTAGGAAAGTGGAAAATTTACAGTTCTACGATGTGAAATTAATCCTCAGCTCTATTCAATTCTAGAAGGCATTCCGGAACCAATATACCACAGTACCATCAGGAGTCGAAACCCTCACAGTACAAAGTTGTGGTTTATCAGGACTAAAGTATGTACCTTCTCTTTGCGGCTGTCCATCTGAGTGTGAGATCCTATAATAAGAACACCAGATGGAAGTGATTCAAGTTTGCTTCTCAAAGATGAAAGTGACTCTGTAACTCCAGTGAATGATTTCTCTATATCCTTAAGTAACACTATCAGAGGTCCAGATTTGTTTTCTTCTGAAATGACCTGAGAAGAAATAAACATCATACTGTTATAAGCAGGGTTAACTTCATATTTTACAAGGTTCCTAATTCTGAAAAGAAGCAGCACCTCAATTAACTCAGTCATAGCCAGCCTCTCAACTTCTTCGCCAGCGGAAAAGTCTGGGCGAAGTAATTCAGCTGTGGAAACGATGCCAGGTGAGCAACAAATAAGAAATTAAAAAACTGCCAAAGAAGTTGTGGGGTTCAGAAGCTTGTGCTAACCAGAACAGAAGAAGCCATGATCTTCCTCACACAAACCGCCAAGATCATTACCATCAGGGATCTGCTTGTCAAATCGGACTCCAATTTTTGAGGATCCATTATCTTCAAAAGCAAGCATCACTTTGCCTCGATAACCATAACTTGGTCCTCTGGAGATCAATAGAACACGTAAAAAACAATTATATGTATTGAATGAATATGGTGGCTATGAAAAACTGGAATATGTCCTTAGGAGAAAGGATGCCTCTTTTTCATTCTAGCACTGAGTGAGTGCAGCAGAACTGTAGTACAAAGCAAGCTCATAATTTGGTTGCCTATGAGAGCTCTCATATTCTAGTTTTCATTTCCTCTTCCTATCAAGGGTTCAAGTAGAGTACAAAAGAGATCGAAACAGTTGTATTGACAAGAGAATGATGTGTAAGAAAGCATTGCTTTAAACCAGGCCTACAGACACGAAGTTCATGAGGAAAAGTGTTTCATCCAACCATAATAAGCTATATTTGTAAAGATTAAAGATACTATGTGACACATGGATCCCAAATAAAATGTTTAACTCACATAAGAGAAATTATCTGGTGAACATTTTCACAAACTCAATCTTGTCCATCAATGCAATGAGCAGCTAGGGAAGTGGCATCTAATGGTGTTTTTTGCATCAGCTAAGTTCATTACCCTCCCCAAAATTAAATAGGAAGTAAGCGTAGTTCATTTTACCAAGTTTTGAGTTGACGTAATGACCCAAAAGATATGGAACTTGGATGATTTGCATCCCTATGGGCAGCCCAAGTTACAGATGGTACACTTGGACTGGCTTTGCCAGATCCAACTTGATAAAATGAAAAGGTGCTTGAGTGCAACAGGGAAAATCCCACTTCTAACTTGTAACACAAGATTGTATGTGGGCATGTTCACTAATATAAGCTTATGCCCTGATATTTTATAATTCATACCACCTATAAAGATCATAAAATATTTCTCAAACTTCATACCAACCAAATGGCAAAAGTCACTTAATATTCTTTTACATTGCCAGGTGCAACAAAACTTTGATGAAAATAATGTTGAGACCTAAGGAGTATTGGATAGAACTGAAGACAGGAATAATCGAGGTACCTTTGTGGCAATGAGGATGGCTGAGCTGGACCCACATACCGTACCCTATCACCTACAGATGATGTGGCAGTAGTGTCATGTTTGAGCAAAATACAACTCAAATGTTAAGTAATAACAAAGCAAAGCTACAAACCTTCTCTGAAAGTATAACTCTTGGATGTAGCTGTCGACGATTCTTGTTTGGGCAAAGATGCAGAATGCAGAGTGGATGTTCCCACAATATCAGCATTCACACTTGAAGTTGGAGCAGCTGGCCTCCTGAAGTGAACAGCATCTGCCAATGAAGAACGATGCTTCTGAAATATTGCAAACTTCTCACCGGCTGCCTTATCCCCTGATTTATCAGACTTCCCGACATCTTTCTGGGATTCTGGATCCTTTGAAGGCGCCTACATGGATTTTCTTTTTTTGTTCAGTCATAGGGAAATGATATTGGAACATTGCTTAGCTTCTGAATATTATAGAGCAGTAATAAGTAAAAGCACGGTGAGCTTACCCCAGGCAGCAAAAGTGAATCCACAACAAGGAGTCTAGCACCAAAATGCTTGGCCAGTGCCTTTACCAACATTTCCTGATAAATCTCAGAACCTAAATGCCGTAGAAAAAGTAGATGAATACAGAAATACAGGCACCGGGATGATTGCCAAACAACTATTGCCACTGCCATTATTAGAGAAAAGTATGGCCACCGCCCAACTCAAGGCTTACCGAACTCAGTTCAAATCAATGGAAACAATAAGTGTAAAACAACAAGTACTGATTCCACAAAGCAAGTACCTGCTGGACCAGATAACAAAATCCGCTGGTTTATTGATGAAATCTCAGCAAATTGCTTGATGATCTCCTTCTTTTCCAAGTGTATGAATGCACACGATAAGAGCACGTTCTTTGTATTTTCACTGCATGAGATGAGGATCGATAAAATATAAAGATATGGACATCTTATCAAACAACAAATATCATGCTGCATTCCAATATTGGTCTGCAAACTGCCCTGACATGACTCCAAAGATAAAAACTCAACTAACCAGTTGCTACAAATCTAAGAAACTCAGCATACACCATTGTTGGCGACCTCAAAACTAACCAAAGCAGAATAAATGAGTTGCCTTAGATTTTCATAATGTAAAGTATAATATAAATAACAAAGGCATGTGCGAATTGTGAAATTTCAAATAGATAGTATGATAAGAATCTCACTTAAACAGAATAATGTCACAGCAGCAAAGGAACATAAATCCAAAGCATATCACCTGAGATAATAAGGAAAATTTTCAAAGGTAACATCAATATCACTTGGACTAATAATTCCTTGTTTCATCCCATCCTTAAAGGCTTGACATCTACTTGGAGGCACACTGGCTGTAAGATCCCTGATGATATCCCTCTGATCTTCAAGAGCTTTAAAAACATCACCAGTCAAATCGAACTCGGGTACAGTTGATCCTGCAAACATCCTCAGAACTGGCCTTATCTTATAGGTTGCAATCTTACCGATTTCCGCACCAAGATGAGCATCAGGCCCAAAGCCATTTTGTTGACAGGTATCATTTGCAGCAGCATCAGGAGACATGGGAGCTGCAACCACATCCATTGAAGAGTCTTCAATGTTGGAATTAACCTCGTTAGCATTTTCCGCATTCTCACATTCCTGATCAGGGCTGACAGCATGCCCTTTTGATTTATCCGAAGCAGACGATGCCATTGGTCGCACTACTCTTTGGCTATTCTCAGCAGGAGGTACTGCTGTTACATCCTTCGGCTGGTTAGATGTAGATGCCAACATCTCTGTACCAGCAACAGCTGAACTGTCTGCTGTTCTCTTATCTGTACGGATGCGCTTGGCACTAGCAACCAGAGGTTCTAAAAGGCTAACATCAGATGAGGGCACCATTTTAAGAACTTTGTCGTTCAAAGGATGCTGAAAAATCTATGAATCGTCAAGGAAAAGTAGGTAACAAATGACATTTTTACATTCTCAACATATTGCATATAGCTAGAGTAAGGAGGAAAGAGATACATAAAGTTGCATGACTGAATGAACAAGAAATGATGGTAGGATACATAAGCATGCCTGCGGGGTGAACTGAATATGACTTCATCCCCTCCTGTAAGGGGAACTTTTGTGCCTGGACTTATGGGTCTTCCATTTAATTGGACCACACCCTTCTTGCCTACAACTTCTAACTCACATTGGCCTCCTTGCTGAAAATAGGACATCAAAACCAATGAAATACTTGCAAACAAACACTTGACAATGTTCTTGTGCTCCTCGCGTAATGAATCTGAACCATAAAATAAAAAATAAGGTTATACCTCAAGGCGCCGCAGCTTGCAAAGCATTTTGCTAACAGGTTGGTCTTTCATCCATAAATTACAGCTTTTGCTTTGACCAACAGAAAATTGAGGGGCACTGATGGGATGGTGAGGAGTCTGTAGTTCAAAAGTGTTTGCTGTCAGTATTTACTTAACAGAATGTTTCATGTGTATTCAACATCATTATAAATTGAAAAATGTAAACTTTACCAAATAACATACGTTAACTTTTGCAACCAACAAAGATTGGCCTACTTGCTACTTTAAAGGTCTTCACCAACTATTAAATAGTTAGTACAGTAAAACCCATAGATAAGGCAATGGTAATTGCACAAGTAATTCAAAAGATGCATCCAGTTAAACAGATACTGATTTCTAGAAATTCAGGCTATCAACATTACAGAAAAACATGTCAACAATGATTTTAAACAGATCAAAACTGACCTACTAACAACTTGAAATGTAACTACAAGTCTACAATACCTGTGATTATTGATTAACTGATGACAGAAAACTAGGCCTTAAACAAATGAACATGTACTGGAAAAAAAGGAATATTACTATCCCAAATCAGATGTATTAAAGTAACATCAAACAGCCAAAAATAGGCCCTAAATGGACCTAAGCATCAAGCCAGATAACCTGGTACCACGAGTTGCATTTTCCAGCATTCAAAAGCCTATGCTTAATAAATAGCTATCTAGAACTGGTATTGATTGGCCCCTGATGCTAATGAGACTACGCCGACTGAAGGAGAATAAGTAAACAGTATACAACAGCAAAAAACAACCAAGCCTCAGTCACAAGCATGGTTGAGGTAGACTAGAGTTGAAACCCAACACGAGCCACTAATCATGGTTCAGGCACTAGTAAACAGAGTTAAAATGCCCAACCTAGCCGACCAACTGTTACCCCTTGGCCCCTTCCCTCCGCCCAAAGAGCGCCTTTTAGAACACTGCTGCCTATCTGTATCCAGAACCAAGCTCTAAACAGCAAAACCAATAATCTTTAGCACTAAATAATCTAGTCAAACTGCAAGATGCCATCAGATTAGCAAAATTCAACCCAAATCATCCTAAAAACTGAATACCTATGAAGCCCAGCATAAAAGTTGCCACCTTTAACTTCGATTCCTAGAGCATCTACACCAAGAAGATTATCCAATAATCGGCTGCCGGTCAGTCACCGCACCTGCGAGCACTGCGATAGTAGCTTCGCCCATGGCGCCACGGGCTGCTGTTGTTCCGCCTCCTTCCTCCTCTTCGAACTCTCGGCCACCGGGGAAGCTGACTTATCCGCTTCTTGATCTGCACCAAAGCATCAAAACCCCATGACCTCGATTCCAAACCCACCTCACCAAACCCTAGGACCCGAAACGACCCAAAGCCCGCACCTTTCTGCGCCGCCGCTGCCGCGTCCTCCAATAAGCCGGCGCTCCCGCCGGGTGTCGCGGCCGCGGAATCCTCCTCGGTCCTCCCGGGCGCGGACGCCGTCGGCGACGCCGGGGCCTCCGCCTGCTCAGGGCCACGGTTCAGATCGGTTAGGCGGCGGGTCAAATCGGGGGGCGGCAACGCTGGATTCTTCGATCCGCGTGGGGTGGGGGGCGCGCGGCGCTCTCACCTTGGGCCTCTTCGGGGGAGGCACGGACGAGGAGGACGGCGACGGGGACGGGCGCTTCCCGGCGGCCGCGGCGGCGGAGCTCCGGCGAGTCTCCACCATGGCGTGCGCCGGAGGCGAGGGTTTCCTCTCCGCTCGTCTCCGCTTCCGCTTCTTTTCCCCCCCTCGAGCGAGGGGAATTCTTTCGGGGTTTTTTTTTTGGTTTCCTCCTCTGGAAAAGGTTTTGTTAAGCTTTTTTTTTTTGGTGTCAACGAGAGGAGGGGATTCTTATAAGATTTTTCGGATTTTTCTTTCTTGCAGCCTGCGACGGTGTATGATTGTGCCGTTTTTACTCGGACGGTGTAGTATTGATGATTTTGGAGGAGATGTGCAGGCCTATTGCGTCCGTATTTGAATAGCTTTGCGTCTACGCATCATGGTAATGGTAAAGCTGTAATTGTATTTTGGTTCTTTTTCTATCTTTTCGGTTTCAAAATTTAATTGAATCCAGCTATAAAATGATTGTATAATAGACGGTTTGCCAAGTGCCGTGTTGCGTATATATTAAACTAATACAGATCTCGCCACGCGGTGTTTTAGGTAGGGAATGATCATCGTGTGGCGCTTATAGATGGCATGGTCTCCACACGGCACTGACCCACTGGCATGACCTCCACGTGGCAATTGCGTTGGAATGATCGATCTCCACGCGGCATTTGCCAATGAAGACACCTTGTACACTTGGTATATACTGATGGAATAAATTTCTTATAGAAATCACTAGTATACCAACTTCAGATGTATTGGTGGGGCCATCACAGCACTCACCGATACAAGAATATGCACGCGTCCACAACCTTAATATAGGGCACCTACCAATAGAATGATCTCCACGCGGCACTTAATGATCTCCACGCGGCAATTGCCATTGGAATGATCGATCTCCACGCGACATTTGCCAATGGCTACACGCTCAATATATGCTAATGGAACAAACTTATCATAAGAATCACTAGTATACAAACTCCAGATGTATTGGTGAGGCCATCACGGATTCACGGCACTAACCGATACAAGAATATACACACGTCCACGTCTTTAAGATAGGGCGCCTACCAATAGAATGATCTCCACGCGTCACTTACTGATAGACAAGTTTTACGTACGCGTATGATCTCCACGTGAGACTCCTGAGTGGAATACAGTCCACGGTCGCTTATCAACGAAATGATCACCATAAAACAATTATCAGGAGATAATTATTATATTGTCCTTTCTAATGCGGTGAAGAATAGAATGATCTCCTTCCGGTACTATTCAATACACAACCTGCCTATATCGATGTTACATTTTCTTCCATGATACTTGCTCATAGAACAAATCCCATATGGCACTCGATAACATAATGATCTCACATGATATGATACAATACTAATAGAAATATCCGTGCGTGTACATTTATAAGACAGTTGAATAATAAAACAATCATTTATAATCAAGGTACGTGCGGTGCACACCAGGCGCTGCCTGCTGCCGCTGCTCGGTGGGCCCACGCCTACTTCCCCCTGACCTCCTCTGCCTTCTGCCTCTGTTCCTCCTGCACGTCGGATCGCGCGCACTGCACTTTCTTCCACTTTTACAATAGAATGATCCAGCCCACACAATATATACCAATAAAAGAATATCCACACATCCGTATTCAAGGTAGTGAATGATACTCCTTGCATGAGACTAGCCATGCAGATCAATTGATGAACCTGTTAAACGGAGATCGATTGATGAACCTGTTAATATGACCTTTTTATCTTGTTTCTACATGAGTCGTATTTCATGAATCAAATCACATATGTTTCTCCGACATTGTTGCATTTAAGGTGGTCATTTTTCTATGGAACATTTTCTTTGTGAGGATTGAGGGACACTGTTTTTTTTTTCCGAAAGAGGACTGAGGAACGCTAAGCGCACATCTCAGATGCTACAAAAGTAACTCATGTATAAGGAAAGATAGATCTTGCTGTTTACCTAGTGCCCAACCGAAAAACAAGAGAGAAATTTGCATTCCTTCTGGTATATTCGATTTGACACATGTTTTCGAAAACTAAGTATAGGCAATAAGTAATGACCAAAAGTACAAGATAACTGTCGCCCAATGTATACATGTCAACATATTGCACTTGAAGATGAACGTGTGTAGAGATGAAGTGATGAGAGCAAACACATTTTGCAGTTGCACACATTGGATATATGTAAAGATGCACTTTATTATACAACAGCTGACGGCGTCGTAGAGGTCTTGACGGGAAAAAAATCCATTTTTGGATAGGTGCAAAATATCTAAGAGACGCTTTTTTTCCCCTCCTTGTGGCATTAGCTGAATATATGGCAAGGTCAACGGTTCTCCAACGGTCTCGATTGCACCTGCAGCGCTATATCCGGGACAGGTTGTGAGCTGCCTGACTTTAGTCTGGCTTTTTTCCACATCACCCCTCGAAACGGCACGTTAGTCGCACAACAGCCCTCCAGGTAGCTACTCGTAGCTAGTGCTGGAGCTCTTATATATATAGCATGCTGTCACTTTCACTGTCCCCGTGTGAACTTTTTTTTTTGTATGCAGAAATAGTCAGCCTAGGTAGACATGGGCATATATATATGTTCTCTTTTTCCCCCTTCCTGGTGTACTTTTGAGTTTTCTAGCTGCGTTAGTTGGATTCGGTCTTGTGGAGTGAGAAATTAATTAACTGATCGAGTGAGATCGAAGCTGCAATGTGATGGAGTGAGAAGCTGGGGTGTATGATTGGATCATCATATCATATCTATCTAACGGTGCATGCACTGTGGTTGTTGAAGATGAGAGGGGAGGGCTTCTGAGCAACGTTGACCCTACTCGAGGCATGGGCATTGTGCACTGTACCATGTCCAATTGTCCATGCATATGGACGTACACATCACGGGACGGCATGATCTCTCTCTCTATATACACGTGCACATATAATATATATAATAAAAACTTGGAAGGGGGGAAAGGGAAAAGCAGCATGTGTCCAATGTTCCTCAGTCTATGTGCTGATCGAGTTAAAAAATAAAAAAATGGAAGAAGAGAGCGACAGGGCGTGTCGTGCGCGTGCGTGAGTTATCAGCAAGATCACACGTACCTTCTACTACAGCGACTGATTGCTCCCAAGGAGATTAGCAATAGTCCATAGTTTGTGACTAGCTAATAATTAACAGCTTGCAATTGAAGGTAGCAAATTAAAGCTACCGAGCGAGCATCCTTGGCGCCCCCTTGTACATCCTCATCTGCGGAAGGGGAAGGAAAGGGCCTGTCACTTTCCTGTTTTAAATGATATTATGTTAGTCTTTGTCCTCAAATTAATCTCTCTTTGTTTTTTTCGTTTGTTAGGATTTAGTCCTCAAGGTAACAAATACATTCCGAGATCATTTATGTTTTATTTTTCCTGATCTAAATAATACTTTATCCGTTTCATATTATAAATCATTTTGACATTTCTAGGTTTATAGTTTTCGCTATGCATCCAAACATACCGTATATCTAGATACATATCAAAATCTATGAATCTAGAAAAGCTAAAAACGATCTACAGTTTGGAACAGAGGTAATATTATGTTAGGTGCGAACTGATTGTAGGTCAGTTGGTAACATTCCTTGTTGTGGAATCTATTTGAATCCTCGACCTAGCTAGCATTGATGCCACATTTTTCTAGATTTATTCTAAGATTTAATCAGCAATTTTCTTTCAGTTGTAGGCGATGCACCCGTCAATAGTGAGGTGTATGTGGTGACTTCGTCAATATCAAAATCTACCAGTTCAGTCTTTCAAATGTGCTCGTAGAGGTAGAGTTTGCGTGTGTATATTTATATGAGTGAGTGTATATTACGTACCTATATAAATATAGGAGCTAAGTATATGCATTGTGAGTGCCTGCATATGTATTAGGCCTCGTTTGACAGAGCTCTCAGAACCGATTCTCGGGTGAATCCAGAAGGATTTCTAACAAATAATTTTCCAGAGAGAAGTGATTCTCTGTTGATTCTGTGAAGTGATTATTTAAAATAAACTAAGAGACCGAGAGCTAAAAAAAGTAGCTTCTTCTGATTTTGTGGAGTGATTCTTCATCCTGATTTTGACAATTTATGGTAGAGAATCATTTTCAGTCACGAATCACTTCTCTAAGAGAATCAGCTCCTACAGAGAATCAGAATCAGATGAAGCTCTACCAAACGGGAAAAAAAAAAGAACGGCTGCACAGAAAAGAGAATACCGCCAATTCTACACTCCAGCAAGAAAGATGGGACAGTATTTCGGCCCACATAATCTATAGGTCCAACCACCCAGCTCACACCCTCTAGGCCCAGTATCTCGGCCCACATGCTGGCCGGGCTCAATATGCTTTTTTTTAATACTGGGCTCAATATGCTTTTGTTTTGGTCTTTCGGAGTCGCCGTGGCCACGATGGGAAGGAACGGTGGACGGCGGCGCAGCTCGTCGGAGACGGTGGTGGTACGCCGGCGAGAGAGTGTACGTGTTTGGTTTGATTGGATGTTGGAACGATCGATTGGGGATTCGGAGCCAAGGAAAACTGGTTGCACTTGCACGCCCAGGTTCGTACGAAGGCAGATCCTGCATCCCTGGGTCTATTCACCGCAGCTGTCAGTGTCTCATTGACGGCCGAGGCTGTTTAAAGAAAACACAGCAAAAAAAAAAAACAAAGCGTGGGAGACGAGTTGAGCGATATACGAGTGGTGTTTAAACTTGCATTAAGATATATAACATCTTTTTTTCTTTACTTTTCTGACAAGAGAAAGTGTTATTAAAATCTTAGACAACGACGTCAATGTGATACAATAATTATTCTATGTTCATCCCTTTCATAAAGCATGTCCACCTAAGATCAGACCTAGGATTTCACTCCAAAGTCAAGGGACCAGTACACAAACTGTTGGGGATGAATTTTAAGCGGGTCTAACCTCCGTAATTGTTACCAAAAGCCAACCAGACAAGACGTGAAGATTAGGCATCAAATTAGGAAAATCGAAGGTAACAAGGTTGCAACAAATGATGAATAACTTATCAGGCGACCTCCGATCCAGAAATTACGAGTTTACCGAGGTATTGCTAGCGAAGGTCCCAAGCCAACCCCAGCTAAGGTTGTAGCATGCTTCTTCCGTGAAGCTCAACCCGAAAGGCACCTTCGTCAAGCAGGAGGAGACGGTGGAGTGTGAATTCGATCTGGTGATTCAGTTGAAGTGATGTATGACGACTTCCAAACGAAGGTCCAATGACGCGAAGCTAGGCGGTTGCTGACCGAAGGTCCGGCGAAGCTAATCAAAGCATGGCGTGAATGCCGTGATGAGGAAGTAAAATTCAAATTGTATAGGTTAAGTAGTGAAATTACCCCGGCACCCTCTTGGAGAAATCATAGTTAATGAGCAGGATAGAGATACTATGGGTCAGGGGGGCGGGGTAATATTGTAAACCAAAAATTTTGTAACCCCTATCAAAGGGAGGCACAACCTTCCTTTGAACGGGATGGATTCCTGAGGAGTGAAATTTGATTTGTGATCTTCACTGCTGGTTTACGTTTCCCGAGTTAAAACACAAACCAACACCAACCATAAAAATGGAGCTTAACTAGAGGTATTACGTAGGCTTCAATCCTTATTCAGAGCAAAAAAAAAGAAAAAAGAAAACAATGAGAAATCCTCCCTCCTCATATACATCGACGCTCTCAAGACCCGGTGTTAATGCAACATTAGCACCGGGTGCAAAATTCGGGTGTCCTCAGGAACCCGGTGTTAAAGGTGACTCTTTTAGCACCGATTGATGTTACGACCCGGTGGTAAAGACCTTTTAGCACCGGTTGGTAAATACAACTCGGTGCTAAAGGGGATGCCACATGCTATTTCAAAAGGAAAGCATCTTCTACCCAATCACATGTGTTGCGTAGGTGAGATGAAAAAGAGTATACACGCGAGGCAAGAGGTCCTAAGTTCGAATCCCCGCAGCAACATACATATTTTTTAGCGAGTGAGCACCTCTAGCACCGGTTATTTGACCCGGTGCTAAAGGGGGTTTCCAACCGGTGCTAGAGGATGTTTTTCTACTAGTGATTAAAGGTTCAAACTATCAAACTTGTATGAACGCTTGATCAGTCTGACCTTGCTTATTTTCGGACCACCCAAATGATAAATACGCTTGATCTATACTTGCGATATCAAAACTCTTGTATAACATAGGGAGTGAAATGTATAGGCGGTCCCTAAACTTATATCAAGATGTCACCTAGTTGCCTAAACTTCGTGAATTGATCATAGATCAGTTGGTAAGGTTCCTTGTGGTGGAACCTACCCACCATGGTTCGAGTCCTCAACTCAGCATTGCTGTCGCATTTTTCTGGATTTATTCTAGGATTTAACCGACATTATTCTTTCAATTAGCATTGGTGTCGCATTTTTTGTATTTATTCTAGGATTTAATCGACGTTATTCTTTCAGTCAGCATTGGTGTCACATTTTTCTGTATTTATTCCAGGATTTAACCTTCTCCGTCGACAATGAGGTGCCTGTGATGACTTCTCTCGGAGGTGCTCATAGGGGTAGGGTTGCGTGCGTGTATTCATAGGGGTAGGTGTGCGTGTGTGTTTCTAAAAAAAGTCCCTAAACTGTTAAAACTGATTTTATGTCACT
The DNA here is from genome assembly GCA_033239725.1 of Echinochloa phyllopogon. Classification (NCBI taxonomy): domain Eukaryota; kingdom Viridiplantae; phylum Streptophyta; class Magnoliopsida; order Poales; family Poaceae; genus Echinochloa; species Echinochloa phyllopogon. Next base: position 52,860,079 of record BTCW01000017.1, read on the forward strand.
CAACTTATCCTAATATGTCATCTAGGTCCCTAAACTCCCAAAATATATTTTTAAGTCCTCAAACTTGTACATGGCTGTCATCAAGGTCCATAAACTCCTAAACCTATATTTTCATAAACTCGTCATGGTATCATCATGAGTTCAGACACGCGAGAAGATGAGGGAGTGAAATGTATGTGAGGTCATATCAAGATGCCACCTAGGTGCCTAAACTTCATGAATTGATCGTAGAACAGTTGGTAAGGTTACTTGTGGTGGAACCTGCCCACCAGGGTTCGAGTCCTCAACTCAGCATTGCTGTCGCATTTTTCTGTATTTATTCCAGGATTTAACCGACGTTATTCTTTCAGTCAGCATTGGTGTCGCATTTTTCTGTATTTATTCTAGGATTTAACCGACGTTATTCTTTCGATCAGCATTGGTTCCAGGATTTAACCTTCTCCGTCGACAATGAGGTGCCTGTGATGACTTCTCTCGGAGGTGCTCATAGGGGTAGGGTTGCGTGCGTGTATTCATAGGGGTAGGTGTGCGTGTGTGTTTCTAAAAAAAGTCCCTAAGATGTTAAGACACCTTTTCATGTCACTCAACTTATCCTAATATGTCATCTGGGTCCCTAAACTCTCAAAATATATTTTTAGGTCCTCAAACTTGTACATGGCTGTCATCAAGGTCCATAAACTCCTAAACCTATATTTTCATAAACTCTTCATGGTATCATGAAGAGTTCAAACACGTGAGAAGATGAGGACTCCACCTTATTCTCACACTAGATATCTCTCTTTTTTGCCGTATTATGAGAGTTTGAGGACCGGGACGATATGTTGGGACAAGTTTGGGGACTTGAAAATGAATTTTGAAAGATTGGAGGTCTAGATGACATACCTAGACAAGTTCAAAGATCCAAAATTAATTGTATTTTGAGAGTTTGGGACCTAAATGATACTGCATGACAAGTTTAAGGATCACTCATGTATTTTATTTAAGAGCTCTGATGTAGATATAGAGATATACTTCCTCTGTTTCAAATTGGCATTTCAAGGTTCATAATTTTTGCTATGGATCTAGACATAGCCTATATCTAGATGCATATCAAAATCTATAAATGTAGAAAAGCTAAAACGAGCAACAATTTAGATCGAATATAATAGGTATTAAGACATAGGGAAAATAAAATGACCATATGAACTAGATTCTGACATGTTTATTATTGGGGTCTAAGATGAGATATCCAAGATTCAAGATATCAATACATTAATTCCTAATGAGATGTTCCACTATAAAAGCACCTATAAACGCTAAAACAGAATGGACAGGGATATATCGATCCTCACTTTGCTAATGCCAAGACCAGCAGCATGGCAAGGATCGTGCACTACATGATGGCTACTTCGTTTGTGGTTCTTGTGATGTTGTCTTCGTATTCTCCATCCTGCCAAGCATGGAGGCATCCCCAACATTCCTGCTTTTAGCTGCTCTGCCACTGTCTCATTTTCAGACATTTTCAGACGATGAGTAGTTATTTGATCAATCAGTATTGCTTTAGTGCTAACATTGCATCACATTGGATTGCATGTGTAGGCTTGGGCCCTTTCTGTGGGCCACCTTGCTTCCATCCTGTGGATAACTACTGTACGGATGCCATCTGCCCATCTGTTTGTGAAGATATAATGGATACCAGACTAACCGTGCCTACTGCAGAAGACCTACGAAAGGTCGTAATGTTTATTTATGCTGCTGCCCAAAACCGCGCTGATCGGTGTAATTATAATTAATGCATCCATCATATAGTCGGGTGCAAATTAAAGTAATTAAATAAAATATGTTCATCGGTCTACTTATATCCTGTCCGGTGTTTCGATCACTTCATAATGTGAAAGAAGTCGTTGATTCCTGTTAGAGTTGATCTCCCCTGATAGGGGGCGTCCAGTCCAATATGGCTGGTGGGCCTTGTTATACTGCACCACAGTAAATAGGGGTGGGACCGGACCACACCGTACGATGTTCACCGCCGCCACTAGCCCCACCCACAAAACCCTAGCTGATCTCGAGGGTGGTGCAACTAGTGACGGGAAGGACGCCACCGCCACACCACCGATGCCCAATACCGCCATGACTACCGTCGAAGCCGCCGCCTCGACCGCCATCGATACCGCCGCCTCGACCACCGTCGTCACCAAGCTAGCGGCGCTAACGATGGATGGCCAATCCTCTTCCTCCAACTCCACGGGTCTAGATCAAAACCCGTGTACCCTTTTGTTCATATTTTAGATCTACCTGTATACTCGCGGATTCTCTTACTCGAAGACGGATTTCATTTGCAATTTATTCCGGTGGATTATGCACGGGTACCCAGTGGCTACTTTGCAGCATGATATCTCAGGTTACGAATTCAGATGGTCCGTCGGATTTAGAGTTCGTGGCCATTTGAAGTGGGTCAGGTATGGTCTATATGAAAGCATTGGCTTGGTAAGAAGAGGGAAGCAACATGGTGTGACTTTGTCGTGGTGGTAATTGTTACTAATTCATCGGTTCCGGGAAGAAATTCCTAGGTCTGACCTTAATTGGTTGTACCTGGCAGTGACTTTGTTGAAGACATTGTTTGGATTAAGATGAATTACTCCCTCGTGAAAACTTTTGATCTGGTCTTAATTGGTTGGATCACTGCAATGTCGACACGTGCGCGTGCCGTTTCCTCGTTGGAGGCGTTGTCTTGGGAGCCTACGTCATAGTCCAAGAGCTGCTTTGGTCTGTGAAGCGGATGAAGGTGAAGTCACTTGTGGTAGTTTGCTGCGACATGATCTTTAGGTCATGGTGCTCTCTTTTTTTGTTTCTTTTTTATGGGCTGTGTGCATCTTAGTTATGCAGAGGCCGGGTTGGATCTTATATAATTGTATCATCTTGATGTAATTGTCTAAGATCAATAAAGCTTCCCTTTTCTAAAAAAAAGATCAAAACCCATGTACCCTTTTGTTCATATTTTATATCTACCTGTATACTCGTTCTTCACGTTTACTGTCACGATTTATGCGTTACCCATCTAGATCTGTGGCCAGTGATCTTTATGTCTAACAATTCCTACTACGATGTAATTTTGGCTTATAGTTATACTGTGAAGATCGATGATGTATAGTATCTGTAAGGCTTCTAGTGGTAGCCTCGAGCATCATATCATAGTCCACTGGGAAGCAGCAGATCCGAACCAGTTTATGGATGATCTGAGAGTAGTGCCAGCTGAATTGTCCATATATTTCAATATCAGTCTCAGAAAAGGTACGCATGGTGACGCCAGTATAGTTACACGTGAGGACTGCACCTTATGAAAATGTCTCGGGACATCACCTCCATGCTGCAGAAAACAATATTTCACATATATACATGGCCCCAAGTTCCATATAACTGTTTATTAATTGTAAGTGGATGTACCTGGAGACGGTCACTTTTGCAACGGCAACAAAGACTGCAGCTCTGCTAATCGCATCGATGTTGCACCATTCGAAAACTTCAGAGTGAATATGGTGAGATCGCGCCGCTAGATTTGCTGCGTGTAATTGCTTGCCGGTCTGTACTCGAACTGACGAGCACTGCGCTGAGGACCTTTTCCTGAACGAATATGCCAATCCATTTACTATCTGTTACCAGCTAACTCACTGCTGAATGTCCTTTCTGTACATTGCGCCACTAATTTTGGAATGTAGACCCAACACATATGCAAATAACTCAAATGCTGCGAAAATATCCACAGAACAGATTTGCCGAAGTTTTTTCAGATTCACACTACCTTCTAAAAGCTGAGACTTTCCATGTCAAGATAATCCCATATTGGCTTTGGAAGCCGGTGGCCCCAATCAATCCATGGGAGGGAAGATAGTCCTCCGTCATGTGCAGTGCTCTCAATTCAAAGAAGCTATACAGTGAAGATTGCGTCAAGGTGTTCAGAAGAGAGCGAGTGATGAGTCTTACTTGTGTGACAAGCTTCTCATTCGGCTTGACAGAACTCCTAGCTAGCATGTGTTTGGTTGGGGATGAGATGGGAGGGGATGATCCGGCTCTTTTTTTTATGGTATCATCCCACCTCTTGTTTGGTTTGCGTGATGTGTTCATCTCAAATTTTTTATTTGGTTTGTGAGATTGGAGGGGATGGTGCTGTTAACGCTGTTACAACAATTTTACCACCGGACCCACTTGTTAGTGTCGGGTTCTCCCTTTTTATGTCTGCTCTTGCCTTATCTTTATTATTTTTTTATCACAAAGCCTTTCTTCCTTGCTCGCATCAGTCCACCTCTCCAGCCTGCATTATGATCAGCCCACCTCTATCACCTCCCACCTCTCCAGCCCATATTAGGGCCAGTGTACGAAAATCTTAAGCGGGGCTAACGTTAACATTACATTTTAATGTCTGACTATTTCTAGAATCATTGTCAACATTATTATCAAGTGCAGCGTCTGATTATTAAAGGAGACTTGTGATTCTTTTATAATAGATCAACCTATAGTTTTTCTTAAGATTGAGTTAAATCCTTTATTCGATTTGCAGAAAATATGACTCTGATCCTTGAACACTATATGTCTAGATATATTTATGAACATACATACAAAAGATAAAGAAGACATAATTAATAATTAAACTATTAAATGATAAATGTAACAGAGAGGCTAAAGCTAGTACAGTGTGCAATAGTTTAGATCGATTAAGCATATAATTCAATAGTTCATGTGATGCGTGAAGGACTCAATGTTGAATCGAGGAATAATAATTTTTTTAAAAATTACATACCTTACCTATTTTTTTGTTTTACTGTCGCGATTGGCCTTCAGGCTGCAGTCCTGCACTCCTCTCTCCTGGTCCTGAGTCCTGACCAGAGTCCTGCCGTCCTGGCCTTGCAGAAGTGCAGCGGCATAACACCTCTAACATATACTCCCTCCGTCCCAAAATATAAGGCGCGGTCAAACTTGGCACAGTCTTCCATACTAATGTTTGACTCTTAATATCTTTAATACTATAATATTTGTAGCAACAAAATCATAGTTATATAAAATTATATTTAAATACAAATATAATGGTATTATTTTTGTTAGATAAAGTTTTTATTATGAAAGATTAACTATATGTCAAAATTTTTAAAGTTTGAATCTTGAATTACGTGTGTGCCTTATATTGTGGGACGGAGGAAGTACCATTCAAGCTCTTGAGCGTCTGAGCATGGCTCTCCGCCATTGCGTCCACACGAGAAGGACGAAGGTTAAAAGGTTTAGTCCGGCCGGGTGGTGTTATCAACTGAACTAATGCCTCGAGGCCTTTACTCCGGATTGGTAACACCTTTTAGTCCCGAGATTGGTGTTACCAATCGGGATAAAATGGCCTCCATCCCCATAAAAGTTAGACGGGACTAATGTTAGTATTAGTCTTGGGTCTATTGTCTACCAAGATAAATGAAGGGGATGGAAAATTCTTTCTCTACTAGTGAACAAAATTTACCTAAGACACCATGGGATAAATTATCATGCCGAGAGTTTGCAGACCCTTACGCAATATATTTCACATATATTTCTAACTTAAGTGTACTTTCTTAGATTAGTTCATGGCATGATTAGCTCTAAATTACAAAATTCTTTATGGGTGGGGTTTTTTGACGGTAGATGAACCTTAGATGCACATCTTGATAGCATGATCTAATTCATTTATATGCAATGTGGTGGAAGCCATAGCCTAAGATTTTAATATTTCCATACTCAACCCCCCCCCCCCCCCCCCCCCCAATCCTCCACCTCTTAGGCTATTAGCAAGTTATGAAATCTCTATGGGCCAGCCTTCTCCTTAAATATGCATGCTTGGAATTTATTGTTCCCAGTATATAATATAATATAATAGATATATTGAAATATAGGTATATAGAAATAGACTACAAATGACCATATGAACTTGATTCTGGCATATTTCAAATCCTGGTGCTCGCACCTTTTCCTGGGATTTATCGGCGTTATGCGTTAAGTGGTAAGCGACATTTCCGTCGACAACGAGGCACCAATGATGACTTTGAGAATCTCCAGATCTGCCGGTTGCTCAGTCCTTCGGAGGTGCTCGTAAGGGTAGGGTTTACGTACGTGTATTTATAGGGGTGAGTGTGCGTGCGTGTTGTGAGCTGTTGTACTGTATAATTTAAAAAAACCAGTACGACCGACATGGCAACTCTATCTGTCGATAAAGAATAGGGTGCGGGGCTGATAGATAATTTGAATTTGTTCGAGACCGGGCTGGTTAAGCTCGGTTTGCCCACATCAACATCACCGTATTTCCACTGAAAATTCGAATTGAATTAAGTACCACGGGTTAGTACAGGCCCAATAATATGTGCACAGAGACAAAACGGGAGCATATGCAGCGGCGGACCTGCGTCTAATGCCACCCAGGCCATGGCTCTAGTCTTGGGCCCAAAAATTGCACTACCACAGCTCTTTTTACCCCAAAAGAATAAGAATAGGAGCTCTTTTACGGTACCTTATACCACTAATTTAAAGGACTAATATATAAACATCCGACGGTTGAGAATAATTGCATACTAGTCTAACGTTGATCAGTGGTATAAGTAGTATACAGTGAGTAGTATAGTAGTATAAGGACATTATTAAAAAAATCTAAATGACATCGTTGTAATTTGAATATATTTTAATTTTTTTCATTCGATCATATGTCTCAGGCAGAGAGTCGAGTAACGCCAGTGGGATGGGTCTCGGGTTGGTTAAAGTATGCTTAGTTAATATATTTATGTCTAAATTACTATATTACACATTCTCTATACCATATACCACTGGTTGTAAAAGAACTGGTCCAGTCCTTGCCTCCTCTCCCTGCCCGCGGGCCGTGACTGCTGCGCCGGTCGCTGGCGGCTGGAGGTCCGGACACCCCTGCTTGGCCGTCGACCCCTCGCGCACTCGGTCCTCGGCCGCATCCACTCCTCGCATCCTGCCCACCTGCATTGACATCTAACCACAACATATGTTTCTGTGCCTGCGGGAGCGCGTATGGATCATCTCGTTTACTCTTCCATTCTCGAACGTTGATGGGCACGTTGTCTCTTACAATAGCGCCGCATTGATTCACGAACGTCTTAGACCTTCTCCAGTAACTGAGCTAGCACGCCAGCTCTAAGCACTCTAAGAGACGGCTCCTTTAATGATCTAGCTCTTAGCATCTAGCTCATAACATGAATAACTCCAAACATCATCCTCACATAATCTCAAAATACGTGTATGTGACTGTCTCTTGAACCAGAGCTGGCTCTTAGCTTTTTGCACTGTTTACAGATTAAAAAATTTATGAGCTAGCCTAAGAGAGTCATTGGAGAAGGCCTTAGCGGTTATTGTGGGGCCGGATCGAGCAATTGGCTTGCCAGTCTGTGCCACTTCGGTGATCTGAAGCTTCACATCACCCGACATTATTTTCTAGATCTCCTTGTTTCTTTCATGACGTCGATCCAGAGGGATAATAATAGACAAAGATTTGCTAATTAATATGTAGTAATCATGAATATGGAGTTATAGATGGGGGTAAAACAATGAAAATGATACAATGACTTGTTTCGTACTGTCATCATTGTTGTGCTCGTGCTCGTGCTTATCATTGCCATCACCGGACATGTTGAGAAACATGTCCGCCTCAATTTAGATGCAGGTTAGTGCGGCGTTTGAGGAACTACCGGCTTACAGAGTTCAATTGAGATGATTAAGGCAATGAATGGGTTATTTGACCCGGCACGGGTTACGGTGTCTCAGGTACGGTAATGGAGATTAACAAGTGCATAAAGATAGGATTGATGTGCACTGAGTGGGATCCGAATGATCGGCCGACCATGGCTAAGGTTCTGTAATTGCTAAACAGCTAGAATGAGTTGCCAACCCCATAGAGCCCATATCCACACATTGAAGTATATGTTGTTCCATCCATATTCATATTTTTACCCTTTGCATCACACCTCCATGTGTTTTGAATATATTATCTTACTATTACTAATTGGAGGTTGCTTTTGGAGCCTCCACGTTAATCCTCACCAGACGCGCTAGAAAAAAAATAAATTCTAAAAATTCTCACAATAATTAGAAACATCCGACCATCAAATCAGTATTTTCTAATCATCATCGGCAACAATAGCCATTGGATATATTCTATTTTGTACAAAAATTACCCACCAATGCCATTGCGAAGATAGCTTTACTATTACTAATTGGAGGCTCCTTTTGGAGCCTCCACGTTAATCCTCATCAGACGCGCTAGAAAAAAATATAAATTCTAGAAATTCTCACAATAATCCAAAACATCCGACCATTAAATCAGTATTCTCTAATCATCATCGACAACAATAGACATTGGATCTATTCTATTTTGTACAAAAATTACCCATCAATGTCATTACGAAGATAGCTTAAAATACCCCCTAGATCTTAATCTAAATTACCCACCTTTGCCATTACTAATTAAAAAATATTCTAAATTCTCTATTTTAATCGCCTTTGATCTCCCTCTTACTCCTCACGTAACCCCTCAGGTATGGTACCCATCCCACACGGAGGATCTTCACGAGACATCAACTCCTATTCCACATGTTACGATAACCATCGAGGTAACTTCCTCTATCTTCCTCCCATCCCTTCTCTTCCAAGGACGTACAGAGGAAAAAGGATCAATCGATCTGATCAGGTTAGTCCTTTATCGATCTTTTCCTTTCCTATGTTCTCTTCCATGGGACATAGGTGGAAAAGGTATCAATCTGATCTGGAATGAGCTGCGGCCAGAGATGGGTTGGGTCTTCATACAAGCATGATGCTGTGCATGCTCGCATATGGTCGTCGCCGCTGTCTCTAATGAGGTTTGCGGCTGCCTGGTTCATCTTCCATTAGTTACCAATTACCATGCCGATCGATTAAAGGATTTTGGATTCTTAATTGGTTGTTCTAATAGCAGCTAATAATCTGTATGCAGATGAGCGCTGCTAGCACAAGAGCACAACATGCACTGCAGGCTAAAGTTGCTTCAGGTATATATATATATATATATATATATATATATATATATATATATATATATATATATATATATATATATATATATATATATATGCACTCAGTCCCTATACCCACCATCTAAATCATCACGTGTCATGCATGCAGAGATTGCTCCTAATAAGTGGACGTGGCTGCATGTGGGAGCAGCATGCTGACTCCTATGTACATGACTACACGGCACGCTATACTATAATTCCAAAATTATTGAATTAGAAACAAAGATAGTGATGTTAGCCTTCTGTTATTGAGTAGTAGTATTTGATGCAACCTTAGTCCTGGATGCATACCTTTAGGAAATACGTTCAATTTGGTTCAACATATACCCAAATTGTTCTATGAAACAATACCGGACAAGAAATTAATACATCTAGAGATATGTACGAATGGCTAAACTGTGATAGTTCATTTATACCACTCTGGCTTAGTAAGAATGACCTAATAAAGAGTGACTAGTAGTCCACAGATCTCTTACTACTACATGTCAATATTAGGAATATATAAATTATAGGTTGTGTTTTCCTTTGAATGTTACTGTCTGCTTTTCAATTATTACTAAGGACGTGGGATAGGTCATATAGGAAGGAGGTCGGAGGCTTTGGCTTCAGGGTTGGTATAGGTTTCTAAGTCAATCTTTATTTTAACTACGCAACCGATTTGCAGATTGATGACTAAATTAATAATTAAGCTATACATGTGCAGAAATATTTATTACTGAATTCAATATATATGCTAGAATCTGATATGAGTCATATCTACTAATAAACAAATTAAATTGATATGTCTTAGGCAGCGCATACCAATTTGTACCATCATAGAAACAACACAAGAATGTGATGGAAGCCAAAATTAGGATAACTAAAAGTCCAAAGAGTAGGTACAATGGAACTTCAGTGTTGCGGCCAAGCTAGGGTTCAGGGCCTATTTGGATCCATAGTGCTAAAGTTTAGCACAACACTTTTAGCTAAACTTTAGCACTAGGTGACCTAAACACCCCTGCTAATGAATTGTTAAAAGCGATTTGCTAAACTTTAGCACCCAAAACCTTTAGCTCATGAAAGGGTGCTAAAATCAGTAGAGGGGGTGCTTTTTTTTCTTCTACCCTCCCCCCACGCTCTCTCTCTCTTCGTTCCTTTCTACATCTGATCCTGCGCCGCGCCGACCGCCCCCGCTCCCCACCGCCGCCGCCCCCTCTGGCTCCTACGCTGCGCCACGGGCCGACGTCGCCAGGAGGCCGTCATGCGTTGCCGCCGAGCTCCGTTGACCCCGATTCGCCGCCTCGGTTGCCGCCCGGTCTAGTGGACACCGCTATTTGTTCTTTGACTTGCGAGAGAGAGCTAAGATTAGGGAGAGAAGGGAGGTTAGATCCACCAAATCCATCCAAACAGGAAGTAAAATCCGTGGGAGATTTAAGCCTCGCATCATTTGTTGGCTCATATCTCTAGTATTTCTTCATCTTATAGCGGATTGCTCACCGCGGCCGTCGCCCATGATTCTCTCCCACAAGGAGTTTTCCACATAAACCTCGTCTCTACTCTTGATTCCTATTTCTCTTATAGGTAAGTCACTATCTTGCTTGTTACTAGTCTATATGTGAAGTGGTTGCTTGTTTGGATGAGTTCGCATGAGAGGCATATTTGTCTTGTTTGATAAGTTGATATGAGATGACATGGATTGGTATTCTAGTGAAATAGTTGTGCAAGTATTTTGTTATTGAATCATTGGACATCTTGTGGTTTGATAGTTTGAAGGATATGTAGAGTTTTTTGTTTCATACACACATAAGGTGTTCGGTGAAATACTTGAAACAAACTAATTTCCTAATATGATTATTCTGCTGCCCCGTTGTTATTATAGTTATGAAAACTAAGACCTGGATGGTTTCTCCACCTTTGATTTGGTCTTCAGTTCGACTCAGTATGGCCAGTATGGCACTGAGTAGTGTGGAGAGGGTCTTCAAAGCTGGGTTGGCAATCAAGAAGGCTGTGAAGACTGTCAAGCAGAACAAGAAGGAATGCCGAGACATCGAGAGGTCTGTGGCCAGAGTTGGCGCTCTCCTATCGTTGCTCAACGAGACGACAGAGATATTCAATCACCCAGCGATGAGGGGGCCACTGGATGATCTCGCGGAGAGCCTGGAGGAGGCACTTCAGCTCATCAAAGACTGTGAGGGGAGGCACCCAGTGTGCCGCTTATTTGGAGCTGGGGGCATGGCCAGGGAGCTAGGTCGAGTGCATGACGATATACTGCGGAAACTGACGCTTGGAAACTTTGCAACCACTGTGCATGTCACCATTACATTGACTCGTACTGTTCAATATGGTGTTGCTCATGGTCCGCACTTGCAGCTACAGGTACAATTGCTTCCCACATCTGGCACTTTGTTTGGTAGGTATGATACTGTTTTTGTTGGACGGAGTTTAGTTGAAATTAGATGGAAAGTACATAGTTCTTCTGAAACATGGGTGGCCAGTAACCCTGAAGGCTCCTAAGCTTAAAATCACTAGTGTGTGTGACCTTAACCACTGAAAAGTAGCGGAAACCCAGCCAGCTACTAAACAGCCAGCAAGGCAGCAAATGCATGTACTCTCTACCCACTAACTCTGATTTTGTACTTTAAAATATACGTGCTTGAAAATCTGGCCAATTCTACACAGATAAACTGAAGTTGTCTAATCTCAACTAAGTGTACCAACAGTCCAAGGTTTGCAAAATTAGGGTAACAAGTTAGAAATAGAATTATAGGAATGTAAATGGTAGAAGGTAAAATCATAATAAGAGAAAAAAGTACATACAAGATGAATCAGGATCCTTTTACTGTGGTTAAATTTTTTTAACGTCCATCATTCTTCTATTTCAGGATGCGGGGAGCACATATAGTGATCATTTGACTACTGATGATGCTAGGTATGTCTCTACACGAAAGTTAACTTTACCATTTTTAACAGTTACAAATTTAGTTATAGTTGTGGTGCTTTAGTTGTTATTTTGCTAAAAAAGTGTGCTGAGGTATAATATATGCAAGCCAAACCAAATCATTATGCAGTAGAGATGAATTGTTTTTCCACCGAGCTATTGCGTCATAGACTACATGCACTTCTTTATCTATATGTATAAAGCAATATATATTTCATCTGCCATAATATTTTTACACGCACTTCTTTATCTATTTATGGATTGGTGGATACGAATTGTTAATGAACAAACCTCATGGAGTAACTGGCAAGCACTACTTTTTTCAAATGTCACTCGTTGTATTTACTTCTGTGAATGGAAATGGCAGATCTGGAATTAACAGCGAGATAACAATGGTAACAACAGCAAGCGAGGTGCCTTGTGATCCCTCATCAAGTAAGATGGCTCCTTTTGTCCCTTTTATCCTAGAATCTGTGCATTCAAACATTTTATCACACTACTGTTCGAAACTATCTATAATGACCATGTCAAAGCCATATTACTAGATCATATCCCTCATTACAGGCCATTCATGTATAAAATTTTAATTATTTTACAGCAATAATTTCCTCCCACACATTGTAGACAGTGGCAGTCAAATGGAAATCAACAAAAATGGTTACATTTTTTTCATCATTATTTCCTCTACACATTGGTGATTAGGCAGGCAGGCTGGATATATCCATACCACACATAACAATAATGCTTTAGACAGCATACGATTGATAATTTCAAGTTTTATAAGCAATATATTTATATATATGTACTAATTTTGTATGGAAATAGTTTGCATGCTGTACAATTGAAAAACGTTTATAATTAAATATGTTAAGCTCAAATACAAGATGACTTATGTGCATACTCACACTGTCACATTAGTAAGAGATAAACTCTTACAGTTTTTTTAATGATGCATAACTCAAAACTCTCTGTGTTGTTTTCACAACAGGATTAACAGAGTTCAATTTGTCCAAGTCAGAAGCTACTATGCATCACATTTCAGAGGAAAACATCAGTGTAGGAGGTAACCATTCGTTCGTATTGAAGGTACCCCCACATGCTTGATTTTGGCTAATTTTGCTCTGTTTTTTTCACATGACAATAGTAATCACTGGTTTGGTTCAGTAGGGAGGATGCATCAAGCTAGTATGGAATTTTTATGTACCATAGAATTCTCCTTTACATAATGTTGGAATTAACAAAACTATAATTTGTGTTTGGTCAAGGTTTAAATTGGATGTTTAAGGTCATAATAAGAATGCATTTTATTATAGGAGAAAGTCCAAATTACTACCCTCAAGTATGGACAAAGTTTGAATGACCCCCTAAAGTATGTTTTAGTCCATTTTACACCCACAACTATCGCAATCGGTCCAATCTTCCCCTCTGTAAGATTTATCTTTTTTATTTCTCCGTGCACACAACTGGTGTTTTAAGTCCATAAAATGGCCTCAAGGTCCAGCTGAGGGTACACAAGTTCGTAAACAGCGCTATATGAAAACTGATACATGTAATCTGTATGATTTGCTCCCTTTGTTAGCAAAAGATTGTGATCAAGATCTACATAACCTCGGAGAGGTCCCGGATGAAAGCTATGGCCTTAGTCGCCAAGACAGAAGGTAAGCACTGCTTATATCTTCGGACCATCATCTACTGTCAGTAGCTAAGGCTTTTCAGGCCAGCACGTACGAGATCCATATCTGACTGGCATTGGACAGCTGAGGCGATTAAGCTGATCATTTATTAACTTACGATGTCCGGTGGACTTTTGGCTGCAGGTGTGTCATCTATGGGGATAACAGAGAGGGACACACTGGAGGTGATTGGCCACGGCATAGACCCTGTCTGGCTTGTGAAATGCCTGCGCAAGAATATGTTCGCTGAGATCCTGCAAGTGGAGGATCTCAGGGACCAAGAGGCACAGCCGGTGGAGGTCAACACCGAAGAGGCAAGCCCAGGGCCGGCAGACAAGATGACCAACAGGCGCCGCCCTGGCCGCATCGGTGATGGTATCCGAGCCGTTCTTACCAAATTATCAACTAAATTCATGTGGCCACGCACTCCCAGGAGCATTTCTCTCCCACCACCGTCATCGCCTCTGCGCATCGAGCATATGGACACACCGGCGCCGACAGGGTCGTGCTCACATGACAACTCGGATGTATCCTCGTTGTCCACCGCCGTCATCAGCGCGGCCTCACCACCGGTCTCGTCTTCAGCTCGGCTGTCGCCACTCCGCCAACCAGAGGGGGCAACGTCCGACGAGCAGCTTCCTACAGTGGAATCTGGGTGTGTTCTCGAAGACTAGGTGGCCATGTTCGACGGGCCGTTGCCTCCGGCGGCGATGGCAGCAGTCACCGAAACCCTATTCTACAGCGAGGACGAAGGCGCGCAACATCATCGAGCATGGTACAGTGCAGATGCAGTGATGAACAATGAGGGTACATGAAGATGAAGCAAACACCTCATCACCTCAAGTGATTATATTCATGTTCTCTCAGACCGAACCCCTTTGGTTATATTAATTAGTGGACCAACGCCTCAAGTGATAATGATTTTGGCCTTATATATGCTTGATCTTTCAGGATGTAAATAAGTACATTATTAAGTTTCGGGAACGGACCTCCCCCTTCTTTCACCAGTTTATTCGGTTCGTGTACCAGACATATGTTGTGGCTCACGTCCTTGTATGCCTGACAGTTGTTGGGCTGTCTCTCACTCCGGCAGCGTCCAATCATTGGACCGGCTTCCGAGGCATTATTCTTTTGTGTAAAGTGCGTATATATATGATGCTACCATTCAGAAGATGTCTCGATCTCCCCGTCAGTGAGCCGAGCCATCTGATCTGTTGAGCTTGGGCACCGAAGCTTCCCTTCAGCAGCTGTTCCTTCTCCTCCACCTCCAGCTAGGCTCCAGCGCGTGCAATCATACAAAGCTTCATGCCGCACGAGATGGCTGGTGCTCCAAGGCGCCGCCGGCCGGCTGCCGAAGCGTCGGGGATCGAGTTGCAGCAGAGCAATAGTGGGCAGATCGAGCTGAAGACGAAAGGCGTGCGTGCTTGGGCGGATTCATGGCGTTCGTCGCGGCGGGAGGGGGCGGACGCGCGGTGTTTGGTGGTGCCTAACAGCCGTGCGATGCGACGTGCGCGGCCCGGATTGACTGAATCATGGAAGCCTCTGCCGCGTCAGACAGCGTCGGCCGCCGTGGCGCTTCGCCGGAGTACCTTGGCCGCCGTCGATGTCAAAAGAAACAACGACCCGTGGAACTCCCTTGGGTGCCGGAGGAACAGAGAACTCAAACTCTCCCAACAGGTTGTTGTCCCGAGTCCTGGTCCCTTCACCTTCGTACACCTGGATAATGATACAAGGCTGGTTGTCATAGTCACTTTCATGCCACCCCCTTTCGTCTCCAAGCCAACAGAAAGAGGTGTAGCATCCAACAGAAGGAGCTCCTGGAACATGGAGTCGCCATCTCCGTTCAAGATGGCAGCTTGCACAGCAGCACCGTAGGCGACAGCCTCGTCAGGGTTGATGCTGCTGCAGAGCTCCTTGCCTCCACCAACAAGGACGACGTCATGAACTGACCCCACGTCCACGTCAGCGTCACCGAGGCAATCCTCGACGATCTCCATGCACTTCCTGAAGAGATCCATGTTGAGCTCCTCGAACCTAGCACGGGTGATGGTCGAGTAGAAGTCGGTGCCATCGATCAGAGAGCCGATCTCAATGGTGGCCTGTGAAGCTGAGGATAGGGTCCTCTTCGCCCTCTCGCAGGCGGTCCTCAGCTTCCTAAGAGCCCCGGGGTCTTCACCGACGTGCTTCTTCTTCTTCTTCCTCTTCAACTCATGTACGAAATGGTTCACCATCCGGGTGTCGAAATCCTCACCGCCAAGGTGAGCGTCACCGGCTGTGGCCTTGACCTCAAAGATACCAGCCTCGATGGCGAGAAGGGAGACGTCAAGGGTACCGCCTCCTAGGTCGAAGACAAGAACATTCTCTACCTTGTCCCACTCGGTAACCTTGTTGTGAAGACCATAGGTCATGGCAGCAGCAGTCGACTCAGGGATGAGACGCATAACGTTGAGACCAGCACGGACTCCTGCATTCCAGGTGGCCTGCCTCTGCAAGTCAGTGGAGCAGGCCGGGACGGTGATGACAGCGTTCTTGACGGTGCCACCAAGGTAGGCTTCAGCGGTCTCGCGCATCTTGGCGAGGACCATGGATGAAATCTCTTCGGCTGCAAACTTCTGCTCCACACCATTGTATTGAACAACAATCATAGGCTTGTGTTCAGGGCCAGAAATGACCTTGAAGGGCCAGAGCTTAATGTCATTCTGTACGGTAGAATCAGTGAATCTCCTACCGATGAGCCGCTTGGAATCTGCAGCAAGGATTTGACCAACATGCATCAGTAACAGCTATGTATGCTGCTAACCCTTTTACTAATACATTATGCTTCTAGTTAGTAGTGCAGAACATCACAAATACAAATTCTTACAAAAATAGAAAACACTACATCCGGTTCCTATAAGAGTCGAATCCAACAGATCGAAAGCCGGCTGTGCAAGGATCGATACGGCGACCAGAGAGGGGGGAGTGAATGGGAGCCGATGAAAATTTCTTCCGAAATTCGGCCTATGTCCCAAAATTCACAACCCGAGAAATCCTCACGAACTTGTCAAGGTCGCGTAGTCACAACGGACCTACCAACCTTAGGAACAAGCCTCAAACTAAATCAACTAGCGGAAGCAACTCAAAAGAAGGACTGAACAGCAATCAGTCAGGAGCACGGCGGACCGTCCGTAAGGAGCTGGCGGACTGTCCGTGGTCTCGGCAGACCGTCCGTCAGGGCACTCCGGACCGTCCGCGGTCACGGCGGACCGTCCGTAAAAGCCCCAAAAATCTCCAGAGAGTTTCGGCCTTTCTGCGGACCGTCCGACCCCTATCGCGGACCGTCCGCCAGTGTCGTGTACCGTCCGAAAAGGAAACAAAGACCGTCCGAGAAAACTCTTAGCCAAATCCGACGTTTGAGAGACCAAGATCATCCACAAAGAGGTGCAAGGCACTCACCCATCATCCCCTCAAACAAATCCGAAGCCAAACGGGCTAGAAATGAAGAATCGAGGTGACCACGAAAATCCCCCAAAAATAGCTCCGAAAATCCCGAAAAAGATAAATTTCAGATCTTGCAAGGGACACAAACTAGAGCACGAATTTGAACTTTGAATTACCACATGAGGTTCGGTTACAAGCCACTCCTAGCAACAATCAAAGCTATGATGACAAAAAGATCACTCAAAGATCCAACTCTCTCCTCTCTTCCTCTTACCAAGAGCACCCCAAAAAGAAAGAGCACTCCCACCCAACTAGCCAAGAGATATGGCTGCCCAACAGCCACTCCTCCTATATATAGAGCCCTCCGGACAAATGACCGAAGTGCCCCTACACTAGGAGTTACAATTCAAGCCCACGCAGAGGCATTTTGGTCAATACATGAATAGACCCATCGAGCGGACACGTATCCATCGGGCCTTACTTACCTCCGACGCAAGCTCCTCGATCACGCCACGTGTCCCCCGCTTCGAAGCTTTCCGACGTGCCCGGATACCGTCTCCGTCACGCCGGGCCTTCGGTTGATGGTTTTCTGGTAGCACCACCAAACCCCGCGTACATGGTCCGGCCTCCACGCCAAGCCTTTCACCTCCGGCTCCCGGACGGTCTACTTGGTCTTGCCTCGTTCCTTGACTCGGCCGCGCCCAATGTATCGGCATGATCACTTCACCACGTTGCCTTGCTCGTTCTTGCACCATGTGAACCGCACTTGATCCCACTGGCCACCGGGTCCCTCGAACCAAGCCTACTTGTCTCTCCGCTACCTGGGAGGCCACCTGGCTAAGACCTTTCGCGCTTGTTCTTCACCTGCACCAATGCAAAACCAAGCCGTATCCAACACCTGCAATACTTAAGCCAATGCGAACGTCAGTCCACACAACGTTGCCAACCACTCATCACGAGTGCATTGACAACACACCACTTCATCATAGAGGATACACAACACTCACAACAACACAACACAAAGCCTCAAATCATCCGGTCAATCACTCATCATATACAAACCAAGGTACATCTCAACTTGGTTTCTCAACACTAAACCTCAGCAAGTTTAATCATAACGAATCCTCAGATCTGTGACGAGTAGTTAGAGGAATTCGCTAATAAACGGTCCAGGGATCTCTTCCCTAATAATTCAATAATAATTAGCAAAACATGCAGCAGTAGTTAGAGGAACTATATATGATCTGTAAAAGGAGGGAGTTGACTCGACCGGCACCCACCGAAGACTGTGTTGATTGGGTTCATCTCGACCTGGTTCTTGGCAGCAACTCCGACGAGGCACTTGGAGCCTGTGAAGGCAACATAGGACGGGGTGGTTCTGTTGCCTTGGTCGTTGGCGATGATCTCGACTTGGCCATTCCGCCACACGCCGACG
Organism: Echinochloa phyllopogon; assembly: GCA_033239725.1. NCBI lineage: Eukaryota > Viridiplantae > Streptophyta > Magnoliopsida > Poales > Poaceae > Echinochloa > Echinochloa phyllopogon. The sequence continues at coordinate 52,878,577 of BTCW01000017.1, forward strand.
CAGGAGAAAGTAGTGCCCAGATCGATCCCAATGGTGGCATTAGAACCATTGCTCATCTCTTACTCCGAGAGCTTTGTGGCCTCGTGGGAGTAGAGGACCGGAAGATGGAAAGGGAGAAGATGGTGCCAATTTTTATAGACACGGGCCAGCAGGAGCGATCAGGTTCGAAGAAGGTTCCAGGGTTGGCTACCGTTAGATGGTGGTGGAGATTGCGCCGGTCAGAAAGGAAAAAACATAAACTCTGAGGCCAAAAAAAACTGATCCAATTTCTAGAAAAAAAAACTCATTTGGTGTGCACGGACAGAGAAGATTGACATAATCACGGTACATCTCTAAAAGTAGTGATGATTTATACATGTTTATCTGGACTATTTTGGCCAAGGAGTTGTAGTATTTATATATCAATATAAACCGGTGCAAAATCTCATCGTAATTTTGCATGTGACGCATGATATCGAGATAAATGGTTCATTCCAAAGTTTGTTTTATTGAGAAAAAAACCCAAGGTATTTTTTTCAAATAATGGAAGATAATATTCACACATCAGACATTCTCTTACCAACGAATGCATCAGACCACAAATCAATGCATGTAGGGTACGTGATAACGGGAAATTGTAACTTCTGTTACGTACTCCCTCCGTTCCTAAATGTGTAAGTCGTTTTCAATTTCCCGAGAAACATCTTTGACCCAATATTTAAAAATATATATTAATATTTATGGTACATAATAAATAATTAAATATCATTAGATAGATATTTGAATCTAGTTTTTTTAATTATTTAGAGATTATAAAATGTTGCACTTTTTGACCGAAGTCAGGGAGGGGAAACCCCTACCTATTTTTATATATATTTTTTATTTCAAACTCAGTTAATTCGCTCCCACAGGGAGTCGCACCTGAGTCTGTTAGGTGCTACTCAGGTACTCTGACCACTAGGCTAGAGGCCCTTTCACTTAAAATGTTGCACTTATCTTCTACAAATCGAGTCTAAGTCATGGCACGGAAACCAACGGCGACATATATTTAGGGATGTAACACCCTAAAAACTCCATCACAAATAAATCATAGGAACATGGCTAGATTTAATTTTCTAAGGACTTAATTAAAGTATCAATTAATTTGAGCCTAAAAAGTCCTTAAACATCATTTAAATAATTTTATAGCTTGACAAGTGAATTGCTGCATTCATTCTGACCTGCATTGTATTTTGATTGAAAAATGAATTTAAACTGATTTGAAATCTGAATATGTTATTTCTGAATCGGTTTTTGAATCCCAAACCAAATATCTACATCTCTTGCACTAGCTCTCCTTTCAATTCTAGTTCAATGCAGTATCGCTTGGAGCACAAGGACGAACCGCACGTGCAGGACCAGACGGACGTGAGCAACTGCACTGCACTGCCACTTCGACGCGTTCGTCTACATCGAGACGGCTTCCGCTGCAACTGCGCGTCTAGTGGTAACGATCCGTGATCTATAACTGCCGTTGTTCCTATTTTCGGGTAAACGAGTTTTTGTATGTGCTAGCGTAGCCTCCTCGTTTCCTTTCAGTGGTACCAGAGCCGTAGCTGTTTCGTTATAGGTTCGGATGTGTGCATATGGAGATATGCTTGGATGTAGATGAGTCTCCGGTTCGTTGTCTTTACTATGATGGTCGTGTAACAAATTGCTCCTACCGGTCGGAATTGCGCCATCGGAGCTAAGTGATACACGTAAACCCAGACATGGTGAGATGTAGATCAATTGGATTGGTCGAATCGAACTTAGGTCAATGGCCGGGCGCATGGCGATGCGCGGCGGTGTGGATTGGATCCATTACCGGGCCGTGTTTTGCGCGAAAATCAGGTTGTTCGTAAAACAGCCATAACTTTTGCATACGACCTCGGATTGAGACGATTTTTATATGAAAATTCATCTACAGAAAATTTTACATATGATTCCGACCGCCAAGTCGGTTTCGCTGAATTTAGATTTGCGAAAAAGGGCTCGGAAGATCGAGTTTTCGGCGATTTAAGTTTGGACGTCGAAATCGGCTAACTTGTTTTTGCAGATTCATGTGATCGGTATGACCCTATGTGTATGTGATGCATGTATGTAATTAATCATGACATGCGTGTCGTTAGTACGGCAATACGGCTGGAGCCATATGTATTGTCAATTTGATGTAATGGCCTGCGTGCCAACTTGTGATGATCTAATGCGCGGTTATGTAATTTATTTTACTATCATACGTTAGATAGTTCTTGGAGGACTCATCACTGGAGGATGGCATACATGGATCATGGAGATGGAGATCATCATGATGGACAATACAATGGAGATGGAGATCACCATATGTTAATGAGTCATACCGTGTCATTACTATGTGAATGCCGTTCTTATTGTTTTACTTCTACATATGCGACGATAATGGTTATTTTTCTGCATGCGACGGTAGAAGTAGAACGATCCCTCTGCAATGTTTAAGTTTTGAATGCCCTCCCAACTAAATCTTGTACCATCACATGTCTTGTACAATTAGTGGTGGGTCTATGAAATTAGAGTGCCACTAGTTTTCCTTGACTAGATGGGTTCGTATCGGATACTTACTCGCATAAATGGTTGGTTAACTTAGACAAGGTTATCTTAACGGTTAAGGACCTTGGGGCATGAAGGTTGGGCGCCGAGACATAGAGATGTCACCCAACAACAGGAGTCATATGTGATATGATTAGCAAAGGGTTGCTTACCAATCTACCATGTCTTCTAGCGGTGATGCTAAAGCTCACTAGTTGACTTGTTAGTTGTGGATCTTGAATCGCTAAGTATCAATGGAGGGATATTGATTTTAGTGGGAGTAGATTTCGTTAAATTGTTTAATGTATTTTACTCTATCATAGATATGTTGTCTTAGTATTTTACATTATTTCTGTTGTAGATCAATGGCACCTAGCACACCGTTTTCTTTGCGTTCGATACTTGAGAAAGATAAGTTGAATGGAACAAACTATGCGGATTGGATCCGCAACCTGAGAATTGTTCTCAGGGCCGAGAAAAAGGAAGAAGTTCTAGACACCCCATTACCAGATGAGCATGATGATAACGCAACTGTTGCTGACAAACTTGCTTACAAGAAGGCATGTGATGTCAATCTTGAAGTGAGTTGCCTTATGCTTGCTTGCATGGAACCCGAGCTGCAGATGCAGTTTGAGACAAACCATGAGGCGCACGATATGATCGAGGCGCTTAAGGACATGTTCCAAACTCAGGCCAGGACTGAAAGGTTCAATGTCTCAAAGGCCTTTGTAGAAACCAAGCTAGCAGAAGGCGCAGCTGTAGGGCCGCATGTGATCAAGTTGGTTGCTTACACCCAGAGGTTGGAGAAGCTGGGCTTCCCACTTGGCCCAGAGTTGGCCACTGATTTTATTCTAGCATCACTTCCGCCTAGCTTTGGGAACTTCATCTCGAACTACCATATGCATGGGGCGGAGAAGGGCTTGAATGAGTTGTGTGGCATGCTCAAGACAACAGAGGGTGACATTAAGGAAAGCGCTAGCAGCACCCATGTGATGGCGATCCAAAACAGGCCTAACTTCAAGAAGAAGGGCAAATCTTGGAAGAAGAAGGACAAGGCTAAAGATTTGATCTCTCAGCCAAACCCAACGCCCCAGACTCAGTATGGACCAGCTGCAGGCAAGGAGTGTTTTCACTGTAAGGAACTTGGTCACTGGAAAAGGAATTGCAAGCTGTACCTAGCTTCCCTGAAGAATGGCGGTAGTAAGAGTACTTCTGCATCAGGTACACTTGTCATTCATATTACAGATATTTTCCTCGCTGATTCTTGTATTAATTCCTGGGTATTTGATACCGGATCGGTTGCTCGTATCTGCAATTCGATGCAGGGACTAGTAAGAAGTAGAAGCGTGGGAAGAGGCGAAGTTGATTTCCGCGTGGGCAATAATGCAAGAGTTGCTGCTTTAACCGACGGGACGATGCAACTCCACCTCCCGTCAGGATTTATTATGGAGTTGAATAATTGTTATTTTGTTCTTAGTTTGAGTCGAAACATTGTGTCTCCTTCATGTTTGATGAAGGATGGTTATTCATTTGCGAGTGAAGACAATGGTTGTGTGATCTCTAAGAATGACATGTTTGTGGCTCTTGCATCCATTGTGAATGGGTTGTTTATTTTAAATCTTGATGATTCACCTATCTGTAATATAAGTGCTAAAAGTCCTCGGCTAGATGATTTAAATCCTACCTATATGTGGCATTGTCGTTTGGGTCATATAAGTGAGAAGCGCATGAAGAAGCTCCATTTCGATGGACTTTTAACTTCGTTTGATTTTGAATCATACGAGACATGTGAAGCTTGCTTGCAAGGAAAGATGACCAAGACACCTTTCACAAGTTTTCCTGAGAGGGCGCAAGACTTGTTGGAACTCATACATATTGATGTGTGTAGACCAATGAGCACGACAGCTCGAGGTGGATTTCAGTACTTCATAACTTTCACTGATGATTTTAGTAGATATGGCTATGTCTACTTAATGAAGCACAAGTCAGAAACTTTTGAAAAGTTCAAGGAGTTTCAAAATGAAGTTGAAAATCAGCGTGGTAAGAAAATTAAAGCCTTGCGATCAGATCGTGGAGGCGAGTATTTGAGCCACGAGTTTAGCACTCATGTAAAGAGTTGCGGAATTGTTCCACAGCTTACGCCACCCGGAACACCTCAGAGGAACGGTGTGTCCGAGAGATGTAATCGAACCTTGTTAGACATGGTGCGATCAATGATGAGCCAGTCAGACCTACCGTTATCGTTTTGGGGTTACGCTCTAGAAACAACAGCTTTCACACTAAATATGGTACCGTCTAAGTCCGTGGAGAAGACATCATATGAGATATGGACTGGCAAGACTCCCAGTTTGTCTGTTCTGAAAATTTGGGGTTGTGAGGTATATGTCAAGCGACTTCAGTCGGACAAGCTTACACCCAAATCGGACAAATGCATATTCGTGGGATATCCAAAGAAAACAATTGGATATTATTTCTACAATCGATCAGAGGGTAAAGTGTTTGTCGCTAGGAACGGTGTTTTCTTGGAGAAAGAGTTTCTCAAAAGCGAGAAACGTGGACAGAAGGTGTATCTTGAAGAAGTTCGAGATGAGCCTACGAGGCAAGACTTTACGAGTGATGCTAATGTAGCAGAACGAGTTGAGGCACCTGTGGCAAGAGAAGAACCGCCACAACCACGAAGGTCAGCAAGGCCACGTCGCGCAACTAATAAGATGATCTCCTAGTTACAGGAGAGCGCGACATATTGTTGATGGACAACGATGAGCCTAGGACTTATGCGGAAGCAACGATGGTCCCAGATTCCGAGAAATGGCAAAGTGCCATGAGATCCGAGATAGATTCCATGGGACACAACCAAGTTTGGAATTTGGTTGACCCGCCTGATGGTGTGAGACCCATCGAGTGCAAATGGATCTTTAAGAGAAAGAGGGATGTGGATGGTAATGTTAACGTCTACAAAGCACGACTTGTTGCAAAAGGTTTTCGACAAGTTCAAGGAGTTGACTACGACGAGACATTCTCTCCAGTAGCGATGCTTAAATCTATCTGGATCATTCTAGCAATAGCTGCGTATTTCGATTATGAGATATGACAGATGGATGTCAAAACAGCTTTCCTAAATGGGAACCTAGAGGGGGATGTATACATGATACAACCTGAAGGTTTTGTCGATCCAACTAATGCTGGAAAAATATGCAAGCTTCAGAAATCCATCTATGGATTAAAGCAAGCATCTCGGAGTTGGAACCTTCGTTTTGATGAGGTAGTCAAAGGGTTTGGCTTCCGGCAGAATGAAGAAGAGGCTTGTGTTTACAAGAAGGAAAATTGGAGCTCTGTTGCATTTCTAATCTTGTACGTGGATGACATACTGCTGATTGGGAATGATATTCCTATGCTAGAATCCGTTAAGACTTCGCTGAAAAATAGTTTTTCTATGAAGGACTTAGGGGAAGCTGCATATATTCTGGGCATAAGGATATATAGGGATAGATCAAGGAGGCTTACAGGATTAAGCCAAGATACTTACATTGACAAGGTGCTGAATCGGTTCAGCATGGAACAGTACAAGAAAGGGTTCTTGCCTATGTCACATGGCGTACACCTCAGCAAGACTCAGTGTCCTACGACGACTGATGAGCGGGAGCGCATGAGTAATGTGCCTTATGCTTCGGCGATTGGATCCATCATGTACGCCATGATAAGTACTCGTCCAGATGTCTCATATGCTCTAAGTGTTACGAGCAGACACCAGTCTAATCCAGGTGAAAGTCACTGGACAATGGTGAAAAGCATTCTTAAGTACTTTAGAAGGACTAAAGATGTGTTCCTAGTCTATGGAGGTGAGGGAGAGCTCATTGTAACGGGTTACACTGATGCTAGTTTCCAAAGTGATCCAGACGATTCAAAGTCACAATCAGGGTTCGTGTTCACAATAAATGGTGGTGCTGTAAGCTGGAAAAGTTCTAAGCAAGATACGGTAGCTGATTCTACAACAGAAGCCGAGTACATCGCAGCTTCTGAAGCGGCGAAGGAAGGTGTTTGGATGAGGAAGTTCCTCATTGAGCTTGGTGTGTTTCCCAATGCATCTAGCCCATTGGAACTCTACTGTGACAACAATGGGGCTATTGCGCAGGCTAAGGAGCCTAGGAATCACCAGAAGAACAAACATGTACTGCGGAAATTTCACCTCATTCGAGAGTTTGTTAGACGGGGTGAGATAAAGATATGCAAAATACATACGGATTTGAATATTGCTGATCTGTTGACAAAGGCTCTTCCACAGCCTAAGCATGAGTCGCACATGAGAGGTATGTGTATTAGGTATCATCTAGATTAGCTCTAGTGTGAGTGGATGATTGTATTATATCTATGACATATTATTTATTTATTAAATATCCATGAAAGGCAACTTGTATATGATTGGCAATTATGTGAATTGTTTGTGAAACTCTTTACTTGTATGGTTATTCAAAAGTTGTCCCTAATCTGATTAGCACATGTATTAGTTGATGACTGTGTTTCACAAGTCATGGACATGGAGATGTCAAACTAATAATGTGGGCACATGTATGACATGGGGCTGGACTGACCCAACTTGAGATATTGTTGTATGTTTATCTATTTTCACAACGCGTATGCTTTGTCCTAAGACCTGAGATTGTCGCATGTACTCAAGATGTGAATTGACCTACTTAGGGACTGTTAAACGCTACTCCGTAACTGGGTAGTTATAAAGGTGGTTTTCGGGTTTTGTCAGGAAGCATGCTATGAGGCGTGGTCAATCAAGATAGGATTTGCCCCTCTCTACATGAGAGAGATATCTCTGGGCCCCTCGAGTGATCGGATCAAGAAATGCATGGCCGTGCTAGGTTAAGTGTTAATCTCTTGAAGGATCCGACTCACAGATTCGAGAAAGAGAGGTCTGACTTGGAGTTAGACCAAATATCGTGAGGCAAAGGGAATAGCTTGTATGTGATGTTGTGGTGGTTCGTTTGATATGATCTTTACGTACGCATGTGAGTTGACACGTCTTGCTAGAGGCCGCTATCAACTATTGGACCGAGTAGGAGTACTCGAACCATGTCTATGTGTACGTCAACCCATAGGGTCACACACTTAAGAGGTTTGGAACACTGAAAGCTTGCCTATGTGATTGTCTCTAGTGCAAGTGGGAGACTGTTGGAAATATGCCCTAGAGCCAACTGGATTCGATCCACTAGTGGGCTCGGATTGATTTAATCCATTAGGGCGTTAAAGTCATAATGTGCCACAAATGTTGTAAAGCCCATTACCGTGGGAAGGGGCACACTATCTATTAGACCCATATTGCTAATGGAAGATGGTGTGGGGAATTTTCTCCCAATAAATATAGACCAAACCCCTCCTGAAAAGGATACAACTTTCAAGCAACAGCCGCGCTGCCTACGCCTTCTCCTCATCGTGCTCGCGGACCTAGCAGTCCGGCGCGCGACGTTTTCATCCTCGTACGTGTGGATACCTCGGAGGTGCTGCGCTTGGAGCACAAGGACGAACCGCACGTGCAGGACCAGACGGACGTGAGCAACTGCACTGCCACTTCGACGCATTCGTCTACATCGAGACGGCTTCCGCTGCAACTGCGCGTCTAGTGGTAACGATCCGTGATCTATAACTGCTGCTGTTCCTGTTTTTGGGTAAACGAGTTTTTGTATGTGCTAGCGTAGCCTCCTCGTTTCCCTTCAGTTTCATCTTTTTATCTCTATGTATCTTCTTTCATTTTCTTTTCCTTTTCATGGCCGATCCAATATCTTCCATTTTATTTTGTATTCCTTCCCTACACGTGAACATACAACTTCACGTCAATATGCCAGCAGCCTTTAATTCTACTCTCTCTCTCTCTCTTGTGCTAATGACCACTACATAGCAAAACCGAATACCCGGCCACGTACTGACCCGTTACCTCTCCATATTATTTTCCACCACCGCACAAATAAACTGATGGCCTAATCATTTCCTAGTGGAGTTAACTGAAGCTGCACCATGCATCAACCGGTCATATCCCCACGGTGGCTACTGCACATATAAAGGCACCCTCGCCTTCTCCTTGTTCCCGTTCAGCACCTCGATCTCAGAATCCTCTCTCTGTTTATCAAGGCAGCAACGAGGCAGCAGCACTAGTTGCCGTGGCACCGTCGTCGCAACTCTGGAGAAATCGAGCCACGACGTCGTAGCTCCTGCCTTGATCACCGCCATCTGTGCCCATGCCGCTGTCGTTCATCATCGCTTTACTATCGACCATCGCACTGGTGAGAAGTGTTCTCGTGTACTGCCACTGCCGCAAGTCATCCTGATATGATCGTACTTCTTGGCCGGTGTCTGGTTCTTGTTTTGAGCCGGCCGGCCAGAAGCTAGTTTCATGCACCCTAAGCCCATCCTGCTCCAAACATAGCATAGTAAGATAATCTTCGCACAGCAGTACAGTGCCTGCACATGCTTAGTAACCACGTACTAGTAATCTAGTACTGGTTTAATCCATGGGTGATGCATGTGTTTCATCGACATATGCATTACACAGAAGCTAATAAATCCACGGATCAAAGATACATATCACTTTCTACCTTGCTTGGTCATCACTGCAGCATGCTATAATATACACTCTTTCACGTCAAAAATAATATATCGAATAATCATATGCATATCTCATCTTGCAATGTAGGTCTGTTAGATACCACTTGTTAGAGTGGCGTCGTGGAATCCGGCCCAGCCCGCTATACCCACGAGCCGGCGCCCCATCGAGCTCAGGTCCACCGGAGCCACAACCAACCAAGGCCCAGGCCTAACTCAACCCAAAAGACTAGTCTGATAGGTGAGGGCTGCCCCCGCCTTATATGTTGTACTCCACCCCCATCAATTTCCGATGTGGAACTAAACCTAACAAGGTCTTGTACTTCCATTTATTTTAATATATCTCTCTCTCTCCGATCGTGGTTAATTGAATTCACGCTGAGCATGAAAACCAGCCCAACACACACTAGCTATCTGTTCCTCTCGTTCCATCTCAAGGACATATCAGCTTCTTCGGCTGGTTTTCAATTAGCACACACATGGCCCACTAACTATCAAAACGTATCCACTACTGATCAATTCCATCCATTCATGGTCAGGAACTGCAGTTTGCCAAACTTTTGATCTCCTGGCTGTATCGTTTCAATTCAATCCCTCCCCTGCTGCGAGCTGCCTATAAAACCAGAAGCCCTCCACACCATTATGCTCTCTCATTACCCAAAGTTGTCTCTAGCTTCACGAGTTTATTTTCGTTCCGGCATCGGTGAGGAACCTGATGGACACTGCTCGTTGTCGAGAAGGACAGCAACCTGATCCCTCTCTAGCACCGGAGGTCGTCGTCCCGGCCTGCGTCGGCCATCGTCATCTTCTCAAGTCTGCCATTGTCGTTCTTGTCAAGGAGAGACAGCACAGTTCCTGTTACGAGCAGCACCATTCACCTCTGCTGCTGCTGGCCGGCCATCTTGCGTCGACTACTACAGGCCGGTGAGAAAAATCATCTCTGTCCGTTCCGTGCATGTGTTCCTATTCATCCAGTACAAAATATAACTTCTGCACCAAAGACCGGCCATCAGTAGACTTGACCCTTCTTTTCTATTTCTTTAATCCTTGTTGATGTCGTCACTTGCATGCAGAGGCTAACTGTAGCACATTTCCTACACGCGCTAATCACATACTAATTTCCATGGCTGATGTATGTGCTTGCCGTAGCATATGCTAGTAAACACACATCTTTTTCATCCGAAACTATTGTCCAGTGCATTCTATAAATAACTATACTCCAAATAAAATTAAGTCACTTATCTTCCTATTAATCTCTCCATTCCTTGTGCATCATAATCTTTCGTTGCTAATCCATGTGATCTTTAAATAATCAAATTTAGTTCCTCAAACACGTAGTTTCTTTCCGTAGGTGCTTTATAAAATGGTTTTACAATGTTTGATGTATTGTTTTTTTATTGTATGTATTATTGCTTGAATCATAGATCTCGTGCTTGTTGCGACTGAGCCGCCCGTTGAAGCATATCAAGGACAATAATTTGAAGAAGATGATGATTTCTTTGTAGAGCAAGGCAAGTGGCCCTCCCCGCATATTCTTTTTATCCTAAACAATTGCATGACAACTAAAATTTACTTTATTTGCATTAATTTAACGGAAACACTTTTTTAAGGATTTACCTAGTCTTTTTACCCATGATTCCTTGTAACAACCCCGGTTTAAATAATGTTTTTGGGTTAGTTATGCTTAGTGTTGCTATACTTTGGGAATGGTTGAATTGAAACTTTATAAAATTTTGATCATGACAACTTTGATGATTAATGTTGGTTAATAAAAGAATACTATTCTTTAATCGGAACATGGAGAACCACCCAAGAAAACAGTGCAACCATGATGTCATATGGCTCTGACCTTAGCTGATTAATTAGGGGTGTGATTGCACTGATGGCCTTATCCGAAAGGAGCAGAGGGGGTTTGGGGTTGAAGGGGTACAGTTCGGTCCTCTTGGGGTAGCAGCCTTTGCTAAGGTGCTGACCATTAGGGAGGGTTGTGTTCCGCCCTAGTCGTAACTCTTGTGGGTTGTTGGTCTTTTGCGCACCTTTGTAAAGGCATCGTAGTGGACCCCTAGCCACTCACCTCGGAAGTGTTTAAGGGTTTGGCCGACCCGGGCAACATGGGGAACACGGACTATGGTGAAAGTGTACAACCTCTGCAGAGTGAAAACTGATATATCAGCCGTGCTCATGGTCAAGAGCGGCTTTGACCCTCACATGATAATTGAACTTAAAAATGGAATTTAAATTGTGGTTTTACTAATGGTTTTTGGAATAAAATGTTTTATAAATACTTAAGTGGGTTGGTATAAACTTACACCTAGTAAATAGGAAATTGCTAATAAAATTTGACCAACTTTTAAAAGTTCACTGCTGTGAACCATAGCCTATCCTTGTGGCCTTGCATCCCCCCCTTGCTGAGTACCTAGTTAGGTGTACTCACACTTGCTTATGTTGTTCAGAGGAGAACAATAGTGAAGAGTACTACAGTGACTACGACGAGTTCTGAGGCTTGCGCTTCCCCTAGTCATGATGCCTATGGAAGTCGAAGATGAAGACGCTACATCTAGCTATCGTGTGTTCTTCGATAAGAGCTTCGTATCTCCCGAGAGTGTAATAAGAATATTATAATAAAGTTATTAATCCTCTTGTACGTTTGAATACTGTGCTATGATATTACACTCTTTTATCTATCGTATGTGTGTAAACATGATCCTGACGCACATATGAGATGCATTTGGTTTCTCTTTGAAAATCAGGTGTGACAAGGGACGGAGGGAGTATACGTTAGTAAAATCACAGATTCTAGCTAGCCAAGTAGCCATATTATTTTTCAAAAGGTCTTTTCAAATGTCCAAGGTTATATTATTGATACTCAAAATTCATTACTTAATTATGACTAGAGGGCACTGCAGTGTGAACTCTCTTTTTCGAAGACTGAGCCGGTCTTGGCTGTCAGTGGACGAGCTTAATTAAACCTGTTGCAGCAAAGAATGTGTCAGGTAAGGCCAGGGCCAGTGTCAGTGCAAGTTTTACTGCACAGTTACCTAGACCAGAAACTATGTAACTATGTCAAAATAGTTTCATGGTGATGAAACTCCTCTCATATACCATGAAACTGAATTAATTAGCTTGATCTGCCCGTTCTGTAACATGTATGGGCATCGATGAGCAGGCGGTTGAGGGTGCGCCGGCTAACCTTGGCTCCGGCGGCCAGGTTAGTGCCGGAAGTAGTCGGCAATGTTGGTGGTGCTGCCTCGGCGACGGAGGAGGCATGCATCCTCGCGAAGGAATGAATGCATCGGAGGGCGGAAGTGGGCGGCTGCGGCATCTGCGACGAGCTCGACAAAGAGAGTTCATGGCGTTGAGGCCGTCCAGGGCTCGAGGTTTTGGGCGCTTGGAGACGATGATGGGGGATCGCAGTCAGAGGATGACGAGCCTGCAAGTTCGTGCTCCGACTCGTCCATCGCCACGCCGGAGCTGTGGGCAAGGGCACAGCAAGCGGGGTATTCAATCCCTCAGATCCTACGGGCGGAGCAAGTGCTAGAGATGAGTCCAAGGAGCAGGAAACCGGAGGAGGATGAGCAGGCGAAACAGATGGTCGAGGCGATGATCCGTCAGCGGTTAAAAGGCAAGCCATGGCGCGGCAGGCTTCCGCCGCCCAGGACATCACCGCCACGGACGCTTGGTGACGCACTGGCCAAAGCCAAGGTAACTCCTCGAACTCATTCGTTATCATCTTCTGGTCGGAGAACTCCGACACCGCCGTCCATGTCTTCCTTCCCGGCGAGGTCACGGCCGGAGCTGGGGAAGGTGACTAGCCCGCGATCTGGTCCTGGCGACCGATCCGGGCGGGATTCCAGGGGGAGTTTGATTTCGAAATTAGAATCCGGGAATGAACGGACTGGGCTGGCATCTATCGAAGGTCCAGTAACATGGGAAGGCCCATTGCGTATCCAGCTGAGTCCGTGCGTGCCGTTCCGGCCTACGCCGGGTCTCGTAACATGGGAACGCGTAGCCCAAGCCCTACGAGAGCTATCCACGCCGCCGCTGTTTCGTCTCACGGCTGTTCCTACGCGCAAGTTGCGAAGCAAGCCATGGACAGTACCGGCCGTGGAGGGGTGCCAAATCGTGGAGGGTACCAGGGCAATGGGCAGAGTGGCTTGTTCAATCGCGGCGGCTTCCAAGGGGGTTTTCATCCAGGTCGCGGTGGTGGCTACGGTGCCGGGCGAGGGCGTGGCGGTGGCCGTCACGGCGGAGATCGTTATGCCGGCGGCCGGTGTGGAGGCCGCAATACTGGTGGACGGCGACCATTCGGTGGTCACGGTGGTCCGCAGACGAACTACACTGGGCAGGATGCGGCAGCTGCTGGGCAGGGCGTGCCGGCGGCGCCCGGAACGGCTGCGCCTGTGGTTGATCCCGTTGCTCAGGCTGTTACGCTACTTCAGCAGGCATTTGGCACGTCGGTGGATCGAGCATCGCCGGCGGCTGTAATGATGCAGCAGGCATTGGCCTTGATGCAAGGGGGTGTGCCGGGGGATGCAAAGCAGGAGCTGAAGAAACCTGCAGCACTGGTAGCAGTGCCAAAGTCTGATGGCGTCCCTGCTAGCAAGACAGTGGGTGAAATACCAGGCAGTGCGAGTGTGGGGGATAGGCCGGCACTGAAGACAGTAGCAACACAGGCAGCTCTCAAGTCTGGGGTTCCTGATAACAAACTAACTAATGAGGTACCGGAATCATCCAAGATGGGGCCAGCAAAGGCAAAGATTCCGTATTGCTACAGATGTTACACAAAGGGTCATGCGATATCCGAGTGTACCTCTGTGGTGTATTGTGACATTTGTGATAAACAGGATCATGCGAAGGTTCATTGCCCGAGGTTCCGTTCGGACAAAGCTTTGGCTGCTACTTGTGGTTATGCAGTTGATGGTCTGGGGCTTTATTATATTCCGGCCCCTCATGCTGTTAAGCACAAAGGCGACACCAAGACCGGTATGATCAGGGTCAACGGATCGGTCACTGACGGCGCCAATGGTAACCTCAGAGTTGCAGCGTATGATTCCGGGAGCTTGGAAATGGGTGGTGCAGGAAATGGCTCCTAACACTTTCAGAGCGGTGTTTCCTACACGGGCAGAGCTTCTGAGGATGAAGGAGTGGGGGGTGCTTCATACAAAGTACCCAAATATAACAATGAACATTGCTGAGGCGGGAGGTAGTGTATCAAAAGGTGTGTTACCCAAGGTCTGGATACAGTTCACTGGATTGCCTGATGATTTAATGGAGTATGAGGTGATATGGTCTGTAGGGTCCATTCTTGGTGTACCTAAGGAGGTGGACATGAGCTTCATGAGGAAGCATGACAGGTGTCGAGTTCAGCTTCTTGTTCTGGACCCTAATATTATTCCGAAGTCGGCAATAGTAGTTATTGGGGACTGCTTTTATGAGCTGCACTTTATGGTGGAGACGGGACTTGATGACAAGAACCGATTCCGATGGATTTGGATTCTGGTAATGGTGATGATGGCAATCTGGGTGATGAGATGGAGGATCAGGGTGGCAAGGAACATAGGAGTGGTTCCAAGGGGGGACAGACGGGTGCAGCAGAAAAACCATCACAACTTCAGTCTGATGGTTCGGCTTCGGATGGGAAAGGGAAGAAGGGGGTCAGTGGGGGGGGAGGTGGGTGCGCCTGGCACTCCATCTCGCCCAGGTTTGGGGCGACAGGAGGTTGGGGAGGCTGCTGCAGAGGAGATTGTGATGGAGGCCGCAGATGACAGGGCGGTGGCACTGGCGGCCATCCCTGAGGCACAGGATGCTGACCTTCGACGTAGCAAGCGTCGGGCCGAAAACAGTGGGGAGGACTCATTGGAGGCGGCTATGAAGCGAAAGGCCGCGTCTTCAGGTGTGGGTCTGCCTACTAAAGGTGAAACATCTTGTCATTCCTTTTTACATTTTCCTGATGATTCTATAACATCTAGTTTCAGTAACTTGGGTATAATTTTGGGTGCTGATAAGTCTAGTGTTAAGGAATCCATAGATTCAATTAAGAATATAGAGGAACATAGATTACAGAACCATCCGATTGAAGATAAGGGGACTGATATTTTTTACATGGAGGAGAAACAACTTGCAGAAGAGAGTGAGATAGATACTTTTATTCTTAGTCATTTATGTGGAGAGATTATGGATGAGGTGATGGATTCCAGTGGTGATCAAAGTGATTGTACTACTGTGTTACCGGTGTCACCATCATCACAAACCAAAGATAACAAACTCTCCAAGCAAAAAGGAAAACATAAAAGGAGGACTAGATGAAAGGAATTTTTTGGAATAGTAATGGGTTCGGGGACCCAAAGAAATATAGATTCTTATCAGAGTTGACGAAAGAACAAAATTTAAACTTTCTCGCCATCGTGGAAACAGGTAGGAGGAATTTTTCCGATCCTTTCCCGAGAAATCTATGTGGTGGAAAGAATTTTATATGGCACTATAAAGCGCCAAGAGGACGTTCGGGTGGCATTTTACTAGGGATTGATCTAGATATGTTTCACATAGGGGCGATAGACGAAGGTGACTATTATGTGAAGTTCCACTTGTGCAATAAATCTGATGGCTTCAAGTGGGCTCTGGTAGCAGTATATGGTCCAGCACAGGCCGAGTCAAAAGATAGTTTTCTGACTGAGTTAGTTCAGCTGTGTAGTCATGAGAATTTACCAATCTTGCTGGGAGGGGATTTTAATATCTTGCGAAGTCCGACAGAGAAAAATAATGATAATTTCGATCATCGATGGCCATTCTTGTTTAATGCCGTAATTGATGGTCTGGATTTAAGGGAGTTACAAATGTCGGGAAGACAGTACACTTGGGCTAACTCTCTACAGAATCCCACCTATGAAAAATTAGATCGAATATTAGTGGCCACTGAATGGGAGCAAAAATTCCCATTGTCAACAGTTATTGCGCTGTCAAGAGATATTTCTGATCATACTCCTTTACTTCTCAATACTGGGGATTCATCTTCTGTTAGTACTCAGCCTATGTTCAAATTTGAATTGGGTTGGTTACTTCGGGATGGATTCATAGAGATGGTTAAGGATATTTGGATTAACGAAAATAAAGGAAACACACCTTTTGAACGGTGGCAATCGAAAATACGAAGAGTGCGACAGCACCTAAGAGGTTGGGCAAAGAATATCAGTGGCCAATACAAAAAAGAGAAGAAGCAAATCCTTGACAGACTAGATAGCCTTGATAAGAAGGCGGAGTCTTTTCTGCTATCTCCACAGGAGTTTGACTTGAAACGCTGCCTTCAAAACCGTTTAACACAGATGCTGCGGGAGGAGGAAATTAAATGGTACCAGAGAGCAAAGGTCAAGGAGTTTCTTGAAGGAGATTCGAATACCAAATATTTTCAGCTCGTTGCCAATGGAAAACATCGAAAGTCGAGAATATATCAGTTGTAGGATGGGGAACAAACAATTTGTGGTGATGATGAGTTGAAAACGTATATCACCACATACTACAAGGGCTTATTCGGCCCCCCAGAAGAAAATAATTTCCAACTGGATGAGACTCGAATTGACGACATTCCCCAGGTTTCAGCAGTTGAAAATGAAATTCTTGTGTCTACATTTACTGAGCAGGAAGTTAAGGAGGCCATTTTCCAAATGGAACATAATAAAGCCCCTGGACCTGATGGTTTCCCAATAGAATTCTATCAGGCCTCCTGGGATTTCATTAAAACAGACTTAATGTTATTGTTTCAAGAGTTCCATGATAGGAATTTACCTCTCTTTGGTCTGAATTTTGGTACAATAATTTTGTTACCGAAAGGCAGAGAGGCCGTCAAAATCCAGCAATATAGGCCGATATGCTTACTTAATGTGAGCTTTAAAATATTCACAAAAGTGGCGACCAATCGAATCTCTCATGTGGCATAGAAGGTTATTAGTCCTACGCAAACGACTTTTCTGCCAGGACGGAATATTATGGAAGGGGTGGTGGTGCTTCATGAAATGATTCATGAGCTCCACAGGAAAAATAAAAGTGGGGTGATTTTCAAAATTGACTTCGAAAAGGCTTATGATAAGGTACACTAGCCGTTTATTCAGCAAACCTTAAGAATGAAAGGTTTCTCACCATTGTGGGGTAAATGGATCGAGGCCTTCACACAGAAAGGACATGTTGGTATTAAAATCAATGACCAGGTGGGACAGAATTTTCAGACCTGGAAAGGACTTAGACAAGGGGATCCGTTATCCCCCATTTTATTTAATATTGTTGTTGACATGTTAGCAATCCTAATTAATAGAGCAAAGGAGGAAGGATTGATCGAAGGGGTTGTGCCACATTTGGTTGATGGAGGTCTCTCTATCTTACAATATGCAGATGACACAATCCTCTTTATGGATCATGATATAGCTAAGGCTACAAATATGAAATTGCTCTTATGTGCATTCGAACAGTTATCTGGCCTTAAGATTAATTTTCATAAGAGCGAGATATTTTGTTTTGGGGAGGCTAAAGAATGTGATCAACAATATGCAGAGCTTTTTGGATGCCAATCTGGATCCTATCCCTTTAGGTACCTTGGTATTCCAATGCACTATAGGAAACTTAACAACTTGGATTGGAAATCGATTCAGCAAAAGTTTGAGAAGAAACTTAGCAGTTGGAAAGGAAAGTATATGTCAGTAGGCGGGAGACTGGTATTGATTAACTCTGTCTTATCTAGCTTAACTGTGTTCATGCTTTCCTTTTTTGAGATCCCCAAAGGAGTGCTGGAAAAATTGGATTATTTTAGGTCCAGATTCTTCTGGCAATCTGACGAGCACAAGAGAAAATATAGATTAGCTAGATGGAATATATTATGCCAGCCAAAAGAGATTGGGGGGTTAGGTATCAAGAATTTGGAGGTGCAAAACCAGTGTTTGTTGAGTAAATGGTTGTTTAAGCTTATTAATGAGGATGGTTTGTGGCACAGCTGCTAAGGAATAAGTATTTACGTTCCAAAACTATTACACAAGTAGAGAGGAAACCAGGGGATTCACACTTCTGGTCAGGGTTGATGAAAGTTAAGCAGAACTTTCTTAGTTTTGGCACTTTCCACTTAAATGACGGAAAACAAATCAGGTTTTGGGAAGACAAATGGCTAGGTAACTTTACATTTCGTCAACAATATCCGTCTCTCTACAACATTGTGAGGAAGAAACATGATACAGTACATACTGTTTTCTCCAACACCCCACTGAACATATCCTTTCGAAGATCTTTGGTAGGTCCGGATTTAAATTTATGGCATAATCTGGTTAGTCGTATTAGCCATATTAATTTAAATGATAGGGCAGATAGATTAAGATGGGATCTCACTCAGTCTGGTTTGTTTACTGTTCAGTCTATGTATGGGGCCCTTTTGACCAATGCTAACACACAACGTAACAACCAGATATGGAAAATGAAGATACCATTAAAGATCAAGATCTTTATGTGGTATTTAAAAAGGGGGTGACCCTCACAAAAGATAATTTAGCCAGGAGAAACTGGAACGGAAGTAAATTGTGCATGTTTTGCTCACATGAGGAATCTATCCAACATCTCTTTTTTGATTGCCACATGGCAAGATTTCTATGGAGGACTGTTCAAATTGTTTTTAATCTTCGACCACCAAATAATGTTAATGGGCTGTTTAATAATTGGCTGGTTGGGATAGGGGCGAAATTAAAATATCAGCTGTTGGTCGGTGCTTCAGCGCTATGTTGGGCACTGTGGCTCAGTAGGAATGATATTGTGTTTAACATATCTCCGATGAAAACTTATTTACAGGTACTCTTCAGGGGGACGTACTGGCTCCGATTCTGGGCGCAGCTACAGAGGCGTGAGCAGGATGGAGATGCAATGAGGAGTGCATGTCAGACCCTGGAGGTGTTGGCAATGCAGATTTTTACCTACCATGGATGGAGGTTTAGCAATAGGATTGATTTGTAACTCTATTTAATCATGGAGGTTCTTTTCTTAAAGTGTGCGAGGGCAGACAGAAGAGCTGCTAGTTTGTAAACGGTGGCCGTAGCCTTTTTGGGTCGAGGCCGGATTTTTCAATCCATTATCTAAAAATACCATGAAACTCTACCTTCTCTCTCCTATGACACGTCAGCATATTTAATGCCATGAACCACACCATGAAACCCCCATTGAGACTGTTGATGAGCCTGTTTGTTTCCTTCCCTCGAAACCTTAGCCCCATCACAATGGATACAAAGATGTTAATTAGGAGTATTAAATATAAATTAATTAAAAACTTCATTACATAAATGAGGACTAATTTACGAGACGAATCTATTAAGCCTAATTACACCATGATTAAACAATGTAATGCTACACTACACATATGTCAATTATATATTAATTATAGATTAATTAGTCTTGTTAGGTTCGTCTCGCGAAATATACATGACTTATATAATTTGTTTTATAATTAGTTTATATTTAATACGTCTAATTATCACTTATTTATAGTTCTGAACTTTACCACCTGTATCCAAACGGCACCAAATGACTTTAGATACCAAACAGATGAGACCAAATTAAAGAAACACCTGTTAGCAGTAGCTACTTGTACCAATCAGATCGTCAAGAAAACAAATCCATCAAAAGGTCAAGTATAATAAAAGAAATGCAAATTAAATATGGTTAGGGTTCGTAGGTGGATGCATGTTGGCCGGTTGCATAGAAGAAGGAATCATCAGTGACGCCACAAGCAAATGACGTATTAATTAAGACATGCTGTCAGTCTTTGACGGGCTCAGATTGAAATAAAATTAGGACCAGCAATAATTCTCAAGACTTCACATAAAGAAGAAGAAAAACAAAGTAGATCGATCTGAATGTTTAACAAAACACTGCGGCAGACTGCAGAGTAATGGGACCGTCTTATGGAACTGTGTGAGTAGACTGCAACGCATAGTGGTGCTTATGGATGCCAATATGATTTCCAGATTTTCCTATTCATTGATCAACTATACTATATAGGTACGGTGCTTATGTTCCTTGATAACTCGAGAGAAAGGAACTGGGCAGTGAAAAAATGGCCTCGTTAACAGGATGCCTAAAATTAATGATGAAGCAAAGCGGATCAAGTGGCAACAACTGCCAACTTGGCACCGAGAGCTCAGACTTCAAGTCTAGCCCGTTGTTTGTTATCGTGCTCTACTACTAACCGTCGTCATCTCAAATTAATATTCCATTAGAAAGCGTCCTTCGTCTAGATGGCCATTTTAATTTAGGAAGTAGGAACGACCAGCTCGTTCGTTCAAGTAAAGAAATGCAGCGAAGACAGCCAGCAACCATATGGAAGGGAAGGGAAGGGAAGGGAGGTCGATGCATATATGCACATGGGACGACGGATTGGCAGCATTATTGATCAAAATCGAGTTGACCAGAATCGCCAGGTCGAGAGGAGCGTGTTGCAATTATCGATCGGTTGACACAATAATTGGATAGGGGAAGCGTTTCTAAATGGGTAATAACGACAGTGACCACTTTCACTGCAAAAAAAACATTGATAAAGGAAGTTTTATTGAAATCAAGATTGTTACATCATCGAGATGATTACAAAAACCTTGGAATCCTTCCGACCTCTGTATAACTAAGATACACACAGCCTTAAATATAAAAAGAGAAAAAAAAGAACAGACAAATGACCCACAATCCATAGACTAGACTGCCACCCATGTGCCCGGGTAAAAAACTCCTTGGCCACCTGCGCCAATCGTTGACACGCCACTACAACCATATCTTGTGAGGTTGCCTTCTGGAGGATAGCACATGTACGGAGCCAGTAAATAACCGAATAGATAACCTGCAAAGAGGTAGCAACATATTTCTTTCAAATACCAAATCATTCCTGTATAACCACAAGGACCAATAAAAGGCCGCTACCCCAAGTAAAACAAATGGCTTTAAATCATTACTAATCCCCCGAGCCAAGTCCCAAACATATTTGTGACGCTACAAGGAGGTGATAAACCTGATGCCACATGTATAATCGATCATACTGGTCAAGCAAAATGGCAATAGAAGAACAGGCGTTTAATTGTTTCATCTTTACGACAAAAACAACACATTTTACTACCCTGCCAATTTCGCTTAGCTAGATTATCATTCGTTAAGACTACAACCTTACGGAGGTACCAAAGAAAGATCTTGATCTTTAATGGTGATCTTATTTTCCAAAGATTTTTATTTATGTTGGGGACATTGTTATGGACCATGGCCAAATAATGAGATTTCACGGAGAAAAGTCCATTGGGATGCAAATTCTAGCGAAATCCATCTTCCTCTTGGCCCAACACAATGTTAATGATACGTGGAAAAAGATTATTCCACGCCACTAGCTAGTTTCCAATTAGGTCTCTACGCCACGAAAGATTAGGTGGAGTGATGCCAAGTACATCTACTACATTATCTTGTTTGTGAAGGGCTATGTTATAAAGACAAGGATACTGTTCACGTAGGCTTCTATCCCCCAACCATATGTCTTCCCAAAACCTAACTTGAGATCCATCCTTAATTATGAAGGTACCAAAACGAAGAAAATCTCGTTTAACCTTCATAAGGCTAGCCAAAAAATGTGAGTCCCTGATTTTCCATCGAACTTGTGAGAGAGGTTTGGAGTCTAGGTACTTGTTCTGTAGAATCTGCTTCCAAGTTCCATCTGTTGTCAGTAACTTATAGAGCCACTTACTAAGCAAAGCAGTATTCTTAAGGTCGAGGTTATGGATTCATATGCCCCCCCTGTTCTTTTGGTTTGCATAGAATATCCCACTTCGCTAGTCGGTATTTACGTTTTTTGCTCATCACTTTGCCAAAAAAACGTGATCGGAAGTAATCCAACTTTTTTAGTACTCCTTTAGGAATTGCAAAGAAAGACATCATGTACATAGGCGAGCTACTAAGCACTGAGTTAATCAATGTCAGCCGCCCCCTGTTGAAAGATGCTTTCCCTCCCAACAACTAATTCTTTTTTTCGAATGGTTCCTCCACTCTTTTCGAATCAACATTTGAAAATTTTCTATAATGAATAGGTATACCCAAATATTTCATTGGAAAATCACCTAGATTACATCCAAAAAGTGAAGTGTATTGGTCCCTTGCCTCATATGCATCACTAAAGCAAAAACTTTCACTCTTGTGGAAATTAATTTTAAGCCCCGATAGTTACTCGAAAGCACAAAGTAGGAGCTTCATGTTAAGAGCTTTTTCGAGATCATGTTCCATGAAGAGGATAGTATCGTCAACGTACTGTAATATGGATAAGCCCCCATCTACAAGATGTGGCACCACACCACTCACTTGACCGTCTGCTTTGGCTCTTTTGATCAAAATTGCTAACATATCCGCAACAATATTAAACAAAATGGGAGACAAGGATCTCCCTGTCGAAGTCCTTTCCTGGTTTGGAAAAAAGGTCTGACTTCATTAACATTGACTGCGACACTTCCCCCTGATATGAAAGATTGCACCCAAGGTATTGATTTAGGAGAGAAACCTTTCATCCGAAGTGTTTGAATTAAGAAGGGCCATTTTACTTTATCGTAAGCTTTTTCAAAATCTATTTTTATAAATAACTCCACTTTGCTTCTTTCGGTGCATCTCGTGAACTGTCTCATGCAAGATGACGACTCCATCTAGGATGTTTCATCCTCGCATAAAAGCGGTTTCGGTTGGCCTTATAATGTTGTCTGCTACCGAATTAATCAACTTTGGTGAAGATTTTGAAGCTCACATTTAGTAGAAAAATTGGTCTATATTGTTGTATTCGGTTTGCTTCTTGAATTTTGGGAATTGTAGTTATAACACCGAAGTTGAGGCTAAAGAGGGGCAGTGTTCCTGCGCGTGTAGGTCATGGAACATGTGCAATAAATAGGGATGGAATTTTCTGTAGTTGTGAGAAGGATGTTGCTGTGACGTGTGACCATGCCCTTGTCCTGTCTCATCTCTCAAACAATTCATCTCTGTTTCAAATTTTCTCTCACTATGTTCCTATATGTTCTAAAACTGATGTAATGCAAGAAATACTATCACCTTTACCTTGTAACTTGCCTATCAACCCGTCCACATGCACGGGCTAGCAATTCACAATTATTGCTTAGATTGTAACTGTGCAAATTTTACAATTTACTTAATCCTCCTATATTCCTATTTAATATTTTTTTACTAATTTGTTTGCAGAATGGATTGTATATGTATTTCTGAATAACCTAAGATAATATATTATATTTTTGCTTTTGTTTTTTCACTGTTGGTTTTGGAAGATTTTTGTCTGCAGAAATAAACATAAGTGATAAAATGTATAGGAACATAATATGTGATGGGGTAAGCATTGCGTGGTTATTTTTTCTTCCTGGAATCTTTTACTGCCGGATATTCATAGGTGGGTGCCACTATGCCAGCAATTCCAATTATTTGTTTTTAAGTCTACCATTCCTTTTTGTGCCTTTCTCAGTTTTTACGTCACGCGATGGATTGCCATGCATATCATATTCCCCTCCAGACAATCCTAAAAATAAGCATGGATCTCCTTATTATTCGGAGACACCAATAGATGTGTGTTGTATGAAGAGGGATACATTTGTCATTTACTTTTTATTTGCATCATATTTAGACAAAATTGTTTTACGATCTACAAACATGTTACAACTGAATTATTTCAAAGATGAACCATGACGGTGGGCCACTAAGCTAACAGTGTCACCTCTATATGCCGTCAAATATAGAAATATGTGTTATAAGAGACAACTTAATGATCTTGTATATGTGAGGGGGGAAAGGATCTTATATGGTCATACAGAAAACAACTGAATAAGTGTGTCTATTTTTAGGGTACAAAATTCTAAGAGCTATATCTAAAACTCATATGGGTGTGAAGACAATACCTAGAGAAGATCATATCACCAATGCACGGTCTTGATGTGATATGACTAAATTGTGCAGTATTATATTTTCATTGACAAAATCAATCTACTATCCTCGGACATAGATTTAGCTACCATATCACCTTTTTCTAATACCGTTTTAGTTCATTGTAGGATTATTAATAGAAAATGCATTGACATACTACTCTTGCACTCATACTTGGCTACCATATCATTTTTTGTTAATACCATTTTCCTTGGTTGAATAGATATAATTAAATTAACAATGAAGATCGATGTAATATTTGGTTTTTAATGGTTTACCTCATTGTCCCCATGCTTATTGCGTTGTGTGGCCAAAGATTATATACAGAAGCCAACTCTGACCCTGGTTGTAGTCCTCCATGTCCAAGAGAGATGCCGAAGGCCAAGGCCATCATTTGTTTTAAGGCTGCTGATCTATCAGTGAGTAGCATCTCCGACACACCGGCCTTATACTTATTAGTTTCAAAAAAATAAGCTCGCGACATGGCCGCGTGTCAGTTTGACACCAAAGAGGCTCTTGCAAGCTGCAGGCAGCGGCCAAGTTTTAGATGACGCGGGTGAACTGTTAAGAGCTTGAAGCAATCCGAAGGTAGCGTACCTGCTGCATGGCTGCATATCGATGGCGACGTACGGGCTGATGGGGACTCGTTCATATCGTCTCTTGATGTAGTTGTTGATCAAGGCCAGGATAGATGGTCTTGTTGCACTCAGGTTCTATCCAAACATCAGAGAGGAAGAACGCAGGATTATTTCCCCACGGGTTCCCGTCCAGCATGAGTAGATCGTGCTAATGATCTGATGTGTTGTTTAGTTTACGCCGGCATCTTACTATTTGCATCTAGATCATGCACGTCAGAACACTGGATCAGGTAACAAATCTATGATCTATCTGTCATCGAGGCTGGCAAGTACGCGGATGCAGCGAGAAAAGAAGAGAATGTTGGCGGCTAGGGCTGGATTGGAAGATCCATTGTGATATGTAGGAATTGTTTCTTTTTCACAGTAGTGGTAAAGGTGGGTAATTTAGATATAAAATTAAGGGGTTATATTGAGAAAAATATTCATAATGGCAGAGGTGGGTAATTTAGTAGTAAATTAGATCCTAGGGCTACGATTGTGGAGACTTCCATATTGATGGCCGGATATTTCTGATTTTTGTGAGAATTTCTAGAATTTATCTAATTTTCTAGCGCCGTGAGAATTAACGTGGAGTCTCCAAAAGGAGCCTCCAATTAGTAATAGTAAGATATGTGTGCCAAGTTCAATGGAAAATCGTATATGTAGCCAATTGAAGTCGTATATTGTTGTGGAATTCCACTGGAATTAAGACCAAGTGGGTCATATTGTATTTAGACAATTGGACCATCGCAAAGCTAGTGGCTATTGTATTTTTTGTCACAGCTACCTGATCTGTAAGGGTGGTATGGAGAGCATGAAAGGCCCGTAATAGTGATGGAAACAAAAAAAAGTAGCAGATACCTTTTACTAGGATTTCATTTACTTGTTTGACGTTTTGGTTTTCTTAGGCAATCATTTACATGTGGGTCATATTGTATTTAGTTTGATGTGCTAACTACAGTTCTACCACGGTTCCGGAATCTGCCGAGATGGGTTTACCTCCAAGCAGGTAATAAACTAATCACCAGAGTAAGTGAACCACAATTTTTTTTCACTAGTGTGCAAAAGTTGGTCTAAAATAATCATTTGAAACAGACAAAGAAGAACATCCTAATAATAAAGAAAAAAATTAGGCCTTTACTGGGCCTAAAAGAACCATTTAATCACCAATCAGTGAGCTATTAATTAACAATGTTCAAAGCCTTCGACACGCCCACTCGCCCTTCTCAGTCAAACTTAAAAAAAAGGAGTTGGTTAAATGACAAGAATATTATGCTAAAGGTATTCCCCCTTTCTTTATCGTGGAGAGTACCATTGGATCAGATTTCAGATCTGAACCTGACTGGTGTTTGTTGTCTCCTCCGTCTCAGTTCGATCTCTTAATACAGGAGGAAGGAGCGGTTGCTCTGCAGACAACAGGCAAATCTATTGCTCCGGCAACCTTGCATCCGTCCTCGTCAGGGCCAGTTCGTGACCAGCTCCGGGCCTCCGGCGACTCTGTTTCCAGCGCACTTCAATTTTTCCATCCGTGTAAGTTCTTCAATCTTCCTGTTGTACAAATCTGCTTGTGGGTTCTGTTTTTTATCTCCATCTCGACTCCAGCAGCCGCAGTTTTTTCTTCTCCGACGGTAGACGTATAGTAGCGTTGCCTCCGTTTGTAATTTCCCCATTCATAAGGATTTCCATATCTCGTGTCTTCACTCACTGGTCCATCCATAATCCATACTCCAGAAAGAACACAAATCAGTCTTTCGATCCCCTGCTTCTCATCGTTTACCTATTAATCTGTTTTGTGAAAACATTATACTGTAAATATTGGGATTTATGTGTATTAAGCCTCATCAGTTGTCTATATCCACTATTGACCTTGTGTCACAACGTTTAATCATTAGTCTTAGTAAAAAATTTAGTCCAAACATATGAACAAATGAACAAATAAGTCATGCTTAAAGTATTTTAAGATAAAAGAGGTTACGAATAAATAAATGACATTTGTATAATTTTTTGAATAAGACACACAGTCAAACTTTATGAGAAAAATCAACATTGAAATATAACTTGGAACTGAGGTACTTGTTTAGTACCTTGGATGCAAAACAATCCTATAGATAGTGAAAAAACTAATCACCCAGATCAATCATATCCTACAGTAACAGTCTCGTGATCTGTATATTGAGTATTTAGTGGCTTAGAACTCAATCAATTCTAGATGTAGGTATGTAAACTAGTCAAGAGACTAATCCTATTATATAATGATAGTACCACTTTAAATGATTTTTTCACACGCTTTTATCTCCTTTCAAGCCAAAAATTAATATTTTATTCTCTTCAGTGTTCTTTAGCAAATATACACATAGTAGCAGTGCCCACCAGCAAATTCAATATTGAAAGATGTCTACCAGCAAATATCATGTTTGTACAGTGTCCTTCAGCAAAATTTCCCTTACCAACCATAATTATATCCTTTTAATTCTCTTCCTGATGACGTGCATAATAACAAAGTTACTTTAGGAGTGAGTTTTATAAGGCATAAAAAATCATTGAAACTTTGCAATGAAATTTAAATTCTTATTTACTAGATATTCTTCTATAGAATATGTGCATGTCATACGTGCATCTTTTAAGAAATAACAGGATTCATTTTGTTCCTTTCTTTCCATCTGCAAACACTTTCAGCCAGGATTTTTTTCACTTGCAAATAAAGTGGGTGGAACACAAACTACTTCAACTCCATGGTGGACATGGCACTAGCCGGCTTACGGTGGGTGGCATCACCAATCGTCAAGAGGCTCCTCTCTGACGCTTCAACCTACCTCAGCGTGGATATGGCGTGGGATCTTGAGGAACTAGACACCACGGTTTTGCCCCAATTTGACCTGGTGATCGAAGCGGCCGAGAAGAGCCCCCACAGGGACAAGCTGAAGGCATGGCTCCAGCAGCTCAAAGAAGCCTTTTATGATGCTGAGGACTTGTTGGACGAGCACGAGTACAACCTCCTCAAGCGCAAGGCAAAGAGCGAAAAGGATTCCTTGCTGGGAGAGGATGCCTCCTCCTCCACCATTAAATCAAGTATTCTGAGGCCTATTCATGCTGCGACAAGTAGGGCACGTAACTTTCTCCCTGAGAACAGAAGGCTAATAGGCAAGCTGAATGAATTGAAGGCCATCTTGGCGAAAGCTAAGGACTTCCGTGAACTGCTCGGCTTACCAGCTGGTAGTATGGTAGGGTGCTTTGCCGCACCAACCACTGTTGTTTCTCCGGTTACAACGACATCACTTCCCACAGCGAAGGTCTTCGGTCGCGACAAGCATCGTGATAGTATAATAGATATTCTACTGAACAAGACGTCAGCTTCTGAAGCAAGTTCATCTGGATCTGGCTATTTGGGTTTGGCTATTATTGGAGTTGGAGGTATGGGGAAGTCCACATTGGCACAATATGTCTATAATGATAAGAGGATAGAAGAATACTTTGATGTTAGGATGTGGGTCTGCATCTCTCGCAAGCTCGATATACATCGTCACACACGGGAGATTATCGAGTCTGCAGCAAAGGGAGAGTGCCCACGTGTTGATAATCTTGACACTCTCCACTGTAGGTTAAGGGACATACTGCAAAAGTCACAGAGATTCCTTCTTGTGTTGGATGACGTATGGTTTCAGGAATCTGACAGTGAAACAGAGTGGCAGCAACTTCTAGCTCCTCTGATTTCTCAGGAGGCAGGCAGCAGAGTTTTGATAACTTCTCGGCGAGACATACTTCCCGCTGCTCTTCGCTGTAAACAAGTTGTTCGTTTGGAAGACATGGAAGATGCTGAGTTCTTGGCACTGTTCAATCACCATGCATTCTCTGGAGCAGAAATTGAAGACCAGCTGTTGTGTGTCAAGCTAGAGCAGATTTCGGAGAAGATTGTTAAAAGGCTTGGAAAATCTCCTCTAGCAGCAAAAGTTCTTGGTTGCCAGTTGAGTAGGACAAAGGATGTCAGTCGATGGAAAGATGCACTGAATATTGAGAATTTGAGCGAGCCCAGGAGAGCTCTGTTGTGGAGTTATGAGAAATTAGATCCATGTATACAGAGGTGCTTTCTGTTTTGCAGCTTATTTCCAAAAGGTCATAAGTATAAAATTGATGAGATGGTTAACCTTTGGGTTGCAGAGGGTCTTGTTGATTCGTGCAAGTTGGGTAGGAGAATTGAAGACATTGGGACCGATTACTTCAATGAGATGGTGTCAGGATCTTTCTTTCAATTGGTTTCTGATGAAAGATATTCTGTTTCGTGGTATGTTATGCATGATCTCCTTCATGATTTGGCGGAGTCACTCTCCGAAGAAGACTGCTTTAGATTAGAAGATGACAAGGAGACAAAAATACCAGGCACTGTTCGACATCTATCTATTCGTGTTGAGAGGATGGTAAAGCACAAGAAAATTATCTGCAGTCTACAACATTTGCGCACTATTATCTGCATAGACCCACTAATGGACGATGCTAGTGATCTTTTTGACCAGATACTGCAGAACATGAAGAAATTGCGTGTACTATATTTATCATTTTACAACAGCAGCAAGTTGCCTGAATCTGTTGGTGCGTTGAAGCACCTCCGGTATCTGAACCTCATCAAAACATTAGTTTCTGAATTGCCTATATCATTGTGCACTCTTTACCACCTACAGTTACTTCAGTTAAATGACAAAGTTAAGATCTTGCCCGACAAACTTTGCAATTTGAGGAAGTTACGCCATCTTGAAGGGTACATTGTTCTCGGTTCTAGATTGTTTGAGAGAAAACTCTGCCAAATTCCCAACATAGGAAAGCTAGCTTCACTGCAGCACCTTCAGAATTTTTCTGTGCAGAAGAAGAAGGGATATGAGTTGCAACAATTGAAGCACTTGAATGAGCTCGGTGGCAGTTTGGAGATCACAAATATTGAAAACGTGACTGGAAAGGATGAAGCGTTAGAGTCAAAGCTACATCAGAAAACTCGTCTTAAAAGTTTGCAGTTTGTGTGGAGCTGTGAGAATGATATGGATGAAGAGGATATTTCACACTCGGAGATCTTGAATGGTCTGACACCACCACCTCAACTAAATGGCCTCACAATTGAAGGATACAAATCTTCCTCATATCCAAGCTGGCTACAAGATGGTTCCTATTTTGAGAATTTGGAATCTTTTCAGGTTTTTAATTGCAGATTTTTAGAAGGCCTACCACCTCATCCCGATCTCCTTTGTCATTGCTCTGAACTGTACCTTGTTAACGTTCCAAAACTTAAGACATTATCTTCTCTTCCAGCAGGCCTTACAAGCTTATTCATTCGCAACTGCCCACTTCTTTTGTTTATCACCAAAAATGAGCTGCAACAGCATGATGATCCGAGGGAAAACATGATGACTGACCACCTGGCATCTAAACTTGCATTAATATGGGAGGCACGTCCAGAATCGGATATTAGGAGAACACTATCAGAAGAACATTCATCTCTGAAGCAGCTGGCAACATTGATGGATGTTGATATATCTAAACAGCTTCAAATAATTGAAAACCCTCTAGAAGAAGAAAGAATAGATGTATCAGCAAAAGAAAATGTCATCAAAGCATGGCTACGCTGCCATGAGAAGAGGGTAACACTAATTTATGGAAGGGTCTTGGGACAGCAACTGGTCTTGCCATCAGGACTTCGTGTACTTGAGCTTTATTCATGCTGTATTACGGATGGAGCTTTAGCAATTTGCCTTGGTGGTCTCACTTCACTGAGATTTCTGCGCCTAGTACGTATTATGACTTTAACAGCACTTCCGTCAGAAGAGGTGTTTCAGCATTTGACAAAGCTCGACTTCTTGTGTATCGATTCTTGTTGGTGCCTCAGATCATTAGGGGGCTTACGTGCTGCCATGTCTCTTTCCAGACTTACATTTATTTCCTGCCCTTCATTGGAGTTGGCACGTGCAGCAGAACTAATACCATTATCCCTTGTTGGGGACCTCTACATACAAAACTGTATGCTTGCAGCTGATACATTCATTAATGGCTTGACACACCTGAAATTCCTTTACATTTCTGGCTGCAGAAGCTCTGCATCCTTATCGATCGGCCATCTGACCTCCCTTGAATCATTAGGGCTATGCAATTTTCCTGACCTGTGCTTTCTTGAAGGTTTGTCTTCCCTGCAACTTCAGAAGTTACATTTGGTAGATGTTCCCAAGCTTACTGCCAAGTCCATCTCACAGTTCCGTGTCCAGAAATCATTATATGTTAGCAGCTCCATATTTCTCAACCACATGCTCTCGTCTGAAGGCTTTGTACTCCCAGGGTTTCTCTCGGTTCGCAGATGTGTGGATCAACCTGATTTATTCCAGGAATCTTCTAGCTTCTCATCCGTCAAGAGCTTGGAATTTCGTTGCTGCGAGATGAAGTCCCTGCCAAGAAATCTGAATTGCCTCTCCAGTCTAGAGAGACTCAGAATCTTTTGCTGCCCCAATATATCATCCTTACCTGATCTGCCGTCTTCCCTCAAGCACATTACCATTTTTGGCTGTGAACTCTTGAAGGAGAGCTGTCGAGCACCTGACGGAGAAAGTTGGCCAAAGATTGCCCATATCCGCTGGAAGGAATTCAGAGAATAGTATTGGGCGGTGATCCGTGACTAAATGGAGGTGCAAAGGTAAAGTCCACCCACGCATCCTATTGTTTACACACACACCTGCTAAACAATAAGGGCCCGTATGCACCTCCTAATTTTTATATGTTTGGTGAAGGTTCTAACACAATTCGCAACGGCGCTTCCTGCAGCGTCCATCTCACTGCTCCAGAAACCTCACATTCGTTTTTTTTATACGTGTAAGTTCTCCTGTCATCCTTTTGTTTGAGTATTAAATTCTTAGCTATGTGACCTATATCCTTCTGCCTTCATATTCAAGTCCTTGTACTGTGTTCATCTCATTCACACGTGAAAAGGAGAAAAGAAAGGATCTATTTTAGTACTCTTACCTAAACCTTTTGTTCACTTAACACTCTCAACAAAATTTAGGCTTTATTTTAGTTTGTTCAATTAAGCCCCTAATAAAATTTATCTTTTTTGTTTATTCGCTTACATGATGATTTTTAAATTCAAAGTTTGTGAGGGGATATGGAATATGATGCTTTATGTTAGGAACATTTAATACGAATTGATCATAGGGATACAAAATTGCATGAAAAATAATCATGAAAAGTTCATAATGTATTTTTATAATATATGGCCTCGTATTGTAAGTTATCACTCAAATGTTGAACTTACAATTCAAATAATACAAGTAAAAAAAAATAGATCTCCTTCAGGGTATATTCGTCAAACTAAAATAGTTTTGGGGAGCAAAATGAGGTTGAATTTCAATCATGGAATTAAACCGACAAAGTGGATAGACGAGGGTAGTAAAATGAACTTTTCAAAAAAAAAAGCTTCCTGGTGTGTCTATTATTATTGTCCTCACATCAACTCTCTAATTTCATCTTGTGTTTTTTTTACTCGGCAGGTTTTTCTAACTCCGCATGCTAACATTGGGACTGCCGTGGTGTGCCTGGATAGCAGACCGTTCTAGCATACATATATTTATGTCATGGTGATAGAAGGCATATTAGGTAGTTCTCGCATACATATCTTTCAGAAAATTATGTGAATAGTATGGCCCGTATGTTTATGTGATGCATGTGTGTAATCTATATAACCTATATAGATGCATCCCACTGATAGTCATGAATTCTATTTCTCTCAACATGCAAGCTATCCATGTCATATATGAACTTATTATATCAGACGTCACATGACCATCCACTAGGGCATTCTATTTACGTCTTCCGTCAATTTTCTATAACTAACAACATTGATGCATGCAGTTTTATTAGTCTTTGCGAATATAATGCTAGAAAATTCTCATAGTAGAAATACCTGAATCATTAATCATTTAAGAGCCGTCCAACATCTCAGGTTGCTCCAAGAGAAGAAATGACTATCATTTAACCCGATAGTGCCATGGTTGCTCCAAGAGAAGGAATGACATTAGTCACGATGTGCCAAATGATGATATATTCTGCTGTCGAAGTTGGTGTCAAGAACATGGAGATCAGCATCATTCTTGTTCAGGGAACACATACATTCCTCGGCCCCTCCATGCCTCTCGGCTACCCTCAATATCTCATCCAACACCAAGTCGTCAATTTTTGTTGAGTTGATCTTCAGAGGAGGAGGAGGCAGCTTGTCGAGGACCATCTTTCCTTCAGCGTGGTAGTCTTCTCATGTGACCTGGTCTAAGCAGCATGAGTCCAGCATGTTCAATTGCCCGATGGTACCCGACCAACTTCTCCAACTTGTTCTTGCCTAGACAAGCCGGCGAAGAGATACAATGACACCATGGAGCTTGTTCCATTCCAGCTGCAGATGCATTGGGGGTTTATGGTTGCAGTTGCAGAGCTACTGGGCAAGCTGCTGAGGCCGGAAGGGAAGGGGCACCTGCACTACGGAAACCCCGTATATGCCGAGTGTCGCGCTCTTTGCCGAGTGTATTTTCTCGGACACTCGGCAAACAAGCTCTTTGTCGAGTGTATTTTTTTTGACACTCGGCAAACAAAAAACACTCGGCAAAGAGCTTGTTTGCCGAGTGTCAAAATAATACACTCGGCAAAGAGCTTCTTTGTCGAGTGTATTTTCTCGGACACTCGGCAAACAAGCTCTTTGTCGAGTGTATTATTTTGACACTCGGCAAAGAATTAAGTTTTTTTAAACCGCAAGCGATTCAAATAACAAATATAAGGAGTAGAAAAAATGTATGCATGTTGTTTGCCGAGTGTGAAAAAATACACTCGGCAAAGAAGCTCTTTGCCGAGTGTATTACATTTGGCACTCGGCAAAGAATTAAATTTTTTTGTTTTGTTGTTTGTCGAGTGTCAAAAAAATACACTCGGCAAAGAAGCTCTTTGTCGAGTGTATTATATTTGAAACTCGGCAAAGAATTAAGTTTTTTTTTGTTTTCGAAACCGTAAGGGATTCAAATAACAAAAGTTTGCCGAGTGTCTAAAAAACACTCGGCAAAGAGCCTCTTCGCCGAGTGTTTTTTCCTTGACACTCGGCAAATGGCCTCTTTGCCGAGTGTTTTTTCCTTGACACTCGGCAAATGTATTTAAGCAATTTTTTGAATGAAGTCAAATATCAACTGCAGGTGGTTCAAATAATAAAATACAATGAATAGAAAAAAATATATTCATGTTATTTAACCTAGTTTAAGGCCGTACCCGTGAAACAAAAAGAAATTTTGAACATGTTGTTCAAAAAATATGACCACTAACGTAGATCCGAATGATTTTTAAATTCTAAAAAAACAAATGAAGTCTGAAAATTATGAGATTTGTCATGATATCATTATATTATACTTAGAGTATGTGCTAAAAAATTGAGAATGTTTCAGATAAGTTATCGTGCACGTTGCATGTAAATCGAAGAATCTCCAAAGAAGTTTCATAGAGTTGATAAGGACTTGTTAGGATTTGGAGTCAAATTGATGGTCGGATTTGAATTTGACTTCAACTCATTTTGTATAGGTCATATACTATATATATTGTGTTATACTAAAATTTGATTATTTTATAAATTTATTTGGTAATTTTAAATTTTTTAATCATTCTGGAAAAATTATTTGCCGAGTGTATTAAAAAACACTTGGCAAAGAAACTTTTTTGCCGAGTGTTTTCTTGTACACTCGGCAAACATTCCACGTCAGTGATCCGTGCATGCGGAATGCCACTTTCCTATTGGCTGGCAACTCCCCCACCGGATAAGTCCTCTCTCTCTCCCTCCCCCCTCTCTCTCACGGCACCCCCTCCGGATAAGGCTCTGTAACTCCCCCCTCTCTCATCTCTCACAGCTTCTCTCCCTGCAGCGGCCGGCAGCCAGCGCCCAGGTGGCTGTGCGCCCAAGTGGCTGAGGGCCAGGCGACCGGCGCCCATCGCCCAGGCAGCCGGGCGAGCGGCCGGGACCGGCGGGCGGCCAGGCCAGCGGCGCGGCGACGCGAGCGGCCGGTGTAACACCCTAAAATTCATCACATTTAATTATAGAAACCCTTGAATTTTTCTAGGATTTATTAAGGCTTAAATAAATTTTCTAGGAATTAATTGGAATTTCTAGCCTTTTTACTAATTTAAATATTACATTAAATAATTATTTTAGTCAAAATAAGTTTTTGTTGCATTCATGCTGTTGCATATATTTTTGGTTGCTAGTAAATCAAGTTGGAATTTAAATTCTGTTTAAATTCGAATTTGATTTGCTTTTGTTTGAGTTTTAGAAAAGTTTAAATAGGCAGGGTTCGTTTTCGCTCCTTGAACTCTTGGCCCGGTCCAAGTTAGCCCCCTCTACCTTTATCTTTTTCCCTCCCGAGCCGGGCCGAATCCTTTTCTGTTCCCTCGGCCCGTTCCTCATTCAGCCCAACACCGGCCCGTTCTTCTCCCCGCTCCCTCATCTCTCTTTCTGCCGCCGACAAGTGGATCCCTCGTGTCGGACTCTTCTTCTCCTGTGGTCGAGCAGGACCCGGAGACCTCGTCCGATCCCGACGCCGCGCGCCGCCGAGTCCTATTGCTTCACGAACGCCTAGGCTTGGCCAAGCCCCGCGCCGCACCTATTTAACTCGGCCGCCGTCCTTTCCCATCGAATCCCAGCGAAGCAGCCAACCCGAGCCGCCCGAGTCGCCGCCTTTGCCGAGCTCGGATCGCCACCGTCGAACTTCGTCGTCGAAGCCTCGCACTCGCCGAGAAGCGCTCCAGGAGGTTCACCTTGTTGCCCCGGTGCTAACCCTCGAGTTCTTGATCGAATTTCGGCCGCGCTCCGCGCTAATTGGCTCGTCGTCGATATCGCAGTTCCGCCGGCTGCCATTCGCCGTCGCTGGTCGCCGTCGCTACATCTCCCTCGTCAAGAACCCCCGGGGTGAGTTCGCCTTGGCTTCCTCTTGCTTCCCGTCCAAATCCTGTCGCGAACAATGCACTGTAGCCTTAGATCGGGGTTTCGCCGGCGAAGCTCCGCCGTGTCCGCCGGCGGCGCCGCCAGTCGCCGACGTACCCTTCAGCCCGATCTGTTTTGGATCGTCCGATTGAGATCCAACGATTGAGAATCGCCCGAGCCTTAAGTCAATCAGACGCGTACCGGTCAACCTGGTGGTTTTGCAAAAGAGTCCTCCAAGTTTCTGGAAATCAACTCGCGGTCCTAGTTAGTTCAAAAATAATTACGAATAGGTCATGTTTTCTTCTGTTTTAGCCCATTCAAGTTTTAAAATTATGCCCACAGTCCAAGCCCTGTTATTTTATGGTTTAGCCCCTGTAGTTGTATAAAAATTATGTTTTAGTCCCTGGTTTTTCGCAGATAGGTCCCTGGAACTTTTAAAACTTTGTCAGCAAGTCCCTGAACCTTAGAAAAGTCATATCTTTTGCGTTTTAACTCTGATTTTAGTGATTCTCGCGCTCACGCGTTCGTTGTAATGTGTAGATTAGTTTTGTGCTGTTGTTTTATTTTGTTGGAATTGTTTGGTGTACTGTTTATTATTTGTTGTATTGTTTCCTTGCATGTGAATGTGTGATGCGATTAGGAAACGACCAGTTTGAAGATTTCTCTGAAGATCCAACTGTTGGAGAAGGATTTGAGAAGCAACAGAGTTGGGAAGAAGGCAAGTGTATTATGTCATGCAAATGTCCTAATAATTATTAATTTCACCACCCATGCATGTGTCTTAATTTGATGGGTTTCTATTTAAGGATTTGCCTAGCCACTATATTTTTCCTGTCCCTGAAACTGGGTTACTTAATTAATTTTGATGGTAGATGATGCTTAGCTTGCTCAACTGGGATTGGTTAAATGAACCCCTACTCTATGTTCCATATACTCTTTTAATTAATTAATTGGCAAGATCATATCTTTTTAATTGGAACATGGAGAACCACCCAGGAAAACAGTACAACCATGAGTGCCATGTGGCTCTGGCTTTGACTGACTAATTAGGTGCTCTAGTTTTTGGTAGCTTTACTCGAAAGGGGCATGGGGGGCGGCGGTTGACGGGATATAGCTCGGTCCTTTTGAGCTGTGGGCTTTGGTAAGAGACAGACCTCATTAGGGAGGGTTATGCTTTGCTTCTGAACCGGAAACCTTAGCGGGCTATCATTTATTAGAGTGCTTTTGTAAAGGTCTCATAGTGAAACCCAGTATTCGGTCCACGTGGTGTGGGAAGGGTACAATGCTTCGGCAATGGGAATCACGGCTTATGGTGAAACTGTACAACCTCTGCAGAGTGTAAAACTGTTATAACAGTCGTGCTCACGGTTAAGAGCGGCCTAGACCCTTACATGATAATCATACTTGAACATGATCTAAATCATGGTTACATTAATATGTTGGGAATATGATATTCATTAATTTGTGGGTGGTATATACTTTCATTTGCTAGTAAATAGTTGCTTAAAACTTGACCAATTAAAAGTGCTTATTGCAGTATGGTCAGCCAACCTTTTTGCCTTAGCCTTGTATGTCATATTACATTTGCTGAGTACTTCATGTGCTCCTACTTGTTGCCTTTCTTTCTTTTATTGCATCTACTACCGGAATGCTGCTCAGATTGGGAGAATTTTGAGGATATCACTACTGATTTTGAGGAGTTCTAGGCGAGTCTCCCCAGTCAATGCCTGTGGAGTTGGAGTCACTTTTGGCTTCGTTAGCTAAACGTTTATTTAAGTCTTCCGCTATGACATTCGTGTCAACTCTGAGTTTGTAATAAATGCTCTATAATACTCTTTCGTTATGCATGGTTATGGATATTCACTTGTGACGTCTACCATATGTGTGTAAACTGATCCTGGCGCACATATGAGATGCACCTGGTTTTGCCTTTAAAACCGGGTGTGACAGAAGTGGTATCAGAGCTATGTTGACTGTAGGACGCAAGCCTAGATAGTAATGGTCTTTCTCTAAGGATTAGTTTGCTTAACTACTTTTGGTCTATCCATTCTTGGTCTAATTTGATATTATTCTAGGTCATTAATAATTGTCTCCTCCTTGGTTTTTACCTTTCTGTTCTATCTTTTTTCTCCATCTCACCTGGTACGGATGTCTTTAGAACTGTTCTCACATCTTTCTTGCTTAAACCATAGATGGTGTTGACAAGGCAAGGTGCTCGTAGATTGGCAAGCACTCTTTCATCTTCTTCGTCGCATTCGGTACAAGAAGAGGAACCGGAACCTGAAGAGATGGAAGTGATGGACGAAGAAGTCAACTCAGAAGGGAATGCTCCAGCTGGAACTGAAGGAAGTGAAGGACCCTCTCCGCCGCCTGACATGTGGGTAGTGACTATTCACCACCACGACGGAGGCAACAGTGGGTTCCCAATGATGCTTCGAGTGCTCTTCGAGCGTCTGAACTACCCAGTGGAGATAGAATATTGTGGAAGGAGGAGGACACATTCAGATCACCCAGAGGACTGGGAAGTTGCTGTATACATCAGGGAGCCTGATTATGAGTTTGGAGGTACCAAAGAGGCTGCAGTACACCATGCCATCGCCATGAGATCAACTTTCGAAGCTGGAATCCAAGATGCAGCCAGGAGGGCACTTTCTGTGCTTTGTCATGAGGAGGCTGCTGAAGTTCGTCACACTGCTTGGGCATATCTTCCTCGAAGGCAGCAAGACACTCCAACTGGGGTTGTACCACAACCACAAGGTTTAGACTCTATACTCAACGTCCAGGTGGCGTTCACCGAGATGCTCAACGTGCACGCCGATGACACCACAAGGGAACTACAAGAAGTGCGTGAAGAACTCGCTGCTGAACGAAGGAAGAACAAGAGACTGATAGCTGAACTCAAGGGAGAAGCACTTCCACCCTTGGATGAAGATATAGAAGGATTGCTGGGTCATTCACCGCCCCGCTAAAGAATGCTCGGTGGATCGTCTAGTTGCTTCACCCATACCTATTAAGATAGGATACCCTTTATTTTGTTAGTCAATACGTTTAGAATCGTTGAGGCTCGTGCGTAACATGTGTTTTAGTTATGTTTAGGAGTGTATGCTTCATGTTTGCTTTTGTGCTAAGTGTGTGATTTGGATCTTTGTAATGATTTAACTTAATTGTGGAGTGATGACCACAATTGAGAAATTAATAAATAAATGAATAAAGTTAGTTTGGGTTTATCTTGGTCTCTGATCTTAGCCCTTTACTATCACTTTATCCATATAATCGTACCCCTCTTATAAATCATGTTATGTGGCAATCTGTTCTCGCTGCTGCATGATATCCTGGTACTGTCAGAATTGTTTCTGGAGCTTCAGGATTCCGTTTGACGAAAATACAGTTGGGTTGGATTAAGGACTTGATAACCTAGGTTCTGGGAATTTTTCGTGATTTTTGGAGGTTCTGGCAGAGAGATATAATGGTTTTATTTGAGCAACCAGAATCTGTCCCATGGTCCTGACACAACTGTCTTGTTTATTTTATACCTCGAGCCACAAAATTCCGATTGAGGTGATTCAAGTTGGGTTAGTTTCAGAATTTTATAGTCCACGTTCAGACGAAAGATCATGATTTTTGGATACACAGAATGAGAGTTACAACTATTTAATTAGGACGAACATAATATGTTTCATAATTCGATTTTCCAGTCATTGGCAGCTCGTTCTACATCAACTTTTATCGGTCCCCGAGTTAACCTGAAAATAGTTGGGGTAGACTTTCCTGCTGATCTGATAGTCCTGAACTCTGAGGGAATTGATGTCATACTTGAAATGGGAAGGTTAGCTGCTTTTAATGCGGTGATTCAGTGTGCCAAGAGGTACGTGTTGTTGACTAGCCCTCAGGGAGAGAAGATTGAATTCGGAGCCACACAACCCTCAGCTTCAACTTACTCAGTGAATCAGGCCAGTGGTGTTTCTTTGGAGGATATCAGAGTTGTTTGCGAGTTTCCGGATGTCTTCCCAGATGATTTGCCAGGTATGCCACCCGACTGAGACATTGAGTTTATTATTGAGCTTTTACGTGGTACTGCTCCTATTTCTAAAAGACCCTATAGAATGGCTGTTAATGAACTAGAAGAACTTAAGAAACAACTTAAGGAATTGTTGGATAAAGGTTACATTCGTCCTAGTTCTTCACCTTGGGGAGCACCTGTTATTTTTGTGGGTAAAAAGGATGGTACTCTGAGGATGTGTGTTGATTATCGTTCCTTGAATGAGGTAACTATCAAGAATAAGTATCCATTGCCCAGAATAGAAGACTTATTTGATCAGTTGAGAGGAGCCAAGGTTTTCTCCAAGATTGACTTGAGATCTGGCTACCACCAGTTGAGGATCAGACATTCTGACATTCCTAAAACAGCATTCACCACCAGATATGGGTTGTATGAGTATACTGTGATGTCGTTTGGATTGACAAATGCACCTGCCTACTTTATGTACCTGATGAATAAGGTGTTCATGGAATACTTGGATAAGTTTGTGGTGGTGTTTATTGATGATATTCTGGTCGACTCTAAGAATGAGGAAGAGCATGAAGAGCATTTGAGGTTGGTGTTGCAGACTCTTAGGGAGAACAGTTGTATGCCAAGTTTAGTAAATGTGAGTTTTGGTTGAATCAAGTGTCTTTTCTTGGTCATGTTGTTACTGATGGAGGTATTGCAGTTGATCCAAGTAAAGTCAAGGATGTGTTGGAATGGGAACCTCCTACCACAGTATCTGAGATCAGAAGTTTTCTGGGATTGGCTGGATATTACAGGAGATTCATTGAAGGCTTTTCTAAAATAGCGAAACCTCTTACTTCGCTATTAGAGAAGGGCAAGGAGTTTGTTTGGTCAGAAGAATGTCAGACCAGTTTTGAAGAGTTGAGAAGGAAGTTGACTACAGCCCCAGTGCTTGATACGCCAGATATTCACAAGAACTTTGATATATATTGTGATGCTTCTCGTAGAGGTCTTGGCTGTGTGCTCATGCAGGAAGGCAGAGTTATAGCCTATGCATCCAGGCAGTTGAGGAAACATGAGTAGAACTATCCTACTCATGATCTGTAACTTGCAGCTGTTGTCCATGCCTTGAAGATCTGGAGGCACTATATTCTTGGTAACAGATGTGAGTTGTATACTGATCACAAAAGCCTGAAGTACATATTTACTCAGAAGGATCTGAATTTGAGGCAGAGAAGATGGTTGGAGTTGATCAAGGACTATGATCTGGGAATCAACTATCACCCTGGCAAGGCTAATTTGGTAGCTGATGCGTTGAGTAGGAAGTCACAAGTAAATGCAATGTTTGGTCGCCAGTTACCAGCTGAGTTGCTTGCAGAGATGGAAAAGCTGAACTTGGGATTCCTGAATCAGACAGAAGGTGTGACAATGGAAGTTGAGTCTACACTAGAACAGGAAATTCGGAAGGGACAACTTACTGATGAGAAGATAAAGGAAATCAAGGAAACCATGTTAGCAGGGAAAGCTCCTGACTTCACCGAAGATGAACAAGGTACAATTTGGTTTAGAAAGAGGATATGTGTACCAGATATTGAGTCTCTCAGAGAGCAGATATTGAGGGAAGCTCATGATTCGGCATATTCTATTCATCCTGGAAGCACCAAGATGTACCAGGATCTGAAGCAAAGGTATTGGTGGTATGGACTAAAAAGAGATGTGGCTGCCCATGTGGCATTGTGCGATGTGTGTCAGAGAGTTAAGGCTGAGCACCAAAGACCAGCCGGTTTGCTTCAACCACTCAAGGTACCCAAATGGAAGTGGGAAGAAATCAGTATGGATTTCATTGTTGGGTTACCCCGCACTCGTGGAGGATATGATTCCATATGGGTTATTGTGGACAGATTAACTAAGGTAGCTCACTTTATACCTGTTAATACTACTTATACCAGTGCTAAGTTAGCCGAGTTATACATGTCCAGAATTGTTTGTCTCCATGGTGTACCTAAAAAGATAGTGTCTGATAGAGGTACTCAGTTTACATCTAGATTCTGGCAGAAGTTGCATGAGTCTATGGATACAAAGTTGAATTTCAGTTCTGCGTATCATCCTCAGACAGATGGTCAGACAGAGAGGACTAATCAGATTTTGGAGGATATGTTGAGAGCTTGTGCTTTGAAGCATGGAGGCAGTTGGGATAAGAGCCTTCCATATGCAGAGTTCTCGTATAACAATAGTTATCAGGCAAGTTTAAAGATGGCCCCGTTCGAAGCACTTTATGGTAGAAAGTGCAGGACACCTTTGTATTGGAGTGAAACAGGTGAAAGTCAGCTGTTTGGGTCAGAGATTTTGCAGGAAGCAGAAAGACAGGTTCAGATTATCAGAGAAAATTTAAGAACCGCTCAGTCCAGGCAGAAGAGCTATGCAGATATAAGGAGAGAGTTAACTTTTGAAGTAGGTGATTATGTGTATCTGAAAGTATCTCCTATTCGAGGCTTGAGAAGGTTTAAGGTGAAAGGAAAATTATCTCCTCGTTTTATTGGACCTTTCAAGATTGTGGATAGAAAAGGTGAGGTCGCTTATCAATTGGAATTGCCAGCCAGACTGTCAGATGTGCATGATGTGTTCCATATCTCTCAGTTGAAGAAGTGTCTTCGAGTTCCTGAGGAAGAATTACCCTTGGATGAGTTGGATGTGCAAGATGATTTGACTTATAAGGAGTACCCAGCTAAGATTTTGGAGACTGCTGAGAGAGTTACCCGGAGTAAGGTTATTAAGATGTGTAAAGTTCAGTGGAGTCATCACGCAGAAAGTGAGGCAACTTGGGAAAGAGAGGATGAGTTGATGGCAGAGTTCCCTCAGATTTTCTCTAATCCATCCGAATCTCGAGGATTAGATTCTCTTTAAGGGGGGTAGGTTTGTAACACCCTAAAATTCATCACATTTAATTATAGCAACCCTTGAATTTTTCTAGGATTTATTAAGGCTTAAATAAATTTTCTAGGAATTAATTGGGATTTCTAGTCTTTTTACTAATTTAAATATTACATTAAATAATTATTTTAGTCAAAATAAGTTTTTGTTGCATTCATGCTGTTGCATATATTTTTGGTTGCTAGTAAATCAAGTTGGAATTTAAATTCTGTTTAAATTCGAATTTGATTTGCTTTTGTTTGAGTTTTAGAAAAGTTTAAATAGGCAGGGTTCGTTTTCGCTCCTTGAACTCTTGGCCCGGTCCAAGTTAGCCCCCTCTACCTTTATCTTTTTCCCTCCCGAGCCAGGCCGAATCCTTTTCTGTTCCCTCGGCCCGTTCCTCATTCAGCCCAACACCGGCTCGTTCTTCTCCCCGCTCCCTCATCTCTCTTTCTGCTGCCGACAAGTGGGTCCCTCGTGTCGGACTCTTCTTCTCCCGTGGTCGAGCAGGACCCGAAGACCTCGTCCGATCCCGACGCCGCGCGCCGCCGAGTCCTATTGCTTCACGAACGCCTAGGCTTGGCCAAGCCCTGTGCCGCACCTATTTAACTCGGCCGCCGTCCTTTCCCATCGAATCTCAGCCGAAGCAGCCAGCCCGAGCCGCCCGAGTCGCCGCCTTTGCCGAGCTCGGATCGCCACCGTCGAACTTCGTCGTCGAAGCCTCGCACTCGCCGAGAAGCGCTCCAGGAGGTTCACCTTCTTGCCCCGGTGCTAACCCTCGAGTTCTTGATCGAATTTCGGCCGCGCTCCGCGCTAATTGGCTCGTCGTCGATATCGCAGTTCCGCCGGCCGCCATTCGCCGTCGCTGGTCGTCGTCGCTGCATCTCCCTCGTCAAGAACCCCCGGGGTGAGTTTGCCTTGGCTTCCTCTTGCTTCCCGTCCAAATCCCGTCGCGAACAATGCACTGTAGCCTTAGATCGGGGTTTCGCCAGCGAAGCTCCGCCGTGTCCGCCGGCGGCGCCGCCAGTCGCCGACGTACCCTTCAGCCCGATCTGTTTTGGATCGTCCGATCGAGATCCAACGATTGAGAATCGCCCGAGCCTTAAGTCAATCAGACCGCGTACCGGTCAACCTGGTGGTTTTGCAAAAGAGTCCTCCAAGTTTCTGGAAATCAACCCGCGGTCCTAGTTAGTTCAAAAATAATTACGAATAGGTCCTGTTTCCTTCTGTTTTAGCCCCTTCAAGTTTTAAAATTATGCCCACAGTCCAAGCCCTGTTATTTTATGGTTTAGCCCCTGTAGTTTTATAAAAATTATGTTTTAGTCCCTGGTTTTTCGCAGATAGGTCCCTGGAACTTTTAAAACTTTGCCAGCAAGTCCTGAACCTTAGAAAAGCCATATCTTTTGCGTTTTAACTCCGATTTTAGTGATTCTCGCGCTCACGCGTTCGTTGTAATGTGTAGATTAGTTTTGTGCTGTTGTTTGCTTCTGTTGGAATTGTTTGGTGTACTGTTTCTTATTTGTTGTATTGTTTCCTTGCATGTGAATGTGTGATGCGATTAGGAAACGACCAGTTTGAAGATTTCTC
The DNA here is from genome assembly GCA_033239725.1 of Echinochloa phyllopogon. Classification (NCBI taxonomy): domain Eukaryota; kingdom Viridiplantae; phylum Streptophyta; class Magnoliopsida; order Poales; family Poaceae; genus Echinochloa; species Echinochloa phyllopogon. The sequence goes on from BTCW01000017.1 coordinate 52,922,753, forward strand.
TGAAGATCCAACTGTTGGAGAAGGATTTGAGCAGCAACAGAGTTGGGAAGAAGGCAAGTGTATTATGTCATGAAAATGTCCTAATAATTATTAATTTCACACCCATGCATGTGTCTTAATTTGATGGGTTCCTATTTAAGGATTTGCCTAGCCACTATATTTTTCCTGTCCCTGAAACTGGGTTACTTAATTAATTTTGATGGTAGATGATGCTTAGATTGCTCAACTGGGATTGGTTAAATGAACCCCTACTCTATGTTCCATATACTCTTTTAATTAATTAATTGGCAAGATCATATCTTTTTAATTGGAACATGGAGAACCACCCAGGAAAACAGTACAACCATGAGTGTCATGTGGCTCTGGCTTTGACTGACTAATTAGGTGCTCTAGTTTTTGGTAGCTTTACTCGAAAGGGGCATGGGGGGCGGTGGTTGACGGGGTATAGCTCGGTCCTTTTGAGCTGTGGGCTTTGATTAGAGACAGACCTCATTAGGGAGGGTTATGCTTTGCTTCTGAACGGAAACCTTAGCGGGCTATCATTTATTAGAGTGCTTTTGTAAAGGTCTCATAGTGAAACCCAGTATTCGGTCCACGTGGTGTGGGAAGGGTACAATGCTTCGGCAATGCGAATCACGGCTTATGGTGAAAGTGTACAACCTCTGCAGAGTGTAAAACTGTTATAACAGCCGTGCTCACGGTTAAGAGCAGCCTGGACCCTTACATGATAATCATACTTGAACATGATCTAAATCGTGGTTACTTGAATATGTTGGGAATATGATATTCATTAATTTGTGGGTGGTATATACTTTCATTTGCTAGTAAATAGTTGCTTAAAACTTGACCAATTAAAAGTGCTTATTGCAGTATGGTCAGCCAACCTTTTTGCCTTAGCCTTGTATGTCATATTACATTTGCTGAGTACTTCATGTGCTCATACTTGTTGTCTTTCTTTATTTTATTGCATCTACTAGGAATGCTGCTCAGATTGGGAGAATTTTGAGGATATCACTACTGATTTTGAGGAGTTCTAGGCGAGTCTCCCCAGTCAATGCCTGTGGAGTTGGAGTCACTTTTGGCTTTTGTTAGCTAAACGTTTATTTAAGTCTTCCGCTATGACATTCGTGTCAACTCTGAGTTTGTAATAAATGCTCTATAATACTCTTTCGTTATGCATGGTTATGGATATTCACTTGTGACGTCTACCATATGTGTAAACTGATCCTGGCGCACATATGAATGCACCTGGTTTTGCCTTTAAAACCGGGTGTGACAGCCGGGCCCGGCGGGCGGCCAGGCCAGCGGCGTGGCGTGGGAGCTGGGCGAGCGGCGCGGCGACACGGCGGTGAGGCGAGCGGCCGGGCCCGCGGGCGTCCAGGCCAGCGGCGCGGCGAGGGAGATGGGCGAGCGGCGTGGTGTCGCGGCGGCTATGCGAGCGGCTGGGCCCGGCGAGCGGCTCTGCAAGGCGGCCGGCGGGCAGGCCAACGGCGCGGAGACGAATCCGTGCGAGCGGCGCGGCGAGGCGACGGCCAGTCGAGCAACCTAGCCCGGCGGGCGGTGCGGCCAGCGGCGCGGCGAGCCGGCTGGGCGAGCGGTGTGGCTTGGCGGCCGGCGGACAGGCCAGCGGCCGGGCGAGCGGCACGGTGAGGCGGCCGGTGGGAGCGGCGGCCAGGCGGGGCGCAGACGCAGCACGGAGCGGCCGGGCGAGCGGCGGCCAGCGTGGGCGGCAGGCGGCGCGGGCGATGGCCGGTGGGGCAGCGTGGGCGGCGGGCGGCGTGGGTGCACGGCCGACCGGGTCTCTTTTTTTTTATTTTTTTAAAATAGTTTGCCGAGTGTCTTCGTTTTGCACTCGGTAAAGCTGATACAACTTTGCCGAGTGCCCCTAACGGACACTCGGCAAAGTCTTCGCCGAGTGTTGCACTCGGCAACATCAGCTTTGCCGTAACTAGATATGTCGAGTGTCGTTCGCCGAGTGTTACACTCGGCAAAGGCTTTGCCGAGTGTTTTCGGGGCTTTGCCGAGTGCCGCACGCACTCGGCAAACATCTGGTTTCCCGTAGTGCTGATTGTTCAAGAATGGGCCCCCTTAAGGCTCAAGTGGAGGAGCATATATGGAATCAAGAGACGTCCGGAGCTTGGTGGCACTCCGGCGAGCCGCCGCGGCCGCGTGATCCGGAGGCAGAAGTGTTCTCCTCCAGCGTGCCCACGGAGCTATTGTGGAACTTCAAATCTGAATATACAGAAATTGAATGATTAAATGCCTGTATGATTATCTTGTCTGCTCAAGACTAAGACAAATTTAGTAATGTATTATATTATTGTGCAGTGGAATATTTGCAAACGGCCCTGGATTAGATCATAATAGTTCAAAATGACCCCATAACCCGTTCAATTTTTAAACACCCGTTCAATTTGTTGACCACTGTTATATGACAGCTGTCTTTCACATTCGTATCATTCTTATATTCTAATCTGAACACTAGCTACCTAGCTATACGTATGTTGACAGTCTTGCATATTCAGATGTGATGCTGATGGGTACTCCACTGAAAATGAAGGACACATTTTCCAGAACGCGGCAGCAAGCAACCCAATCTGTGCTTCTTTTAGAACATGAACCAACAAAACATGTTCCATTGTTAAACCATTATTCTGTGGCATGTTGAGTAACCATGATCCAGGTTCAGACACGAACCAATTGTCCAACCGACGCTGCAGGGAACCAGCGATTTCTTGTCATTTTACCTAGTGGTTGTTGAGATATCAGGATCGTTCTCATCAGAAATGTTACAGGCCAGAAAATGGAATACTGGCTCTGGAGACCAGCAGCAGCAGGTCTTTGTTTTTAAAATCATTAGAAGATCGACCTGGAGGCCGGTAGACGGTCACCATGGTCAGTCTTTTTTATGGATCCTTAACTTCTGCATAATACAAAATGCATTAGTTGGAACTTGGGAGAGTCAGTCCCTTACATATATCCTCGGTGGCCTATTTGAAGGCTTCCCTGAGCAGATTCAAGGCTTGTCAAAGTAAGCTAAGAATAGCGCTCATAAGAGGGGAAAAAGGTCTGTTACCTTACTTGAGTCAGTGGTTATACGCCTGTTTTCTTCTTCTTGATGATATATAGTTGTGATGATATGATATACTAATCATGCTCTGTCAGTGTTAACACAAAAACGCGCCAACACACTCGAAGATCGATCGAACGCGCAGCACGGCCGTCACAACGGCCAACTTCTGATCACCCGGGGCAAACCGGTCTGACCGGTCTTAAGAACCGGTCTGACCGCTTCTGGTCGGGAGGTCGTGAAGACCTAGAAACCCAAGCTCGGGAGAGACCCCGTCGGAGCTCGAGCTGATCTAGGGTTGCTCTAGGGTCGGCAGGCCACCTAGAACGTCCTTGAACGCCGTAGAGACGAGCAAAGAACAGAATATGGGGGTTGGAAAAGATTAGGGTTTGAGAGATACACAAAATAGAAGATAAAAGTGTTTGATTCGATTGGGAATACCTCAATCGGCCGTCTAGCCTTTATATTTATAGGCCGGGGAAGTCTTACCCCTTTCGAATAGGTTACAATATGGAACTAAACTCGGAATCCTAATCCTACTCGAATTACAGAACGAAACCGGTCTGACCGGTTTGGCAAACCGGTCAGACCGGTTTGGCCTTTGGCCCAATTTGAGTGTCAACACATGCCCCCCTGCGTTTTTAGTGAACTTGAGAACTAAAAAGCAAGTAAATACAACTCAGGAGCTAAAAATTTATACTAAGGGCGATTTTTACCAATATATCGGCCATTGATCTTCACGCATCTTGCCAAACACTTGGATAGAATTTCTTCAGATATCTCCCGTTGATAGCTTTAGGCAAAGGATCTCCTTTCAGTGTCTCCAACATGTAAGAATTCCCAAAGATGATTTTGACAACTCTATAAGGCCCTTCCCAACTTGGTGACCATTTACCAAACTTGTTGCTTTTTGATCCAATAGGCAAGATCGTCTTCCAAACAAGCTCATCAACTTGAAAATATTTTCCTCGCACTTTCTTGTTGTAAGATCTAGCAACCCGAAGCTTATCTTTCTCAATCTCCTTTAAAGCCTTCAATCTTTTGTCGGTTACTTCATCAATATTGTCCAACATCAAATTGTGGTAATCAACAGCATTAAGATCATTTTGCCTAGCCAATCTATAGGCGTCCAGATTTACCTCAACAGGTAAAACGGCTTCTTGACCATATACAAGCTCAAAAGGAGTAACTTTAGTAGCACCATGTCTAGATATACGATGAGCCCATAATGCTTCAGATAAAACTTCATGCCATCTTTTAGGATTTTCAGCTACCTTTTTCTTGATTAATTTAATCAAAGTTTTATTACTTGACTCGGCTTGTCCATTAGCCTGAGCGTAATATGGAGATGAATTGAGCAACTTAATTTTATAGGATTCGGCGAATTCACGTACCTCCTTAGACATAAAAGAAGTACCTTGATCTGTTGTCAATGTTTGAGGAATACCGAATCTATGAATAACATTCTGAGTAACAAACTCAATCACCTCTCGATGCGTCATATTCTTCAAAGGAATCGCTTCAGTCCATTTAGTAAAATAATCCGTAGCAACCAATATGAAACGATGTCCTTTTGATGATGGAGGATTAATTTGTCCAATAAAATCCAATCCCCAACCTCGGAATGGCCATGGCTTAATAATAGGATGCATCAATGCAGCAGGAACAAGTTGCAAATTTCCAAACTTCTGACATTCTTCACATCCTTTATAATATTTAAAACAATCTGCCGTCATAGTAGGCCAATAGAAACCGGCTCGTCTAAGTAACCACTTCATCTTCGGAGCCGATTGATGCGTACCACAAATTCCTTCATGGACTTCAGCCATGGCAACCTTGGCTTGATCCGAGTCAAGACATTTTAACAACAAATCTTCGGCGTTTCGACGATAGAGTTCATCGCCAAGTAAAATATACTTAAATGATACTCGCCGAATATTTTTCTCTGCACCACGACCAGGATCTTTCAAATAAGTGATAATAGGCACTCTCCAATCCTGATCTTTAACTTTGGATTGATTAGCATTATCCAAAGTATTTTCGCCTCTGTCATGGGACAAAGCGGTCTGACCGCTTTCAGAACCGGTCAGACCGGTTCTGGCAGTACAACCGGTCTGACCGGTTTCTGAAACCGGTGTGACCGGTTCGTCCAGAACCAGAATCTCGGCTTTTGTTCGCATCGGTTTTTGGAGATAGAAATATTTCTTTGCAACCATATAACCAGATGCTTTCTGAGCCAGAGTATTTGCCTTATCATTATCTTGTCTCGGAATATGTTTGATAGTAAATTCATCAAAAGAAGCAATGATATCGAGACATCTATCAAGATATGCATTTAATGAACCGTTATAACATTGGCATACCTTCGATACTTGATGTACCACCAGGAGCGAATCACCAAAAGCTTCAACATGTTTTACTCCCATGTCTTGCAAAAATTCCAAGCCAAATAGAAGAGCTTCATATTCAACTTGATTATTGGTTCGCTTTTCTTCCAATCGGTTTGAGAACTCAAAAACGGCGCCACTTGGAGAAATCAAAACAGCACCAATTCCTTGCCCATCATTGCAAACCGATCCATCAAAGTATAGCTTCCATGGTATACAATTAACATAGCCGACGTCGAACTCACAAGTATCATTTATCCGATGTTCAACAATAAAATCAGCCACAATTTGTCCCCTCATTGATTTCAAAGGTTCACAAGTCAAATCATACTCAACCAAAGCATAAGCCCACTTGCCGACTCTTCCACTAGATATCGGCTTTTGCAACATATGTTTAATCACATCGGTTTGGCACAACACGATGCAAGTACTAGATAGTAGATAATGCCGCAATTGGGTACAAGCATGATACAAGGATAAACATAGTTTCTCAATGAAAGTATACCTTGTTTCTGCATCAATGAGCCGTCGGCTTACATAAGCGATCACATACTCCTTGTTGCCGATTTCTTGAGTCAAAACAGCTCCAATAGTTCTATCTTCAGCCGCCACATAAAGTCTAAATGGAACTCCTCGCTTAGGCGCCCGAAGCACCGGTGGTGAAGACAAGTATTCTTTGATCTTCTCAAAAGCTTCTTGCTGTTTTGCCCCCCAGTTAAAATCGGCTTCATTCTTTAACCGAAGTAAAGGAGTAAAAGCATCAACCTTTCCAGACAAGTTAATTATAAACCTTCTCAAGAAATTTACCTTGCCTAGAAACCTTTGCAAGTCCTTCTTGCAAATAGGAGCTTCGACCTTCTTCATAGCTTCAATTCTCTTGGGATCAACTTCTATGCCGCTCTCATGAATAACAAACCCAAGAAACTTCCCAGCCGAAACACCAAAAGCACATTTGAGTGGATTCATCTTTAAACCATACCGCCGCATTCTTTCAAGAGCAAGTCTTAAATCGGCTAAATGAGAATCTCAGCCATCCGATTTAACTACAATATCATCAATATATACTTCCACAATAACACCAAGTAAATCATGAAAGATTAAATTCATAGCTCTTTGATAAGTTGCACCGGCATTTTTTAATCCAAAGGTCATAACTACCCACTCAAATAAACCAATAAATCCCGGACATTGAAAGGCTGTTTTGTGCATATCCTCTTCGGCCATGAAGATTTGATTATATCCGGCATTACCATCAAGAAAACTAACAACACGATGTCCAGAAGCTTCATTGATTAAGACATCGGCTATAGGCATAGGATATGAATCTTTGGGAGTGGCTTTATTAAGATCTCTAAAGTCAATGCAAACTCTAAGTTTTCCCGAATCTTTCTTTTCAACGGGAACAATATTAGAAATCCACTCCGCATAACGACAAGTCCGAATAAAACCAGCATCTAACAAACGATTAATCTCTTCTTTTATTCGGTCATAAATAGCGGGATTAAAACGTCTAGCCGATTGTTTAAAAGGTCTAAAACCGGCCTTTATTGGTAAACGGTGCTCAACTAAATCACGACTTAAACCAGGCATCTCACGGTACTCCCAAGCAAAACAATCGACATACTCTTTCAACAAATTTATTAATTCGGCTTTAAACTCAGCCGATAAATTTTTGTTTACAAAAGTAGGCCTAGGAATAGTACCATCACCAATATCTATTTTTTCTAAAGGATCAGCTGATGTAAAACCCTGACCCAATTTGTCCATATCACCAAGATCTTCAATAGCTTCAAACATACCGGCCGAATGAGCTCGATGATGATCAATTCGGTCTTGAAGCCATTGTCCAGACGCAAACCGGTCTGACCGGTTCCCAGAAGCGGTCTGACCGGTTTGGCTCGGTCGGCGCTGTTCAGACCCAAACCGGTCTGACCGGTTTCCAGAAGCGGTCTGACCGGTTTGTCTCTGTTGATTTTGTTGCTCCATTAATTACAATAAGTAATTCAACCGATTTTCCATCGGCTTTAATGTAGCAGGAACAAAACCATCCTTGGTACAACTGATCAACTCATAGTCGGTCAAATCCATGCCCGACAAACATTGAACCTTCTCATTTGCACTAAGAGAATCGGAATCGGCCGTTGCAACAAAGGAAGAATTGTCACCATGGACAACTTCAACTTCATCGCCGATCCACTGAATAAGATATTGATGCAAGGTAGATGGAATACATTTATTCGCATGAATCCAATCTCGACCAAGGATTAAACTGAAGTTACCTTGCACTTCGGAGACGAAGAAAGCCGTAGCAATAGTCTTGCTCCCGACGGTCAACTCCATAGAAGCCACCCCCTTGGCACCAATGGGATCACCTCCACCAACTCCACTGACCGTCATGTTCGTCTTGATCAGTTCTTCGTCTTTCCCGCCAATCTTCTTATAGAGAGAATATGGCATGAGATTCACAATGGCTCCACCATCAACCAACATACGAGAAATTGGCTTCCTGTTGATGTGCCCTCTCATATACAAAGCTTTGAGATGATTTTCTGATTCACTAGGTTTCTGAAACACAGCATCTCGAGGCCCAAGTTGAAGATGAGAAATTTCCTCCTCTGGCACGACATAATAATCAGAAGATAAATAGACAACATTAATTTCCATGTTGTCACGTTCTGGAGAAGGCTCAAAATCAACTAATTCTTCATCTTCAACCACTGGAGAAATTGGTGGAGTAGCATTGATGGTTGAAGTAGTTTTGGCCCCTGCCTCTGTCGACAAACCGGTCTGACCGGTTCCAGAAACCGGTCTGACCGCTTCTGCAGCGGTGGGCTGATCAGAACCGGTCTGACCGATCTCTGAAACCGGTCTGACCGGTTGTGCTGCTGGCTGCACAACTCGCCAGGTCTTGGTTTGAGGAATCATGGGTCTATACTTGTTGAAATGTTCATCCCTCAACTTCTCGGCTTCCTGTTCCCTCTTCTCTTTGTTCCGTAGGCGCTGTAGCTTCCGCTTTTGCGTGTGAGTCAAGCCGGAAGGACACCACCTTGGCTGGAAGATCTTCTTTACGCCTTTGCTATTGCTAGCCTCATGATCATTAACCATGATTGGTCTTTTGACTGGAACAGGAGCCGAATCTCCAATGACCATCGGCTTTGTACCCAAGTCTTGTATAGCCACTGGAATCTCGCCAATTTTTATAAATTTACTGGCTTGGGCTTGCATATCCTCCTTTTTCTCCTTGACACGGTATTCTTGCTTAGGAGGAACATGAATGTGTGGCTCAGACCGAAACCGGTCTGACCGGTTCACAGAACCGGTCTGACCGCTTTGAAAAGCGGTCAAGCGACCTGGTTGGTACGAGCTTAATCGGTTATGCACCGAATTTCCAATAGCACCACCACGACGTTTATAATCTGTAGGACTGTTCCATCGCTGTGGTGACCTCTGTCTCTTTTTTGTCGGCCGATCAACTTGAACGACCTTTGTGTACTTGTTCATGAGCTGCGAAAAAGTAGGTCCTTGCTTCAGAACCCTCCCTTGAATCTTTGGCTCATTGAATTTCCAAGTACCCACTTCCGGGCGCTTAGGCTTGAAAGTTCTTGGACGGTCTGGAGACAAACCGGTCTGACCGGTTTGGGAAACCGGTCTGACCGGTTTCGCCTGGCTAGCGGACCGATTTTCTTCCAAAGAACTTCCTTGCCCCCCGGGTCTTGATGTGTTAATTGTAATTTTCAGAGACTCTTTTCCATCAAGAGTCCTCCCAATCATCACTGTTCTGGCCGGAACTTTGTCATAAACTATTTCCGGCCTCGGATCTCCAATCACCACGTTCTTCCCTTTAGCTCCATCGGCTTGTTCCGGCCGAATCAGCATCTTGGTGTTCACATCCAAGGTATGAACAGGGAAAGGAGCCTTGTCAACTTGCATTTCAGCGAGCACTAATCGACCTTCATTAAGGGCCGATTGTACCTGTCGTCGAAAAACATTGCAATCATTTGTTGCGTGAGAAAAAGAATTATGCCACTTACAATATGCACGATTTTTCAATTGATCGGCTGGTGGAATTGCATGAGAAAGTTTAACAAAGCCATTCTTAAGCAATTCATCAAAAACACGATCACATTTGGCTACATCAAAAGTAAATTTTTCTTCTTGCCGATTTTTCTGGATCGGCTTTAATGAAGGACAAGAACCAGGTTTACTTTTTGATGACCAAACAAATTCAGCGGCATAAATTTCTTTATCATCGTCCGAACTATCAGAATCATTATCAATAATATGCACATTCGAACGATGGGGTTTAGCAGATTCTTTTGCATTTTTAAATTTCAACTCTAGACTCATGGCCTTCATTTGCAAATGATTAATAGTGAGAAAATCAGAACCTTCTAACTTTTCCTTGTAATGAGACCGTAAGCCCACAAAAGCCAAATCTGCTAAATCTTTTTCAGAAACAGTTATGTTAAAGCATCGGTTCTTAACATCTTTAAATCTTTTAAAATAATCAAGAACCGATTCCTCTCGGCTTTGCTTAACCGATGTTAAATCAGATAACTTAGCCTCATTTTCTCCGCTAAAGAAATGATCATGAAATTTACGCTCCAATTGAGTCCAATTTTGAATAGAATTAGGAGCAAGCGAAGAAAACCATGAAAAGGCAGTTCCAGTTAAAGATAATGAGAACAACCGTATACGCAATGCCTCATAAAATGATGCCTCTCCTAATTGCAAAACATATTGACTAATGTGTTCCCAAGGAGTTCTATTATCTTCACCACTGAATTTAATAAAATCAGGAACACGCCAACCATTAGGATAAGTAACTAAATCAAATTCAGGCGGATACGGTTTCTGATATAAGCGTGAACTACCCAATTCAAGCCCGAGCCTTGTTCTAAGTGTATTTGCTATGTCTTCTTTGAACTTAGCTAGCTCGGCTTGGTAATTCCCGTCACCTCTGTTTTGTGGAATGCGGGGAACACCATACGTTGTGTTATAGGAAGTATTCGGAATCGGCGCGTGAAACGAACCAGATCCGTGGGGTATACCTCCTGGAACCGTAGTGCGTGGAACAGTAAAAACAGGACCAGAACTAGTAGTATTTGATAAAACCATCGCACTAGTCGCCCCCGAACTCATGGAACCGGCCTGACCGCCATTGGGCGGCAAACCGGTCTGACCGGTTATACAAACCGGTCTGACCGGTTCGGGGACCGAACCAGGGTAAGGTGTTTGTCCCGCATAAAAATTCACCGGCATGCCCAAATTAGGATCTAAAACATGCTCTGGCATGCCTGATGAGCTAGGAGTTGAGTTAGGCAATTCATTAAATTCTATATTATTTTTACCCTTATCAGAATTACCCGACATATTAGCAATCAACTCACTAGTAACGGTTTGTGCAGCAAGTAATTTATCATCCATCATGCGAGTAATTTGCTGCATCAAGTCAGAGGATTCGCCAGTTACCTTAGGAAGTTCTTCAACTTGGTCGTTTGCCAGTTTGAAAGCCGGCATGACGAATTCCTCCACCCTCTTGACAAGGCCACCGCGATCTTTCTTGAAACCCTTCAGGAATTGCGTCCTGAAGTGCTCCTCAGCGATCAGGTACCGCTTCCGCTCCTCGTCCGTGAGCTCTTCCATCGTCGCGGCGATGATGTTGTCCTTGTCAAGGTCGCACGTCGATCCAGACATGATTGAAGTAGATGTAATCGGTTGTGGCACCGGATTAATCTTCCCCAGCGGAGTCGCCAAAAAGTATGTTAACACAAAAACGCGCCAACACACTCGAAGATCGATCGAACGCGCAGCACGGCCGTCACAACGGCCAACTTCTGATCACCCGGGGCAAACCGGTCTGACCGGTCTTAAGAACCGGTCTGACCGCTTCTGGTCGGGAGGTCGTGAAGACCTAGAAACCCAAGCTCGGGAGAGACCCCGTCGGAGCTCGAGCTGATCTAGGGTTGCTCTAGGGTCGGCAGGCCACCTAGAACGTCCTTGAACGCCGTAGAGACGAGCAAAGAACAGAATATGGGGGTTGGAAAAGATTAGGGTTTGAGAGATACACAAAATAGAAGATAAAAGTGTTTGATTCGATTGGGAATACCTCAATCGGCCGTCTAGCCTTTATATTTATAGGCCGGGGAAGTCTTACCCCTTTCGAATAGGTTACAATATGGAACTAAACTCGGAATCCTAATCCTACTCGAATTACAGAACGAAACCGGTCTGACCGGTTTGGCAAACCGGTCAGACCGGTTTGGCCTTTGGCCCAATTTGAGTGTCAACAGTCAGTAATAAGATCGAAGGCGAGAGATGGCGTTTTTGGGGCTGGCTGCCAACATAGCGCAGCTTCTTGGGGGCGGGAGCTTGTTTGAGCTGATCACCATGATCGAGAAGGCTGCACGGATGGTCTGCCGGAACGAGGAGGCGTGCAGACAGATCTCTGCCCTTGCATCGATGACCAGGGATCGGCTGCAACAGTTACAGCATGCCTCGAGATTCTTTGAGCACCCGGAGTTGTGGAAGCCCACACAAGGACTTAAGGACACCCTCCGGAGAGCATACAGGCTCATCGCGGCCTGTCAGCACAGCAGCTACGCCTACAAGTTCTGCTGCGGCTCTGATATCGCTGATGCCTTGGAGTTGATGCGGACGGAATTGGGTGACTGGAATAAGCATCTCACTCGTGTCAGAAAGGACATACTGTTAGATGCATTAACACAACTCGCTGTCGCAGGGTTGCATGCGAATAGGCATACCATCAAGCAGGTAAAATGGACTGTTACTAAAGTAGTCCCACCTCCATTTGGCACTGTTTTGTGGTAGTATATTGTTTTAACACAAGATTGTTCATTACCCCAATTTTGCTGTTTTAGGATGGTGCTCTAGCACTTCTGGCAGGGTCGTCTGCTAGTCATTTGGACAACAATAATGGCAGGTGCAGTATTGCAGCGTTTCTTTTTCTTCTTCTAGAATTCATAAAAAATGAAATGATATAATATTTCTTTTATATGCCTTAAAGAAATGGAAACTGCAGTCCCATCCCCTCGCTTTAATTCACAGTGCTGAATTTACAAAGATCATTCGATCTGTTAGAACTTATTGTTTAGTTTTTGAACTGACATGGCCATAAGCTATCGCTTGGATTAGCGGAGGCTGGATGTTTTTTCCTTAATCTAAAAAAAGTTTTTGAACTGACAATGCCTACCGATGATAGCAGAAAGCTGATTGATGGTTTCGGACAGTTTCGACTGCTAGCAGAGCCTGAAGAGTACTTGCCAGCAGGTACTTCTCTTTTACGCTTCATACAGCAGACCAGATTCTTAATTATATGATCTTATTCTTAGATCACTTTTTCTGCATGCCTTCAAGGTACAGCTGAAGAATTCTCAATAAAGAATCAACTATCAAGGTACTGCTGTTGGTGTCCCAACATTTCCTACAAAGGAACAGGTCTGAGCTATACACTAAAGTTTGGTATCATGGCATGTTGCATTCCGTAGTAACTTACTTTTTTGTGCCAGATATAACCATACTAATTAAATCAATGTTTCAATGGTCTACTTCCCTGTAAAAAAAACAGGTCTTACGAAGTTCAGTTTCTCTCAGTTGAAGCATGCGACAAATCAATTCTCACTAGCAAATAAAATCGGATTTGGTGGCTCTAGCTATGTTTACAAGGTAGTGCTTTAACCTGCTTTCGCGTGCTTCCCCAAAAATGGGCCAGGCTTTTCTCTTGTGCGCAGATGAATTTGAAAGATTATTACTTAATTTGTGTTCATCTTTTCCATGCATCCTTTTTCCTAACAATGTTGCATCGTTATCTGTACTTGGTGTTCACACTTTTCAGGGCCAACTTAAAACGGGACTCCAGGTCGCAGTCAAAAGAGCATCATATGAAGGGAAAATTCCATTTAACCATTTTGAAAATGAAATTGGGCTAATTCCAAAGCTTGAGCATACAAATATAGTTAAGCTTCTAGGATATTGTAACCAGAAGACAGAGAGGATCCTTGTATTTGAGTATATGCCAAATGGAAGCTTGGATTCCTTCATATACGGCACGTTTCTACTATGCCTTTATATACTGAAGTTTAATACTAAAGCATACAATTCTCATCATCTCATTTATGTATGTGCGTGATTTATTTACAGGTGAGAGAGCAAGAGAGGCACTGGAGTGGCCTAAACGCCATCAAATAATCGAAGGGGTAGCTCAGGGAGCTACATATCTGCAACAGTTGTGTGACCCGCGAATAATTCATGGGGATTTAAAGCCAGGCAATATACTCTTGGACTCTGACTTCAAACCTAAGATTTGTGACTTTGGGATATCGAAAGCACTAAATCCGGATTCAGATGAGCACTGCGATGGCACTATTGTAGCAGGTTCACGGTAAAAATTAGATTTTACATTACGTTACAAGCTTTGCTATTTTTCACACATTTTTGTGATATTTACCTTTGTTTTTTTTTCAGTGGGTTCATTGCACCCGAATATATTGGACGAGGCTGTTTATCCATAAAGTCTGATGTGTACAGCTTTGGAGTTACTATTCTTCAGATCATTAGTAGGAAGAGGTTCCCTCCACCTCCACTAGCATTATCAGATATATCACGTGACTATGGGCCTCTTAATAAGTGGGTAAGTGAACCTCTTCGAATAGATGGCAAGTTCAAATAAAAAATCTCACAGTATTAAAGTTAGTTCGTCAACTAATCAGTAGCAGCTTCTTCCAGGCGTGGGACTTGTGTGTAGCAGGACGGCTGCTGGAGTTCATTGATCCATCTCTGCATGGTGAGCCTCAAAATGCTGAGATACTGAGATGGGTTCAGATAGCACTGTTGTGCGTTCAGGAGAATCCAGAGGATCGGCCGACCATGTCAGAAGTTCATCTAATGCTGAGCTCTGAGGACGACATCCTGAAACAACCCAATCAACCTGCTTATTATTACTGAAAGAGACATTTCATATTCTTGTTAAGCTCAAGCTGAAGATCAACAATCTGAGCAGAAACCAGACCAAACTGAAACATAATGTTGGGATTCATGAATTCTCCCACGGCATTTGCTACAGAGCCACAATTTGTACTATCTCAAAAATATTATGATGCAAAATTTGGTATTTTTGTGTATTGTATATCGTTACTTCACATTAGAAAAAAACTCTAAAGATATGCTCCATGAAATAAGTGTGCTAGTTTCTTTGTTTTCAATAAAAATGGGGCAATCATTTTCGCATGTGCTACCTTTTTCGTCATGATTAAGGCAAGTACATGACAAACTTTGGTGATGGAATATTTGTCTAATGATTGTTTTCTAGTCTATCTTGGTGTTCATTGTTCATGTTCTTGATATTCATCATGTTTTTCCTTTACATTCCATTTATATTCTGGTGGTTCCGGATGTGTACAATTTGGTTCTTATATTCATGTTCGTGTGAGTAAGTGTTGGCCCCACTTACTCGGCTTTACTGGCAAATGCTAAGGATATATTTATGGATTATTGTTGCTATATAACGGGCAGATCCAGATTGTCAGGAGAAGGGGTGCGTGGACTCGCTGGCTTGGTATAGGATACGACGTCTGAACCATACTATGTTATATTAGATTTCCAATGTATTGATGCTTTGAATTAGATAAGGGGACACACAACCGGTTTTACAAATTTGAAGAGTCCAAACAGCTAGGTGTAGGATTTGGAGTGTAAATATGGACCTAAACTATAGCCTGGGAAGATCAATATGACTTTTTCCCATGTCAATAAAACTGGACGGTCTATAAATCACCAATCAGTGTCACAGTTAGTTCATCACATACTTCTCTTCCTAGGGGTGGGTGGAGCCAGCTCAGCTCACAGCGACTCGTTCTGGCTCGTTAGTTTAAGAAGCCAGCTCACCCCGATAATTAAATAAGCGAAACATCTGACCTTGTTAGGCTCGTAAGACTGAAGTAAATTAAAATTGCTACTACATTATAAGATTTTATACTTTTAAAATCTACTATGTTGTACTATAATAGTTGATCATATATGATCTACTGGTCCTTCTAGCTCGTTTGAGTCACGAGAGAAATCCATCGAGCTAGATCAGCGTGTCAAGCTAAAATCAAGCTAGATCTAAGTTGAGCCAGCTCACGAGTTTCAAACTCTGGTCCGCCCTATCTTTAGCCGATGCTACCTTGCCTAGCTGTTTCATCCCAAGAGATCGACGCTCTTTCACATGAAACCTTGCAGCCGTTCGCTTAACTTGAGCCACGTGGCTGGCCAACTGTTATCTATAAATAATATACATATAGTATTCGGCTGCACCAACCACAACAAAGACAAAAGGATAAATCTGCAAAGCAAAGAAAATTCTCAAATAAAGAACACGTGTATGATTCTAGAGGTTTAGTATATTTGTAGCTGTTGACACGAAACCGCGCCAACGAAGTCGCCGCTGCCTTGAAGTGAAACCGGTCAGACCGCTTTATGCAACCGGTCATACCGCTTTGACGAGGTGAAACCGGTCAGACCGCTTTATGCAACCGGTCAGACCGCTTTATGCAACCGGTCAGACCGCTTTGGATGGGGCAACAGTGAAAACCTAAAATCTCGAGCTCGGGAGGGACCCCGTCGGAGCTTGAGAGTCTAGGGTTGTTCTAGGGTCGGCAGGCCACCTAGAACGTCCTCAAACGTCGTCGAGACGAGAGAAGAATAGAAGATATGGGGGTTGGAAGAGCTAGGGTTTGGAGATAAAAGTAATGCGAAACATAGAAAGATAAAAGTAAAGAAAAAACGATAAAAGATAAATTTGATAGATTCAATTGGATTGGATATCCTCAATCGGCCTTGGCCCTTTATATTTATAGGATGTGATGGTCTTACCCCGTTGAGTCGGTTTACAATATGTGATAAAACTCTAAAGTCCTAAACCTACTCCAACACGAGAGAAACCGTTACTGCACGAGGGACAAAATCGTCTTTTCACGTCACTTTTAACACTGTTAGCACTCCCATGTCACGATAGTGTCAAAAAGAGAAGGAAAGTTTAGTTCGGTGTCAAATAGGGAAGAAAATTTTGTTGAGGGTCAAAGAAAGAACGAGTCATTTTTCCAGTGTCAAATAAGATTTTTCTCTTACTGCCCGAATTAGACACGCCGTTGCCCAGCAAGTTGTTCATTAGATAATTTGTCCAATCATCCTACAAATCCACTAATCCATCCTAAATTATAGTTTGGTTGGGCTTTCCTAGATATATACATTTTGCTACACATATAAATGGATATATGCACATATTATGTCTAGATAGATAGTATAATCTATGTATCTGCAAAAACTAAAATGAAGAGAGTATAATCATTTCGATGGTGCTCTGCTCACAATGATAGGTCGTATATATTTGTGAGCACGTCTTTATCCTGCTTAGTCGTTGAAATGAGAACCTTGTCCTCAAGCAATTGCAATTGGCATCAACAATGATAAACATAGACAAGCATCTATCAAGATAGACTTGGAACAAGATAGTCAAGACATGAGCTCAACACTGGCCAACTAATGATGGATCAGAACCCTCGGGAGATGTATTCCTAGCTGGCATTTCAACTGTCGTGTTGGATTCCCAAAATAAACGATTGTCCATATGCAGGCACAATCATTTCCATCCCTGTAGAACACGTCATCGTGTGCAAGTAGATCGACATCAATCAAGATGTGCCTTTAATGTTGTATAGGTAAGCTGGGTCCTTATATATTCATCCTCGTTGTGTCTTTCTGGGTCCGTGCATCTTGTCTAATATTTTTTTCAGCACTAGATCGCTATTGCTAGTAGGTGTGGGCATGTCGGCACCCAAATAGCATCTGAATTTAACTGTCCGCTGTGCCAACGGCAAAATTTGGCTACGTAATGTAATGGGTCATTTCCCACAGAATTCGATGACCGGCGATCTCATCCTCAACCGATGAACACCGTTATAAAACAGGCAGCGGAATTCCGTCTACGCCACAATACCCACGGGCCAGGAACATAAGCCCAGGTCCAACAGAGCTATAACCAATAATGTTAGGCCTAACTCAACCCAAAATACTAGCCTTAGATGTGAGGACCGCCAACGCTTTATACGTTGTGCTCCCCCATCATCAATTTTTGATGTGGGACTAAATCTAACAATCTCCCATGTCACACATCGGACCTAACTCTTCCATCATATACCACTAGCAAGAACTCACGTGTGGCACGCACATTTATTGATGACACATAGGTATTAAAATAATGTCACCAGAGTGGGCCAAGGTAAACATACCAGTCATGCGAAGCACTTTAAATTTTTTTTCATATTCGCACTTTAATGTCATCAGAGTGGGCTAGGGGTGAACTCACACGGGGTTTTCCGCTCTATCAAAAAAACTTTTAGAATATTTTCTTTTTCTTTCTTCAACGTGGGTCCAGGTGGGTCCATTGTGAGTGGTATAGGGGTTTTAGTTGGTAGCGAAAGTTTTTAAAATAACTTGATCCTTTTTAGTATAGATGTGATCTCAATAGAAGAGATTATCACAGGCCCTGAGTTTAATTCTCCATTGATAACACTCGGAGATGTTCACGGGCCAAGCCCAGTGACGTTAACGGGCTCCCCCGTCACAATGTGACCACTAAGATTTTTATAAGTTTCTCGACCTTCGACTCTAATACCACTTGTTAGCAAATAATGCGAAAAACAAGATCGAACACGAGACACGATTTCACATGGAAAAACCCCGGGAAAAACCACGGAAGACAATCACTATTGAGGAGAATTTACGAGTAGGGATGATACATGGCTCATCTAAAATATCTTATTTGTCATACACTACCGTCTACATATGACTTACATATATATAGTCGGCTCACGCGCCCGTGCTTGGTTGCGTTGCCGAGGTGGGACTAAACCTTGTGCAATGAATTTATATCACATCACAATAAACACCACCTTGAGACAAATTCCCTCTCGTAGATGAATAATAAACCTCTATATTCAAATCTTGAATACTAATGTCCACCGGACTAACCAATGAGTAAGATCACTTAAGTATTCTCCCAATACTTCATAGAAAGCAAAAATTGAGCAAATAACCAATAGGTCTAAACACACACAGCTATCAACAAAGCAGATGAATAATCTGGGTCTTCAACAAATTCATAATCCCAGCAAAAGTTTGAGTATGTGTAATTGACCTAAAAGCAAATGGCAATAACGCTCAATCATCAAACGACATAAAGTCGTAATATCACCTGTGGTATTAAATAAATATCCAGTGAAGAACTTATCTCATGGAATAATATATGCTCCACCAGAAACACTAAACTTGACAAAACAACGCTCTCGCAAGAGCACCTAGCACGTGTATCCATCACGTACCATAAACTTGCCAATTGTAGAAGAAACTAAATTCCATGACATGGTCAATTACTGCTACATTGAAACACGGTTCAGATGTAGGCATAAATGTGCAACCAACCGAGTATAAACCTTTGAACTAAATCATTCGATATGAGTAAAGACAACAATAAACGTACTGCTCCCGCAATACAAAACAATGTAGTATCTAGTCAAACAAACCAACTATGTTGCACTTGAAATCCTGCACCTCCAACTCAATTCAGAGAAAAACCTTCACTTTCAATTACCAACTCCATATGAGTAAAAGAAACCACTAGGCTGACATAAATTGTAACACCCTAAAATTCATCACAATTAAATTGTAGCAACCCTCTGAATTTTTTCTAGGATTTATTAAGGGTTAAATAAATTTTCTAGGATTTAATTGGAATTTCTAGCCTTTTATCAATTTAAATATCACATTAAATAATTATTTTAGTCAAAATAAGTTTTTGTTGCATTCATGCTGTTGCATATATTTTTGGTTGCTAGTAAATCAAGTTGGAATTTAAATTCTGTTTAAATTCGAATTTGATTTGCTTTTGTTTGAGTTTTAGAAAAGTTTAAATAGGCAGAGATCGTTTTTGCCCCTTCAACTCTTGGCCCGGTCCAAGTTTGCCCCGTGGACTTTTTCTTCCGCTCGCTTTTCCTCCCCGCGTTCTTTTCCTTTTTCCCCGGCCCGTTCCGCTTTCGGCCCAGCGCTGGCCCATTCTTTTTCTCTCTCTCCCGCTCTCTCTCTCTCGCCGACAGGTGGGACCCACCTGTCGGGTTCATCTTCTCCGGCCCGGACTCCTCGGCTGAGTCCGTTCCGCCACCGTCGCCGTGTCCGGCTAGGGCACGAACGCCTAGGCGTGGCCGAGCCCCCGCTCCGCACCTATAAAATCACCGCCGCCGTTGCTTTTCCCCTCCAATCGAAGCCGAGCCGCAACCCTAGCTGCCCGCGCCGCCGCCGCCGAGCTCGAGCCGCCGTCGCCGATTCGCGCCGCCGCCGCCTCTCCTTCGACCCGAACGACTCCAGGAGGTTCGCCTCGACAACCCGAGCCTCTTCTCCGTGTTCTTGCCTCGAGTTTGGCCGCGCTCCTCGCTAATTTGGCTCGCCGTCGTTGTCGCAGCACCGCCGTTCGCCGTCGATCGTCGCCGGCCGGCGTCGTCGCTCTTCCCTCGTCGAGATCTAGCTCGGTGAGTTCGCCATCCTCTCTTGATGCTCTAGGTCCAAGTCTCGTCGTGTTTTGTGCATCGTAGCGCCGAATTGTGCTCGCTCCGGCGAAGCTCCGCCGCAGAACCGAGCGGCGCCGCCGTCCCGGCCGTCGCCGGCGTCTCCCCTCCGCCCGATTCGTCCGTGGCCATTAGATTAAGATCCAACGGTCCAGTTTAGATCAAGCCCCGAGTCAAACAGAGCCATACCGGTCAACTGTGGCTATTTTTCTAAAGAGCCCTCCAAGTTTTTGGAAATAAACCCGCAGTCCTAGTTAGTTCAAAAATAATTCCACATAGGTCATGTTTTCTTTCAGTTTAGCCCCTGCAAGTTTTAAAATTATGCCCGAGGTCCTGTTTTGGTCTTTTTACCCGTAAGCCCTCGAGTTTTTATACAAAATTATGTTTTAGCCCCTGGTTTTTCGTAGTTAAGCCCCTGGAACTTTTAAAACTTTGCCAGCAAGTCCCTGAACCTTAGAAAAGCCATATCTTTTGCGTTTTAACTCCGATTTTAGTGATTCTCGCGCTCACGCGTTCGTTGTAACATGTAGATTAGTTTTGTTCTGTTGTTTTCTTCTGTTGGAATTGTTTGGTGTACTTTTTCTTATTTGTTGTGTTGTTTCCTTGTATGTGAATGTGTGATGCGATTAGGAAACGATCAGTTCGAGGATTTCTCTGAAGAACCAACTGTTGGAGAAGGATTTGAGCAGCAACAGAGTTGGGAAGAAGGCAAGTGTATTATGTCATGCAAATGTCCTAATAATTATTAATTTCACCACCCATGCATGTGTCTTAATTTGATGGGTTTCTATTTAAGGATTTGCCTAGCCACTATATTTTCCTGTCCCTAAAACTGGGTTATTTAATTAATTTTGATGGTAGATGATGCTTAGCTTGCTCAACTGGGATTGGTTAAATGAACCCCTACTCTATGTTCCATTACTACCTTTTTAATCAATTAAAGGACAAGATCACATCTTTTTAATTGGAACATGGAGAACCACCTAGGAAAACAGTACAACCATGAGTGCCATGTGGCTCTGGCTTTGACTGACTAATTAGGTGCTCTAGTTTTTGGTAGCTTTACTCGAAAGGGGCATGGGGGGCGGCGGTTGACGGGGTATAGATCGGTCCTTTTGAGCTGTGGGCTTTGGTAAGAGACAGACCTCATTAGGGAGGGTTATGCTTTGCTTGTGAACCGGAAACCTTAGCGGGCTATCATTTATTAGAGTGCTTTTGTAAAGGTCTCATAGTGAAACCCAGTATTCGGTCCACGTGGTGTGGGAAGGGTACAATGCTTCGGCAATGGGAATCACGGCTTTTGGTGAAAGTGTACAACCTCTGCAGAGTGTAAAACTGTTATAACCGCCGTGCTCACGGTCAAGAGCGGCCTGGACCCTTACATGATAATCATACTTGAACAAGATCTAAATCGTGGTTACTTGAATATGTTGGGAATTTGACATTCATTAATTTGTGGGTGGTATATACTTTCAACTGCTAGTAAATAGTTGCTTGATAAAACTTGACCAACTAAAAGTGCTTACTGCAGTATGGTCAGCCAACCTTTTTGGCTCAGCCTTGTATGTCATATTACATTTGCTGAGTACGTTATGTGCTCATACTTGTTGCCTTTCTTTCTTTCTTTTATTGCATCAACTACACCCGGAATGGTGCTCAGATTGGGAGAATTTTGAGGATATCACTACTGATTTTGAGGAGTTCTAGGCGAGTCTCCCCCAGTCAATTGCCTGTGGAGATGGAGTCACTTTTGCTTCGTTAGATAAACGTTTATTTAAGTCTTCCGCTATGACATTTGAGTCAACTCTGAGATTGAAATAAATACCCTATAATACTCTTTCGTTATGCATGGTTATGGATATTCACTTGTGACGTCTACCATATGTGTGTAAACTGATCCTGGCGCACATATGAGATGCACCTGGTTTTGCCTTTAAAAGCGGGTGTGACATAAATGATGTTGTCAAAACATCAAGAAGAATCAACTCAAAGTGATCCAATAATAATCCCAATATCTCCTTAAAATCGTAATATGTCTCGGCAGTGGAAATTATATATCAAAGAAGCCATGTGAAAAAATAACCAGAAGAAAAATAATCTGCAATAATAAACTAGTATACTGATGTGTAACCCTAGCAAAAGAACACTGAAGAACCTTCTGGTAGCCTTCACGTATGGCCATAGCAAAATTTCCTTGGATGATTTTCATCCAAAGACAATAACGGCGGCGCGATGAACAGTTTCTTGTGAAACCTATTTTTTCACGTAATCTCGTACCAAGCTCTGATACCACTTGTTAGCAAATAATGCGAAAAGCAAGATCGAACACGAGACATGATTTAACGTGGAAAAACTCTTGCGGAAAAAAACCACGAAAGACAATCACTATTGAGGAGAATTTACAAGTAGGGATGATACATGACTCATCTAAGATGTCTTATCTATCTTAACCTACCGTCTACATAGGGTTTACATATATATAGTCGGTTCACGCGCCCGTGCTTGATTGCGTTGCCGGGGTGGGATGATACATGACTCATATATATAGTAGGGATGATACATGACTCATCTAAGATGTCTTATCTATCTTAACCTACCGTCTACATAGGGTTTACATATATATAATCGGTTCACACGCCCGTGCTTGATTGCGTTGCCGGGGTGGAATAAGAGCTACATACGTGGTTAAGACTTAGATGAGAAGGGAGATTAAATGATAGGAGTTTTGTGTATAAAACCAGCCATGTCACCTTCTATAGTGGCTAAATATATCTATATATCTTAATATGACCATATATGCACACACTTAAGAAATTTGTGTATTTATTTGCATATTTTGCTACTTGATAGACCAAATGATACAATCAAACAAGTTCTTATATGGTAGATGCAATTTACTCTCTACATGTATTTTAGCACAATTGTATCTAGCCTGGTGTCCAAATGAGAATGTTATCCTCAAGCAATTGCATCTCCGATTTCAAGACCTTCTGCAAGAGTAGAAATCAGTCATATGATGTCCAGCACAATTTGAATGGCTTAATAGTGACCCAGGTGCAGTGTGCACATGTTTAGTAGCATCTTCATAGTTGAGCAAGGGTGGAGCTAACTTATAAACATTTATCTTCTAACCATAGCATCTTCGGGCTGACCCTTTTACACGAAGCGAGTACGAAACTATAAGAACTGTGCTATGTGTATGCATGCATGTCCCTAAGAAGAGTGTGCAGCAAGGCTTTCGAGGATAGGGTGTTACCAATGGTATTAGAGTCGACCCCCATAGTTATGCATATAGCCCGTGTGCACGAGCATGTGGCTCCTGGCATGTATGGGCCTGCATGAGACACCCGATTGTGCACGGGGACGTTCATGGCATGGGCGAAAGTATAAGCAGAAGAGTGGCCTTTTGTAGCAACTCTAAATACGATTGAGGCTGGGAATATGCATGCACGCATCGATCCATGTATGTGGCCGATGGATTATTGAGCCAACTCAGTCGACGTTGTCTCCACTCCATGTACATGAGGGTCCATGATCATCATATTTAATCTTGTGCATGATTTGGTCATCGAACCCTGGAACACACACATCTACCCAACGTTGCATTTTGCTGAAGATCAACGTTATACATGATGGTAATTGATGATTATGTGTATTCATATTTTAATTTTATATAATTTTATATGAGCATTTAATAAGTTACTTCTCAAATTAGGTTAAGGTTCAAGAATCTTAAAGTTTTTCAAATGTGTGCACCAGTTTTAACACCGATATGAATAAGCACCACTAATCCATCTGCTAGTCAAGTCTCTCGAAGATGTTCGCAAGCTAGGTGTTCCTGCATTATCTCTGCTTTGGTTCGTCTCCAGTCTTTGCCTTGCTTGCACCTATGTAAACCCACTACGAGAATGATCAACATCTGCACCGGGTGGGAAATGCCTTTAGCACCGGGTTTCCCACCCGGTGCAACTAATCCGAGGCTAAAGAGGTACCCCTTTAGCACTTTGGTATTCATCACTTTTTCATTTGACATCACCTATTATGAAAAAAACCTTGGTCGTAGTTGTCATTTTTAATTCAAAATTTGGATTGTTCAAACAGTCTCACACGAGAAGATTTTTCAAAATAATAACATTAATAAGTTTCATAACTTGATAGAGTATGATTTTAGGAATTTTTAGGAAGAAAAATGATCTTTTTTGCAGTTTGTACGAGGGAGAACGACTAGTTACAACTTTTATACAGAGATTAAAAAGAAAAATTGTTCTTGTTCATCCAGTGACGTGGCTCGTGTGCGCCCGGTTACGTGGCGCCTGTGCGCCTGGTGATGTGGCTCGTGTGCCCGGTGACGTGGCTTGTGTGCCCGGTGACGTGGCATGTGTGTGCCTGGTGACGTGGCCAGTTGCCGCACGGCCTCCGTGGCCAGGCCGGTCTTTGGCCCCGCCGCACGGCCCCCGCGGCCCAGTCGTGGCCTTTAGCACCGGGTGCAGCCACGACCCGGTGCTAAAGGCCCCCCCCCCTTTAGCACCGGGTCTTCCCACCCGGTGCTAAAGGCCGTAACTGGGTGCCAAACGAAAATTGGGGGCCTATAGCACCGGATTTTAGATCAACCCGGTGCTAAAGGCCCTAAATTTTCGTTTGGCGCCCAGTTTCCAAAATCAATATAAAATGCTAGAAAATCTTATAAATTAATAGAAAATCTTATAAATTACTAGAAAATCAATATAAAATGCTAGAAAATCTTATAAATTAATAGAAAATCTTATAAATTACTAGAAAATCAATATAAATGCTAGAAAATCTTATAAATTAATAGAAAATCTCATAAATTAATAGAAAATATTATAAATTACTAGAAAATCTTATAAATTACTAGAAAATCTTATAAATTACTAGAAAATCTTATAAATTACTATAAAATCAATATAAAATGCTAGAAAATCTTATAAATTACTAGAAAATCTTAGAAATTACTAGAAAATCTTATAAATTACTAGAAAATCAATATAAAATGCTAGAATTAATAAAAACAATCTTATAAATCAATAGAAAATGTTAGAACATAGGTGAAACATAAATGCAAATATAGTTATTACAAATTGGGTGGAACATAGTGCAATTAAATTACATGGCATCATCGTTTACTCGGACACTAATAAACTTCCTCTTTACAAATGTTCCTTGATTGTGATCACGCCGTAGATACGGTGTCTCCTCCGCCGCTAACAGGATGCTTGGGTCATCAGCCACTAAGAATGGAGGTCGGCCATCGAGCATATCATAATCTTCATCCGTCTTGTCCTCAACTTCTACGATTTTTCTCTTTCCAGGAAGAACTATATGACGCTTTGGCTCGTCTTGTGATGGGTCCAATTGCTTACCCCCACCTTTCTTATCCGCCCCTTTCTTTGGTCTGCTAGCCATGTCCTTCACATAAAAAACTTGTGAGACAGCTTTGGCCAGGACGAACGGTTCATCTAGAAAGCCAATCTTGTTTAGGTCCACTAACGTCATTCCATAGTCTGCTTCAACTTTAACACCTCCTCCAGTCAGCTTCACCCATTGGCACTTGAACAGTGGGATCTTCAAAGGTCCGTACTCTAGTTCCCATATCTCCTCTATGATTCCATAGTATGAGTTTGTATTGCCATTGGTGTCTGTCGTGTCGATCCGGACACCACTGTTTTGGTTGGTGCTTTTCTTGTCCTGGGCTCTTGTGTAAAATGTATACCCATTGATGTCGTATCCTTGGAATGTCAAGATCGTGCTCGATGGACCTCTAGCTACAAAAGCTAGCTGTGCATCAATGCCCTCGACACCCATAAGACGTCTTCACAACCAATCGGCGAAAGTACTATTGTGCAGACGCTGAATGAAGGCCACAGACTTTCTTGAGTTTTCGTCCCTGAGAATCTGCATGTGCTCCTCGATGTACGGAGAAACTAAGGTTGATTGTTGCAAAACTGTGAGGTGCGCTTTACGAAATGTCTCAACTTCCTTGATCACCATCGATCTTCTCCCTAGTGTGCCCTTTCCACCAAGTCTCCCCTCGTGATGGGATTCGGGCACACCAATCGGCATAAGATCGTCGACAAAGTCAACACAGAATTCAATGACCTCCTCTATTTCGTATCCCATAGCAATGCATCCTTCTAGACGAGAACGATTACGGAAATACTTCTTTAGGACAGCGAAGAACCTCTCAAATAGGAACATGTTGTGTAGAAATACTGGGCCCAATATACGAATCTCTTTGACGAGGTGCACCAATAGATGTGTCATTATATTGAAGAAGGATGGTGGAAATATCATCTCAAAGCTGACAAGACATTGCACCACGTCGTTCTGTAGCTGATCTAAATGGTTTGGATTGATCACCTTCTGAGAAATTGCATTGTGGAATGCACATAGCTTCACAATGGCTTTCCGCACGTTAACTGGTAGCACACCCCTGAGTATGACGGGATGCAGCTGTGTCATCAACACATGGCAGTCGTGAGACTTCAGGTTTGTGAACTTCTTCTCTTTCATATTTATTATTCCCTTAATATTGGAGGAGTAGCCAGACGGAACCTTGATAATGTTCAAGCATTCAAACATGCTTGCCTTCTCTTCTTTGCTGAGAGTGAAGCTGGAAGGACGCAAGTACTAGCGTCCTTTGTCTCTCTTTTTTCTGGATGTAGATCAGTCCGTTGCTTCAATCGATTCAGATCCTGACGTGCTTCCAGTGTATCTTTTGGCTTCCCATAAGTACCCAGGAAGCTTATCAAGTTCACACAAAGATTCTTCGTCAGATGCATCACATCAATCGCGTTATGGACCTCTAAACGTCGCCAATAAGGTAGCTCCCAAAAGATAGACTTCTTCTTCCACATCGCGACACGACCATCCGCGCCCGTCGGAGCAGCCTGGCTTCCGTCTCCCTTGCCAAACACCACATGTAGGTCCTTCACCATATCAGATTACTATATTCCATTATATAAATAAATTTCTAAAACTACATTACTATATTCATTAAATATAACATTACTATAAGCCTTATAAGATTTATAAGATTTATAAGATTTATAAGATTTTCTATTAATTTATAAGATTTTCTAGCATTTTATATTGATTTTCTAGTAATTTATAAGATTTTCTATTAATTTATAAGATTTTCTAGCATTTTATATTGATTTTCTAGTAATTTCTAAAACTACATTACTATAAGCCTTATAACTATTCACAAGTCATACAAAGCAAAATACTAACTAGCTTGCCTTCTCTCTCCATTTAAAACACAACATGAACCCTCTCTCCACCATGAACTCAAGCTCTCTCCTCCAAGAACACAAGCTCTCTCTAGCTAGCTTTACTTTGATTCACAAATCCCTCTATTTCTAAATCATAGAAGGATTACAAGCTAAATAAAACATTAGAGAATAAAAGAGTGTACCTTGTAGTGCTCCTTAGATGAGTAGAATCTTCACAAATTTTGAAAAAAATTTGGGCAGCACCTCCCCTCCCACGGTCGAGCAGCATGAACACATCACCTAAGTGTTCAGCTGGCTCGGCCGGGGGAGGAGGAAGTCCCTATATTCAAAAGACATTAGCACCGGGTCGTGGCAAGACCCGGTGCTAATGTTCACCCTTTAGCACCGGGTGCAGCCAGCAACCGGTGCGAAATGACCTCGGCCATTTCGCACCGGTTGCTGGCTGCACCCGGTGCTAAAGGGGGCGCATTAGCACCGGGTCTTGCCACGACCCGGTGCTAATGTCTTTGCCCTGACACCCCGCAGCGCCGCCCCCGCTCCTAGCCGTTGGACCCGGTGCTGAAGCCCCATCAGCACCGGGTCCAAAAATGGCCGAGGCGGAGGAGGCGGGCGGATGTGAAGGATTCTGGTAGTGACCTCTGTAGGTGTAAACTTCTGCACCATTTCGTCGTGGCACGTTTTACGACCTTGTGGATTGATTGATCGATAAGAAAACCAGGTTCCAGGCATCATTCCTTACAAGTTACAACCTTTACCTGATTGCGGTTTTCCCCAATTTCTATTTGAAGGCACAAATTTCATTCTGCATCCGTGTTGACTGAATGATCATGTGGGCATGTGGCACAAGTGTGGTCCAGATTATCATTGAACTAAGGATAAACCTAGATGGTGGCGCAATATTGTTGACCACTGTTATATGACAGCTGTCTTTCACATTCATATCATTCTTATATTCTAATCTGAACACTAGCTAGCTAGCTATACGTATGTTGACAGTCTTGCATATTCAGATGTGATGGGCAGGGTTCACAATTCCGGCCGGAATTTCACGAAAAACCCGAAATTTTGTTTTTTTCGCTGGGTACCAGAACGGAAAAAAGCTCTGAAATCTTGTTTTTAGTGTAAATTTAATTATTTTGTAAAAAAAGAATATGCTACAGTACCGAAATACCCGAAATTTCGGTTTTTTCGCTAGGTCCCGAAAAATTTTCTATACCGGAATTGAAAACCTTGGTGATGGGTACTCCACTGAAAATGAAGGACACATTTTCCAGAACGCGGCAGCAAGCAACCCAATCTGTGCTTCTTTTAGATCATGAACCAACAAAACAGGTTCCATTGTTAAACCATTATTCTGTGGCATGTTGAGTAACCATGATCCAGGTTCAGACACGAACCAATTGTCCAACCGACGCTGCAGGTAACCAGCGATTTCTTGTCATTTTACCTAGTGGTAGTTGAGATATCAGGATCGTTCTCATCAAAAATGTTACAGGCCAGAAAATGGAATACTGGCTCCGGAGACCAGCAGCAGCAGGTCTTTGTTTTTAAAATCATTAGAAGACCTGGAGGCCGGTAGACGGTCACCATGGTCAGTCTTTTTTATGGATCCTTAACTTCTGCATAATACAAAATGCATTAGTTGGAACTTGGGAGAGTCAGTCCCTTACATATATCCTCGGTGGCCTATTTGAACGCTTCCCTGAGCAGATTCAAGGCTTGTCAAAGTAAAGCTAAGAATAGCGCTCATAAGAGGGGAAAAAGGTCTGTTACCTTACTTGAGTCAGTGGTTATACGCCTGTTTTCTTCTTCTTGATGATATATAGTTGTGATGTATTGACGCATTTTCTGGTCAACACACACGAGCGCCGAATCGTGCAATGAACGAAACGATAAACTCGCCGTAGCCCCGCTCAAACCGGTTTAGGGATCCGGTCAGACCGGTTCCTGTCGGGAGCTTAGGGATGAACCTAGAATCACCACCTCGGGAGGGACCCCGTCGGAGATGGCGCGCCTAGGGTTGCTCTGAGATCGGTCAGGCCACTCAGAACCTCCTTGAACGCCGTCGAGACAAACAAGGAAAGCAAAGGGGTTGGAAAAACTATGGTTTGGAGATAAAAAGTAGAAATATAATATTTGATCGATTGGATGATAACTCTCAACCGGCCACGGCCCTTTATATTTATAGGGTGGGGAGGTCTTGCCCCGCAAGGAATCCTTTTACAATTTGGAAACGATTAGGACTCCTAATTCTACTCCAACTCGGAGTAAAACCGGTCAGACCGCTCTGGCAAACCGGCCAGACCGGTTTGGCTGTTGCCAGATTGGCTACAGGGAAACCGATCTGACCGCTTCCTAAAACCGGTCTGACCGGTTTCACTCGGCCTGATGGGCAGCTGTCAGTTTTGGGTGCGAACATATGCCCCCCTGTTTTCTAGTAAATTTTATGCACTAGAAAATATGCTAAGGTCGATGTCACAGAACTCACCGACCATTTTATCCTAAGGGCGATTTTCAACCATAAATCGGCCATACTCTATCAAGCACTTTGCCAAACACTTGGATAAAACTTCTTCAAGTATCTCCCATTGAGAGCTCTAGGCAATTGTTGTCCTTGCAAGGTCTCCACCATATAAGAATTTCCTGAACAAACCTTCACAATCTTGAAAGGACCCTCCCAACTTGGAGACCACTTACCAAACTTGTTGCTTTTCAATCCAATGGGCAAGATTGTTTTCCAAACCAAATCACCTACTTGAAAAGATTTGAATTTCACTTTCTTGTTGTATGCTCTCGCCACTCATCTTTTATCTTTTTCAATCTCTACTAAAGCTTCCAAACGCTTGTCAGCCACTTCATCAATATTATCCATCATCAAAGAATAATATGTATCAACATCAAGATTATTTTGCTTTGCAAGTCTATATGCGCCAAGATTCACCTATACAGGCAAAACGACCTCTTGACTATACACAAGCTCAAACGGAGTAACTTTAGTAGCACCATGCTTAGAGATACGATGAGCCCATAAAGCTTCAGATAATACCTCATGCCATCTCTTAGGATGATCTTCTACCTTCTTCTTGATAAGCTTTATCAAGGTCTTGTTGCTAGACTCAGCTTGACCATTGGCTTGAGCATAATATGGAGATGAATTGAGAAGTTTAATACCATAGGAATTAACAAATTCACGCACCTCTTTGGATATGAATGAAGTCCCTTGATCTGTAGTCAAAGTTTGTGGAATACCAAACCTATGTATAATATGTTCTCTAATAAATTCAATCACTTCTCTATGCGTCATATTCTTCAAAGGAACCGCTTCCGTCCATTTGGTAAAATAATCAGTCGCTACAATCACAAAACAATGACCCTTCGTCGAAGGAGGATGAATCTTGCCAACAAAATCTAAACCCCATCCTCGGAAAGGCCAAGGCTTAATAATTGGATGCATCAATGCTGCAAGTACCAACTGAATATCTCCATGTTTCTGACATTCCTCACATCCTTTGTAGTATTTAAAACAATCGGCTATCATATTGGGCCAATAGAAACAAGCTCATCTAAGGAGCCACTTCATCTTGGGAGCCGATTGATGAGTACCACAAATTCCTTCATGAACCTCTGCCATAGCCAACCTAGCTTGGTCAGGACCCAAACATTTTAGAAGCAACCCATCAATAGTCCGACGATATAACTCATCATCATCCAAAACGAACTTGAGAGCCCATCGTCGGATTTTTCTGTCAACTGTACTGCTAGGATTTTGCAAATAATTAACCAAAGGCTTTCTCCAATCATCCACTTCGTCTTGATTGCAAACAACAGCCGAAGCAGCATCTTCACCAGGCAACCGGTCAGACCGGTTCTCTAAAGCGGTGAGACCGGTTGAACCGGTCAGACCGGTTTGAGGAAGCGGTGCGACCGGTTCCTCCAGAATAGAACACTCGGCTTCTAAAAACATCGGTCTTTGTTCTTGAAAATTTCTTTTCTAAACGTTATAACCAGATGCTTGCTGAGCCAGAGCATTTGCCTTTGGATTTCTTTCTCGTGGTACATGATGAATTACAAACTCATTTAAGCAAGATATAATATCGAAGCATCTATCAAGATAGGCATTTAAAAATCCATCTAAGCATTGACATACCTTAGACACTTGTTGTACCACCAGTAAAGAATCACCATAAGCTTCCACATGCTTCACTCCCATGTCATGCAAAATCTCCAATCTGAATAAAAGAGCCTCATATTCAACTTGGTTATTAGTACATTTATGATCTAATCGGTTAAGTGCTTCAAAAACAGCCCCATGTGGAGAAGTAATAACAATTCCAATACCACAACCACTTTTGCAAACCGATCCATCAAAATGCAACTTCCATGGAGTAAAGGTAACATAACCGACATCTAAATCAAGTTGTTTATCTACTCTATGTTCAACAATAAAGTCGGCTATTATTTGACCTTTCATTGAAGTTAATGGTTCACAATGCAAATCATATTCAACTAAAGCATAAGCCCATTTGCCGACTCTACCACTCAAAATTGGTTTGTGCAACATGTATTTAATTATGTCGGTTTGACATGCCACTATGCAAGTACTTGGTAAAAGATAATGCCTCAACTTGGTACAAGTATGATATAATGATAAACATAGTTTTTCAATAATGGTGTACCTTGTTTCGGCATCCAATAATCTTCTACTCTCATATGCAACCACATGCTCTTTTCCTTCGGTTTCTTGAGTCAAAACACCTCCAATGACATTTTCTTCCGCCGCCACATACAACTTAAATGGGATCCCACTCTTAGGTGCTTGAAGGATGGGTGGCGAAGATAAATATTGCTTGATCTCATCAAATGCCTCTTGTTGTTTTGCCCCCCAAGTGAAATCAATGTCATTCTTTAACCGAAGTAAAGGAGTAAAGGCATTCACCTTCCTGGACAAATTACAAATGAATCTTCTCAAGTAATTTACTGTGCCCAAGAACCTTTGCAAATCTTTCTTGCAAGTAGGAGCCTTCACATTGTTAATAGCTTCAATCTTTTTAGGATCTATTTCTATGCCCTTTTCATGCACAATAAATCCCAAGAACTTTCCAGCCGATACACCAAAAGCACATTTGAGTGGATTCATCTTTAATTTATATCGACGCATTCTTTCAAATGCAAGCCTTAAATCAGCGAAATGAGAGTCTACTCCAGCCGATTTGACAACAATATCATCGATATAAACCTCTACTATAATGCCAAGCAAGTCATGAAAAATCAAATTCATAGCCCTTTGATATGTGGCACCAGCATTTTTCAAACCAAAAGTCATCACTACCCACTCAAATAGACCAACAAAACCCAGACATAGAAAGGCCGTTTTGGCTATATCCTCTTCGGCTATAAATATTTGATTATAACCAGCATTACCATCAAGAAAGCTAAGAATTCTATGTCCAGATGCAGCATTAACAAGAAAATCGGCTATAGGCATAGGATATTCATCTTTAGGAGTAGCTCTATTAAGATCTCTAAAATCAATGCAAACACGAAGCTTTTTTGTTCCTTTCTTTTCAACAGACACAATATTAGAGATCCAATTAGCATATCGACAAGGCCTAATAAATTTAGCATCTAGCAACCGATTGATTTCTTCTTTCACTCGGTCATAAATATTAGGATTAAAGTTTCTGCGAGATTGTTTAAAAGGCCTAAAACCAGGTTTAATGGGTAAACGATGCTCAACTAAATCACGACTTAAACCAGGCATTTCATTGTAGCTCCATGCAAAACAATCAACATACTCCTTTAATAACTTTATTAACTCAGATTTAAACAAAGGATCAAGATTCTTGTTTACAAATGTCGGCCTAGGTATAGTACCATCACCAATATCTACCTCCTCTAGAGGATCAGCCGACGTAAACCCTTGTCCTAACTTGCTTAAATCATCAAAATCTTCTATGGCCTCACACATATCGTTCTTATGCGCCCGATAGTGCTCACGCCTCTGCTGTAACCATTCTAGATTCGGATCCATCAGATCATAAGAGATGGTATGGCCAGATCTCCGATCGGCCTCATAACAGTAGTAGCAAAGTCATCCTTGGTGCAACCAATGATCTCACAATCAGATAAATCTAAACCAGATAAGCACTTAAGATTCTCATGATCATCCATAGTAGAACTATCGGCCACTGCAACACAAGCCGACGTATCTCCATGAACAATCTCTACTTCATCATCTATCCATTGAATTAAAAATTGATGCAAAGTAGAAGGCACACATTGGTTTGCATGAATCCAATCACGACCAAGGATTAAACTGTAGTTACCTTGTGTCTCAGCGACGAAGAACGCAGAAGCCAAAGTCTTGCTTCCAATAGTGAGCTCCATAGAAGCAACTCCCTTGGCGCCCATAGGTTCACCTCCTCCAACGCCGCTGATGGTCATATTGGTCTTGATCAATTCTTCATCTGAACCTCCCATCTTCTTGAACAGAGAATACGGCATCAAGTTAACTATCGCCCCTCCATCCACTAGCATGCAAGAGATAGGCTTCCCATTGATATGACCCTTCATGTACAAAGCCTTCAGATGACTTTCAGTAGCTTTGGGCTTCTGGAAAATAGCCTCCTTTGGACCAAAATCAAGATGAGCGATGCTTTCCTCTGATAAGACATAACCATCCATAGACATATGAATTACATTTAGTTCAAAATTCATGCGCTCAGGAGAAGAACCATAATCAACAAGTTCTTCATCGTCCTCTGAAGTAGATACCGATGATAACTTGCCATCACAAACCAAAGAAGTAGGAGAAGAAAAACCGGGCGGCGCATCGAGCAAAGCGGTCTGACCGCTTTCGTCAACCGGTCTGACCGACTCCTGAACCGGTTTGACCGCTTCTGTCTGGGAACTGGTCTTGGCTCTCCACTCTTTCCCGTGTGGAATCATGGGCCTGTACTTGTTGAATGCTTCGTCTCTCTGCTTCTCTAGCTCTTTCTCCTTCATCTCATGAAACCTTAAGAGCTGAAGCTTCCTCCGTTGAGTACGAGACAAACCGGGAGGACACCATCTTGGCAAAAAGTATTTAGAATTAGAACCACTTCCACTGGCCTCATGGTCATTATCAGAAACAGATCCCTTCTGAATAGGTGTCTCAACCTTATCCATCGTTTCCAAGGGGAATGTTTACTAACCCAATCTGAATAACATCTTGATTTGTAGTCCTCTCTGGGTCAATATCCATCTTATGCACCTCCTCCCGCTATTTTGGCTTGTAAAATTGCTTCATAGGAGGTTTTGCCGATTTTCCAAGGAAACCTGGTGACCCTGACCAGATCGGCGAAGTGCCAAACGGTCCTGTCCAGGCCTTGATATTCTGTTCAATGCTAGCCTTCGCAGTTCTCCCCATCCATGTTGGAAAGGCTGCTGATACGGTACCCACATTACTCCATTATCGTCATATATCGGACGAGGTGGATATGAACTTGATGCCTCCCATTGCGGAACAAATTTTCTCTTTGGCTGAGAACATTCTTCTTGATGTGGAGGCACTCTCATTCTCTTTTTTATTGGCCGATCACTTGTAACGGCCTTTTGCTTGGAGTACTTGTCAAATAGCATATCAAAGGTAACCTTTGGCTTAAGAGTACTCCCCTGATTCTTTGCAACATTGAGCTTCCAGTTTCCAATCTCCGGACGGCTTGGTTTAATCATCTTTGGACGGCCCTAGGGAAAATCGGTCTGACCGCTTTCCCTAACCGGTCTGACTGGTTTGTCCTGTACAGGCTCAAACGATCTTTGCTCGGCGGGAACTGTCGACCCTTGCCCCCCATGTTCAGAGGCCCTCACAGTAACCTTGAATGTCTCCCTGCCATCTGGAGTTATCTCACGTGCAACTTCTCGAATCAACTCTTTTCCCCTCAAATCAGTTTTTGCTTCACCAATCACAACATTCTTCCATTTGGTTGCTTCGGCTTGATGTGGCCGAACCAAGACCTTAGGCTGTTGTAAATCCATAGTATTGACAGGGAAAGGAGTTTTGTCCACTTGCATCTCATGGAATGTCAAACGACCTTCATTTATGGCCGATTGAACCTGTCGACGAAACACATTGCAATCATTAGTGGCATGAGAATAAGTATTATGAAACTTGCAATATGCACGCCTTTTCAATTCCTCAAGTGGAGGTAATTTATGAGATAATTAATATTTCCAGACTTAAGCAATTCATCAAAAATACAATCACACTTGGAAACATAAAATGTAAACTTAACTTCTTCTTGCCGACCTTTGCTAACCGGCTTAAGTGATGTACGAGAGTAAGTTTTTTCTTTAGAGGGTCATACAAATTCAGCAGCAAGTACTTCTTTATCACTATCACTTGAATCATCAGACTCATAATCGATCATATGAACATTGGAACGACGTGATCTAGAAGTATCTCTTTCTTTTTCTTTATTCATTGGGTTTTCAACAATTAAATCTCTAATTTGAACTTGTGCAACCGAAAGAAAATCAGAACCCTCTATCCTATCTCTTATGGACGACCTTAAACCTTTTAAGCAAATATCAGCAAGGTCCATATCAGTAATTGACAAATTGAAACAACGGTTCTTAGTTTCTTTAAATCTCTTAATGTAAGCAGAAACAATTTCATCTCTACTTTGCCTAACCGATGTCAAATCTGTCAATTTCAATTGCAAGCTCCTGCTATAAAAGTGATCATGAAATTTACGTTCTAACATATCCCAAGATATAATAGAACCAGGAGCAAGTGAAGAAAACCAAGCAAAAGCGGTGCCAGTTAATGATAAAGAAAATAAACGCACTTTAAGAGCATTATAAGCACCCGCTTCTCCTAGTTGAGCTATGTATTGACTAATATGTTCCCACGTGGTCCGGTCATCATCCCCACTAAATTTAATCAAATCAGGCATACACCAACCACATGGAAGAGGAAAATTATCAAACTCAGCATCATATGGTTTTTGATATAAATTTGTGTTACCAATATCAACACCAAGTTTAGTTTTTACCACATTAGCCAAATCTTCTCTAAATTTGTTAAATTCAGCCCAGTTAGGATGTCACACCCGGTTTTAAAGGCAAAACCAGGTGCATCTCATATGTGCGCCAGGATCAGTTTACACACATATGGTAGACGTCACAAGTGAATATCCATAACCATGCATAACGAAAGAGTATTAAAGGGTATTTATTACAAACTCAGAGTTGACTCAAATGTCATAGAGGAAGACTTAAATAAACGTTTATCTAACGAAGTAAAAGTGACTCCATCTCCACAGGCATTGATTGGGGGAAACTCGCCTAGAACTCCTCAAAACCAGTAGTGAAATCCTCAAAATTCTCCCAATCCGAGCAGCATTCCGGGTGTAGTTGATGCAATAAAAGAAAGAAAGGCAACAAGTATGAGCACATAACGTACTCAGCAAATGTAATATGACATACAAGGCAGAGGCTAAAAGGTTGGCTGACCATACTGCAGTAAGCACTTTTAGTTGGTCAAGTTTTATTAAGCAACTATTTACTAGCAAATGAAAGTATATACCACCCACAAATTAATGAATGTCAAATTCCCAACATATTCAAGTAACCACGATTTAGATCATGTTCAAGTATGATTATCATGTAAGGGTCCAGGCTGCTCTTGACCGTGAGCACGACTGTTATAACAGTTTTACACTCTGCAGAGGTTGTACACTTTCACCAAAAGCTGTGATCCCCAATGCCGAAGCATTGTACCATTCCCACACCACATGGACCGAATACTAGGTTTCACTATGAGACCTTTACAAAAGCACTCTAATAAATGATAGCCTGCTAAGGTTTCCGGTTCAGAAGCAAAGCATGACCCTCCCTAATGAGGTCTGTCTCTTACCAAAGCCCACAACTCAAAAGGACCGAGCTATACCCCGTCAACCGCCGCGCCCCCATGCCCCTTTCGAGTAAAGCTACCATAAACTAGAGCACCTAATTAGTCAGTCAAAGCCAGAGCCACATGGCACTCATGGTTGTACTGTTTTCCTGGGTGGTTCTCCATGTTCCAATTAAAAAGATGTGATCTTGTCCTTTAATTGATCAAAAAGGTAGTAATGGAACATAGAGTAGGGGTTCATTTAACCAATCCCAGTTGAGCAAGCTAAGCATCATCTACCATCAAAATTAATTAAATAACCCAGTTTCAGGGACAGGAAAATATAGTGGCTAGGCAAATCCTTAAATAGGAACCCATCAAATTAAGACACATGCATGGGTGGTGAAATTAATAATTATTAGGACATTTGCATGACATAATACACTTGCCTTCTTCCCAACTCTGTTGCTGCTCAAATCCTTCTCCAACAGTTGGTTCTTCAGAGAAATCCTCAAATTGGTCGTACAAAACTGGTCGTATAAGACACACATTCACATGCAAGGAAACAATACAACAAATAAGAAACAGTACACCAAACAATTCCAACAGATCAAAACAATGGTACAAAACTGATCTACACGTTACAATGAATGCGTGAGCGCGAGAATCACTAAAATCGGAGCTAAAACGCAAAAGATATGGCTTTTCTAAGGTTCAGGGACTTGCTGGCAAAGTTTTAAAAGTTCCAGGGGCTTAACTGTGAAAAACCAGGGACTAAAACATAATTTTGTATAAAAACTCGAGGGCTTATGGGTAAAAAGACCAAAACAGGACCTCGGGCATAATTTTAAATCTTGCAGGGGCTAAAACAGAAGAAAACAAGACCTATTTGGAATTATTTTTGAACTAGGGTGGACAGCGGGTTGATGTTGAAAAACTTGGAGGGCTCTTTAGAAAAACAGCAGCGCTGACCGGTACGCGGTCAAATTGACTCGGGACGGGATCTAATCTAGGCCGTTGGATCGCGATCGGATGGCCACGAGCGAAACGGGCGGAGGGGAGACGCCGGCGCTGCTCGCAAACACGGCGGAGCTTCGCCCGCGAAGACTCGATCTACGGCTACGGTGCTCCAAACACGACGAGATCAAGCTCTACGGGCTCACTGGACCACAACGAGTTCACCTAGGGTGGATTAGGTGGCTGGGATGGCGCGCACGCGGTGGCGGACGACTGCGGCGCCATGCACGGCGGCGGAGCTATCGGGTGGATACGGATCCGGCGCTACGGTGCACGAACGTCGATGAGACTTGGACGGGAAGAGAGAGGAGATGATAGCGAACTCACTCCGGGGGTTCTCGTCGAGGGGAGAGCAACGACGGCAGCCGGCGACGAAAGAAGGCGGTCGGCGGAAAAATCGGTGGCGCGGGCGGTTCGGGCGGCTATGAAACTCGAGCTCGGCTTGATGGGAGGAAAAGCACAGGCGGCGGCCGAGCTAAATAGGTGCGGAGCGAGGCCTGGCAGGCGTGCGACGATGGGAATCGGAGCCGGGGGCGAGTCCCGCTCGGCGACGGCGTCGGGAAGAGTCCCACGCAGAGACGACGACTCTGACCGCCGGGCCCCACGCGTCAGCGTCTCATTAGAGAGAGAGCGGTAGGGAGAAAAGGAGCGGGCCGATGCTGGGCTTAAAGTGGAAAAGAAATGGGCCGCAAGGAGATAATGGGCCGAAGAAAAGAAAAGAACGCGGGGAGGGAAAAGCGAGCGGGAGAAAAAGTCCAGGGGGCAAACTTGGACCGGGCCAAGAGTTGAAGGGGCGAAATCGAACTCTGCCTATTTAAACTTTTCTAAAACTCAAACAAAAGCAAATCAAATTCGAATTTAAACAGAATTTAAATTCCAACTTGATCTACTAGCAACCAAAAATATATGGAACAGCATGAATGCAACAAAAACTTATTTTGACTAAAATAATTATTTAATGTGATATTTAAATTGATAAAAAAGCTAGAAATTCCAATTAAATCCTAGAAAATTTATTCAAGCCTTAATAAATCCTAGAAAAATTCAAAGGGTTGCTACAATTTAATTGTGATGAATTTTAGGGTGTTACAAACCTACCCCCCTTAAAGAGAATCTCGTCCTCGAGATTCGGACAGATTGGAGAAAATCTGAGGGAACTCTGCCATCAACTCATCCTCTCTTTCCCAAGTTGCCTCACTTTCCGCATGATGACTCCACTGAACTTTACACATCTTAATCACTTTACACCGTGTAACTCTTTCAGTAGTTTCAAAAATCTTAGCTGGGTATTCCTTATAAGTCAAGTCATCTTGCACATCCAACTCATCCAAGGGTAGTTCTTCCTCAGGAACTCTAAGACACTTCTTTAACTGAGAGATATGAAACACGTCATGCACATCTGACAGTCTGGCTAGCAACTCCAATTGATAAGCAACCTCACCTTTTCTATCAACAATCTTGAAAGGTCCAATAAAACGAGGAGATAATTTACCTTTCACCTTAAACCTTCTCAAACATCGAATAGGAGATACTTTCAGATACACATAATCGCCTACTTCGAAAGTTAATTCTCGTCTCCTTGTGTCTGCATAGCTCTTCTGCCTAGACTGAGCCGTTCTCAAATTCTCTCTAATAATCTGAACCTGTCTATCAGCTTCCTGGAAAATCTCTGGACCAAACAACTGACTTTCACCAGTTTCACTCCAATACAACGGTGTCCTGCACTTTCTACCATAAAGTGCTTCGAAGGGTGCCATCTTTAGACTTGTCTGATAACTATTGTTATACGAGAACTCTGCATATGGAAGACTTTTGTCCCAACTGCCTCCATGCTTCAGAGCGCAAGCTCTCAACATATCCTCCAAAATTTGATTAGTCCTCTCTGTGTGACCATTTGTCTGAGGATGATATGCAGAACTGAAATTCAACTTTGTATCCATAGACTCATGCAACTTCTGCCAGAATCTAGATGTAAACTGAGTACCTCTATCAGACACTATCTTTTTAGGTACACCATGGAGACAAACAATTCTGGACATGTATAACTCTGCTAACTTAGCGCTGGTATAAGTAGTGTTAACAGGTATAAAGTGAGCTACTTTAGTTAATCTGTCCACAATAACCCATATAGAGTCATATCCTCCTCGTGTACGAGGTAAACCAACAATGAAATCCATACTGATTTCATCCCACTTCCATTCAGACACCTTGAGTGGCTGAAGCAAACCGGCTGGTCTCTGGTGTTCAGCCTTAACTCTCTGACAAACATCGCACAATGCCACATGGGCAGCCACATCCCTTTTTAGTCCATACCACCAATACCTTTGTTTCAGATCCTGATACATCTTGGTGCTTCCAGGATGAATAGAATATGCGGAATCATGAGCTTCCCTCAATATCTGCTCTCTGAGAGACTCGATATCCGGTACGCATATCCTCCTTCTAAACCAAATTGTACCTTGATCATCTTCGGTGAAGTCGGGAGCTTTCCCTGCTAACATGGTTTCCTTGATTTCCTTTATCTTCTCATCCGTAAGCTGACCCTTCCGATTTTTATGTTCCAGTGTAGACTCAACTTCCATTATCACACCTTCTGTCTGATTCAGGAATCCCAAGTTCAGCTTTTCCATCTATACAAGCAACTCAGCTGGTAACTGGCGACCAAACATTGCATTTACTTGTGACTTCCTACTCAACGCATCAGCAACCAAATTGGCCTTGCCAGGATGGTAGTTGATCCCCAGATCATAATCCTTGATCAACTCCAACCATCTTCTCTGCCTCAAATTCAGATCCTTCTGAGTAAATATGTACATCAGGCTTTTGTGATCAGTATACAGCTCACATTTGTTACCTAGAATATAGTGCCTCCA
This sequence comes from Echinochloa phyllopogon, assembly GCA_033239725.1. NCBI lineage: Eukaryota > Viridiplantae > Streptophyta > Magnoliopsida > Poales > Poaceae > Echinochloa > Echinochloa phyllopogon. Next base: position 52,963,842 of record BTCW01000017.1, read on the forward strand.
GATCTTCAAGGCATGGACAACAGCTGCAAGCTCCAGATCATGAGTAGGATAGTTCAACTCGTGCTTCCTCAACTGCCTGGATGCATAGGCTATAACTCTGCCTTCCTGCATGAGCACACACCCAAGAACTCTACGAGAAGCATCACAATATATATCAAAGTTCTTGTGAATATCTGGCATAGCAAGCACTGGGGCTGTAGTCAACTTCCTTCTCAACTCTTCAAAGCTAGTCTGACACGCTTCTGACCAAACAAACTCCTTGCCCTTCTCTAATAGCGAAGTAAGAGGTTTCTCTATTTTATAAAAGCCTTCAATGAATCTCCTGTAATATCCAGCCAATCCCAAAAAGCTTCTGATCTCAGAGACTGTGGTAGGAGGTTCCCAATCCAACACATCTTTGACTTTACTTGGATCCACTGCAATACCTCCTTCAGTAACCACATGACCAAGAAAAGACACTTGATTCAACCAGAATTCACATTTACTAAGCTTGGCATACAACTGGTTTTCTCTAAGAGTCTGCAACACCAACCTCAAATGTTCTTCGTGCTCTTCCTCATTCTTCGAGTAAACCAGAATATCATCAATAAACACCACCACAAATTTATCCAAGTACTCCATGAACACCTTATTCATCAGGTACATAAAGTAGGCGGGTGCATTTGTCAATCCAAACGTGAAAGTACCTTGATGTCACCTAGAGGGGGGGTGAATAGGTGAATCTGCAAGTTTACAAACTTTTTCACACAATCAGTACAGAAACCGGTCACACCGGTTCCCAAAACCGGTCCGACCGCTTGAAGCGGTCAGACCGCTTTGGTAAAGCGGTCAGACCGGTTTTCCACAGAGGAAACCGACTATGTAAATTAACCCCCTCTACGAGTTCTAGCACAAAACAAACTTGGTGATGGGCTCCTGTAGATGATAACTAGCAGGTCCACTAAGTCCCTGCACACAAATAGGGCACACCCAAATAGATCAATGCGGAAGCGAATATGAATGCTAGAAATGAACTTGTGAAGGTAAACAAGATACAAATATATGTTTTCCCGAAGTTCGGAGTTCACCGCTGCCACTAAGGCTGTCACAAAGACACGATGAATCCTAGTCTCCGTTGAGGGCCTACGAAAGGCGGGCTTATCCACTCTGTTGACACCAAAAATTGGTACCAGGAAGAGGCTGACATGTGGGCCGGATTCGTTGAAAAGATATCATTCGGCAAAGGAGTTTTTCCCCAGAGCATTTGTGTTGACACCAAAAATTGGTACCAGGAAGAGGCTGACATGTGGGCCGGATTCGTTGAAAAGATATCATTCGGCAAAGGAGTTTTTCCCCAGAGCATTCGGTAAAGACGTTCTGCGGTCGGGAACGCATCGTCATTCGGCAAGAAAACTGTTCCGCAGGAGGCATTCGGGAGTGCGTGATGACGTGGATCAAGTGTAAGGAAAAGGGGGGTTTAACTTCGAATGCAAGACGGATACGGTACCCCGGCGTTTATCTTTTTTGGGAAATAAATAATGTAATCGTAATCGATTAGGAGTCGTGTCGAAACCTGGGTATAAATATAAACCCATGGTGATTGTAAAAGGATCATTCAATCGTTCAATCAATCGTACAACAAACCGGCCCCGTGCCAACTTCGAGTCCTTTAGTCGAGTCGTCGAGTTCTTCGAGAGGAATCATCGATCCGTCGACCTCCGTAAGTACCGGCAACCCTGCACCATGCCTAGTATCATGCGGTGGATTTAGGCTTTGGTTCAGGAAGGTTCCATTGTTAGATCATGAGCCATGCGGTGGGCTAAGGTTTAGCTTGGAGCAAGTTATCGGGTCTATTGGATTTTGGCAAGATCTGATAGATTCATTAAGTTACCATGTGTTGCTCTGAATTTTACCTTTTTGTTTAATTCATTACAACACTCTTTTGCCCAGTCTAGGTTGATTAGATTCGGTTCTAGCTCGTAATGCACTGCGTTTCCATAGCCGAATTCAAAGTCAATCTAGATTGCCACGTACTGCGGGTTCAAGCTCGTTGGTCTTGTGTAGATCTTGACAGAACCGGGTATCATGCGGTGGATGCAGGTTTTTGGGTCGTCTTAGAGCTAATCATCCGGTGGATTAGAATTCGATTCGATCTGATAGATCTATCATCATCAACGAAGCATGTTCCTTCCTTACGGAACCCGATTCGGCTATATGGCTGTATTCGGCAGTATCGCCACGAGTGAAACATGTTCACGGTTTTGTTTTAAATAAAGAATGCTTTTAGCCTTCCACGATTAGAGTATATCATGCGGTGGATTGATCTATTCTTGGTTGGTGGTGTGATTCCAAGCAAGTCGTATCATGCGGTGGATTAACTTGCTTGTTTCATGCTCGACGGGTTGAAAAGTACCTAGACATGCGGTAGACTAGTGCTTTTGGTCTATGCATTCTTGTTTATTATGAAATTACGGTCATGTTTTCGCCCTTTTATTTATCTATCATGCTCTGTTTCCCGTTAATCGGTTATGAATATACGTTACAATGTTTATTCAGTCGACTACCGATCTTTCGTCATGCTTACGTCACGCATTCGGCAGTGCGCTTCCTGCGTGCTTTGCCGATTGCCGAATGATGCTTTAACTGCTGACAGATAGCTTCTCTATAGCTATATGTCGTTCGAAACTGGCTCCGTAGCCGTAAATATGGAACTATCTGGTACCACCCGGTATGTTCCAGGTGTTATCTAAGCATCTTTTCTCCCTTTGTCAGTTTTCAGGAAAATTGACTGGCACGCTTTTGGATTCAAACGCTCGGGTCTCGTGTGAAGCCAGCTAATCCGGCTTGCTGTGTGCTTGGCGTGAAGTGCGGATTTTACGTCAACACACTTTTTGGCACGCCCGGTGGGACACAACAAGCTTCGAAGATGCCTGAATTAAAAGACATTCTGGATGTCACTTTCGAAGAATTATCTGATGAACATCAACAAATGGTGAAGACTGCTGCAGATCAGTTCATCAAGAAATGCTTGCTATCTTTTGCTAAGAACAGGAGTGGTGCACCGTTTCTCAAGTCAGATCTGCCAAGAGTTCTTTTGCTGGGACAATCTGATCTTACTGAAGATGAAGAAAGGGAGAAGTTCTCTAGCTTGTTGTACAAGGCTTTAGGAGAAACAATGACCAATCATAATGCTGCATTCCTGAACAGTTTTCGGCTCATACTGGTCAACATCTTTGGTCAACACGTGGATAAGCCTTTTGAGCAAGTGCATGGACAACTTGGTGGCCCGACATATTTCAATGTTCAAGCATCGGTTCCAAAACGTCATGGTAAAGGTACTGAAGAAACTGAAGCTTCTGGAACCAAAGACGCGAATGGACAGCCGATTCAGCAAGAGCTTCAGCATGCCTTTCCGAAACCTCGTACATATGGTGATATGGCATTCGGCACCACGGGAAATCTACCTGCTTCTGCTTACAAGATATCCCCTCTGAACAACAGGCTGCAAAGGGATGTGTATGGAAACGGATATTCAGAGTTTATGGATTACAATGCTATCGACGCTCTCCCGAATCCCGGGTATGTTGGTACTACAGGGATGCCTGCTGGGAGACCAGGGAATCAAGATACCAATATTGACCTTATGGTGCAAAAAATGACCGATGTATTACAAAATCAATTCGGTCTGAAGCTTAAGAATCAGGGGTACATGTACTCGTCTCCTTTCCTAGAATGGTACCAAAGGGTATCATTGCCGAATAGAGTCAAGGTGCCTACAGAGTTCACTAAGTTCTCAGGACAAGATGATACTAGCACTGTAGAACATATAGCTCGATATCTGATGCAGCTTGGAGAAGCTTCAGCAGATGAGGCTTTCAGAATCAGATACTTTCCTTTGTCGCTGACGGGTCCAGCTTTTACATGGTTTGCTTCTTTGCCTGCTCAGTCAATTTGTACTTGGAAAGACCTGGAGCAGAAATTCCATGCTCATTACTACATTGGCAGTACCGAGAAAAAGTTGGTTGATTTGACCAGCTTAAGGCAGAGGAATAATGAGACACCTACGGAGTTCCTCAGGAGATTTAGGGAAACAAAGAGCATGTGCTTTTCTCTGAACATACCTGATGACCAGCTAGCTGGTATGGCTGTAGATGGCATGCTGCCGGCCATTCGGGAAAAGCTATTCGGGATGGAGTTCGACGATCTGGGCCAGTTGTCACACAGATTGGCCTTAATGAGTAACCAGGAATATGGTTTCAAGAAAGATGCCAGATTTGCTAAACATAATGATGTAGCTGACATCTATAACCAGTTCCTTGAAAGAGCAGATCAAGGAGATGAGTATGAAGATAGCGAGGAGATAGCCGCAGCAGAGATAGTGTGGGGTAAAGAACCAGTCATGGTGAATCAGAAGTGGATTAAACAGAATAAGGGCACCTATGATTTTGATGTAACTAAGGCGGATAAATTGTTTGACTATCTTGTAAAAGAAGGCCGGATCAAGCTACCAGAGGGGCATTCTATGCTTCGCCCTGATGGAGTGAAAGATAAGAGGTACTGTGGATTCCATGATAGAAATTCTCATTCCATCAATGAATGCAGGGTTTTTAGAGTGAGGATTCAGAAAGCTATCCAATAAGGGCATCTGAAATTCGACAATAAGATGAAGTTGGACAATAACCCGTTTCCTCAGAACATGATTGGGTTCTCAATCAATATGGTGAGTGTTGCCGAATCTGGAGAAAAAGGAAAGATGAAAGTCCTGACGTCGAAGGAAGCGAAGCAGAATGGCTCAGTCGATCCTAATCGGCAAATCACGATCGAACAGATTCGCGAGGAAAAATCTCGCTTCCCGAATAGCCGATTTGAAATTGGGAAATCTTCTAAACCCAGAGTCACATTGCGCATTCTCCTCAATAAGTGGCAGCGTCAGCAAGAAAAAGAGCGCTACCAGAGACGTGAGTAGGAGGAGGAGAAGAGGAGGTGCGAAGAAAAAAGGTATGAGGAAGAACAAGAGGAATATGTCCGAGAACAAGAACGTGCACATTGGGATTGCGTCTTCTTCAGACACTGTTGGAACGAGGGTTTAAAGCTGCCTACATGGAATAACTGTCCTGAATGCAATAATGGATATGTCGAACATAGGCAAAATATTGCCAGTCGCCGATCCGTCCACGAAAGAATTGGAAGGGTACATCCTAGTGATGATCGGCGTTTAAAAATATATAAGAATGATGATCAACCAGGGAAAAGACGTGCTGATCATAGATGGATTGATCATGAAGAAGAAGATCGAGAGTATGTCTGGCAGAAAGGACAGTGGTGTCCACCTGGTTTAAGAAAGAGCCAGAAGAGAAGAGTCCAACGCCTGAGGATTCAAGAGTTGAAGCAAGCAGGAACTAGGATGAGATCAATATGGCGTCCAAAAGACAAACCTGACGAATCGGGTCATTCGGCTCCTACATGCATGGTATGTTTCTTGCCGAATGAATTCATGGCTCCAGCTAATCAAATTGTACAGGAAGAGATAGTGGATGAAGCCGAGCAATGTGGGTTAATGGCACAATTGGTATTGAATAAGCAAGCTATTTTTGAGAAGCCAGTCCAGAATCGGCACATGAAACCACTGTACTTAAGAGGATATGTCAACGGAAAGCCACTAACGAAGATGTTTGTTGATGGTGGAGCTGCTGTTAATGTGATGCCATACAATACATTCAGGAAACTTGGCATGAGCCCTGGAGATTTAACGCCAACAAGCATAGTTTTGAATGATTTTGCTGGAAATCCGTCGGACACCAAAGGATGTGTACATGTAGATCTGATGATTGGGTCTAAGATTCTGCTTACAACCTTCTTTGTTATTGAAGGCAAAGGGGCATACAGCTTGCTACTTGGAAGGGATTGGATCCATGCGAATTGCTGTATACCATCTACTATGCATCAGCAGCTTATTCAGTGGATAGATGATGAAGTAGAAATTGTCCCAGCAGATGATTCGATTAGTGTGGCTAATGTGGAACCGGCCTTCTGGGAATATCAAGGCATAGATTGCTTCTCAGGTAAGGACTGGGGAGAGGGTCCTGTTGAGCCAGTCAGCAGTGATCAACAGCCGATCGAAGCAGTCGGCTCTTTTAGTAATTTTTAATGGATAATCCAATCGATGGGACTGATGGGAAGCTAGGACGTGGATTTGTGTCGGCTGATAAATTAGAAGAAGTAGACATTGGAGATGGTGACAAACCAAGGCCGATATTCATCAGTGCTAGCTTGGATTCAGTTTTCAGAGAAAAGTTGATTGAATTGTTAAAAGAATACAAAGATTGCTTTGCTTGGGATTATTCAGAGATGCCTGGTTTAGATCGTTCCATTGTTGAGCATCGATTGCCGATCAAGCCTGGCTATAAACCTTACAAGCAACCACCCCGAAAAATCTACAAAGATGAAGTGTTGGCCGATGTGAAGAAAGAAGTGGAAAGGTTAATAGCAGCAAATTTTATTCGGCCATGCAGATATGCAGAATGGATCTCTAATATTGTTCCTGTGTACAAGAAAAATGGGAAGATGAGAGTTTGCATAGACTTTAGAGATCTGAACAGAGCTACACCCATGGATGGATATCCAATGCCTATTGCTGACTCGTTGGTTGATGCTGCTGCTGGATATAAAGTGATTAGTTTCATGGATGGTAATGCAGGGTACAATCAAATTTTTATGGCATTGGAAGATATAGCGAAAACAGCTTTCAGATGTCCAGGACATATAGGGTTGTTTGAATGGGTTGTCATGACGTTTGGTTTGAAGAATGCCGGTGCAACTTATCAGAGAGCCATGAATTATATTTTTCATGAGTTGATCGGCAAAATTGTGGAGATATATATCGATGATATTGTGATTAAGTCATTGGATCATGAAGCACATTTAGCCGACATAAGGAAAACTCTAGAATGCACTAGGAAACATGGGCTCAAGATGAATCCAAATAAATGTGCTTTTGGAGTTTCGGCAAGAGAATTTCTGGGATTTCTGGTGCATAAAGGAGGAATAGGAGTTGGCAAGAAAAGTATGAAAACCATTGATGAAGTTGTTCCTCCAACTAATCTTAAGGAATTACAGTCATTACTTGGCAAGATCAATTTCGTAAGAAGATTCATATCAAACTTATCACAAAAGGTGTTGCCTTTCTCTTCACTGCTAAAAATCAAGAAGGATCAAAAGTTTATATGGGGTGACGAACAACAAAAGGCTTTCGATGAGATCAAGGAATACATGAAAGAACCACCAGTATTGGTACCTCCACAGCTAAACAAGCCTTTTAAGTTGTACGTGGCGGCCGATGCCCAAACTATTGGATCGGCCCTCATACAAGAATTTGAGGGAAAGGAAAGGGTAGTTGCATACCTTAGCCGGAAATTGCTTGATCCCGAAACGAGGTATTCGGCTACCGAGAAACTTTGTTTATGTGTTTACTACTCCTGTACAAAATTTCGGCACTACTTGTTACATGCCGAATGCATTGTGTATTCAAAATTTGATGTGATAAAGCACATGTTGTCGATGCCGATTTTGAACGGAAGGATTGGCAAATGGATTTTAGCTTTGTCTGAATTTGAGTTAAGGTTTGAATCAGCAAAAGCTGTTAAAGGACAGATTATTGCTGACTTCATTACTGAACATCGCGATTCATCAATTAATTTGCTTGAAATTACTCCTTGGGTATTATTCTTCGATGGATCTTCATGTGACAAAGGTGGTGGAGTAGGTATTTTGTTAATTTCGCCAAGAGGAGAGGTATTTGAATTTGCTATTCCTATTCAACCTACTGTCACTAATAATCCAGCCGAGTATGAAGCGTTGCTCAGAGGACTTCAATACTTGAGAGAAGCAAAGGCCATTGCAGTTGAAATTTTTGGAGATTCAGAATTAGTCATAAGGCAACTAAATGGCGAATATGAGTGCAGAAACGATATCTTAAGGAATTACTATGAGGAAAGCAAGCAAATCTTAAAGGAGTTTCAGTCAGTAATTCTGCGGCATATTCCTAGGAGAGACAATGGAGAGGCGAACAGATTAGCTCAAAGTGCTTCGGGTTATAGAGAGCTTCAAGAAGTTTTTGCTAATGATGTATATGCTTTCGGGAGTAATTTGGCAGAAGATGATTGGAGAAAAGAGATTGTTGATTATCTGGAGAATCCATCCCGAAAGGTTTCTAGAAAGCTCAGGTATAAAGCTTTAAAGTTTGTTCTTCTTGATGATAATTTATATTATAAATCCTTGGATGGGGTGCTGTTACATTGCTTAAATCAAGAAGAAGCAAAAAGGCTGATAAGTGAAGTGCATGATGGGCTGTGTGGAGCACATCAATCGGCTTATCGAATGAAGTGGGTTATTAGGAGAACTGGGTACTATTGGCCCACAATGCTAGAAGACTGCTTTGAATATTACAAGGGATGTCAAGATTGCCAGAGATTTGGAAACATTCAGAGAGTTCCAGCATCAGTTCTGAATCCTATTATCAAGCCATGGCCATTCAGAGGGTGGGGAATAGATTTGATTGGCCAAATAAATCCTCCATCTAGCAAGGGGCATAAGTTTGTGCTTTTAGCAACCGATTATTTTACTAAGTGGGTTGAGGCGATTCCATTAAAAAAGGTGACATCAGAGAATATGGTTGAATTTGTTAAAGAACATATCATTTACAAATTTGGAATTCCTCAAACAATCACCACAGATCAAGGAACTCAGTTTACATCTTCAGAGTTTAGAAATTTTGCTGAAAGTACGGGCATCAAATTGTTGAATTCTTCTCCTTATTATGCCCAAGCTAATGGTCAGGCAGAGGCTTCTAACAAGATTATGATTAAAATTATACAGAAGAAGATTGATCAGAAGCCAAGAAAGTGGCATTCGGTACTCAATGAGGCTTTATGGGCTTACCGAATGGCTCCACATGGGGCTACACAGACGTCTCCTTATGAATTGGTATATGGACATCATGCTATCTTGCCATGGGAGATGCAATTAGACTCAAGGAGAATAAAGTTGCAAAAGGATTTAAGTTCTAAAGATTATAATGATTTAATGATGGATGAATTAGAAGATTTGCATATGATTCGTCTCAGGGCCTTGGAAAATGTTGAGAAAAATAAAATGTGAGTTGCTAAATATTACAACAAGAAGGTGAAGGTCAAGCAATTTGCAGAAGGAGATTTGGTTTGGAAAGCAATATTGCCGATTGGAACTAAATACAGTGCATTCGGTAAGTGGTCTCCAAACTGGGAAGGTCCTTTCAGAGTGGTCAGATGCGTGCCTGGAAATGCATATGTCCTGAAAACTTTGCTAGGAGAAGAGTTTACTGCTGCTATTAATGGGAGATACTTGAAGAAATATTATCCTAGTGTTGAGGTTGATCGCTGATTGAAATATTCAATGCCAGGACAACTGAAACAGCCGGCATTCGGGAAGGAGCCGCCTTCAGAACAAATGCCAACAGAAGGAAAATGGCCAATACCAGAATGTATTGCCCTTAGTACAAATATTTTGCATCATGAGTTTGACCAAGTTATCACAAAAAAGACTGCAAAAGATAAGTTTTATTGCCGAAATTCCATAATCCCTAGTACAAACTAATGGAACAACCTGTTCAGAACAGACTGGGGATGAATGGAATCGGCAATGGCGACGCCATGAGCATTGAGGCGATCTATGGAGGCCTCAATATCGTCGATCTCCTCCGGATTGCCATTGGCGAAACCGGGCGGTAGCCTGGAATAGTCAGTACCAGTATGCGTCGACATGGCGACTAGGCCTGCGGCAGTGCCCAGACGGATGCCGTGTAAGGCCACCTCATCGATACGGCCTGCCACTGCACCGAGGCGAGCTTCTGGCGTGTCCCCAGGAGCATTCACCTTGTTTGCCAGAGACTCAACCAATGTCTTCAGCCGATCGAGTTCGGCGTCGCGATCTGTAGGATTACGAAGCAACGGCGGGTTAATCCAAGGTCAGATTGAAGTTAAACGAACCGCAGAAATTACCGTCGATGGTCTCGAGCAGCTGCTTGCGCTGGTGTTGCCACTCTAGATCTGCGATCCCGGCGTGTTTGGAGATGACCTCCAGCTCACGCCGAGTGTCGTCACGTTCCTGCTTGAATCGGCGGGCATCGCTATCTGAGTAGGGCAGATCCCAGTTGGGCCCGGGGGATCGGCTAGATGACTCCGAAGAATCACCCGCTGCAGCCGGAGCCGCATTCAAGGCAGTGATGGGGTTCCATTGGATGAGCCTGAAAGCACAAAGAAAGTTGAGAATAAGACAAAATCTGGAGGGAAGGATAAGGAGAGGCAGACAATCATCACCTCCGACGAGCACCGGCACGGCTCCCTTCAGCTTCGTCGACGGCCAGGCGTCTTCTGCTGTTGTTGGTCATTGGGGTTTTCTGAAGATTACTGTGCTCGAAGAAGAGGGGGCTCAGGCTAACAGAAAGCTTGGAAGACGGAGGATTGGATAAAAGATTAGGAGCGCTCAAGGTTCTTATTTATGGAACTAACGAAGAGATCGTGGCCGAAGATTGTGGTGCGTATCCCAAAGAGTTCGGAAGGTGGAAAGGATTTTTCAACCAATTGATTTCCATGTCGTTTGGGATTCTTACCGAGTCGTATTCAGTTTTGACTGAATGAGATTCGGCTATGTCATGTTTGAAGCGTTTTCGGGTCTGACACTGTTATAGCCAGCTTTGCCGAATGAGTTGTCCACAATAAAAAAAAAGAGATGAGAAATGGCAAGATTGCAGGATTGATAAAGCATTCGGCTATCGACTGTTTGTTACAATTACAAGCCCAAGTACTTTGAGATTACATTTTTAGCATCTGATATCATATTGCTAATGTTCTCTAATAAGTTTTTGTCAGCTTCTTGGGTTTTAGCCAGAGCAACAAGCTTTGCCTTGAGTTGTTTTTCTTCGGTCAGAGCTGCTGAAGCTTCCTTTCGTATCTTCTCTGTTAATTTGGGGAGCTCAGCCATCTTCTTCTCATCAGCTTCAATTTCGGCTGATAGATCTCTCAATTCGGCTTCGAGTGCAGCTTTTCTGGCCTTCTTCTTTTCAAGTTCAGATTCTAATCTGATCAGTAATTCTTTGCTGTTCTGAGCTTGAATATGCAGGTCTTTCACAGATTGTTTGGCTGTGGATCTCCTCTGTTCTAGAGCTGGTTGAGAAGATTGGTTTTTCAGAGCTTGCTTTACTGCAGCATATTGTTGATCCAAATGAGAAACTGGTTCCAAAGAAGTTTTGATATCATCAGGGAGTTCTTGGTCAATGGATTCCAGTACATCCCTTAAGAGATCAGCATCTTTGACTTGATCTTGGATACTCTTGTGCAGCAAAGCAAGGATATCTTTCAGCTTTGTTTGATTTTCTTTTGACATAGTTTGGCCAGAAGATGTATCCTCCTCTTGTTCGGCAACCAAGTCGTCCACAGCAAAAGAATAGCTGGATGATGAATTGGATTTCTCCTGAAAGATAGTTCTTGCCGAATTAATGATAATCTGATAAGTAAAAGAGTAGAGAAAGTTGAGTGATTACCTCGTTCCTGACTTCCTGAATGGGGGAAGGAAGCCTCTCAGGCTCAATGGAAAGATTCTGTGTATCTTGCTGAGGAGAAGCTGGAAGACTTCTTGGTGAAGATAATGCTTCTGATTGAGGAAGAAGTTGCAAAGCTAAAGATGAATCGTGATGAGAAGAAGAGCTTTCCAAGATTGGATCCATTGAAGATTGTTCTGCGGATAACAAAGAATGAGTGCCGATGAAAAAGAAGTTAAGGGGATAAAGTGGTGGAATTTTACCAGTAAATGAAGCATCGGCAAGATCTGTACTAGTTGCTAGTTGCTGTTCTCTGACCTGAAACCAAGAAGAGATAAAGCTGAACAAAATACCAATGGCATTATGGTCAAAGGAAGAAGGCTCTGACCTTGATAACTTTTTTGCTGCTTGTTCTTTTCTTCTTTACAACCAAGGGAACAGTTAAAGAAGGGGTTTTCCTCTTGACAGATGATGGTCTAGTAAGTATTGGATCTAGAGAAGCCTGTCTAGCCATCAGTTGAGCCAAGGTAGGAGATTGGTACCCCAAAGCAGATATTGGGCCTGCAGCTTTGTACAAGATCGCCCTGGCAAGAGGGGCAGGTGTTATATCCTGCAAGATGACAGAATCAGAATCAATTGGGGTTAATATTATTGAGACAAATGAGGGATGAGAGTATTACCTCTGAAGTTGGCTGGTAATCAGGCATTAACTCGAGGCAGAAGGGATGGATTGGCATGTTGAAGATATGATCATGAAGTTCTTGCCATCAGAGAGTGAAAGAAGGATGAGCAGATGTTATTGGCACAAAAGGCTCAGGTGCATAGATAGTTCCGCAGCATTTATAAGTAAAAATCTTTCTTGTCTCTGTGGAATCCTTGACAATCTCCCTAGGCTTGAGAAATTCGTGAAGAAATAGCCTAGGGGGCACTTGGCCACATCCCAACTGTCTAGCCATCATATTTGGCTGATAATATTCATAAGTGCTTTGAACTAGCCTTCCTCCACAGAATTCGGCTGGCAGGATGCAGGGCTGGATGAAGGCATTGAAGATCGCTATAGATTGTACATCAGTGCATCCAGTTTCAAAGCTGAATTCGCAAGGGAGAGTGAGATTGTCATTGTCCAGATATGGGAACCAGAGAGGATGAGCAAAGCCTTTGAAGAAGAGCTCAAACAGTTCACCAATGTTCTTGTTGATAGATATAGTGGAGGCAGCTTCTCCATAGGTTTGACAACCTTTGGTTCTCCGGGTTTCTCCTTCTTTGTAATTGATTGAAGGAAAGTCTCGGCTGTTGAGATCAATGGCGATGATTTGATGCATATACAACTGCAGCCACATTTGGACAAACCACCAAGGACCATTGACACAGGGGATTTTCTTGCTGGTATGCATCAGGTTGGTGGTTTGATTGAGCATATGGTAGACACTTCCCAGGAAGTATTTCCCAAGTGGAATGAGTTTTCCGGCAGCTAGCTCTTCAGCTATCACGATATGATTCAGGGTTGGCTCATTGGCTTTGCCACAGAAGACTGATCTGCATAGCCACATGTTCAAGAAGGCTCTATATTCGACATCGGTCAGAGGGCCATTAGACATATGGTTCTGGATGTATCTCTTGTATCCAACCCCTGTTTTTACTCCTGTCTGCTTGGAGGAACCTTTATGGTCATAGGGATATACAGTTCCTGTAACGTTCAGGCCGGTCATCATGTAGACATCGGCCAAAGTGGGAGACATTGGGCCATGACCGAAGAGAAAAGCATTTGCACCATTGGACCAAAAGTGGCAAGCTGCAATCAGAAGGTTCTCGTTCTTTGGTGTTTCGGCTAGTGACAGCTCCAGGCAATGAGAAATACGCAGATGGTCCCAGTTCTGTGTTTGGGGGCTTTTGTCATCAGAAATCCTTTTGTACCAATTTCTCCAGCCGGCAATTGGGGGCAAAGGTCAGTTCTTGAAGGCATCTTGCCACTCATGAGGTTTTGTCAATGAAATCTTGAAAGGAACCCTCTGAGATTCGGCCGCAATGAGTTCGGAAGGATCTGAATTCCCTACAGGGCCGAGGAAGTAGGAAGGAGCTTTTTCCTCAATGGGGATAAGGATTTCGGCAGCTAGTGCCTATCAAGAATGGAAAGAGATGAGAGGAAGTTTAAAATGCAAATCGAAAGAAGAATACCGAATGTGCTTGAGGGGATTGAAGCTTACCTGAAGGGCAAAATCTTGGTTCGCCATTTGAAGATTGAATCTTGGAAGTCGATAACCTAGGGTTCGGATCCGGACGAGGGCTCTAAAGATTCAAAAGGAGAAGCGGGTGTCGAGCAGAACTAACTTGGGAATATTGAGTGCTTCTGGTCAATTCTGAGATAAAATTATCTTTTATCCCGAAATTGAAGGGGCATGTGTTGACACCAAAAATTGGTACCAGGAAGAGGCTGACATGTGGGCCGGATTCGTTGAAAAGATATCATTCGGCAAAGGAGTTTTTCCCTAGAGCATTTGTGTTGACACCAAAAATTGGTACCAGGAAGAGGCTGACATGTGGGCCGGATTCGTTGAAAAGATATCATTCGGCAAAGGAGTTTTTCCCCAGAGCATTCGGTAAAGACGTTCTGCGGTCGGGAACGCATCGTCATTCGGCAAGAAAACTATTCCGCAGGAGGCATTCGGGAGTGCGTGATGATGTGGATCAAGTGTAAGGAAAAGGGGGGTTTAACTTCGAACACAAGACGGATACGGTACCCCGGCGTTTATCTTTTTTGGGAAATAAATAATGTAATCGTAATCGATTAGGAGTCGTGTCGAAACCTGGGTATAAATATAAACCCATGGTGATTGTAAAAGGATCATTCAATCGTTCAATCAATCATACAACAAACCGGCCCCGTGCCAACTTCGAGTCCTTTAGTCGAGTCGTCGAGTTCTTCAAGAGGAATCATCGATCCGTCGACCTCCGTAAGTACCGGCAACCCTGCACCATGCCTAGTATCATGCGGTGGATTTAGGCTTTGGTTCAGGAAGGTTCCATTGTTAGATCATGAGCCATGCGGTGGGCTAAGGTTTAGCTTGGAGCAAGTTATCGGGTCTATTGGATTTTGGCAAGATCTGATAGATTCATTAAGTTACCATGTGTTGCTCTGAATTTTACCTTTTTGTTTAATTCATTACAACACTCTTTTGCCCAGTCTAGGTTGATTAGATTCGGTTCTAGCTCGTAATGCACTGCGTTTCCATAGCCGAATTCAAAGTCAATCTAGATTGCCACGTACTGCGGGTTCAAGCTCGTTGGTCTTGTGTAGATCTTGACAGAACCGGGTATCATGCGGTGGATGCAGGTTTTTGGGTCGTCTTAGAGCTAATCATCCGGTGGATTAGAATTCGATTCGATCTGATAGATCTATCATCATCAACGAAGCATGTTCCTTCCTTACGGAACCCGATTCGGCTATATGGCTGTATTCGGCAGTATCGCCACGAGTGAAACATGTTCACGGTTTTGTTTTAAATAAAGAATGCTTTTAGCCTTCCACGATTAGAGTATATCATGCGGTGGATTGATCTATTCTTGGTTGGTGGTGTGATTCCAAGCAAGTCGTATCATGCGGTGGATTAACTTGCTTGTTTCATGCTCGACGGGTTGAAAAGTACCTAGACATGCGGTAGACTAGTGCTTTTGGTCTATGCATTCTTGTTTATTATGAAATTACGGTCATGTTTTCGCCCTTTTATTTATCTATCATGCTCTGTTTCCCGTTAATCGGTTATGAATATACGTTACAATGTTTATTCAGTCGACTACCGATCTTTCGTCATGCTTACGTCACGCATTCGGCAGTGCGCTTCCTGCGTGCTTTGCCGATTGCCGAATGATGCTTTAACTGCTGACAGATAGCTTCTCTATAGCTATATGTCGTTCGAAACTGGCTCCGTAGCCGTAAATATGGAACTATCTGGTACCACCCGGTATGTTCCAGGTGTTATCTAAGCATCTTTTCTCCCTTTGTCAGTTTTCAGGAAAATTGACTGGCACGCTTTTGGATTCAAACGCTCGGGTCTCGTGTGAAGCCAGCTAATCCGGCTTGCTGTGTGCTTGGCGTGAAGTGCGGATTTTACGTCAACACACTCCAAGCCACTTTCCTCGGTGTCACTAGCTTTTGACCCTTTTCCACGAAGGAGGCAAGGCCAGCCTTTACAACCAATCCGTGGCTTACCACACGCGAGGTAGCTCACCGGCGACGCCTAACCGTCTAGGAGGATCACCTCCAAGAGTAACAAATGCTTCAATGGTTGCTAGACTTCACCGGAAGTGCTCAAGACTAAGGATATGCTCTCACTAGCTGTTGATTGCTCACTCAATCTTTCTATTGCTCACAACACATACATCCCTCAACCCAAAACCATAGATATGATCAAAATCAATCAACTCTCACAAAGAGAGGTTTGGGGAGAGCTTGCTGGTGCTTGGGAAGGCTCTAGGCGTGCCACAAAGGCAGGGGAACTAGCACCCCTCAAAGGAGAGGGGTATGGGGTATAAATACCCCACACAACACAAACTAGCCGTTATAGCCGTTGGAAACCGGTTAGACCGGATTCCGAAACCGGTCAGACCGGATTCCCAAACCGGTCAGACCGGTTTTCAAACCCAAGTAACCGTTACCCATGTCAGAGCCCCAAACCGGTCAGACCGGTTTCCCAAACCGGTCAGACCGGTTTGGGTCGAGTCAGCACACTTGAGCCCTAAACCGGTCAGACCGGTTTCCCAAACCGGTCAGAGCGGTTTGGGTGGACTCAGCACACTAAGTCCCCAAAGGACACCACTCTCAAGGCTATCTCACATGGGTTGAACTTATGAGCACTTTTTGGTGTTATCAAAACAACTAATGTTGCATCCCTCTTGATAGTACGGCATTCCTAAACTCAAGATAAAAACAATGAATAGAATCTATCACTTGAGCTTTTATATCTTCATTGATGGCATACTTGATCATGTTCAACTTTGAGGGCTTCAACATCTTCATATTGCTTGAGCAAATCCAATCTTGAGCCAATGACTTAGAATTTCCATTGTATGAAACAATTCATAAGTCATTGCACTATATGATCTAAAAAGATTAGATGCTTCGCGTTGCTTTACTTGATATGACTTGATTAACGTATGGAAACCAAACTATAATGCTAGACCTTTCCACAAACAAAGTCCTTCGGCTACAAGACCAACTTGCCCTTCACTTTGTTAGGAATGTCACTCCCATCTAGCTTGATCCCTTTCATCCTCTCTTGTCAAATTAAGCATCGTTTTGCATTGCATCATCATGAATACCACATTGAAATCCGAGTATCTTCAATATATTCTTTGGCGATTAACTTGACCATAAGCATCAATCTACTTGAGACCATATACTAATCATAGAATCATGTCTTAATTTGAATATAACCATTGCCATGGATCAAGCCCAAAGAAATCCTAATTTCTTCAAATGATTTATCCCAAAACTTTTGACAAGTATCTTATAGATGAGATCAACTAATTTGCATAAGACCGTATCTCATTTGTCACTTTCACACACTTGTCATTGTATTGATTGCATGGGATGATTACCACTTGTTTGCTTTCTTTATTATTTCCTGCTCATACACTTAAGCAAACAAGTTAAATGACTAATCATGTTGTCATCCAAAATCACCAAAACATATAAGTGCCTAGATGCACTTTCAATCTCCCCCTTTTTGGTGATTGATGACAACATGATTAAAGCTTACAAAGCATATGAAATTAGAACTCTAGATAACTAAGATATATAGTGAGCTCCCCCTTAATACGCGCTTTGAATGAAATTTCAAAAATTTGGCCTCAAATGCCAAATGCACATCAAATCAACAAATATGAGAGCTCCCCCTATATCTTAGTATCCATCATGTGCAAACATGTGTGTGTGATATAATACAGCAATGTGTGATGCATATGACAAATATAGCATTCAATAAACAAAAGAAGCAAATGGTTCCTTTCAGGGCCAAACCGGTCAGACCGGTTTGTGAAACCGGTCAGACCGGTTTCACCCCGCTGTCACGGGCCAAACCGGTCAGACCGGTTTCACCCAGACAGAAGCATATGTGAAACATCATTGCATCAATCAATACATGTAACACACTAGCAAATGATCACTTAGAATACATAAATGAGTTCAATACACACAGTAGCACACATTACAAGTTCTCAAGTCCACAAAGAGATAAAATATGAATTTATTACATATCCAAAGTGACATGACTACAAGATCAACTAGAAAAAAGGCTTTAATCCATTCTTCTCCCCCTTTGTCATCAATCATCCATAAAGGGCCTGGAGAAGCTTGTAGTCACACTACCATCACGCATCAACTCCTTGTCGCCACTAGAAGGTCGGGCTATGATCATCTGACGACGAAGATGTAGTCCAATGAAAACCTTCACTCAAATGAATGTGTATGTGTGATAAACTAGAGTGATTCGGATGTGCTAGCCATGGAAGAAGATATAGATAAGCTAAAACATACCATGGCCGGTACCGGAAGTGGTACCAAAGATAGAAGCTGCAGCCTGAGAAGCAAAATCTCCGGGAGATGGAGAAGGTGCACTAGAGAACTGAACTCCTGCCATCGATGAAGATGTACCAAAAGCGTATGACGAAGACGGGAGTGAAGCGGCTGCATATGTCGGTCCTGGAGGTGCAAATCCGAAAGAGGCACCAAACAAGTCACCCTCAGAGGTGGGCATGTATGGCATAGCTCCAGAAGCACCAACTGACTGTGGAGGTGGTGGAGTAGGCTGTGAACTCGATCCAACATGTCCATATCCAAATATATCACCGTACTCCTCAAAATATCCCGCATTCATGTGATCAGTCATGATGTCTCTAAGCGGGGGTATCTCAGGCAACTCAGGGGGTGGTGAAATGGGTGACGGTGGATCATGTGGACTCAAAGCGGCGCGCAGTCTCTTGAACTCATCACGAGTCTTCTTGTTATCAAGCCTCTGCTGCCTCAAATCAACTCGGGCATCCCTTTGGCCTTTGCAAATGCCTGTGAACATGGAAATGAATTTCTTGATGGGAGAGGTCCGTCCTGCTGGCTGAGTACTGCTGCCAGGTCCAAACCGGTCAGACCGGTTTGCAGAACCGGTCAGACCGGTTCTGGCCTGTAGCGGTGAATGTTGCTGCGGCTGCTGCTCATGATCACCTCCGGCTGCCATATCTGTATCTGCTGGTTGAGGAGAAGGTACTCTAAACTTGTGTGGCACTGGAGGCTTCAAAGGCTTGTGTGGGGTATCTTTCTTGATCTTCAAATTTGTCACCCTTTCAATCATAAGCATGATAAAGGGGCTATAAGCGCAAATCTTCTGAGGACTCTCAGAAATGGTCTTGATTTCATGCCAAATGAAATCAGCAACACTAATAGGAGGTGTCTCCTCTCCAATCCTCAAATAAAACATCAAATTCCTCATATATAGTGAAATATCTGAGGTGTTGCCATCTCTAGGGGTGAGTGTCTTGCGAAGCATCCTATAAAGTGTCCCATAGTAAGTGTAGAGACCACTCACTTTCCCCCAGCTGCCATTCTGATCTCTGGGATACATGAACTTTATCTCAGATGGTTCCATAACCCCACGGTCATGTATCCTAACGGTGTTCTCGTCCTCATTATCAACCCTCAAGAGAGTAGCAAAGACAGGGTAAGTGATATGATAGCGCTGTCCTTCGTCATCCAATGCATAGCCCTTTCTTGCTTGCCATTCCCCTCATAATATCCAAAGAACACAGTAGCATAGAACTGAGCAATCACCTCCTTGTTCCAACTATGCTTGAAGCTCATGAGATGTTTGACTCGCTTTTCAGAACAAACTCTGATAATCTCATTGAATACCGGGTTGTCTTGTTTGCTCATGTACTCCCAATCTATGTACTGTGCGTCTGATGTGATCTTGGTCTTCTTCATAATGGCTGTGGCATAGAAGTCCTGCTGAAAAAGAGTCCAAAATCTATAATCAGTGGCTGTCCTATCCACACCAAGTGGACTAGTCCTCCTCAGCCTCCTGACAACATCAGTCATCCCACTGGCTAGATAATCTGTCACTCTCCTGCTAGCTGGGCCAGTGGGTCGGCAAATCTCAAGAATGAGAGGAGCATTTATATCAACAGAGTCATCATCATCTGCCTCCTCATTCTCATTGTCTCCTGCTACCATCTCCTCATCATGATCATCTCCACCCAACTGATCATGTCGATACACAACCCTGTAGGTCTCATCCTCAACCTCATCCTCATCAGTGGTGTTTCCAACTACATCCACTTCCTCTATCTCCTGATCAGCTGCTCTCTTTGGCCTCCTAGGCCTCAAAGCTCTGCTACTGCCCGCTTGTGAGCTGCTGCCACCAGGTGCATCAAACTTGCTCTTTTTAATTCTCTCGGCATGGGAACCTTTCGGCATCTTTACTGTCCTTCCTGGGTTCATAAGATGACACACACAAAGTATCAATAACCAGGAGATAATTGATCAAAAGATTTGAATAGATTGAGTGCATTCAACAGGATTTGATTCAACTCAGGACAAAACCGGTCAGACCGGTTCTAGGAACCGGTCAGACCGCTTTTGGTCTGAGCTGAGCCAACTCGAGTTGAAGATCAATTTGGACAGAAAAAAATGATATAAGTGCCCAGAAACAGATTGAATCAAGTATATAATTGATAGAGAGCACTTAACAGGTTTTGGGTCAGCTCAGGGCCAAACCGGTCAGACCGGTTCTAGGAACCGGTCAGACCGCTTTTGCCTGAGCTGAGCCAAAACGAGTTGGGGATCAATCTGGACACAATTTGATCTGGATATTGAAAGAATATTGCATCACAATCTATCCCTAGTCCATATATAGACAAACACCCTGCAAAACAAGGACTTGAGCCTTCACTGCCCAAACCGGTCAGACCGGTCTGCCAAACCGGTCAGACCGCTTTTGGCAGTGAAGATGCAAATCCTTGTTGCGCAAAATGTAGCCAACCAAATTGAATCATCTCTTAGGAATAGGTTCCTAGACATGCTAGAAGATGTTCCACCGAAGGGTTTTGCAAGATATGCATTGAGTAAGTAGATCGGGCGATGGAAAGATTTGAATACCTTGAGAACCAAGAACTCGAGAGAGATGATGATTTGAGTGCACAACTTGATGGGGAATCCAATCAACAGCCTTGGGGCACTCCAAATCCAAAGAGAAATCAACTTTTCCTTGGTTGAATCTTCAAATCGCCAAAGGGGGCACCTTCTCACGGGAAGAACAGGAGAGAGAGAGGAGATGTGTTGAATGAGTATGGTAGGAGAGAGAGGGAATCACGGGATGAGATAAAATCAAGTGGGCCACCTTCCTGGGCCAAACCGGTCAGACCGGTTTGAGAAACCGGTCAGACCAGTTTCTCCCAGGGAGAGGTTAAAACCGCAGCTCACCGTTAAATTTACGCCGTAGCCACCGTAAATTTCCGTCGCAATAGCCGGAAATTTACGGTGTCTATCGTAAATTTATGGTGTGTGTTGAGAGACACATAAACCATCGTAAATTTCCGGTGAATACCGTAAATTTCCGTTGCATGAGCCGGAAATTTACGTCATTCATCGTAAATTTACGGTGAATTCCTGCAATAAGCCCTGAGAAGAAATATGATGAGATTTGTTCTTCAAAAATCCAAGAATTTCCACAGAATACTTCACCCAGCTGCTTGGGCCCAAACCGGTCAGACCGGTTTGGGAAACCGGTCAGACCGGTTTCACCCAGGCAGCTGAGACAAGTCCGAAATGGTGGAAATTAAGATCCAAAACTTGTACACTTGATCTGAGAGTGTATGTGATAGGCATGATCTTTAACTTCTCAAGATTGTCCATAGAAAAGATAAGATTTCCAATAAAACTATTTTCTTTCGTTTCTTCCGAAAGATATGGGAGAGGATAGATAGATAAAGGATTTTTATGGACTTGAGGAAATCTCACTATTTGTGACTAGCCATCAATCAAGCAAAGTTAACTATAGTCACAAATAGATCGACAAAGGTCAAAAGACCAAAGACACAAAGATTTTTCAAAATCACACAACCTAGCATGCTAGTTGGATTTTTCAAAATCTATCCTATGTCACACAAGTACATGCATATATATTGAGCACATAACGTCATTATCATATTTAGCTTACACTAATCACCAAGAAAGTGTTAACCAAATGTATAATGGACGCATACGAGCTTTCTATATTTGCTTGTACATGCACACTCTAGCATGACAAGGGCCTAGATACACAAGGTAAATACTAGTTCATAGAAAACATACCTTGGCCTCTAGTAGAGTGTGTTGTGCAATATTATCAATTTTTCCCATATGAATTCTCTCATGATATAAACAAATTGATCAACATAGAGAGAAAAACGTTAATGTGCACAACACATGATTTCATAATCAATGACTTTAATAAGAACATGAAAACAAGTGTCATTAATTACGAAGCCACACAATAAAGACTAAATTCCTTATTTTAGTGCATTATTGATGATGTGGTTAGCAAGGACTCATATGCACAAGTTTTGAAAGATTAAATCAATTTAAGGAATTTAATGCTATATTATGTTGAGTTGTCAAAACATAAATTGAGATCAGGATTCATGATGAGAATGACTTTAGTGTTACCGTCATGAATCACAAGATGAGTTGACAACCCCAATTGAGAGAGGTACTCTCTCACCATTGAGACTACAAGTTCACTAAAAGAAATGTCAGTCTCAAGGACACAAATATTGAAATAATCTCCCCCTAAATATGTGCATCATATGTTGACAATATGAGACATGCACTTTGTCTTGTAAATGACATGGGGGGGATTAATTCAATATTCGGTCAATATTGCACAAAAATTACTTAAAATGAAATATGCCAGGTAATCATACCATCATGAAGAAGTAATATGGATAGCATATGCCAAGAGTGAGAAATCCATGAGATAAATTACTTGCATCTTCATTTCTCACACATATGGCCAAGTCCCAACTACCTGAGCCAAACCGGTCAGACCGGTTTGGGAAACCGGTCAGACCGGTTTTGCCAGACTCATACCGAGTGGCGTGGATTTCCGATGTTTGATTCAAATTTTGTCGGAACTTGATCCACTGCAACTTTAACACAATATTGCTCTACTAGAGAGCCATTAAAAGCATCACATGACATATATGGATAGAAGTTCAATAAAAGAAATTTAAGTCACTATCGAGCATCTCAAGAGTCAAAGGCTTAGAGATACTTGATCCTACCAAAGGCACTAGTGACTCAAATTTAACCAATAAAGCGCAAAATTACCGAGATGTCATTGGGTATAGAGTATGAAGCGGAAGCAATTTTTCTTGGCTTGCTAGTTGATCGGTGAAGATTGTCATTCAAGCCAAGCCACCAATGCATCTCGTAGCCCTACAATCTCATCAAGCACACTTTGGTCCCCAACTCGTGTTGGGTCCATTGTTGTTAGTTCCAATATGCTTAGGGACCCAAAATGCTCTTGTGCCGCTCCTTGGAGAACAAATCACCTTGGAAGCACAAGTAGCATTTGGAGAATCCCCAAGCTTCACATTTATAGAATGGACAATGTCGGGTTTAGTGCTTTTACCATTAGGACAATCTTTACCAAAATGTCCTTTCTCCTGACATGTGTAGCATGTCTTATGCTTGATGTTGGTTACCATCTTCTTGTGTTGCTCGGTAACCAATTCTTGCTTGTGCTTTGCTTGGGCTTTGAGAAATCCTTTGTTGAGCTTGATAGAGGGCTTCTCTTGGTGAAGTCCCTCCTTGCTTGGACATGAAGCAACTTGATGCCCTTTCTCAAAGCAACGATAGCATCTTCTCTTCTCCATATTTCTTTGCCTTTTGGAGAGAGTTGGCTTGCTTTCTTTTCTTGTTGAGCACTTGGTGTGAGCAAGCTTTTCATCCTTTCTTTGATCTTGGCTTGTGTTGAGCTTGACTTGATGGATGCAAGAGCTTTGCACGGTTGATCCCTTCTCAAGCTTCTTCACCATGGATTCACGGTTATCTTGAGAAGGTTGTGCATTGCTTTCTTTTTCAAGTGTTGTCAAGCTATTTGTGAGTCTTTCTACCTCTTGCTTGAGTTCTTCATTTTCTTTTGCAATGAGGTCTTCACAAGACTCTACACACACTTCATCATACCAAGATCGTTTTGCTTGAGAGCAACATGGGTTAGCACAAGATAAATTATATTGAATTTGAGAGCATGTGCATATGTGAGATTGAGGTTCAATTGATTTTACCGAAGTGATTATAACCTCATGAGCAATTTCCAATGAAGCATATGATTCTACAAGTTCTTCATGAGAACACAAGAGTTCCTCATGTGTCACTTGTAGCATCTCATGCTTGCTAGCAATTAATTCTAATTTTTTCTTGAGCACTTTATTTTCTTTTTCTATGGAAGCCATATGAATAGCATCACAAGCATAATCATCAACAATTGCATCATACTTACAAACCAAGGCGACGTTTGAGAGTTTGACTTCCTCAAGCTCTTTGATAAGAGCTAGGATAGTCTCATCCTTTGAGTTTTCCGCCTTCTCATCTTCTTTGGACTTGTAATATATGAGTGCATCATCAATGGAAGATGATTTTGCTTGTAAGCTTGAAACTTTGCTTGCACGGCGTCGGCCTCCCTTCTTGTGGCCAGCTGCAACCTTCCTGCCCAAACCGGTCAGACCGGTTTGGGAAACCAGTCGGACCGGTTTCTGCAGGAAGATGGCAGCTGAGCCATCTTGATCTTGTGGCTCCATGGTTGTCGTCACATGAGGCTTGGTGCATGGTTTTGCTGATGTAGAGCACTCCTCATGTGACTTGGCTCTTATTTGGTCTTGCGTGTCGCTTTTGATGTTGCCATATAGCTTCTCAATTCGAGCCCAAATAAGATGAGCATCGAATAGAGTTGCTTCATCTTCTAGAACTATTTCTCTAACTTCATCACTCACAACATCAAATAAAAAGTTAGCGACATGAGAGTTGAGTTGAAAGCAATTCATCTCATCTTCGGTTGGGTTGGATATGCTCCAATCAACATTCGGACGATCAATGTCTTCAGCTACAACCCTTTCAAGAATAGGACTCATAGCCCTAATATCATTAAGCACATTACAAGACCAAGTTGAATAATTTGAGCCGTCACTAGCTAGTGGCTCATATGTTACCTCACAAGTGGTCGACGTCTTTCCTCACGGCGGTTAAGCTTGGATGTGAGGCCAAGCTCTGATACCAATTGAAAGGACCTTGATGTCACCTAGAGGGGGGGGTGAATAGGTGAATCTGCAAGTTTACAAACTTTTTCACACAATCAGTACAGAAACCGGTCAGACCGGTTCCCAAAACCAGTCAGACCGCTTGAAGCGGTCAGACCGCTTTGGTAAAGCGGTCAGACCGGTTTTCCACAGAGGAAACCGACTATGTAAATTAACCCCCTCTACGAGTTCTAGCACAAACCAAACTTGGTGATGGGCTCCTGTAGATGATAACTAGCAGGTCCACTAAGTCCCTGCACACAAATAGAGCACACCCAAGTAGATCGATGCGGAAGCGAATATGAATGCTAGAAATGAACTTGTGAAGGTAAACAAGAGACAAAGATATGTTTTCCCGAAGTTCGGAGTTCACCGCTGCCACTAAGGCTGTCACAAAGACACGATGAATCCTAGTCTCCGTTGAGGGCCTACGAAAGGCGGGCTTATCCACTCCAAGCCACTTTCCTCGGTGTCACTAGCTTTTGACCCTTTTCCACGAAGGAGGCAAGGCCAGCCTTTACAACCAATCCGTGGCTTACCACACGCGAGGTAGCTCACCGGCAACGCCTAACCGTCTAGGAGGATCACCTCCAAGAGTAACAAATGCTTCAATGGTTGCTAGACTTCACCGGAAGTGCTCAAGACTAAGGATATGCTCTCACTAGCTGTTGATTGCTCACTCAATCTTTCTATTGCTCACAACACATACATCCCTCAACCCAAAACCAAACTATAATGCTAGACCTTTCCACAAACAAAGTCCTTCGGCTACAAGACCAACTTGCCCTTCACTTTGTTAGGAATGTCACTCCCATCTAGCTTGATCCCTTTCATCCTCTCTTGTCAAATTAAGCTTCGTTTTGCATTGCATCATCATGAATACCACATTGAAATCCGAGTATCTTCAATATATTCTTTGGCGATTAACTTGACCATAAGCATCAATCTACTTGAGACCATATACTAATCATAGAATCATGTCTCAATTTGAATATAACCATTGCCATGGATCAAGCCCAAAGAAATCCTAATTTCTTCAAATGATTTATCCCAAAACTTTTGACAAGTATCTTATAGATGAGATCAACTAATTTGCATAAGACCGTATCTCATTTGTCACTTTCACACACTTGTCATTGTATTGATTGCATGGGATGATTACCACTTGTTTGCTTTCTTTATTATTTCCTGCTCATACACTTAAGCAAACAAGTTAAATGACTAATCATGTTGTCATCCAAAATCACCAAAACATATAAGTGCCTAGATGCACTTTCAAAACGACATCACAGTATTCTCATACAATCCATACCTGGTGGTGAATGCTGTTTTAGGAATGTCGGAACGTCTGATCCTTAATTGATGGTAGCCAGATCTCAAGTCAATCTTGGAGAAAACCTTAGCTCCTCTTAGCTGATCAAATAAGTCTTCAATTCTGGGCAATGGATACTTATTGTTGATGGTTACCTCATTCAATGAACGATAATCCACACACATCCTCAGAGTACCATCCTTTTTACCCACAAAATTTACAGGTGCTCCCCAAGGTGATGAACTAGGACGAATGTAACCTTTATCCAACAATTCCTTAAGTTGTTTCTTAAGTTCTTCTAGTTCATTAACAGCCATTCTATACGGTCTTTTAGAAATAGGAGCAGTACCAGGTAAAAGCTCAATAATAAACTCAATGTCTCGTTTGGGTGGCATACCTGGCAAATCATCGGGGAAGACATCTGAATACTCACAAACAACTCTGATATCCTCCAAAGAAACACCGCTGGCCTGATTCACTGAGTGAGTTGAAGCTGAGGGTTGTGTGGCTCCGAATTCAATCTTCTCTCCCTAAGGGCTAGTCAACAACACGGACCTTTTGGCACACTGAATCACCGCATCAAAAGCAGCTAACCATCCCATTCCAAGTATGACATCAATTCCCTCAGAGTTCAGGACTATCAAATCAGCAGGAAAATCTACCCCAACTATTTTCAGATTAACTCGGGGACAGATAAAATTGGCTTTCATGTTTCCACCGGGTGAGCTAACTTTCATCAATTTTTGATGTGGGACTAAATCTAACAATCTCCCATGTCACACATCGGACCTAACTCTTCCATCATATATCACTAGCAAGAACTCACGTGTGGCACGCACATTTATTGATGACACATAGGTATTAAAATAATGTCACCAGAGTGGGCCAAGGTAAACATACCAGTCATGCGAAGCACTTTAAATTTTTTTTCATATTCGCACTCTCATTTATAGAGAGCTTTAGGTATTCTCAAATCCAGAGGCACATAATTTTTTGAGATAGTTGGTCTTTATTTATATGGAGAAAAACTCTCCAATATATTGTTTATTGGCAATACGGGGTAATTATGTATAGACCAAAAAAATTGCGAGGAGGTTTTACCAGTTCGGACATTGATTCTTTTTAAAAAACTTTGTTTTTTCAGTTCAGAAAAAAGCTCATTTATTCCTTTCCAAAAAAAGCTCCGAGGGGTTTTACCGGTTAGGACGTTGATTCCTTTAAAAAAACTCATTTTTTCGGGGGGGGGGGCTAGGGGTGAACTTACACGGGTATTTTCGCTCTATCAAAAAAACTTTTAGAATATTTTCTTTTTTTTTCTTCAACGTGGGTCCAGGTGGGTCCATTGTGAGTGGTATAGGGGTTTTAGTTGGTAGCGAAAGTTTTTAAAATAACTTGATCCTTTTAGTATAGATGTGATCTCAATAGAAGAGATTATCACAGGCCCTGAGTTTAATTCTCCAGTGATAACACTCGGAGACGTTCACGGGCCAAGCCCAGTGACGTTAATGGGCTCCCCCGTCACAATGTGACCACTGAGATTTTTATAAGTTTCTCGACGTTCGACTCTAATACCACTTGTTAGCAAATAATGCGAAAAACAAGATCGAACACGAGACACGATTTCACATGGAAAAACCCTTGCGGGAAAAACCACAGAAGACAATCACTATTGAGGAGAATTTACGAGTAGGGATGATGCATGGCTCATCTAAAATATCTTATCTATCATACACTACCGTCTACATATGACTTACATATATATAGTCGGCTCACGCGCCCGTGCTTGGTTGCGTTGCCGAGGTGGGACTAAACCTTGTGCAATGAATTTATATCACATCACAATAAACACTACCTTGAGACAAATTCCCTCCCGTAGATGAATAATAAACCTCTATATTCAAATCTTGAATACTAATG
This sequence comes from Echinochloa phyllopogon, assembly GCA_033239725.1. NCBI lineage: Eukaryota > Viridiplantae > Streptophyta > Magnoliopsida > Poales > Poaceae > Echinochloa > Echinochloa phyllopogon. The sequence goes on from BTCW01000017.1 coordinate 52,991,942, forward strand.
TCCACCGGACTAACCAATGAATAAGATCACTTGAGTATTCTCCCAATACTTCATAGAAAGCAAAAATTGAGCAAATAACCAATAGGTCTAAACACACACAGCTATCAACAAAGTAGATGAATAATCTGGGTCTTCAACAAATTCATAATCCCAGCAAAAGTTTGAGTGTGTGTAATTGACCTAAAAGCAAATGGCAATAACGCTCAATCATCAAACGACATAAAGTCGTAATATCACCTGTGGTATTAAATAAATATCCAGTGAAGAACTTATCTCATGTAATAATATATGCTCCACAAGAAACACTAAACTTGACAAAACAACGCTCTCGCAAGAGCAACTAGCACGTGTATCCATCATGTACCATAAACTTGCCAATTGTAGAAGAAACTAAATTCCATGACATGATCAATTACTGCTACATTGAAATACGGTTCAGATGTAGGCATAAATGTGCAACCAACCGAGTATAAACCTTTGAACTAAATCATTCGATATGAGCAAAGACAGCAATAAACGTACTGCTCCCGCAATACAAAACAATGTAGTATCTAGTCAAACAAACCAACTATGTTGCACTTGAAATCCTGCACCTCCAACTCAATTCAGAGAAAAACCTTCACTTTCAATTAACCAACTCCATATGAGTAAAAGAAACCACTAGGCTGACATAAATGATGTTGTCAAAACATCAAGAAGAATCAACTCAAAGTGATCCAATAATAATCCCAATATCTCCTCAAAATCGTAATATGTCTCGGCGGTGGAAATTATATATCAAAGAAGCCATGTGAAAAAAATAACCAGAAGAAAAATAATTTGCAATAATAAACTAGTATACTGATGTGTAACCCTAGCAAAAGAACACTGAAGAACCTTCTGGTAGCCTTCACGTGTGGCCGTAGCAAAATTTCCTTGGATGATTTACACGGACAATAACGGGCGGCGCGATGAACAGTTTCTTGCAAAACCTATTTTTTTCACGTGATCTCGTACCAAGCTCTAATACCACTTGTTAGCAAATAATGCAAAAAACAAGATCAAACACGAGACATGATTTAACATAGAAAAACTCTTGCGGAAAAAAACCACGGAAGACAATCACTATTGAGGAGAATTTACAAGTAGGGATGATACATGACTCATCTAAGATGTCTTATCTATCTTTACCTACCGTCTACATAGGGTTTACATATATATAGTCGGTTCACGTGCCCGTGCTTGATTGCGTTGCCGGGGTGGGATGATACATGACTCATATATATAGTAGGGATGATAAATGACTCATCTAAGATGTCTTATCTATCTTAACCTACCGTCTACATAGGGTTTACATATATATAGTCGGTTCACGCGCCCGTGCTTGATTGCGTTGCCGGGGTGGGACTAAACCTTGTGCAATGAATTTATATCACATCACAATAAACACACCTTACGATATCATCGATTTGCAAAGGAATAAGAGCTACATATGTGGTTAAGACTTAGATGAGAAGGGAGATTAAATGATAGGAGTTTTGTGTATAAAACCAGCCATGTCACCTTCTATAGTGGCTAAATATATCTATATATCTTAATATGACCATATATGCACACACTTAAGAAATTTGTGTATTTATTTGCATATTTTGCTACTGGATAGACCAAATGATACAATCAAACAAGTTCTTATATGGTAGATGCAATTTACTCTCTACATGTATTTTAGCACAATTGTATCTAGCCTGGTGTCCAAATGAGAATGTTATCCTCAAGCAATTGCATCTCCGATTTCAAGACCTTCTCCAAGAGTAGAAATCAGTCATATGATGTCCAGCACAATTTGAATGGCTTAATAGTGACCCAGGTGCAGTGTGCACATGTTTAGTAGCATCTTCATAGTTGAGCAAGAGTGGAGCTAACTTATAAACATTTATCTTCTAACCATAGCATCTTCGGGCTGACCCTTTTACACGAAGCGAGTACGAAACTATAAGAACTGTGCTATGTGTATGCATGCATGTCCCTCAGAAGAGTGTGCAGCAAGGCTTTCGAGGATAAGGTGTTACCAATGGTATTAGAGTCGACCCCCATAGTTATGCATATAGCCCGTGTGCACGAGCATGTGGCACCTGGCATGTATGGGCCTGCATGAGACACCCGATTGTGCACGGGGACGTTCATGGCATGGGCGAAAGTATAAGCAGAAGAGTGGCCTTTTGTAGCGACTCTAAATACGATTGAGGCTGGGAATATGCATGCACGCATCGATCCATGTATGTGGCCGATGGATTATTGAGCCAACTCAGTCGACGTTGTCTCCACTCCATGTACATGAGGGTCCATGATCGTCATATTTAATCTTGTGCATGATTTGGTCATCGAACCCTAGAACACACACATCTACCCAACATTGCATTTTGCTGAAGATCAACGTTATACATGATGGTAATTGATGATTATATGTATTCATATTTTAATTTTATATAATTTTATATGAGCATTTAATAAGTTACTTCCCAAATTAGGTTAAGGTTCAAGAATCTTAAAGTTTTTCAAATGTGTGCACCAGTTTTAACACCGATATGAATAAGCACCACTAATCCATCTGCTAGTCAAGTCTCTCGAAGATGTTCAGAAGTATAGGATTTACGTGTATGTATTCAATCAAGCTGATGTGTGTATATAAATATCTGCATTTTTACTGATGTTTGGTAAAAAAAGTAAAGTATATATTTATCAAATAAAAAATTTATCAGATTCAGTATATATTTAAAATCGCTTGCACACTCGAGGGTGCCTCCAGTTTGTTAGAGAACCCAAGGATGAAACTCCTCTCGCATACCATGAAACTCTCTACTAGGGTTTCGTGGTTTCATGACATTAAATGTGCTGATGTGACATAGGAGAGATAATGTAGATTTTCATGGTATGTAAGATGAGTTTCATCACCATAAAACTCTTTTGGCATAGTTACATAGTTTCTGATCTGGATAACCGTGTAGTAAAACTATGCACCGAGACTGGCCTAATACGAACGAGGAGGAGTTTAGGAGCCGCGAGGTGGGCTAACGCCGCAGACGAAAGAATAGAACTAAGGCACTGTTTGGTTCATAGGGGCTTATCATAAGCCCCTTCAAATAAGCCTCTATCAACCAAACAGGAGGGGCTTATAAGGGCTTATTTTCATAAGCCTTCCATAAGCCCTTAGAGGTGTGGTTTTAAGGCTTATTTGTCATGACTCCACAAGAATCACTCCACTTTTCACTATATAAGCATAACAAATGAAACACCCCTTAAGGCTTATTATAAGCCCCAAGCCCCTCCAAACCAAACATGACCTAAATTGGATATAGCATGCATGGAAAAAAATTTAAAAGGAAGAACGATCACTCGTGTTGCACGAACCAAGATGTAGTCAACTTGCATGGGATCTTTAATTTCTCGGAAAAAATAGGACGAAGAACAATATTATACTTGATAGACGAAACTGGATAACGATTCCGCATCGAATCAAACAGAGGCATCCGAGGCTCGAGCCGTGGAGACCAAGAAGCACTCGGGTGCTGCAATTTTTTGGGTAAACCACGCTAAGAGACTGTTTCTGTTGGGTACACTCACCGGTTTACTTGAAACCTGCCCGTCCCAAAATATAGAGCATCTTAGGATTGAAGAAATAATTTCGTCCAATACTTGGATCAGTAACTTCTCAGTTTCTTTATCAGTTGCTGCAAGATCAATATCTTTCTAAAAGATTATGAGAAGTTTAAATTCATGGATGCATCGTACACTAGATGTGTATATATATAGTTCCACTAAGTTTTTGTCATAAGTGACCAAATTTGTTATAGTCTATCAATCTGTGTTAATGCATAAGCAAGAATAATATTACTCCATCCTTTCCAAATTACTGTGTGTTTAGCTTGTTTTTTGTATACATAGTTTCACTACCAAAGAACCTCACATCCACACCGATTGGGAACGGGCTTTAGCACCGGTTGGGTAGAATAACCGGTGCTAAAGGGGCATTTAGCACCGGTTCTAAACACCAACCGGTGCTAAAGGCCCTGGCTACACAGCGGGTATTACAACCGGTGCTAAAGTACCTGGATTTTTTTGGTATGTTTATATATGTATTATGATACGTATTCAAACATGTATTCAACTGCCGTGCATGTAGTACTATATATTCATATTAGCTAGACATATAATCAAAATAGAAGATATATATATTATAATTTTGAACTGTATATATATTTGAACTATATATATTTGAGCTGTATATTACAAATTAAGAAATCCGACTAGAGGAACGACTTGATGGCGCATCCTCCAGGGGGAGATGGAATTCTCCACGGGGATTAACGACCTCGTCCCAAATCCATCAAATGAGCTGTTCTGCAATTGCGTCTATTCTCTCTTCATCGAGTCTATCTTCTTGCAGCCTCATCATCTATAATTTGCAAATAATTAGAAATATTAATTCCATGGAATAGAAGACAACAAATGTACAATTAATAAACATTTAATATAAAATAAATGATTTACTTACAAATACAAATGTCCGTCTATATTTAAATAATCATTTATTATAAAACAAAGTGTTTTTCTTATTAATACAAACATAGTAATTATTAAATGAAGCCCTATATTTCTAAATAATCATTTGTTTTAAAACAAAGTGCCTTACTTATTAATTCAAATTTATTAATAATATTATTTATTATAAATGAATCCCATTATCAATAAAAGAAGCCGTATATTTCTAAATAATATAATTTATTACAAAAATAGTAAATATATCAAATTAAAACCTAAAAATGTGTTACATACCATAACATCATGTTGGGTCATCTTTTTCGTCGACCAATTGAGCATGTTATCCCAAAATAATACGCACATAGATTATTTCCCGACCCCTGTCAAACTGCTCCTGCTTGTCCTCATCCCACATGCTAACACCTTCTTCCTTCCATAGCTGCAAAAGTTCATCAACCAGTGGTCTTAGGTAGACATCAATGTCGTTGCCAGGTTGCTTTGGCCCTTGAATAAGAACTAACATCGTAATGAACTTTCGCTTCATGCAGAGCCAAAGGGGTAGGTTGTAGATACATTTCACCAAAAGGGTTCATGCCATCAGTACTTAAATCAAGCCTCACATTCCTCGCATCAGCATCAAACTCTGGGAATGCTCTGTTGATGTTCCTCCACTAGGATCCATCAGCGAGGTGTCTCAACATGCCATCCTGCTTACGTTCTTCTTTGTGCCATCGCATTAGTTTGGCATGCTCTTTGTTCCGGAACAAACGCTTCAAACGGGGTATTAGAGGAAAATACCACATCACCTTCGCAGCAATTTTTTTTCTTACAATGCTCCCCCACAACCTCACCAGGGCCATCCCGCCTTATCTTGTATCGTGCGCAACTGCAAACTGGACAACAATCCAAGTGTTCGTATTGTCCGCGATTGAGGATACAGTCATTTGGACACGCATGTATCTTCTGCACCTCCAAACCGAGAGGGCAAACAACCCATTTTGCTTCATACGTTGCCGATGGCAATTTGTTACCCTTGGGCAGAATCTTGTTTATGAGTTTCAGTAGCTCATCGAAACCCTTATCAGTAACGCCATTTGCTGCCTTCCACTGCAGAAATTCAAGTGTACTACACAACTTCATAAGCCCCTCTTTGCAATCTGGGTACAAGTTAGTTTTGTGGTCCCGCAACATGCGTTGTATCTTTTTCAGTTCCTTATCATTGCCCAAGTCTTTCTCAGCATCACGCAGCATTTGCCCAAGTCCATCATTAGGGTCATCTTCCTGAGCATCATCTTCCTGAGCAGCATCTTCATGATCGGCATCACCCACTGCAGCATCTGCAAAGGCCCCGTAGTATTCAGCCAATACCGGAATGTCGATATCCACCTCGTCTTCTTAATCTTCATCCATTAGAATTCATCTTTCACCATGCTTCGTCCAAACAGAATAATTGCTCATGAAACCGTGCCTCATCAAATGCACCTAAAGAGCTCCTATTTGTTTGTACGATTGTATATTTTGACAATTAGTGCATGGGTAGAACATGAAACCTGACGGCGTCCTCTTGGCCTCGGCGACATCGAGAAACCCCTTCAGGCCATCACGAAACGTCGTATCGTGATTGTCCCCGTACATCCATTGCCTATTCATCTGTATTAGTAACCAATAACAATTATTTGTATAATTTAATATATAATATAATACAAAGGTAATATATAAGACAATACAAATTTAATATATAACTAAATATAAATTTAACATATAATAGATTACAAAGTTAATACATAAGACAATACAAACTAAACACATTTCTAAAACTATAATTAATTTATTCATTTTCTAAAATCAAATATACTTCCATTAAAAAAAATAATTGACTTTTCCAACTTTAAATAAATAACTAATAAATACAATACACAAGCTCTCTCTCCCCACCATGAACACAAGCTCTCTCTCTCCACCATGAACACAAGCTCTCTTTCCATTTTGATTCACAAATTTCTCTATTTCTAAAGCATATAAACAATACAAGCTAATAAAGAACATAAGAGAATGAAAGAATGTACCTTGTAGTGAATGCCCCTTGGATGGGTGAAATCTTCACAAATTTTGAAAAAAAAAATTGGCAGCACCTCTCCTGTCCCGAGCACAACATGAATGCTTGCTCCGGCGAGGGGAGGGAAGGTATGATATACGGGCACATTAGCACCGGGTCTTGCGACGACCCGGTGCTACTGCTCTCACATTGGCACCGGTTGCAACCAGCAACCGGTGCTAAAGGGCCTTGGGCACATTAGCACCGGTTGCTGGCTACAACCAGTGCGAATGTGAGCACATTAGCACCGGGTCGTGCCATCCCTACGCGCCGCCCCCGCTCATAGCCATTGGACCCGGTGCTGATGCACCCTTAGCACCGGGTCCAAAATGTGCCGTGGCCTATGAGGGGGCCGGATGTGAGGTTCTTTGGTAGTGTTTTTACCATGCATGTAGATATAGCTATATATATGTATACAGAAAAGCCATAACGAGTAGTCATTTGGAAGTTTGTTTTTGATAGGTTAGTACACACAAACAATTGGTTATTATTAGGAATTTATTAATCCCTCTAGTCTCCTCGCCCAATCCCTCCCAATCCGAACAAGGCCTACCGGAGCTTGGTAGCGGCTTCTATAAATACCAGCAACCTCCCTGGCTGCCTTGCTCCAACATCTCCAACACGAGATACATTCCATGGCGCGCTTCCTCACTACTGCTCTCCTGCTTGCCTCTGCCCTGCTGGCGGTAACGATGGATATATAGAGAACAATAATCTTTTTCATCTTTCTGTGAACCTGAATTATCTATGGAGAACTAATAATAATGGATACGGTGTGGAATTATTTCAGGTTGCACAGCTGAGCCATGCAGCAGCAGCAGCTCCGTCGATACCGGAGTTCTGGCGGACTGCACTGCCGGACCCTGCACTCCCAGACGCTGTCCGTTGGTACCTCCAGCCCGGTCTGTTTTGCTCTTCACCCATTGTTACTGTATATCACCATCTAGTTCAAATTAATAATATTAATGCTACTTCGATCTAGTCGCGGGCTAATCCTTTTGCATGAAGCAAATTGAGACAAAAATAAATGATTTTGTTTTTGTGCAATGTTTGATCAAGTATTCAAGTGGGCCTCCTATATTATGAACAAGTTTATTTGAGCTTAAATTTGATCAAACTTGAATATGGATGTATCCATCATGTTCCATTCATTCTCATGCATGGTTCGTGGTTTACTCGATGATGCAGACACCAGCCTCAAGCAGCGATCTACATCATCCAAGCCCGCCATCGACGACAAGACTGTCGCCGCCGATAAGAGCGTAGAACGACTGTCCCGGCAGTGGCCTTACAATTTTAATAGCCTCAAGCAGAGATCTGCATCACCCAAGCCTGTCGTCGACGACAAGCTTGCAGCCGCCGATGATACCGCAGAACGACTGTCCCGACAATGGCCTTACTATTTCTATAGCCTTAAGCAGGGATCTAAGCCACCAAAGCCTACCACCGCCGATGATAACGTAGAACGCCTGTCCCGACAATGGCCTTACTATCACTACGGGAAACCCCGTATATGCCGAGTGTCTAACTCTTTGCCGAGTGTATTTTTACGGACACTCGGCAAAGAGCTTCTTTGCCGAGTGTTTTTTCTTCGACACTCGGCAAAACAAAAACACTCGGTAAAGAGCTTGTTTGCCGAGTGTCAACATAATACACTCGGCAAAGATATTGTTTGCCGAGTGTCAAAAAAAAATACACTCGGCAAAGAAGCTCTTTGCCGAGTGTATTACAATTGACACTCGGCAAAAAATTATGTTATTTTCGTTTTTAAACCGCGGGTGATTCAAATAATAAAATATAAGGAGTAGAAAATTTGTATGCACGTTGTTTGCCGAGTGTAAAAAAATACACTCGGCAAAGAAGCTCTTTGCCGAGTGTATCATAATTGACACTCGGCAAATAATTATGTTATTTTCGTTTTTAAACCGTAGGTGATTCAAAGAATAAAATTAAAACGAGTAGAAAATTTGTATGCATATTGTTTGCCGAGTGTCAAAAAAATACACTCGGCAAAGAAGTTCTTTGCCGAGTGTATTATAGTTGACACTCGGCAAAAATATGAGTCCAAATGTTTTTTAAATTCTAAAACAAGCAAATTAAGTCTCAAAATTATGGAATTTGTCATGGAGTGATTGTATCACTTATAGAGGCTGTGATAAAAAGTTGAGAACATTTCGTATATTTTGTCATAACGATGTTTATCAAATCTAAACATGTCACAAGAAGTGTATGAGTGATTGCATGTCATAGAGTTAGTGGATGTATGTTTTGAATACAAACTTTTTTATATGATCTCATATGAAAAAACACTTTATACCAAAGTCGTACACCTCGATGAAATATAAAACTTTGTAGTTGAAAACTTTTTTTTTTAAATTGTTCAATGGATCAAAATATTATTATAAGTTATCTAATTTGAAATTTGAAATTTGAGAATTTGAAAATGACCTCGAATGTGAATATGTTCTGTATCAAACTTGTAGGTCCCGAAGCGATGTAAAAGTTTGTAGTTGACAATTTTTTAATTTGAGATTGTTTAGTACTTTAAAATATCAATATAATGTATCAAATTTGAAATTTTGAGTTTTAAAAATTTTCAAATGACCTGAGATGTAAATTTGCTCTATATCAAAGTTGTTGCTCTAGAAGATATATAGAAGTTTGTAGTTTACAACTTTTTCATTTAGAATTGTTTAACTATCTAAAATTTCGATACAAACGCTAAGAGAAAACACATTTGCCATGTCATCAATCCTCAACTTGGAAATGGTGGCCTCTCATTGGTTGAAACGGGAGCACATGGATCTCTCATCCTCTCTCTCACGCGTGGCGCCTGGCTGCTGGCTCTTGTCCTCTCTCTCTCTTCTCTCTCACGGCTGGCTTTTATCCTCTCTCTCTCTCCTCTCTCTCACGCTTGGCTCTGTTCTCTCTCTCTTTTCCTAGTGCCTCCCGCCGTCGGCGAGCTACCTGAGGTTCTTCATGCTCGGCCCCAGGCAGGCCACTCCCGTCGTCTTCCTCGAGGTACCTGGTGACGCTGGCGAGGCGGACGAGCAGCCGGGCAGCCAGGCGTAGGCGGCCGCGGTGACCGAGCAGCTGGCCGGGCGGCCGGCGACGCGCAGCGGCCGGGAGGCGAGGCGCAGCGACCGCGCGGCCGGCGAGGCGGACGGGCGTCCAGCGACGCACAGCGCCGGGCATCCGGTGCGGCCGAGCGGCGAGGCGCAGCGACCGGGCGGCCGACGAGGCGGACGGGCAGCCGGGCGGCCGGTGGCCAGGCGCAGGCAGCCGCGGCGACCGAGCAGCTAGGCGGCCGACGAGGTGGACGGGCGGCCGACGAGGCGCAGCGGTCAGGCATCCGGGGCGGCGACGCGCAGTGACCGGGCGGCCGGCAAGGCGCAGCGGCCGGGCATCCGGGCGGCAACGCGCAGTGACCGGGCGGCCGGCGAGGCGCAGCGGCCGGACGGTCAGCCGGCGAGGCGGACGGGCGGGGGGCCAGCCGGGCAGAGCGGTTGGGCAGGCGGCCGGCGTGGGCGGCGCGGCGCTGCAGCCAGATTTTTTTTATTTTTTTGGAGAAACATTTGCCGAGTGTCGGCTGTCCTTTTTTTTAATTTCTAAAAAAATGTTTGCCGAGTGTCTATTTTAACACTCGGCAAAGTCTTTGCCGAGAGGCCGACGACAAGCACTCGGCAAACACGGCCTTTGCCGACACGAGATATGCCGAGTGTCCTCACTCGGCAAAGGCTTTGCCGAGGGTAATTTTGCGTTTGCCGAGTGCCCCAGGCACTCGGCAAACGATGGGTTTCCCGTAGTGTTTCTATAGCCTTATTAAACAGAAATCTGCATCACCTAAGCATGTTATCAACGATAAGCCTGCCGCCACCGACAATAACGTAGAACGACTGTCCCGGCAGTGGCGCGCCTTACTATTTCTATAGCCTCAAGCAGAGATCTGTATCATCCAAGCCTGCTGTCGACGATGACAAGCCTGTCACAACCGATGATACCGCAGAACGATTGTCCCGACAATGGCCTTACTATTTCTATAGCCTCAAGAAGGGGCAATCTCCATCGTCACACAAACATGCGGAACATTCTGCCGCTGGCGCTGGGTCTTCGGGCCATTCACATATGCTGGCTTCCGGTCATAACAAAGCTAAAATGAATCACAGTACAGTGTTCTTCTTTGAGGAGGCGTTGCAGGTTGGACGGAGCCTATCCTTCTACCTCCCACCTGCAAGGAGAGCACCACTTGGGATGTTGCCACGCGATGTCGCCGACTCCATCCCATTCTCGACGTCGTCACTACCCGACGTCCTCGCCTGGCTTGGAGTCGCCCCGGGCTCCGCCCAAGCAGCGGACATGGAGGAGACGCTGAGCATGTGCGAAGCGCCGGCGCCGACCGTCGCCTTGGAGGGCAGGTTCTGCGCGACGTCGCTGGAGGCCCTGGTGGAGCGCGCCATGGCGGCGCTCGGCACCCGCGACATCAGGCCGGTGATGTCGGCGCTGCCGCGCTCCGGGGCGCCGTGGCAGCCCTACACCATCCGAGCCGTGCGCCCGGTGGCCGTGGCCGGGGAAGCGGCGGCGGCGGCGGGCTCCAGGTTCGTGGCGTGCCACGACGTCGTCTACCCGTACACCGTGTACCGGTGCCACGACACCGGCATGGCGAGGGTCTACATGGTTGAAATGGAGGGCAGCGGCGGCGGCGGCGTCACCGAGGCCGTCATCTGCCACCTCGATACGTCCCAGTGGGTCGCCGACCACATCTCCTTCAAGCTCCTCGGCACCAAGCCCGGTGGCCCGCCAATCTGCCACACCATGCCGTTTGGGCACATAGTGTGGGCAAAGAATGGCGATGGCCTCTCGGCGGCGGCGTAATAAGGAGCTTGTGTTGGTTTGTTAGCTCATCATCGATCGATCCCGTTGCACTGGGTGCATATGTTTACGTGTTCATCAATAATCATGGGTGTCAGCAGAACGTGCTCGCCAGGACCGTGCTAGAGAGCCCGTGTATACATGTTTGTTTCAAATATATATAAATAAATGCAGCGGAAGAACGGGAAAACGCTACAGCGTTTCAGCAGCAAATATTTCATCTACTTCAATTCTTCTAGTGTTGTGTGCGTTCGTGCTCGTTGCATTGTGTTCCACAGGCGAGGACAAGCTATTCCTTTCAAGTCTATTTCTTTAAATATCTATATATGTTTCTGCATTATGGGGAGTAAATTAAATTTCTTATACATTATTTACTAAATTGCTGATGTAATGGGTTTATTGACAAAAAAATCATACAGATCGAATCTAGGACAATACTGAAAAACACATCTCATCCACGCCAGAAGGATATTCACTGAGATTGAACTTCTCGTATCAAGGCACGAGTAATAAATATTACTTTATTACTTCTGAAATAGTGTGTTTCTTACTTTGGACTAAAAACTTAATGCTACAACATTAAATATTTCAGGGATCATAAAGTTAAAATAACATTGTGAGGAAACTTAGCTCATTCTTTGAGTGAAGATATTATTGGCAAGCACAATGTTATAGTAGCTAACTAAAAATATATTTTAAATTGTCCAAGAAGATATACCACAAAAATGATGATGTAAAAAACAATAAAAAATTATAAAGATACCGCTAAACACAACTATTTGCATCTATTTATATTAAAATTAAATGCCTAGATATTTTAGAAACATCTAGCTACCCGTGCTGTTTGCGTGGCCTACCTTACTAGTTTATAATGCAACTAAACACATTTTTACCATAAAAATGATTTTTGAGTAAAAATATATTTCGAGTCTTTTTTTTGCCGAGTGTCAATTTTTTTTAGCACGGAGTCTCAAATTAATTAGTTGTTGATAGGTCAGTCCTGGGCCGAGGGTTTTTTATTCGGAGGAGACACCCAGTTTGAGCCGAGAAAGGCGCCGCAGGGTTGAAGGCAAATACAGCGGCGGCGGAGAAGGATGTGGCCGTGGTGGACGCTCGGAAGGCGCGATTGATCAGGCTCGGACTGGTGAGGTCACCTCCCTCCGACCCTCCCCCTCCTCGTAGATCCGTCTGATCCTTGAGTTCTTATCTTACACAAGAATGTTTTTTTTTCCTGAAAATTAACACTTGCCTTGTGCTGGATAGATTTTACTACCACTGTCAGTTGTGTTGTTATTCTGTTGGCTACATGCGTAGCAGGCTGCCAATGATGGGATGCTGCTGGCCGATTTCCTAAACTGACTGTAGATGGTAGGAATTCACATCCAACAAATTTGGAATTACTGTTCTTTTTTCTCCATTCGCTGTTTGTTATGATCTAATATAACCTTTTAAATTATCCACAAATATCATTAGTTATTCATGTGGAACCTAACCTGGTTAAACTTTGATTAAAAAAATCAAAGAAAGTGGCCACTTTTTCAATTTTGCGTTTGGTAATTTGGTTGGGTCAATGTGATGCTTTAAGCATGTCACTGAATTGCTTGAAAGTAAAAGATTGTTTTTTTAGGTAAAAAGTAAAAGATTTTTGCGCATGGTGGTAAAAGTTTTGCAGTGGCGCTAGTGTGACCTTCCACTACCCAATTGAATGGCTAAAATAATCTAAATGGTTCTGCTGGAATTTTGTGTCCAAGGTTATGAGAGAACTATATTGATCTTGAGCCTCTAGTACTGGTGCAGATAACATTGTGCTCTTTCCTAATATGTTGTCTATATATTTGGCATTAGTCCTTTTGGTGATGCAAGGACCCAGTAAGCTTGATTTGTATGCATATATATATTTGGCACCTTGGAAAGGATTGGGATGCTGTTTGCCAAATTTCTGAATTGACTCTTGATGGCGGGAGTTGAATAAAAAAATGGAATTAGTTCTCCTTTTTCATCTCTTATGACCCTTTGTTTGTTACTTATCTAGCTTAGCTAACTATGTTATGTTTGTTTATAAAAAAACATAATTTTTATATCCATGTGGATCTTGATTGAAAAACAAGGCTTACCCAACCGAATGGCTAAACTTAGCTAAATGGTTCTGCTGGAATTTTGTGATCTATTCAAGGTTTTCAGATAACTATATTGATCTGCAGCCTCTGGTACTAGTCTGGATAACATTGTGCTCTATCCTATGATGTCTGTACCTGTATTTTCAGACATTAGTCCCCTCTTTTTTCATTTTCATCGAAATTCCCATTGTTTGATGTTATCTTGTCGACAACACAAGGTGTTGGCAAGTATGATTGTTTGTGCACATATATATTTGGCACCTTGGAAAGGATTGGCATGCTGCACGCCTGTTTTCTGATCTGACTGTTGATGGCAGGTGTTGAATAAAAAAAGAGCTGGAATTAGTTCTCCTTTTTAGCACCCTTTATTTGTTACTATCTAAGCTAAGTAGCTACCTTATCAATAATACAATGACCTGTGTTCTTCACGATTATTATTTGTGCAGAATCATAATGTTTATTCGCATGGATCTTGATTAATGAATTCCATACACTTTTAACTTTCACACCAAGTATTTTTTTTCTGACAGGATTTAACTTATTATTTGTTTTGCTGCTTGTCTTTGAATTACCCGATGCATTCTTCGTGGTTTATCTGCTGTTTTGTGTTGGCATGGTGGCGCTGATGGTTATGGTCTCGGACAACTGGTGGGACCCATGGCCAGTGTAGAGAAACGAATGCAGGAAAGCTCAGCTCATCTTTACTGCTCGGGTGAGTACATATACAGGAGGCTCATGGCCTGGATGTGTGCCGGTGTAGATCCTAAATCCTAGGAGTACATGCAGGACACGTTAGTAGTGCTAGCTACATTGCCGTGTACAAGAAGCAGGACTTGGTCTTCTACACCCCCCTGCAGTTGCAGCATCGGTTGGACAGATGCATAAACTGGACCGGAATTGTTGAAACACCGATGAGGAGAGCCCCTTTGTCATGATGTCTGCGTATTGTTGCTCGGTTGGGATGTGCAGAACGCGCAGCTGGCCAAGAGCAACCCTCTCGCGGACAAAGTGAATGTCAAGCTCGACATGCTTTGTTCGGCGATGATGAACCGGATTCTCGGAGAGGTAAACAGCTGAAATGTTGTCACAGTAGATGATCGTAGCCTTGTCGACGGTGGCGTGGAGCTCGTGAAGAAGATTCTGCAACCAGCAGCACTCGGCTGCTGCATTAGCCACACCTCGGTACTCCGCTTCAGCACTTGAACGCGAGACTGTGGTTTGGCGCTTGGAGGACCACGAGATCAGCGTGTCGCCGAGGAAGACGCACTAGCCTAATGTCGACCGACGCGTATCCGGACACCCCGCCCAGTCCGCGTCGGAGTAGGCCGTGAGCTGCGTCGATTGTGTCGCGAAGAGATGAACGCCGTGATCAAGTGTACCCCTGAGGTACCGGAGAATGCGCTTGATCAAGTTCCAGTGCACATCACATGGGGCATACATGTAGAGGCAGGCTTGATTCACGGCATACGCGACGTCGGGCCATGTGAGCGTCAAGTACTGAAGGGCTCCAACAATGCTGCGGTAGAAGGACGCGTCGGCCACCGGATCACCGTCATTCAGGGAGAGCTTGGGCTTGGTGTCGACTGGCGTCGAAGCAGGCTTGCAGTTGGACATCCCAGCACGTGCAAGGATTTCCTCCGCGTACTGTGCCTGATTGAGGAAAAATCCCGTAGCATCGCGCTTGACTTGAACGCCGAGGAAGAAACGGAGGTCCCCAAGGTCCTTGATGGCGAATTCATGGCGAAGCTGCTCGACAATGCGTTGCAGGAGCACAGTAGAGGAGCCGGTGAGGATGATGTCATCCACATACACTAGGAGGTAGGCGAGGTGGCCGTTGTTGTTGTAGACGAACAGTGAGGCGTCGGATCTAGTTGGAGAGAAGCCCATGGTGCGCAGATGGCCACCAAGCCGCTCAAACCACGCTCGTGGCGCTTGTTTCAGTCCATCCAAGGACTTGACAAGGAGACAGACGTCGTCTGGGTGGTTAGGATCAACAAAACCGGCTGGTTGATGACAGTGAACACGTTCCGCAAGCTCGCCGTGGAGGAATGCATTCTTGACATCAAGTTGATGGACCGGCCATGAGCGCGACGCAGCCAACTGGAGCACCGTGCGTATGGAAGCTGGCTTCACCATCGGGGAGAAGTGTAACACCCTAAAATTCATCACAATTAAATTGCAGCAACTCTCTGAATTTTTCTAGGATTTATTAAGGCCCAAATAAATTTTCTATGATTTAACTGGAATTTCTAGTCTTTTATCAATTTAAATATCATATTAAATAATTTTTAGTCAAAATAAGTTGTTGATGCATTCATGCTGTTGCATTTGTCTTTTGCTTGCTGTTCAATTAAGTTGGAATTTAAATTCTATTTAAATTCGAATTTAATTTGAATTTGTTTGAGGTTTAGAATAGTTGTTTCCTGTCGAGTTTAGTTTTGCCCCTCCAACTCTTGGCCAGTCCAGGTTTGCCCACTCAATTCTTTTCCTCCCAAGCCGGCCCAAGTTTCTTTCCCCGGGCCGAGCCTTCTCTTTCGGCCCGTTCCCCGCGCCAGCCCACTCCGCTTCTCCCTCTCCCCCGCGTCACTGACAGGCGGGGCCCGCCTGTCAGGATCGTCGTCCCCGAGCCGGACTCGAGCTCGAGTCCGAACCGGGCTTGGCCGCGCCGCCGCAGCCGTCTCCGTGGCATGCACGCCAAGGCGTGGACCCGAGCCGCCCTATGTCCTATAAAGGCCGCCGCCGCTCCTAACCTCTTCGCTTTCCCCATGCGTCGCCAACCGAGCCCGCAAACCCTAGCCGCCTGTGCCATAGCCGCCGCCATTGCCGAGCTCGAGCCGCCGCCGTTGATTTCGCTCGTCACTGTCTCTTTCTCGCCAAGGTTCACGTCTGGAGGTTCGCAAGGAGGTACCGAAGCTACCCTCCGTATTCTTTTGCTCCGATTTTGGCCGCGCCCTTACCTAATTTGCTCGCCGTGGATCCAGGAGCTCCGCCGTCCGCCATCTCTCGTCGCCGACCGCCATCGAAGCTTCTCCGCCGCCGTGATCTGCCGGGGTGAGATCGTCGTCTTCCCCTCTCTCTCCTCGGCCAACTCCCGTCGTGTTTGGTGGGCCGTAGCGCAACTTCGTGTGAACGCCGGCGATGCTCCACCGTGGATGCAAGCGGCGCCGCCGCTCTTCTCCCCTCGCCGGCGAAGCCCCTGCCCGATCCCATCATGATCGTCCAATCCTGATCCAACGACCGAGGACCACCTGAGCCCCGAGTCAATCCAGTTGCTACCGGTCAACCTAGGGGTTAAACCGAGGACCACCTTCAAGTTTTCAAAAATCAACCCGCGGTCCTAGCCAGTTCAAAAATATTTCAAATTAAGTCCTTTTTCTTTCGGTTTAACCCCTGCAAGTTTTAAAATTGCGCCGAGGTCCAAGTTTTGTCTTTTTACATGAAAACCCTCATAGTTTAATACAAAATTATGTTTTAGCCCTCGGATTTTCGCAGTTAAGCCCCTAGATTTTTTAAAACTTTGCAAGCAAGTCCCTGAACCTTAGCAAAGCCATATCTCTCTCGTTTTAACTCCAATTTTAGTGATTCTCGCGCTCACTCATTCGTTGTAACGAGTAGAATAGTTTTGTGCTGTTTGTTAGCTCTGTTGAAACTGCTTGGTGTACTGTTTCTTATTTATTGTATTGTTTCTTTGCATGTGAATGTGTGATGCGTATAGGAAACGTACCGTTCGAGGAGAGCTTTGAAGATCCGGTCGTTGAAGACTTTGAGCAGCAGCAGGGTTGGGAAGAAGGCAAGTATTCCTTGATCATACCCGTTTGTACCTGAATGACATGCATTTTAATTACACTGTTATTTATCGCTTGCAATAATATTGTTGGGTCCCATTAAGGATTTCCTAGTCTCCTTTACCATACCTTGCAGCTTGTGGTACTTAATTAATTTTGATGGTAGATGATGCTTAGCTTGCTCAACTAGGATTGGTTAAATGAAACCCCTACTCTATGTTCCATTACTACCTTTTAATCAATTAATGGATAAGATCACATCTTTTAATTGGAACATGGAGAACCACCCAGGAAAACAGTACAACCATGAGTGCCATGTGGCTCTGGCTTTGACTGACTAATTAGGTGCTCTGGTTTATGGTAGCTTTACTCGAAAGGGGCATGGGGGGCGGCGGTTGACGGGGTATAGCTCGGTCCTCTTGAGCTGTGGGCTTTGGTAAGAGACAGACCTCATTAGGGAGGGTTATGCTTTGCTTCTGAACCGGAAACCTTAGCGGGCTATCATTTATTAGAGTGCTCTTGTAAAGGTCTCATAGTGAAACTCAGTATTCGGTCCACATGGTGTGGGACAGGTGCATGCTTCGGCAATGGGAATCACGGCTTATGGTGAAAGTGTACAACCTCTGCAGAGTGTAAAACTATTATAACAGCCGTGCTCACGGTCAAGAGCGGCCTGGACCCTTACATGATAATTTTACTTGAATATGACCTAAACTGTGGTTTCCAGAATTTGTTGGGTTATGTCATTTATTTAATTGTGGTTGGTATATACTTATATTTTGCTAGTAAATAGTTGCTTAATAAAACTTGACCAACTAAAAGTGCTTAATGCAGCTAGCCTTTCAGCTACCCACTTCATAAAGCCTTGCATGTCATTTATTTCCAAACTTTGCTGAGTACGACATGTACTCACGCTTGTTGTTTATTTATATTGCATCGACCACACCCGGAATGCTGCTCAGATTGGGAGAATTTTGAGGATTTCACTGCTGATTTTGAGGAGTTCTAGGCGAGTCTCCCCCAGTCAACGCCTGTGGAGTTGGAGTCACTTTTGCTTCGTTAGATGAACGTTTATTTATGTCTTCCGCTATGACATTTGTGTCAATTCTGAGATTGTAATAAATGCACTTTAATACTCTTTCGTTATGCATGGTTATGGATATTCACTTGTGACGTCTACCATATGTGTGTAAACTGATCCTGGCGCACATATGAGATGCATCTGGTTTTGCCTTTAAAACCGGGTGTGACAGAAGTGGTACCGGAGCCGTGTTGACTGTAGGACGCAAGCCTAGATAGCAATGGTCATTCTCTAAGGATTATTTTGCTTAACTACTCTTGTTCTATCTATTCTTGGTTTATTTTGCTATTATTCCTGGTCATTGATAATTGTCTCCTCCTTGATTTTTGTTTTCTGTTCTATCTTTTTCACCATCTCACCTGGTTTCGATGTCTTTAGAACTGTTCTAACCCCCTTCTTGCTTAAACCATAGATGGTGTTGACAAGGCAAGGTGCTCGTAGATTGACTAGCACTCCTTCCCCTTCTTCGTCGCATTCGGTGCAAGAAGAGGAACCGGAACCTGAAGAGATGGAAGTGATGGACGAAGAAGTTAACTCAGGAGGGAATGCTCCAGCTGGATCTGAAGGAAGTGAAGGACCCCCTTCGCCGCATGACATGTGGGTAGTGACTTTTCACCACCACGACGGAGGCAACAATGGGTTCTCGATGCTGCTTCGAATGCTCTTCGATCGTCTGAACTACCCAGTGGAGATAGAATATCGTGGAAGAAGGAGGGCACATCCAAATCACCCAGAGGACTGGGATGTCGCTGTATACATCCGGGAGCCTGATTATGAGCATGGAGGAACCAAAGAGGCTGCTGAAGTACGTCACACTGCTTGGGTATATCTTCCCCGAAGGCAGCAAGGCACTCCAACTGGGGTTGTGCCACAACTGCCCGGTGTGCTAAACTCTACACTCAACGTCCAGGTGGCGTTCACCAAGATGCTCAACGTGCACGCCGATGACACCACAAGGGAGCTACAAGAAGTGCATGAAGAACTCGCTGCTGAACGAAGGAAGAACAAGAGGCTGATAGCTGAACTCAAGGGAGAAGCACTTCCGCCCTTGGATGAAGATGTAGAAGGGTTGATGGGTCATTCACCGCCCCACTAGAGAGTGCTTGGTGGATCGTCTAGTTGCTTCACTCATACCTATTAAGATAGGATACCCTCTCTTTTGATAGTTCAGTACGTTTAGAATCGTTGAAATTCGTGCGTAGCATGTGATTTAGTTCGGTTTAAAAGTGTGGTGGAGATGATTGCTTTCGTGCTAAGTGTGTGATTTGGATCTTTGTAATTTTTGAACTTAATTGTGGAGTGATGACCACAATTGAGTAATTATTAAATAAATAAATTTAGTTAGTTTAGGTTTATCTTGGTCTCTGATCTTAGCACTTAACTAGCACTTTATCCATATAATTGTACCCCTCATATAAATCATGTTATGCGACAATCTGTTCTCGCTGCTGCATGATATCCTGGTACTGTCTGAATTGTTTCTGGAGCTTCAGGACTCCGTTTGACATAAATCCAGTTGGGTCGGATTAAGGACTTGATAACCTAGGTTCTGGGAATGTTTCGTGATTTTTGGAGGTTCTAGCAGAGAGAAATAATGGTTTTATTGGAGTAACCAGAATCTGTCCCTGTGGTCCTGACACAGTTGTCTTGTTTATTTTATACCTCGAGCCACCAAATTCCGATTGAGGTGATTCAAGTTGGGTTAGTTTCAGAATTTGATAGTCTACGTTCAGACAAAAGATCATGATTTTTGGATACACAGAATGAGAGTTACAACTGTCCTAAGAGGAATGCTCAGACCCCATAGCGCCAGAGTGGCAGTGCACCTAGGCAGAATACCGCTCAGCAGCAGAACAAGAATGTGAACCCGACGCCCCAGAGCAACAAGGGTCAGCAGAATCAGATGCGGGGCAAGGTGAACCATGTTGCTGCAGAGTCCGCACAGGAGGCCCAGGATGTGGTACTTGGTATGTTCCTTGTCAACTCAGCCCCTGCATCAGTTTTATTCGACTCTGGAGCATCCCATTCTTTTATTACTGCTCAGTACGTAGCTAAGTATAATATACCCATGCTCCCTATGAAGAATTCCATGCTAGTTAGCTCTCCCGGTGGAAACATGAAAGCTAATTTTATCTGTCCCCGAGTTAAACTGAAAATAGTTGGGGTAGACTTTCCTTCTGATCTGATAGTTCTGAACTCTAAGGGAATTGATGTCATACTTGGAATGGGATGGTTGGCTGCTTTTGATGCGGTGATTTAGTGTGCCAAGAGGTCCGTGTTGTTGACTAGTCCTCAGGGAGAGAAGATCGAATTCGGGGCCACTCAACCCTCAGCTTCAACTTACTCAGTGGATCAGGCCAGCGGTGTTCCTTTGGAGGATATCAGAGTTGTTTGTGAGTTTCCGGATGTCCTCCCAGATGATTTGCCAGGTATGCCACCCGACCGAGACATTGAGTTTATTTTTGAGCTTTTACCTGGTACTGCTCCTATTTCTAAAAGACCCTATAGAATGGCTGTTAATGAACTAGAGGAACTTAAGAAACAACTTAAGGAATTGTTGGATAAAGGTTACATTCGTCCTAGTTCTTCACCTTGGGGAGCACCTGTAATTTTTGTGGGTAAAAAGGATGGTACTCTGAGGATGTGTGTGGATTATCGCTCGTTGAATAAGGTAACCATCAAGAATAAATATCCCTTGCCCATAATTGAAGACTTATTTGATCAGTTGAGAGGAGCTAAGGTTTTCTCTAAGATTGACTTGAGGTCTGACTATCATGAGTTGAGGATTAGGCACTCCGACATTCCTAAAACAACATTCACCACCAGGTATGGGTTGTATGACTATACTGTGATGTCGTTTGGATTGACAAATGCACCTGCCTACTTTATGTACCTGATGAATAAGTTGTTCATGGAGTACTTGGATAAATTTGTGGTGGTGTTTATTGACGATATTCTGGTTTACTCTAAAAATGAGGAGGAGCATGAGGAGCATTTGAGGTTGGTGTTGCAGACTCTTAGAGAGAACCAGTTGTATGCCAAGTTTAGTAAATGTGAGTTTTGGTTGAATCAAGTGTCTTTTCTTGGTCATGTTGTTACTGATGGAGGTATTGTAGTGGATCCAAGTAAAGTCAAGGATGTGTTGGATTGGGAACCTCCTACCACAGTCTCTGAGATCAGAAGCTTTCTGGGATTGGCTGGATATTACAGGAGATTCATTGAAGGCTTTTCTAAAATAGCGAAACCTCTTACTTCGCTATTAGAGAAGGGCAAGGAGTTTGTTTGGTCAGAAGCGTGTCAGGCCAGCTTTGAAGAGTTGAGAAGGAAGTTGACTACTGCCCCAGTGCTTGCTAGGCCAGATATTCACAAGAACTTTGATATATATTGTGATGCTTCTCGTAGAGGTCTTGGGTGTGTGCTCATGCAGGAAGGCAGAGTTATAGCCTATGCATCCAGGCAGTTGAGGAAGCACGAGATGAACTATCCTACTCATGATCTGGAACTTGCAGCTATTGTCCATGCCTTGAAGATCTGGAGGCACTATATTCTAGGTAACAGATGTGAACTGTATACTGATCACAAAAGCCTGAAGTACATATTTACTCAGAAGGATCTGAATTTGAGGCAGAGAAGATGGTTGGAGTTGATCAAGGATTATGATCTGGGGATCAACTATCATCCTGGCAAGGCTAATTTGGTTGCTGATGCGTTGAGTAGGAAGTCACAAGTAAATGCAATGTTTGGTCGCCAGTTGCCAGCTGAGTTGTGTGCAGAGATGGAGAAGCCGAACCTGGGATTTCTGAGTCAGACCGAAGGCGTGACAATGGAGGTTGAGTCTACACTGGAGCAGGAAATTCGGAAGGGTCAGCTTACTGATGAGAAGATAAAGGAAATCAAGGAAACCATGTTAGCAGGGAAAGCTCCCGACTTCACCGAAGATGATCAAGGTAAAGTTTGGTTTAGAAAGAGGATATGTGTACCGGATATCGAGTCTCTCAGGGAGCAGATATTGAGGGAAGCTCATGATTCCGCATATTCTATTCATCCTAGAAGCACCAAGATGTAGCAGGATCTGAAGCAAAGGTATTGGTGGTATGGACTAAAAAGGGATGTGGCTGCCCATGTGACGTTGTGCGATGTTTGTCAGAAAGTTAAGGCTGAACATCAGAGACCAGCCGGTTTGCTTCAGCCTCTCAAGGTACCTGAATGGAAGTGGGAAGAAATCAGTATGGATTTCATTGTTGGGTTACCTCGCACTCGAGGAGGATATGACTCCATATGGGTTATTGTGGACAGATTAACTAAGGTAGCCCACTTTATACCCGTTCACACTACTTATACCAGCGCTAAGTTAGCAGAGTTATACATGTCCAGAATTGTGTGTCTCCATGGTGTACCTAAAAAGATAGTGTCTGATAGAGTTACTCAGTTTACATCTAGATTCTGGCAGAAGTTGCATGAGTCTATGGATACAAAGTTGAATTTCAGTTCTGCATATCATCCTCAGACAAATGGTCAGACAGAGAGGACTAACCAGATTTTGGAGGATATGTTGAGAGCTTGTGCTTTGAAGCATGGAGGTAGTTGGGACAAGAGTCTTCCATATGTAGAGTTCTCATATAACAACAGTTATCAGCAAGTCTAAAGATGGCCCCCTTCGAAGCGCTTTATGGTAGAAAGTGCAGAACACCTTTGTATTGGAGTGAAACATGTGAAAGTCAATTGTTTGGGCCAGAGATTTTGCAGGAAGCTAAGAGACAGGTTCAGATTATCAGAGAGAATTTGAGAACGGCTCAGTCCAGGCAGAAGAGCTATGCAGATACAAGAAGGAGAGAGCTAACCTTTGAGGTGGGTGATTATGTGTATCTGAAAGTATCTCCTATTCGAGGCTTGAGAAGGTTTAAGGTGAAAGGTAAATTATCTCCTCGTTTCATTGGACCTTTCAAGATTATTGATAGAAAAGGTGAGGTTGCTTATCAATTGGAGTTGCCAGCCAGATTGTCTGATGTGCATGACGTGTTTCATATCTCTCAGTTGAAGAAGTGTCTTAGAGTGCCTGAGGAAGAATTACCTTTGGATGAGTTGAATGTGCAAGATGATTTGACTTATATGGAATATCCAGCTAAGATTTTGGAAACTGCTGAGAGAGTTACTAGGAGTAAGGTGATTAAGATGTGTAAAGTTCAGTGGAGTCATCATGCGGAAAGTGAGGCAACTTGGGAAATGGAAGATGAGTTGATGGCAGAATTCCCTCAGATTTTCTCTAATCCATCAGAATCTCGAGGACGAGATTCTCTTTAAGGGGGGTAGGTTTGTAACACCCTAAAATTCATCACAATTAAATTGTAGCAACTCTCTGAATTTTTCTAGGATTTATTAAGGCCCAAATAAATTTTCTATGATTTAATTGGAATTTCTAGTCTTTTATCAATTTAAATATCATATTAAATAATTTTTAGTCAAAATAAGTTGTTGATGCATTCGTGCTGTTGCATTTGTCTTTTGCTTGCTGTTCAATTAAGTTGGAATTGAAATTCTGTTTAAATTCGAATTTAATTTGAATTTGTTTGAGGTTTAGAATAGTTGTTTCTTGTCGAGTTCAGTTTTGCCCCTCCAACTCTTGGCCAGTCTAGGTTTGCCCCCTCAATTCTTTTCCTCCCAAGCCGGCCCAAGTTTCTTTCCCCGGGCCGAGCCTTCTCTTTCGGCCCGTTCCCCGCGCCAGCCCACTCCGCTTCTCCCTCTCCCCCGCGTCGCTGACAGGCGGGGCCCGCCTGTTAGGATAGTCGTCCCCGAGCCGGACTCGAGCTCGAGTCTGACCCGGGCTTGGCCGCGCCGCTGCAGCCGTCTCCGTGGCACGCACGCCAAGGCGTGGACCCGAGCCGCCCTGTGTCCTATAAAGGCCGCCGCCGCTCCTAACCTCTTCGCTTTCCCCACGCGTCGCCAACCGAGCCCGCAAACCCTAGCCGCCTGCGCCATAGCCGCCGCCATTGCCGAGCTCGAGCCGCCGCCGTTGATCTCGCTCGTCACTGTCTCTTTCTCGCCAAGGTTCACGTCTGGAGGTTCGCAAGGAGGTACCAAAGCTACCCTCCGTATTCTTTTGCTTCGATTTTGGCCGCGCGCCTACCTAATTTGCTCGCCGTGGATCCAGGAGCTCCGCCATCCGCCATCTCTCGTCGCCGACCGCCATCGAAGCTTCTCCACCGCCGTGATCTGTCGGGGTGAGATCGTCGTCTTCTCCTCTCTCTCCTCGGCCAACTCCCGTCGTGTTTGGTGGGCCGTAGCGCGACTTCGTGTGAACACCGGCGATGCTCCGCCGTGGACGCAAGCGGCGCCGCCGCTCTTCTCCCCTCGCCGGCGAAGCCCCTGCCCGATCCCATCGTGATCGTCCGATGCTGATCCAACGACCGAGGACCACCTGAGCCCCGAGTCAATCCAGTCGCTACCGGTCAACCTAGGTCAATTTGCAAATAGGCCCTTCAAGTTTTCAAAAATCAACCCGCGGTCCTAGCCAGTTCAAAAGTATTTCAAATTAAGTCCTTTTTCTTTCGGTTTAACCCCTGCAAGTTTTAAAATTGCACCGAGGTCCAAGTTTTGTCTTTTTACATGAAAACCCTCGTAGTTTAATACAAAATTATGTTTTAGCCCTCGGATTTTCGCAGTTAAGCCCCTAGAACTTTTAAAACTTTGCCAGCAAGTCCCTGAACCTTATCCAAGCCATATCTCTCTCGTTTTAACTCCGATTTTAGCGATTCTCGCGCTCACGTGTTCGTTGTAACGAGTAGAATAGTTCTGTGCTGTTTGTTAGCTTTGTTGAAACTGCTTGGTGTACTGTTTCTTATTTATTGTATTGTTTCTTTGCATGTGAATGTGTGATGCATATTGGATACGTACCGTTCGAGGAGAGCTTTGAAGATCCGGTCGTTGAAGACTTTGAGCGGCAGTAGGGTTGGGAAGAAGGCAAGTATTCCTTGATCATACCCGTTTGTACCTGAGTGACATGCATTTTAATTACACTGTTATTTATCGCTTGCAATAATATTGTTGGGTCCCATTAAGGATTTCCTAGTCTCCTTTACCATACCTTGCAGCTTGTGGTACTTAATTAATTTTGATGGTAAATGATGCTTAGCTTGCTCAACTAGGATTGGTTAAATGAAACCCCTACTCTATGTTCCATTACTACCTTTTAATCAATTAATGGATAAGATCACATCTTTTAATTGGAACATGGAGAACCACCCTGGAAAACAGTACAACCATGAGTGCCATGTGGCTCTGGCTTTGACTGACTAATTAGGTGCTCTGGTTTATGGTAGCTTTACTCGAAAGGGGCATGGGGGGCGGCGGTTGACGGGGTATAGCTCGGTCCTCTTGAGCTGTGGGCTTTGGTAAGAGACATACCTCATTAGGGAGGGTTATGCTTTGCTTCTGAACCGGAAACCTTAGCGGGCTATCATTTATTAGAATGCTTTTGTAAAGGTCTCATAGTGAAACTCAGTATTCGGTCCACGTGGTGTGGGACGGGTGCATGCTTCGGCAATGGGAATCACGGCTTATGGTGAAAGTGTACAACCTCTGCAGAGTGTAAAACTATTATAACAGCCGTGCTCACGGTTAAGAGCGGCCTGGACCCTTACATGATAATTTTACTTGAATATGACCTAAACTGTGGTTATCAGAATTTGTTGGGTTATGTAATTTATTTAATTGTGGTTGGTATATACTTATATTTGCTAGTAAATAGTTTCTTAATAAAACTTGACCAACTAAAAGTGCTTAATGCAGCTAGCCTTTCAGCTACCCACTTCATAAAGCCTTGCATGTCATTTATTTCCAAACTTTGCTGAGTACGGCATGTACTCACGCTTGTTGTTTATTTATATTGCATCAACCACACCCAGAATGCTGCTCAGATTGGGAGAATTTTGAGGATTTCACTACTGATTTTGAGGAGTTCTAGGCGAGTCTCCCCCAGTCAACGCCTGTGGAGTTGGAGTCACTTTTGCTTCGATAGATGAACGTTTATTTAAGTCTTCCGCTATGACATTTGTGTCAACTCTGAGATTGTAATAAATGCACTTCAATACTCTTTCATTATGCATGGTTATGGATATTCACTTGTGACGTCTACCATATGTGTGTAAACTGATCCTGGCGCACATATGAGATGCATCTAGTTTTGCCTTTAAAACCGGGTGTGACAGAAGGTCTGATGAAAGTCGACGCCGGCCTGCTGAGTGAAGCCACGAACAACCCATCTGGCCTTGCGTCGCTCGAGGGAACCGTCGGGGTGCAACTTGTTCTTGAACAACCACTTGTCGGTGATGATGTTGGTGTTGGCTGGCCGAGGAAATAAGGGTCCACGTGCCATTGGACAACAGCGCGTCATACTCCTCCTGCATTGCCGCACGCCACTCAGGATCAAGGAGGGCCACACGAACGGATGACGGTGGTGCTGATGGTGAGGACGTCGTGGCGATGTTGGCGTACTTGGGGTTGGGGACGATGATGCCAGCGCGCGCACGAGTGACCATCGGGTGTCGTGGAGGTTCGGCCGGTGAAGATGATGCAGACGGAGTGGCAGGGGAGATCGATGTGTCAGGCTGGGCAGCAGTGTCCGAGGGCGAGGAGCTCGGTGCTGGTGCGGCCAGTGGCGACGTCGAGGGAGAGTGCGCGGTCAGGGACATTGGGGAAGCGACAGGCGACGACACCGGTGGTGCCAGTGACGGCGGTGCGGGCGTCGAGGGGGAGGCAGCGGTCGGTGCCACCGGTGGTGCCCGCGGTTGCGGCGCAGCCGGCGGAGCAAGGCGGCGTCGTCGAGTAGCAGGGACCGGGATGGCGTCTTGAACGACAGTCAGTGTCGTGGCGCATGGCGTAGGGCTTGGTGATGGTACCTGTGCAAAGGGGAACACGGCCTCGTCGAAGTAAACGTGACGAGATGTGAGCACTCGCCGGGACACAGGGTCATAACACCTATAGCCACGTTGCTCCATGGGATACCCGAGAAAGATGCAGGCCACAGAGCGTGGAGCGAGTTTGTGCGGGGCTATGGTGGCGGTGTTTGGGTAGCAGAGACAACTGAAAACGCGAAGATGAGTGTAATCCGGTTGTGCTGCATAGAGTAACTCATATGGAGTGAGGTGTTGACGAGGGCGGCAAGGGCGTCGGTTAAGCAGGTACGTCGCGGTGGCGAGAGCATCGGGCCAGAAGCACGGTGGGACAGAGGCTTGAAAGAGGAGAGCACGTAGGCTGTCGTTCAGGGTTCGTAGAATACGCTCCGCGCGGCCATTCTGCTGTGACGTATAAGGGCACGTGAGACGAAGGGAGATGCCGTGAGTGGAGAAGAACGCTCGCGAGGCAACATTGTCGAATTCACGCCCGTTATCAGTCTGCAGACACTGAATGTTACAATGAAACTGAGTGCGAATGAAAGCATGAAACGAAATCAAAGTCGGGAGCACATCAGATTTGTGGCGTAGGGGAAAAGTCCATGCAAAATGTGAATAATCATCAAGCACAACTAAGTAGTATTTGTAGCCGGAGTTGCTAGCAATAGGCGACGTCCAAACATCGCAATGTAAAAGTTGAAACGGGAATGAACTAACATTATTGGATGATTGAAATGGCAATCGCACATGCTTGCCCAAGCGATAGGCATGGCATGTGTGGGTGCCGGATTTGCTACAGGAAAAACCAAAAGAGCTCAAAATGCGACGCAGTGAGTCATCCCCTGGATTGCCGAGCCGAGAATGACAGAGCTCCTTGTCCTGAGCAGCATGGAGGCCATGGTGAGCAGCAGGAGCAGGAAGCTGGGACGGCCGCACGGGGTAGAGCTCGCCGGAGGAGTCACATCAGAGCAGAACCGTCTTGGTGCGGAGATCCTTGATGGAGAAGCCACAGGGATCAAATTCGACAGAGACAGAGTTCTCACGGGTTAGAGCACGAATGGAAATCAAGTTCTTGATTAAATGAGGCGAACTGGGAATGTTATTGAGTTGCAATGAAGAAGAATGTGTGGGTAGGGAAGCAGTGCCAGTGTACTGAACCGGAAGAGGTGCACCATTGCCCACTATGATGGTGGATGGCGAGGAAGGTGGGGAATGAGCAGAGGTAATACTGGTGTTGGAAGCCGTGTGCGAAGTAGCGCTAGTGTCCATGAACCAATCACCGCCGCCACTGCCACTAGAGGGAGCCTGCAGCGACATGCCATGCAGCGCCGCAACTAGGCCCGGTGGTGTCTGAAGCGACGGGTTGGGGAAGAACGGTGGTGCCTGGAGTGCCGCCAGGGCTTGAGGAGGCGTAGAGGGAGGACGCGGGCCGAGGCCGCCGGTGACGGGAGGCCGCCATTGTTGCAGTGGCCACGCCTGCACAACGCCCGTCCACGGGTTGTACGCCTGGGTCCACTGCTGGAATGGCGCAGGCCCGGTCGCGGTGCCTGCATTCGCGGGACGCACACAACCATCAGTGGCCTTGCGCTTTTTGCGGCGATCGCCAGTGCCAGGAGCGGAGGGGTTGTTGGTGGAGACCGTTGACGGCGGCGCCGACGGTGGGGTGGAGCTGGGTTGGACCCAGCCGATCCGGCCGCCAGAAGCGTTGTGGCGGACTCCATCTTCTTGGTGTGGCTCATCCGGTTCTCCTCCCGTAGCAGGTACGTCTTGGTGTAGAGAAACGTCGGCGGTGGGTTCATGGAACTAAGGTAGGTGGCGGCGGAATCGAACTTGGAGTTGAGGCCGCGCAGGGTGTTGATGACGAGCGCCTGGTCGGTGACAGCAGCGCCAACGTCGTAGAGGGTGTCAGAGAGGCGCTTGAGCCGGCCGGTGTACTCGGTGATGGACAACTCGCCCTGGAAGAGGCTGTGAAACTCCTGCTGCGCGAGCACGGCGCGCTGTAAGCTGTTGTCGAGGAAGAGGCTGCCGATGCCGGACCAAACCACGTACGCGCAGAGGCGAGGCTTGTACACCGTATCCATGATGTCCTGGGACACTGTGGTGTACAGCCAGGACACGATGCAGGAGTCGATTTGGGTCCACTTCACATCATCACGCATCAGGACGGCGTCGAGGGAGCCGTCAACGTGGTTGAGGAGGCCGAACTTCTCAAATGTCAGCTGGAAGAAGGTGCGCCATGGACGGAAGTTGGCCGCCTCCATGGTGAGGATGATGGGGACATGCGACTTGATGTTGATCATGATGATGGAGGTCACAGGAGGAGGAGGAGGAGGAGGAGGCAGATGTCATGGAGCTCGCCATGGGGAGAGGCAGAGGAAGGTGGAGCAATAGGTCATCAGACTCTAGATACCATGTAGAGGAACGAATGCAGGAAAGCTCAGCTCATCTTTACTGCTCGGGTGAGTACATATACAGGAGGCTCATGGCCTGGACGTGTGCCGGTGTAGATCCTAAATCCTAGGAGTACATGCAGGAGACGTTAGTAGTGCTAGCTACATTGCCGTATACAAGAAGCAGGACTTGGTCTTCTACAGCCAGGTGTCGCCATCGTTACACCTATCTGCATAACGCCCATGATGAAGGACGTCTACATTCAACCAAAAGGACACCAGGAAGCAACAGTGATCTTAGCACCAAACTACTGGCGTCTTAGAATAAGTAAGCCAATGAGTGGTGAATAAGCGAATACTAGGCAACATGACATGAGTTAGTATGTACACTAATGTCTTGGTAAGTTGTAGGGAGCCTGACTTTGTACGTCTTGAGCTCTCACCTGATGGGCGTGGACGTCCTGTTCGTTTGGCTTATCAGCAGCCAGCCAGCGGTATTTTTCTCTCTATATAAATCAGCACCAGCCACTGACCCGTCAGCGGTATTTTTCTCTCAGTATAAACCAGCATCAGCCACCAGTGAGCCGAACAGGGTGTTATGGAAGTCTGTGTACCTCAATCTGCCTGACCCACGCTAGCATGATTTATTATTGCTCGTTGCCTATATGTTAATTGTTGAATTCCAATCATCTTATCTGTTCTTTTGATAACCAATGTGTCATGAGGACAAGCAATTATTATCTAGGATTATGTTGAGGATTTATTTATCAAGAGAGAACCTTCCAGAATTTGCATTGATTTTAAGAGAAAAAAAAGGAAAAAAATCACCTGAGCCCATGGGCCGTGCTCACTAATAAGTGATGGGCCGCGTTGACAGGATGGGCTGATGATATTCTGCTGACTGGCAGATGAATTTCCTAAATCGAACAATATAAGAGAGACAAATAAAATTTATATTAGAAGAAGTTTTATTCTTTCTGCGCGATGATGATTATTAAACAAAAGTTATTCAAAAAAGGCACAGCAAAGTGGGTGACTAGGCTTCTTTATCAGTCTCGAGGCGGATTCGGGAGTTGTGGATGATGGAGTAGAACTCGGTGTCGCGGTCGTCTTCGTCAAGCTCGCGATCGTCCAAGAAGAGCCTCTGCGACTTGACCGGGATACCCCTGCACTTCTGGATGGCCTCCTTGGTACCACACCTCCATGGTGAACTCCGTGCCCTCCTCCGTGTAGAAGTTGACGTCCATGGTGGTGGCGTCCTCCCTCCCTCCCTCTCGCGGCTATGGTAATATATAGTAGGAACGTACAGGCTTGCATTGGTCCGAATTGATTGATTATAAATATGAGAATAATGTTTTAAATAGCAGGCTATAGCGGTTACAGAAATCTGCTATAAACATAATTAAAATCTGCTATAAACGTAATTAAGTAGCGACAATGTGATGCTATTAATAGACGGAGAAGGCTGCTACTAAACAATGCTATAGCGTGCTATTTAAAATGCTGTATCGCAAGAAATTAAAGGGCCATCGCGGATAAGTTTGGACCCTTTGACAGTTTCATAGTTGTTTTTTTCCATTTCTTGGATTTTAAGTTTTATTGTTTAATCTAAAAAATTCATAACTAAATTATTGAAATCAGCAAAATGTGAAACTACTGCTAAATATGTTCTATAGATGTAGCGCATATGTTGGTGCTTTAGTAGGAGTTATTTAAATAAATAGCAGGCACACCTACAGTCAATAAAACACAGAAATATGAACAAATAAGATCTAAATAACTCCAAACACAATACCTAAAATTTTAGAAAAGTTTCGGTCTCAGTTTCATTTTTTATTTAAAACAAATTAGTAATGAATTTTCAGACTAAACAAAAACTTAAAATTCAAATAATAGAAAATCATTATTGAAACCGCTCAAGGGTTCAAATTTATCCGGTTTTGACAGTTGGATGGAGGAAGTGAGGAGGATCAAGGAAAAAAGTGAAAAAAATGAGCTCTATTGTTGGGGGCACCATTTATATTATCAATTATTGATGGGATTTATTTTGCAAATAGTTATTATGTTGGCTTTATTCATGGAGGTGCATTGCATACATGCCACACTTTACCAGAGCTGGATATGCCACCAATAATCGTGTCTACAGACCTGGACCCACATATCATAGACACAAGCATTTAAAAATTGTGTTCTTGTTTCTCAAAAAGGAATTGTTCTTTGTTTCATCCGGAAAAGATATACTCTTAAAGAAGTAAAGGCCTCGAAGTTCGATGGTTGACGCAATGAACTGATTTGATAATATTTTCGTGATACATTTTCTATACTTTAATTTGCAATGCACGAAACGTCATGAGAACCTCCTGTGGTATATATACTGGTAAGATATCCCCACATCGGTCACCTCGAGATTAACATCCACTACCAGAATGCTTCACATCCGCCCGCCTCCTCCGCCTCGGCCATTTTTGGACCCGGTGCTGATGGGGCTTCAGCACCGGGTTCAACGGCTAGGTGCGGGGGCGGCGCGAAGATGTGTCAGGGCGAAGACATTAGCACCGGGTCGTGGCAAGACCCGGTGCTAATGCGCCCCCTTTAGCACCGGGTGCAGCCAGCAACCGGTGCTAATGTGCCGAGGCCATTTCGCACCGGTTGCTGGCTGCACCCGGTGCTAAAGGGTGCACATTAGCACCGGGTCTTGCCATCAACGGCTAATTTTCTGTTTTTATACCATCAAACATCTGACACTAATCTGATGTTGTGGTGTTGTGACATCTACTCCCTAACTGGCACACTTCCATGCCACCATCCTCGCCGAAGACATGTCCCTCTGCAGGAGATGCTCAATGTGAGGACTTCCTCTCAGATTGTAATGCTTCGTTCTCATTCTCATTCATAGCTATTAGTTGTAATTCTATTGTCTTGCTTGGCTTCTAGACCAATTAAAACTAGAATATGTATGCAAGATGAAGTTCCTGGAGACAAGTACAATTTTGAATAGAAGAGCGCTAATATTGAACTATTAATCATATTAATGGTAACTAGGTGTTAATCTTGTGGGATTTTTTTAACGAAGTTCATAGACACTTGAATTATGAATATATTTGCTTTAGCAATAATATTGGTTCAGATCTAATAACAAGGATTTTGGTTGGCTGTACCTCTTATTGAAATCTTCACACACACACACACACACACACATTATTTAGATGGAAGAAATAAAGTTCTTTGAAGTTTCTATAATGTTTTCTCTTTTTCCTAAACATTCTTGGAAGTTTGTTCCATGTCAGGTTCTGCCCGGTTTCAGTTTGGATGTTTACATACTTTATTTAACGCTGAAGTTTCCTTACAACTACAAACCAACTATATTCTAATAATATACCATATGAAATGGTTCTTAGGGGCACTAAGGTAAAAATACATAAGACAAATCCAATTTGATTTTTGTTTCAGAATTCACGCACTCCATGCCGAGTCCCCATGCTCGTCTATCTCTGTGAACCTTGCATCCACCTGTCATCGCTGAGTAAACCAGAGCTGTCAATAGCTAAGTCTTGACAACCAGAGCTCTTGTGTTCCTCTCGATGAACCGTGGCAAGCAACCACATTCCATCTCTTTACAATTTGACCACCTAAGAGTTAGAGAAAACACAACAACAACAAAAAGGTTAATATCAAAGGTAAACCTTGACTATAAAATCGAACGGCAAAACTGTGCTGGCCCTTGGATCATGTAAGCTAGGTTTGCCGTAATATCCAATTCCGTCAAGCCTAAGTCCATGTTTTGCAAATTGAGTGGAGGCGATCATATATTATCCATCCGTAACACATACTTCAACACAAACTTTTTTTACTTCCTTGTAAATAATAAAATGATCAAATTTTAGCCCCTAATAAATTTAATATTACTATTTGACATTTTAGCCCCTAATATATATATATATATATATATATATATATCATTGATTGTCCTCCTTTATATATTATTTTTCGTTGTGGGATTCGTATCCGACGTCTCCTATCAACTCACCCCAATAAATATAAAGTTCTAAACCCTAGCCCCTCCCCCTCCTTCCGCCCGCCGCTGCCCCTCTCATCTCACCACTCCTAGCCTTCCTCCACCTCCACTCCTAGTCCGCCGCCGCCGCCGCCTTTATCACCATCCCTCTCAGCTTCGGCCAACCCTAACACACTCCAACCGCAAGACCACCTCGCTCAGACCGCCGCTACCTACCACCACTGTCGCGCCGGCAAGCTCCGCGGCCACGAAATCCTGACCCTTTCCTCAGCGTTGATGAAGCGAGACCACCCAAGATGGAGAAGTAGGCCCAAGTGAATGAATCTCATCACAAAATCCTAACAAGGTGAGACTTTGTTCTTACGAAATCTGTATATCCAAAGCAAATCAACGATTTTCAAAATTTAAGGGAGTTTGTTCGTAATGAAATCCGACTAATAAGGTTTCAGCAGATTGGTAATTTGGTATCTAATAAACCGCCGTCAAGAGCTACCCGCTACTGCCGCCGCCGCATGGCAAGAGGCGACGGCGACGACGACGAAGGTTGCTGCCACCGCGACAAGAAGTGCCGTGGATCCGGCGGCGACGACATGGACGAATACAGCTACGATTATGGAACCGACGACGATGGCGACTGCATCGGCGATGATGACGACATCATCTACGACGACGACGACAGCGACGATGCCGGACGCTATGTAGCGGAGGAGGAAGATACGACGGCCAACGACTCGGCGGCCGCCGCCGGCAAGCAGAGGTACACCGTTCTATCTGAAGACGATATCTTCCAGCTGCAACTGCAAGAGAAGGCGACGGCGGACGTCGCCGAGGTCCTGTCCATCCCAGCAAGCTTCGCCGCCGTCCTGCTCCGTCACTTCAAGTGGAGCGACCAGGGTGAAGGACGAGTGGTTCTCAGACGACCGGCGCGTCCGCGGCGCCGTCGGCCTGCCGGCGGAGGCGGACGGCGCGCCGCCGGTGCCCATGGCGCTCAGCAGCCGCCGGCTCGTCTGCGGCGTGTGCTTCGTCGGGTTCGACGCCGGCAAGACGAGATCCGCGGGGTGCCGCTCCCACTACTACTGCGACGAGTGCTGGCGCGGGTACGTCAGCGCCGCCGTCGGCGACGGCCCGCGCTGCCTCTCGCTGCGGTGCCCGGATCCAGCGTGCCCGGCGGCCGTCGTCAAGGACCTCGTCGACGCCGTGGCCGGCGACGAGGACAAGCACCGGTACGCGCGGTTCGCGCTCCGGTCGTACGTCGAGGAGAGCGGCGGCGTCATCAAGTGGTGCCCCGCCGCCGGCTGCACCCGCGCCGTGTTGTGCGGCTGTGGGCACGGCTTCTGCTGGAGCTGCGGCGAGGAGGCGCACCGGCCGGTGTCGTGCGCCACCGTGCGCGCGTGGCTGGCGAAGAACAGCTCGGACTCGGAGACGGCGAACTGGGTGCTCGCCAACACCAGGCTCTGCCCTGAATGCCGGCGAGCGATCGAGAAGAACCAGGGCTGCAACCACATGACCTGCTGCTGCGGGCACCAGTTCTGCTGGCTCTGCTTCGACCCCTGGGACAACCACAGCCAGTGCTCGCGCTACAATTACGACACCCCGCGGCTGGAGGTTGCCGCCGGCGGCGGCAAGTCCGGCGCCAAGGCGGCGAGGCAGGAGGAGACGCAGCGGCGGCAGGCGAAGGCGTCGCTCGACAGGTACGTGTTCCACTACGAGCGGTGGGCGGCGAACCGGACGTCGATGCGCAGGGCGGTCGAGGACATGGAGCAGCTGAAGCAGTCGGGGCTGGAGAAGATGGCCGGCGCGCTGGAGATCCCGGTGAAGGACCTGAAGTTCCTGACGGAGGCGTACGAGCTCATCGCCGACGGCCGGCGGGTGATGCGGTGGGTGTACGCGTACGGGTACTTCCTGGACCCGGAGCACGACAAGGGCAAGCGAGGGCTGTTCGACCATTTGCAGGATGATGCCAACTCGAGGCTGGAGAGGCTGCACTCGGGCGTTGAGCTGGAGAGGAGGAAGTTCTGCGGCGGCAAAGGCGGGGAAGAAGAAGGCGCGGCGGACGCCATGAACGAGGCGTACAGGGCGTACAAGAAGAAGCTCGTGGATCTCACCCGCGCGACGAGGCACTACTTTGGGAACCTTGTGAAAGCGTTCGAGAACGACATGCCCGAGTTCAATTCGGTGGTGAAGAAGTAGTAGTGGATTTGCTTGCTATATATATATATATATATATATATATATATATATATATATATATATAGCTGATGGGGATGGATTTCGCTTTAATTTGCTCCTCGTCAGGTTATTGATCGCGTTCGATAGATTCATCGGGATTTGATTCATGCGCGATACAGTTATTCTTCATTTGGATTCCGTGTTGTTATTTTTGACATGAACAATATTTCATACTGTATGAACATGTATGTTTAAGTTTTGGATAATTTAGTTATTAGGGAATTTGAATTAGTTTTGTGATACTGAGAAATCAAGATGTACCGTCTTTGAATTTATATCATGGCTTTATCTCGTACCTATGTGATTATGTATTGTTTATGCATGTCTCTATCAGATAATTGCTTCACTTTTGCTTCATTCGGGTTCCATGTACTTGCCATTATGGCATGGAGTTTAAATTTGTTTGGTGAGATGGGTATCAAGATTACGGTATTTTATTATGGCCATTATGGTAAGTTGGTAACTATAATGTATTGTTTATGTCAGACATTTTTTTAATATTGGGATTTATTTGAGTTGAACAGTTCGGATAGTATTTGTTTCTGACCTTATCTACTTGTAACAATGTGATTTTGTTTTTTTTAATTTACCTAATTGAACTATTCAGATTAGCATTTTTTCTGACCTTATACCTTGTAATGTACTTGTTTCTGACATAAATTCAATCTGCAAGTCGCACTTGAGGATAAGCAGGTACTAGCGATTCCTTCCACTAAATGGCCAGGTTCTAGAAACTTCGTGCTGTAAAAATTCCTGACATTTGCCGGTCAATGAAATCCTCTGCTTTTCTTGTAGGTAATTTTATTCTTGTTATAGCATCTGCATCTGCATGGTTAAACATACCTAGCTAGCAAATCCAAGCCATATAAAATAGACCGAAGGGGAATGCTCTCTCGGGATCCATGAGTCTCTCCATACTCGTACATGTGAACTGCCATTGCCAACTCTCCAAATTATTCCTTTCTTTAGTAAATCCAAGCCATATATGATAGTTTTCATGTTGGGGTCATAGATTTATGAAAACCACACGTTCGGAATGAGTAATAAGGCCTGGCACGAGGGAAACAGGTAAAGAAACCTTCTTTGAGTAAATCGAAGGTCATTTGCGGACAGAGGAGGAAAAGGTGCACAAGCAAGGGACCTTCGACATCGTCAGAAGTTCAGAAGGACAAGTCGAACAAAGATCATTGATTGTTGGCCCTGGTAAGCACACCTTGGTTCCAAGTCGGCTGGAGCGAAGGTGAGCAGGGAGTATTTTGAGTGGCTTAAAGCGAGAGGTCACCTTCGCTCATCGTAACGAGGCTTCGGTAATGGAGCGAATGATCGAGCAAGCAAGAAAGGTTGCAGAGCCTAAAATCCGAAGGTGTTGTGAAGCTAATCACCTTAGTAGATACCTTTTGGTTAGAAGATGAAGCAAAATTGTATACGACATTGTATAAGAATTACCCTCTTGCCCATCCTCAAATATTGTAAAATATAGATAGGATAGTGGGACATGGCAATAGGGCATTGTTGTAAAGTAATAGTCTTGTGACCCCTATAAAAGCAGGACACAACCCTCCTTTTAGGGGAACTTTTTGAAAGGATCAAGAAATGTAATCTCTACATGCAATCCTGGTTCGTATTGCGGTTGTGAAAATACGTACCAGCATTTCCACTTAGGCGACCGGTTTGCTGTAAGAAATCTAGCAGTATACTCGTTCTGAGATTTATTGTTTTCTTAAGGCTTAATTTTTTTAATCTTAATCCAGTTCTTTTGAAAACACTTCTCATCCTAAAAAAATCCTACCCACCCCTCGCAGAGAACCCACATGTTAGGTCTATTGAAGGAAATCCTCTGCTTTTCTTGTAGGTAATTTTATTGTTATAGCATTGCATCTGC
Organism: Echinochloa phyllopogon; assembly: GCA_033239725.1. NCBI lineage: Eukaryota > Viridiplantae > Streptophyta > Magnoliopsida > Poales > Poaceae > Echinochloa > Echinochloa phyllopogon. Next base: position 53,029,811 of record BTCW01000017.1, read on the forward strand.
ATGGTTCAACATACCTAGCTATTAGCTTATTCCTTTGTTCAGCAAATCCAAGCCATATAAAATAGCCCAAAGGGGCTCTCTTGGGATCCGATTTGGCAGGCGAGCCGATTTGGCTTTCCCACGGGAGCGTGGTAAATCTTGCTTTTCGCAAGCCCTGATGCACCAAGGCAAGAAAACCGAACACCTGTGTTGACTGTACATTCTCTTCAAACGAGGAGATACAGTACCAGACAAAGAAAGCAAACACGCCCTTAGCTTCCTTATCTTTGCAGCTACAACCAATTGCATGCATGCACCTGCTAACAAACAACCTATTGCAGGTCCTTCAAGGAAAATAAGGGCAGCTCCGGTGTACGCGAAAAGCGAAATTTGAACCAAACTATAAACACAGTGGTAATCAAATGGTAGTCATCAGAAGAAAAAAAGCAAATTTTGCAGACGCGCAGAACCGACCTCTATTGCAGCATAAAAAAGTAAGAAGTTGCGACATCTAAAATTACCTTTTGAAACATTAGACTTATATATATATCAAAATAACAGTATTAGATCTCATGAGATTCTCATAAAAATAAATTTCGACGGCAACAAATGATGATGTTTCATATAACAACCGACCTACGTCCTTTTTTTCTCTGCGAAGAACTGAACTTTGAAATCTAACTATTAAAATATCCAAGAATACCTCATGCAACATCACATAATCACAATTATAACATCACAAAAGGAAAAAGTCTATATAACCCCTAAACTATCAGGGGTGGGATACTTTACGCCCAAACTATAAAATCTGATGTTTAACCCCCTCAATTATACAATACCGTTTAAATAATCCTCTGAAACGGTTTTAGAGGTGGTTTTTGCCACGTGGCAGCTGACGTGGGTGATGACATGGTGTCACACCCGGCCCAGTTTGTATGGCCCGGTAGTGGCCCATTAGTGCGGGATGCACATGTTTAGTGCCACATTGCTAGTTGAGCAAGGGTGGAGGCAACTTATAAGCCTTTGTCTTCCAGCCATAGCACCTTCGGGTTAACCCTTTTACACAAAGCGAGGACGAAAGTGTAAGCAGGGTGCTATGTGTACGCGTGCACGCCCCTCGGAAGGGCTGTGCGGTGCGGCTTTGGAGGGCGGGGTGTTACACATGGCGAAAAGTCTACATAACCAGTAACACTCTAAAATTCATCACAATCAAATTGTAGCAATTTCTGAATTTTCTAGGATTTATTAAGGCCTAAATAAATTTTCTATGATTTAATTGGAATTTCTAGCCTTTCTATCAATTTAAATATCATATTAAATAATTTTAGTCAAAATAAGTTGTTGATGCATTCATGCTGTTGCATTTGTCTTTTGCTTGCTGTGCAATTAAGTTGGAATTTAAATTCTGTTTAAATTCGAATTTAATTTGAATTTGTTTGATGTTTAGAATAGTTGTTTTCTGTCGAGTTCATTTTTGCCCCTCCAATTCTTGGCCAGTTCATCTTCGCCCCCTCTACTTCTTTTCTCTCCCGAGCGGGCCCAAGCTCGTTTCCGAGCCCAAGCTTCCCCTCGCGGCCCAAGCTTCCCGCGCCGGCCCATTCCGTTTTCTCACTCTCTCTCGCGTCGCCGATAGGCGGGGCCCGCCTATCGGGGCCTTCTTCCCCGACTCGGACTCGAGTCCGAGCCCGACCCCGGCCGGGGCACGCACGCCAAGAAGCGTGGGCCCAGCCCCTTTTATTCAGCGCGTCACCCCTGCCCGCTCTTCTCGTGCACCGCACCACCAAGCTCGCGAGTCCTAGCGCAAGCACCGCCGCCGCCGAGTTGAGTTTCCGGCCGCCGCCGTCGATCCCACGCTCCGGCACACCCCCGCTCCGCTAGACCCTGCCTCGACCGTCGTCTCGAGGTGAGGAACCTTCTCGTGCTGCTCGTGATTTGTTTGCCCCGTCGGGCCAAGCGTAATCGGCTGTCGTTCTTCTTCCCAGCGCCGCCGCCGCCGAACTTCGTCGCCGGCCGTCGTCGAAGCCCGTCCGCCGCAAAGAAACCCTTCGGTGAGGTTGCCATCTCCTCCCGATTCTCTAGGTCCAATCTGCGCCGAGTTGGATGGCTTCTAGCTCGATTCCCGTACCGCTCCGGCGATCCTCCGCCGCGTCCGTCAGCGGCGCCGCCGCCGGCGTCACCCTTTCCCCGATCCATCCTAGGCCGCCAGATCTTGATCCTACGACTCACAGAGCCGGAGCCCCAAGTCAATCCGAGTCATACCGGTCAACTCCAGTCAATCTTCTAAAAGAGTCCCTGGCCTTTCGTGGAATCAACCCGCGGTCCTAAGCCATTCGAAAATATTTAAACTTAGGTCCTTTTTCTTTCAGTTTAACCCTTGCAAGTTCTAAAATTACGCCCGAGGTCCAAGTTCGGTATTTTTACATGAAAACCCTCGTGGTTTTATAAAAAATTATGTTTTAGCCCTTGGATTTTCGCAGTTAAGCCTGTGGAACTTTTAAAACTTCGCCAGCAGGTCCCTGAACCTTAGAAAAGCCATATCTTTTACGTTTTAACTCCGATTTTAGTGATTCTCACGCTCACCCGTTCGTGGTAACGCGTAGAATAGTTTTGAGCTGTTGTTTTCTTCTGTTGGAATTGTTTGGTGTACTGTTTCTTATTTATTGTATTGTTTTCTTGTATGTGTTCGTGTGATGCGTATAGGAAACGCGCCGTTCGAGGAAGTGTTCGAAGAACCAGCTGTTGAAGAGTTTGAGCAGCAGCAGGGTTGGGAAGAAGGCAAGTATTCCTTGATCATGCCCGTTTGTACCTAAATGACATGTATTTTAATTACACCATTTATTTATCGCTTGCATTAATATTGCTGGGTCCCATTAAGGATTTACTAGTCTGTTTTACCATACCTTGTAGCTGGGTCATTAAATTAATTTAACTAGTAGATAATGCTTAGTTGCTCAACTGGGATTGGTCTAATGAAACCCCTACTCTATGTTCCACGACTATCTTTTAATTAAATAATGACAAGATCACATCTTTTAATTGAAACATGGAGCGACCACCCAGTAAAACAGTGCAACCATAAGTGCTATGTGCCTCTGGCTTTGTCTGACTAATTAGGTATTCTGGTTTGGGATAGTTTTACCCGAAAGGGGCGAGAGGTGCGGCGGTTGACGAGGTATAGCCCGGTCCTCTTGAGCGGTAGGCTTTGCTAAGATACGTGACTCACTAGGGAGTGTTATGCTTTGCTCTTGAACCGGAAGCCTTAGCGAACTATCACTTATTAGAGTATCTTTGTAAAGGTCTCATAGTGAAACCCAGTATTCGGTCCACGTGGTGTGGGAAGGGTACATGCTTTCGGGCAATGGAAATCATGACTTATGGTGAATGTGTACAACCTCTGCAGAGTGTAAAACTGTTATAACAGCCGTGCTCACGGTCATGAGCGACCTAGACCCTCACATGAGTAATCTATCAGAATATGATCTAAATTGTGGTTACCTGAATCTGATGGGTTTATGTTATCATTTAATTATGGTTGGTATATACTTATATTTGCTAGTAAATAGATGCTTAATAAAAGTTGACCAACTAAAAGTGCTTAATGCAGCTATCCTTTCAGCCTTCCACTTTATAAAGCCTAGCATGTCATTTATTTCAATACTTTGCTGAGTACGACATGTGCTCACGCTTGTTTATTTATATTGCATCGACCACACTCAGACTGCTGCTCAGATTGGGAGAATTTTGATGACTTTACTACTGATTTTGAGGAATTCTAGGCGAGTCCGCCCGTCAACTGCCTTTGTAGATGGAGTTACTTCGTTTCATTTAGTTAAACGTTTATTTAAGTCTTCCGCTATGACATTTGTGTCAACTCTGAGATTGTAATAAATATACTTTAATACTCTTTCGTATGCATGGTTATGGATATTCACTTGTGACGTCTACCATACCTTTGTGGTCATGATGTCATCTTGCAGTTAAGAATTGGAGAAATTTTATGAATAAAGTTTGGTCATGAAGTAGCCAAATGGAAACTAGATACTTTGTGCCACAGAATGGATTACCAACTGGTCAAAGGTAAGATTGTTGGCTATTTAAATTGCAGGAGCAAAGTTGGAACCCAGCAATGTTTGGTCAGTTGAAGTAACTGACGAAACTGAACCCAAAGATCAGAAAAATATCCCAATCTTCAGAGCTTGACCGTGGGGGCGGCGTCAGGATGGCGGGGGCGTCGGGGTGTGGGGCGGCGGCGGCGGCGCGGGGAGGCAGCGCCGGTGGAACAGCGGCGGTGTGGGCCGCGGTGGGATGGAGCGGCGGTGGGGATGGCGCGGCGACGGCGGGCCTACCGATGCTCCACAACGTCCGAATCGACCTCAGCCACGCCGAGACCGGCGACTTGGCCGCGTCTCATGGGGTCGGAGGCCACCGCGACGACCGCTTGCAGGCAGGTTCGTGTTCCTGGCGGCGGACCTCGAGGCCGGCCCCTCGGCGGCGGGGGGAGGGCGCGGTGGCGACGAGGTGGGGGAGAGACAGGGGGTGTCACGACGGTGAGCGGAGAGGGGCAAGACAGAACGAGGGATGACGCTGCCACCCTCGTCCGCTCGTTTTTTGGATGGGGTCATCTGGCATCTCCAAAGAATATACCCTCAGTGTCAACGCCATCCATCCAACCAAACACCTCAAAAAGATGGATCCATCCAACCAAACGGACCCCTACACCATGGAGCTTGACGCCAGTGGAGGATTTGGGTCGGGGAGAGAAAGAAAATGGAGCTTCGATCCGGCTGCTGCCATGCTTAGCTTACCACTGCTCGACACCATGGCTCCCACGGGCTGCAAGCTCCTCGGCCGAGGATGGCGTTCCAAAGGCTGCCGGTGGATCCGGTCTGGCGGAGCTCATCGTTCCCCCGCCGCTTCAAAAGGCTGCAGGCACCTCTGCCGGAATGCCACTCCTGCTGCCGGATCTAAAATGGAGTAGAGGAGGACGAGAGCTAGATGATGCCAGGGCGGCGCTGGTATCTGCGGAGGAGAGCAATTAAGGGAGAGAGAGAGAGAGAGAGAAATAATTAGGTACAACGGATGGCATGGAGGGCTTATCCCATTTGTATATGGGCGCACATTTGATATGTGGCAGATTTTGGCGAAGAAAAAGGAAATGTGGGAGGGGTGTTGTTGCGTGTCCCAAAGACCGTAGGCTCGTCAACGAGTGGTCGAGTGTAAACATAACTAGGTGATACCACGCGCGTTGCTGCGGAAATTTGTTAAACAAAATTTTAAAATGAAATGTGAAAGTATAAACACCAAAGTGATTGCATTGCAACGTTCTTTAGTAAACATTATGTATGGAAGTATCACTGATCATACATGTAATAATTTCTACTCCTGTAATTTGTAATTGCTATTCATAAAAATGTGGTCACAGAAAATCGGTTGAAGAATAAATAGATGGTCTAGTGGATGATGGCATGGCTTATAGTGGATAGTGATATGACGCATAGTAGATGATGACGTGGAATGGTTGCATGTTGAGAGAAATCCAACCATGGCTTGTTAGTGGGTACCAATTATATAGGTTATATAGATACTCATGCTACGTGTGTGCAGAGTCTTGCCTTAGTCCGTGTGGTGCTGTGCGTGATCCTCTAGTGCTCGTGCCACACACACCTCCTTCCTCCCGACGCTTGCTCATGTGAAAAGTACGGAGAGAACACTACAAGAAACCGCAGAACAAACAAAAGTCCTCCCTCGAATCACCACTTGGGATATAATATCACTGTTGGTTTGTGAGTACCGCTAGCAGGGATTTCAGGTAACCCTCGTTAAGAGATTTTAGATAACACAACGAGGTAACCCTCGTTAAGAGGTTGGAGATAACACAGAGAGGTCATATCAAAGGAGTGGAAAAAGAGGCACAAGGATTTAGGCAGTTTCGGGCCGCTATGGAACGTAACACACTACGTCTTGTGTGTGGTGGTTCTGAGTATATTGCAAGATCTCTGGGATCCGATCACTTTACATGTTGTCTTCCTATCCCATTTATAGCTACCCACCTATAGTGGGAAAGGTCATGCTGCCTTTAATGTGAAAGCAGGCGCCGTCTTGAGCAAGGGTTCGCACTGTCATGACTTCAGGGCTGCATGATCACACGCCTCCCCCGTAATCATGTTATTTTACAGAGAAGGTGCATCATCCCTGAAGCTTGTCCCGGCGCAGTGAGGTAGGCACATCGAATGTCTCACCTAGGTTGGCTCCTTCCCCTGGAAGGAAACTACCTACCCGAGAGACGTTGGGCCATTGCAGCCTTGGGCCCGCGTAGCTGCCCCATCTCTAGGCCAAAAGTCCATGTTGGGCCTTATCCTCTTCTTGTTTTTTGTGTAGCTCAAAGGGGACCTGCTTTCCTTGGTGGTGACAAGCACAACCCTAGAAGCTAATAAATCTAGGAAGTAGATCCAACCATGACAAACCAAAGAACAAACCACCATGTGTAATTTTGGAAAATCTTCAAATTTAAGTCAAATCCATGAGGGAATCATGGGGAATCACGTTAAAAGCTTCTCACAAGTGTCGTAGCAACAAAAGCACTCAACAAATTTCAGAATTTCACATCACGAAGAAAGAAAAATCCCAAAAAATAGCTCCAACAATCTCAAAAAAGATAAATTTTAGATCTTGGGAAGAGGAGACACTTGATCACAAAATTGGTCTTTGGATTGCCACAAGAAGTACGGTTACAATCCAGTTCAAGCAAGAATCAGATCATCTCCTCTCTCTCTCTATCTAAAACCCTAGATATCACAACTACAAATGAGAGCCACCAACCAAGAGAGAGCACCAAGAAATGGCTGCCCCAATAGCAACTCCACGTATTTATAAACATCTGAGAAATGAGAAAAAAAACCCTTGTATGAAGCATACAATTCAAATAACCCTCAAGGTAAAATAATCTAGATTATTCATGGAGTATCAGACGGACCCGACGCCTTCATGACTTTACTTTGCCTCGATGTAAGCTTTGTGATGGTGCCACATGTCCTTCGACTCGCGCCACCTATTAGTTTTGAGGCCCAAACAGGCAAACTTGCCGACACCTAGTTTTGAGGCCCAAACCGACAAAACTGCCAACGCCCAGTTTTGAGCACTAAATTGGCAAATCTTCCTGCACACCTCGCAAGGCATGACTTACCCTAGGTTTTGAGGCCAAACCTATCAAACCCACTTGTACACCGTGATCAGTCTACTCGAACTTGTCATCGTTGTACTCCTTGACTTGATCGATGACATCTTCATGACCGTGTACTCTTACTCTTCACATGCACATTATGGATCATCCACCACCTCGTGCAGGCACCTCAGGTCCCTCGGTCCGAAGCCCTATGCCATCCTTAATCGAGCACGGTCCATCGGCACAAACACCTCGCTTGACCTTCACCTCATGACGCGGACCGCTATGTTACATCCAACACCTGCACATCAAAGCCAAGAGACACAACTGATGAGAACATCCTCCATTATTACCCACTAGCAAAGACGCAACAAAAATGGGACAAGTGGCCCAGTTATAGTCGGGCGGCGGCCGTGTGAGCCTCTGAATAATCCCACCTTTCTTAGATTGGGAGTAAGAAGACACCTTAAAAGGGAGAGCCCGTCCCCTATTGGACTAGTCTTCTAGGGAGATTGGGCCTTTCCGACCAACCATAATTTGTTGGACTCGGCCAACCCCATGCCCGGGCCGGATGCATCATTTGGTATTAGAGCTTTCCCCTTGTTATTACCTGCTGGCAAAAATGCAACAAAGATGGGCCATGTGACCCGGTTGTAGTCGGGCAGCGATCGTGTGAGCCTCTGAATAATCTCAACTTGTTTAGTTTGGGAGTAGGAAGCCACCTCAAAAGAGAGAGCCACCCTTCCCCTATCGGACTAGTCTTTTAGGGAGATTGGGCTTTTCCTTAAGTGGTTGTGCCTAAGAACCGTTGGGGGCCAGGCAACCTTAATTTGTTGGGCCCAAGCCAACCCCACGCCTGGGCCGGATGCATCATCTGATCTAGTATCAGAGTGGGCCTCTTATTAAGTAGAGGAGAACGATGAGGACATCTTCCTCCACTATTACCCGCTGGCAAAGACGCAACAAAATAGGCCAAGTTGCCCAGTTGTAGTCGAGCGGTGATCATGTGAGCCTCTAAATAATCCCACATTGTTTAGTTTGGGAGGAGGAAGCCACCCTTCCCCTATTGGACTAGTCTTATAGGGAGATTTAGCCTTTCCCCGAGTTGGGTGTGTCTAACAAATGTTGGGGGCTGGGCAACATTAATTTGTTGGGCGTCGACCAACCCCACATCTGGGCCAGACTTATCAACAACACACAAGATATGGTTTTACGCTAACACACAACTCAACGCAACACGACACACACAGCACCTCCGGTTAGCCATTAGCATAAGAAATCATATATGAGATAAAGACTCAACCGGAAAGGTTTCAAACCATGCAGTCAACCATTCATTACAAATTATACAAAAACACATCTTAACTTGATCTTTCAGCACACAATTATGAATATCACTTTTTCAAGTAATTAAGAATATCACATTCACACAAAGGGTTCTAAAACCTATATATTATTTAATTAAAATAAAATCCCTTGTTTGATTAACTTAATCTTAATGCTTGCAGGGTGTATTACATGATGGACTTGTGGTTGCTGTCAAGAGAATTCAACATCCATATGTTCTTTCCGCAGCGCACTTCGATGTACTCGATCTTGTTTCTGAGATTAAGCACAAAAATATAGTTAAACATATAGGATATGGATGGAAAGTCCATGAGAGAGCCACATGGTTTAAGGAAAAAGTTGGAGCTAAGGAAAATAAAGAGACATACTGTCTCGTCGAAGAGTACATGCCGAATGAGAGCTTGGAGAAAATTATCGATGGCATGTCTCTAAAATAGCATTGATTACTATATGAGCCAGATCCGCCACAAATTTCATTTTTTCCATTATTAATTAACAAATTAATGTTTCCCCGCATGGATTTCTATTTCTCACAGGTAGGCTTTTTGATTGGCCCTCCCGCTTCCAGCTGATTCAAGGGATTGCACGTGGCCTGCATTGCCTGCACGAACAACATATTGTCCATTTCGATGTGAAACCAAGCAACATCCTTGTGGATTTTGATATGAATCCTAAGATTACCGATTTTCAAATTTCTAGAGTTCTGAATCACAAAGGCATTCACATCTATTCGGACACAGGCACCGTAGAAGGCACATTGTAAGATGCGAAACTATTTTCAATTTGTGCATTTGAGTTCATGATATGTGTTCGTCTTTTCATTTTCTATTCTGTTACAACTTATTTTTTTTACAATTTAACTATGCAGGGGGTACATGCCTCCAGAATACATTACAGATGGTACGCTATCAAAAAAGCATGATGTGTATGGTTTTGGCGTAACCCTCCTTGACACCATTTGTGGTATGTCAAAATTTAAACAAGCTAGTGGCCAAGCTTCAATTGAATGGGTAAGTAAAAACTAACCGCATGCACAATAAAGGAACGAATGAAAGAAAATACTGTCTGTATGCATCAAGGGAAAAAAACTCAATCACCCAAGGCCTAAGATGCACTCACTACTAAGACCATTTAAGAAGTCCACCTAGAGGCCCTCTCACTGTATGCAATAAGGAAAAGATTTGTCATTGTCTATCCATTTAAGTCCATGAAGTCGCTTTGGGTGTAAATCTGGTTACCTAAGATTTAAGAGCAAAAGTCTTGGCCTGTGAACTAGTCATTGATTGTTTGAGCTTCTTCTAAGGTAGATTTTGTTTTGGGTTCTAATGCTGGGAGACAATCATATAGAAGAAAGCCCACATTTGTTAATAGTAGATTGATTTAAAATTTATAGTTTAGCTGAACAACACCATATTCAAGTAGTAAGATGATTTCCATTATGCATCCATCATTAACTCTGGAGTTATGCCTGTCATCACTTGTGGAATGTGCTCGACCTTTTCAGGCATGGGAGGCGCGGCAGGCCGGGCGAATGGTTGAACTACTTGACCAGTCTCTGTTTGACATGCCGCAGCTAAAGGAGATCAGAAGATGCGTTGAGGTCGGGCTGCTGTGCACTCAGTTTGATCCCGCTGACCGGCCAGACATGGCGGATGCCCTTGAGATGCTGCGTGGCGAGAAAGCGCTGAGGACCCCGGTGAGGCCAGGGTACACCACCAAAGAGCCAACCAGCTGGTTTGGTGGATGGCGCCGCCTGCACGTCAGGCTTTGAATAATTACTTCTTATTTCTCAGGATTCTGTTGTTGTTGGTCTCTCGTAAACTGAAGAGCCAATAATTCTCGACAGAAGAATCTGTGTTATCTGTCATCCGTTCAAGAATTCAGCCATCAGCACTGTTTAAAATTGCAATGCTATGTAAAGTAAAGTAGAGTTATCTCAGAATTTTGCTTTGTGGGTGCTCAGTAAATGTACCACCACTGCTATTATGAACTGGCAATTTAAGATTCGGCTGAGTTCTTTTTAGTAATCTATATAAACGTGGCAGATATGCTCCTGCAGCTGAATCGTCGCCCCGCCAGTTTCAGTTCAGGCAGTACTGATCTGCACAGACGATTCTGAATTGTTGAATCTCAGGGAAAATATCTTCAAAAACAGCTCCGGATCCATGTTGCCCCGCGCGAGGTTGTCAGGTACACGGTTGCCGCTGGCGCATAAACTGGTAACTGGAAATGCAAACTGCCATATTTCTCATGGGCGAGGCGCAAGCATTGTCACAAGCAGTTGTTTGTTTCCCCACTGTGTTCAGCTCCGACTCCAAACAAAAATCTGATCATCGAGTTGTAGAAGCTGCATGCTTGAGAACTTCAAAACCGTGTTTCTGTGGAGTGGCCGGCCACTAACTGATCAGTGGCCCATGTTCACTGCCTCCTTTTTTGACGCTTTGGCTGGACCATTTGGTCACAGCCTGTCTTATGTCGTTACCCGGCCCGTCCATATTGGTCAAGAAAGGAAGCTTCAGAGTAATTGTTGTCTACACAGTGGAGTACATGTTGGTCAAGAAACGAAGCTTAACAGTAATAATTGTTGTCTGTACACAGTGGAGTACACATTGGAATACCAGTGCAGTCTTCGCTCCCGTTTTGTGCAGGTTAATTAGCAAGAAGGACCGGCCTATCACAAATTCACAGTGGAGGAAGATAGCAGATAATAAGGTTGGTTGTTTCTGCACATATATTCTCAATTGTTGTCAACCATATGAGAAATGTTTCTCTTAGATTCATATAGCAATTCAATTGTTTGGAGGTCAATTACCTCGCTAATATTGTAGATTAGTTACACATACAGAGGGATCCGAGGGATCGCTAATATCTTCAGAGCATAGGCAGGCATGGATGTGTTTGACGAATATATTACCACAGCATGCCAAGCTATCCATAGAGAAGATACCTTTTTGTTTACGGTGCCATGTGCTTTTGGAGGTGGCGTGAAGGTCACATAGGAAGGTAATAAGCAATGGCTGTTAGACCACATTCAAAGTCAACTCGTAGCATGTACAATGTATGAAGATGGAACTATGGAAGACCTTGCCAACTAGTGGAAGCGACTATTGAGAAGCCAACTAGTGGAAGACTGGAATCTACTGAGAAATTTCAAGACCGTGCAATTTTTTATTCTTGAAATCAAGTCCTCAAGTAAACTGGCCGCAACTGCTCAGACCTTGCCAACTAGTGGAAGCTAGACTATTGACTCGCCCCAGTGCAATCTTCGCTCCCGTTTTGTGCAGGTTAATTAACAAGAAGGACCTATCACATATTCACAGTGGAGGAAGATAGCAGATACTAAGAAAGTTTGGTTGCTTCTGCACGTATTCTCATTGTTGTCAGTCATATGAGAAATGTTTCTCTTAGATTCATATATCAATATATTCAACTGTGTGGAGGTCAATTACCTCGCTAATATTGTAGATTAGTTACACATACAGGGGGATCCGAGGTATGGCTGATCCACTAGTCACCTTGGAGAAGATTGTCAAGCTTGCGCTCAGGATCAAGGAGGCTGTTGATACAGTTCGGCAGAACAAGGAGGCGTGCCAACAGATCAGGACGCAAGTACTGAGGATCAGCTCCATCCTGTCGCATGAGCCGGAGGCAAGGATCGTGGGAGATATGCGCCGTGGTGGACGACCTTGAGGACGCGATCCAGCATGCTCACGCGCTCGTCATGGCCTGCTGCCAGGAGAGCAGCACCGTATGCCTCTACTGTACGGCTGGTAAGCAGGCCAAGAAGCTGCGACGAGCACAGGACGACATTGGGCAGAAAATGATGATGGTAGTCTTTGCCACGAATATACGGACTGTTGGGAATAACCGGCAGCAATACACCACTTAATCCCTCATCTTGTGATGACCAATGATGATAACATCTACCAACAGACATGCAGCGGAATAATGTAAATCACACGCACAGGTGACACAGATTTAACGTGGGAAAACTCCCTCAATGTGAGGAGTAAAAACCCACCCGGACCAAACGGTCCACTCCAAGCTTCCACTATAATCAACAAATGGTTACAAGCAAGGAGTCTTCTCTAGGATCTCTAGGACCTCTAGAGGCTTACACCAGATGCAACACATTCACCAAGATGCAACATGGCATCATCAACAACAACTTCTAACAAGAGGTATGACAACTGTCAAACAGAGAAATCACAGATTCTGCCCCCTTCGGTAATCAGTTCGTATCTCACAAACCACAGCTCCACTGTGCACAAATTTTGGTAGGCAGGTAGATCTACGAGTTCCCAGACTACTGACAAAATTTCAGCTCAATCGGACACCGTTTGACAACCCAAATAATTCGTCTACCGAAACTGCTCTGTCCTGAAACTGCAGTCACCCGAACTGATGAAACCTCTATCAAATCTGATGCTTTACTCAACCAATCCCCAAACTAACTGACCGGATCGAAGTACTCTAAGTGTGGAACGAGGTCACCAAGTTTGGCACAAATCCAAACACGTTTGAGCCTCCAATCGCTGATTTGAAGCAGATCGGTTCACAGTCACCAAATCTGGAGAGACCCCCTTCTCCTTCTTCTTCCTCTCTTCTCTCAAGTTGTGTTGTGTGTGTTCTGCTCCTCACTCTCACAAGTGACGTCCTCAACGGGGCTGAGAGGAGGCTAGGGTTTTCTTGTGCCTTCTCACACAATCTTGAAGTGATCTCAACCATTGATCAAGGCATCCAATCAACGGTGCACAAGCACTGGGCTTGTGGGCTGTTTCTTGACTTGCTGGGCTCCAAAGTCATCCTCATGTGGAGGGATAGCCCAACACGGACGACCTCCATTATTTTGACGAGCAGTAGGATACAAGATGTTCCTCCTCCAGCAGCACTACAGGTTCCATTGCTTATGCCTATATATTTGTTTGGACACATCTGCAATTTGTATGCCTGGAAATTTACTCTAGTACGTCCATCATGGCTGTTCACCAGCGACCCAAAACCCAAACAGAGTTGTTTCGAGCTAGGCATGGGGTTCTGAGATGGGATTAAGGGCCTGCAAGGCCTAGATGAAGGTATGGGGTGGTAGCTAGCAAGGACGGGTGGTGGAAGCAGATGCAGCATAGGAGCTGCGCTGAGCTGCACTTGGCGGCAGAACTCCACCGGTCAGGGGCTGCAGGGGCAGCTCCAATGGCGAATGCCGCCGGAGGTGGCAGAGGGAGGGAGGGGAGCATGCTTTTTGTTGGATGCGCTGTTGTGACAAAATGCCGCACCAGAGAAAGAGAAAAACCGAAGGAAGAAGAAAATGGATCAACCGTTCGTTGTGGATTCAACAGATCAGATTTGAAGCCAATTTCAGGCTTCCGCCGTAATGTAGCATCTATCTCCGATATTTCAATTCAAAGATCTATCTAATCGCCGGCTGCTTATTTGACAAGTTACAGATGTAGTAGTTTAATTCGATGCGCTGCGAGCCTTGGAAACACCTTCAATAATTTTGGTATTATTTCAGGCTGTAGAAGTGATGGTACCACCAGCTCCTGTTCTACTTGACCTTCCAGAGGTTGATCCTCAACCCCATAATGGTAAGTACTAAGTAACTCCTTTTGCTCGACTCTATAGACATGGTTTGCCTAGGATTCGCTTCTTATACGACCTAAATATACTGAATTTTGTTTGTTCCCAGCTCTGCTGCCGCCCCAGATTGGTAAGTAGCTTCTTTTACATGATTTTTCAACCAGGTCCTGTCATCCTCTTTTGCAATATTAATCTTTTTGTTTGGTTGTTCCACATCTTTATGTGCTGGCCTGTTTCATTTCCAGCTCTTCCAATTCCCACTTCCCAGGTCGGTAAGTAGCAGTGATCCTTTTACTCAATTATTTTTGTCACGACCGTGTGTCAGCGACCTGATGGGATAACTAGGGGACGTCACCAGCCGCTCTGCTGCTGGTTTCTTACCCGTGACGACGATTGCCGGGCAGCGACGAGTAGCAAGGGGATGAGACATAGAGAAGGAGGATGAGAGTTTAGATTGGTTTTTGGCTTCCTCTTTATTGATGCTTGTGGCTATCTATATATATTGCCAAGATTACAACCCATAAACTCTTGTTTCTTAACAAACCAAAACTAAATCTAAAACAAATTGTTGAAGCCCTTTTTTTCTCGAACCACACATGAGAACTGCAAGTCATTTCATTAAGGTAGAAAGAAAGTACACGAGTCCGGAGGGACCCAAACCGAGTACCGAACACCACACACACCCCAACAACAACTAGACTACCAACAACTCGCCACAAACTACTAGACAAAACGACCAACAGACCACCTAGAATTTAGAACCCCTGGTGGGGTGACCTGTGACTAGCTGTAGGAGCTTAGAAGCCCCAGCCATGCACCAGCTGCTACCCTCTATGCTCACTGCCCTGAGGACCTCCTGAATGCTTGGTCTCAAATTTTCGAAGACACACCCGTTGCGGTGCTTCCAGACCTCCCAGGACACTAGAATGATCAGAGAATTAAGTCCTTTCCTGATTTCCTTTGGTACAGATGCAATACATTTTCTCCACCAGCCAAAAAAAGAGTCACCGTGGAATCAGGCGCCCATTGTAGCAGCCCCAGATTATGAAAAATGATACTCCATACCTGGCGAGTAAACACACAACCGACTAGCAAATGGTGTATGGATTCCTCTGCCTGGTCACATAAGGGACATGCTTCATGGTGGGGTAGTCCTCGTTTCGCCAACCTGTCAGCCGTCAGTTTGTTGTGGTACAGAAGCCAGATGATGAATTGGCAACTTTTCCAGATTTTGCGCCATGGACCAAATTTGATAGATCCCACAAAGAATGCTGCATACGCAGACTTGGTGCTATAGGAGCCACTCTCAGTCAGTTTCCACCTAGCCACCTATCTGTCTCGGCCATAGTATGGCCATGTAGCCACCTATCTGTCCAGAAAAGTATCTGCTCCCCATTCCCAACTATGGCATCCACTGCAACATCAAAGAGTGCTCGGGCCTTTGGATAAACTGAGACAGGAAGGTGTTGACAGTTAAAATTGGTCCTGTCCTGGCCAAACCGGTCTGACCGGTTTGCCAAACCGGTCAGACCGGTTTGGTTCTGTAATTCGAGTACGATTAGGATTCCGAGTTTAATCCCATATTGTAACCTATTCGAAAGGGGTAAGACTTCCCCGGCCTATAAATATAAAGGCTAGACGGCCGATTGAGGTATTCCCAATCGAATCAACACTTTATCTTCTATTTTTTGTCTCTCAAACCCTAATCTTTTTCCAACCCCATATTCTGTTCTTTGCTCGTCTCTACGGCGTTCAAAGGCGTTCTAGGTGGCCTGCCGACCCTAGAGCAACCCTAGATTGCTTGAGCTCCGACGGGGTCCCTCCCGAGTTCGAGTTTCTAGGTCTTCACGTTTTCCCGACGAAAAGCGGTCAGACCGGTTTATAAGATCGGTCAGACCGGTTTTTCTGAGGAAAGCCGTATTTTGGTCGTGGTGACGGCCGTGCTGCGCGTTTGATCGATCTCAAGTTTGTTGGCGCGTTTTCGTGTCAACAGAAGGCCTGCCCAAGGTCTGTTCAGATCAGTCTTTTGTGCCCAGAGCCATCGTATCCTAACTAAACATGGTAGTCTCATCGTTGACGCTTCCTCCGGTGGTAATGCAGTCCCAACATAACATTTACAATGTTAACCATTTGACATGGAGGGATAGGATAGGATGCCTAATAATGAGATGCACTAAGTGAAATCTCAACTGTCTCTTAGCATATTTTTTGTAGTAGTAAAAGACTTTGTCAAATAGAGATCCTGGTGGGAAATAGAGCTCACCTCTCATTATATTTATCGCTTGTTCCTTTTGTTTTACCAACGTTTACCATTCACATGGAGGGATTGTTTACATATAAAGTCTGGATTCATCAGCCGCTCCTCCTCAGCAGTCCTCACCTCCAGCACTTTCAACTGTCATCAGAAATGAGGTGGCAAGGGCAGGAATAAGTAATTGAATTCACTTTTTTACTCAAAACTTCAACTATGTTTTTTATTATTTTTATCTTTTTTCCTTAACTAATGTTTATCAGTTCACCTGGAGGAGTGCTTATACAGACTTCTATATTATCAGAACTTGCAGCAGGGATTATTGAACATTCATTGATTACAGAAGAAGCCTCCGGTATGTGAGGAACGTTATGATCTATTCTCGATAATCAATAAATTTGTTTCTTAACAAGAAAAATTATAAACTACATAGATAGGTATTGTTTTTGTGACAGTCTTAAGGAAGTTCAGTTTCCCTGAGTTGGAAGCAGCCACACACCACTTTTCAGTGGAAAATATGGTCGGATCAGGCGCCTTTGCTACTGTCTACAAGGTACTTACTTAGTTTGCTAATTTAATTTTGGGATTTTCTTATTATCATTGTGTAACACCCTAAAATTCATCACAATTAAATTGTAGCAACCCTCTGAATTTTTCTAGGATTTATTAAGGCTTAAATAAATTTTCTAGGATTTAATTGGAATTTCTAGCCTTTTATCAATTTAAATATTACATTAAATAATTATTTTAGTCAAAATAAGTTTTTGTTGCATTCATGCTGGTGCATATATTTTTGGTTGCTAGTAAATCAAGTTGGAATTTAAATTCGGTTTAAATTCAAATTTGATTTGCTTTTATTTAAGTTTTAGAAAAGTTAAAATTGTCGAGTTCGTTTTTGCCCCTCGAACTCTTGGCCCGGTCCAAGTGTGCCCTCTCTACTTCTTTGTTTTTCCTCAGCCGATTTCTTTCCTCGGCCCAGCTTATTTGCGGCCCGTGGCCATTTCAGCCCAGCGCCGGCCCGCTCTTCTTCTCCCCACCGTGGCCCTCTCTTCCTGACGCCGACAGGTGGGCCCCACCTATCAGGTCTTTCCCTTTCCTCTCGTCGCCGACCCGGATGCCGAGTCGTGTCCGATCCGCCGCCGTCGTCGAGTCCTACCTGGGCACGCACGCCAAGGCGAGGACCCAAGCCCCTTCCTCGACCTATTTAAACCACCGCTGCCTTAATTTCCCCTCCAACCGAGCCGCAACTCGAGCCGCCATCATCGCCATGGACGCCAGCAGCGCCGCCGCTTTTCTTCCCCGCACCGGCGAGCTTCTGCTCGATCCGTTTTGAGCCGTCGGATTAAGATCCAACGGTCCACGGTCGCCCGAACCCCGAGTCAAACTTGAGGAAAACGGTCAGCGCTGCTGTTTTGCAAAAGAGCCCTCCAAGTTTTCAAAATCAACCCGCGGTCCAGTTTAGTTCAAAAATAATTCCAAATAGGTCCTGTTTTCTTCTGTTTTAGCCCCTTCAAGATTTAAAATTATGCCCGCAGTCCAGCCCCTGTTATTTTATGGTTTAGCCCCTGTAATTTTATAAAAATTATGTTTTAGCCCTCGGATTTTCGCAGTTAAGCCCCTATAACTTTAAAACTTTGCCAGCAAGTCCTTGAACCTTAGAAAAGCCATATCTTTTGCGTTTCAACTCCGATTTTAGTGATTCTCGCACTCACGCGTTCGTTGTAACGTGTAGATTAGTTTTATGCTGTTGTTTTCTTCTGTTGGAATTGTTTGGTGTACTGTTTCTTATTTATTATATTGTTTCCTTGCATGTGAATGTGTGATGCGATTAGGAAACGAGCAGTTCGAGGATTTCTCTGAAGATCCAAGTGTTGGAGAAGGATTTGAGCAGCAACAGAGCTGGGAAGAAGGCAAGTGTATTATGTCATGTAAATGTCCTAATAATTATTAATTTCACCACCCATGCATGTGTCTTAATTTGATGGGTTTCTATTTAAGGATTTGCCTAGCCACTATATTTTCCCTGTCCCTGAAACTGGGTTACTTAATTAATTTTGATGGTAGATGATGCTTAGTTGCTCAACTGGGATTGGTTAAATGAACCCCTACTCTATGTTCCATATACTCTTTTAATTAATTAATTGGCAAGATCATATCTTTTAATTGGAACATGGAGAACCACCCAGAAAAACAGTACAACCATGAGTGTCATGTGGCTCTGGCTTTGACTGACTAATTAGGTGCTCTGGTTTATGGTAGCTTTACTCGAAAGGGGCATGGGGGGTGGCGGTTGACGAGGTATAGCTCGGTCCTTTTGAGCTTTGGGCTTTGGTAAGAGACAGGCCTCATTAGGGAGGGTTATGCTTTGCTTCTGAACCAGAAACCTTAGCGGGCTATCATTTATTAGAGTGCTTTTGTAAAGGTCTCATAGTGAAACCCAGTATTCGGTTCACGTGGTGTGGGAAGGGTACAATGCTTCGGCAATGGGAATCATGGTTTATGGTGAAAGTGTACAACCTCTGAAGAGTGTAAAACTGTTATAACAATCGTGCTCACGGTTAAGAGCGGCCTGGACCCTTACATGATAATCATACTTGAACATGATCTAAATCGTGGTTATGTGAATATGTTGGGAATATGACATTCATTAATTTGTGGGTGGTATATAGTTTCATTTGCTAGTAAATAGTTGCTTAATAAAACTTGACCAACTAAAAGTGCTTACTGCAGTATGGTCAGCCAACCTTTTTGCCTCAGCCTTGTATGTCATATTACATTTGCTGAGTACGTTATGTGCTCATACTTGTTGCCTTTCTTTCTTTCTTTTATTGCATCTACTACAACCGGAATGCTGCTCAGATTGGGAGAATTTAGAGGATTTCACTGCTGATTTTGAGGAGTTCTAGGCGAGTCTCCCCCAGTCAATGTCTGTGGAGTTGGAGTCACTTTTGCTTCGTTAGATAGACGTTTATTTAAGTCTTCCGCTATGACCTTTGTGTCAACTCTGATATTGTAATAAATGCACTTTAATACTCTTTCGTTATGCATGGTTATGGATATTCACTTGTGACGTCTACCATATGTGTGTAAACTGATCCTAGCGCACATATGAGATGCACCTGGTTTTGCCTTTAAAACTGGGTGTGACACATTGTCTTTGTTGTTAGGGACCTTTCCTACCATAAAGGTGTCTCAACAATATGCAACATTGTTTTCTTGGCATAACAAGGAATTTCCTGTGAGTGATAGTGTCCCTATGCACTGAGGGCCAAACACAACTACTTACTATGATTTATGAGGGCCTTGTCGCTTAATGCCATATTACACCTTCCATTCACAAATAAGTGACTTTTTTGCTTCTTAAATAAATCATTCCAACTATTGACCATAAATTATTTTTTGTATGTTAAATTTCAATATTTGGAAATGTGCATGTAGATTTCTATCAAAAAGTAGTTTAGCGATAGTGTCCTGCTATGCATTACAAATACGTTATTATAACAAATCTAGTGGTCAAATGTTATGGCGTGTAGATCGGCGAAAGGGTCTCTAGCCTAGTTGTTAGAGATCGTTAATAGCATCCAGTAGGTCCAGGTTCGAATTTCCATATGAGTGAATAAAATAGGGCAGAATAAAACAAAGGACTCTTATCGGCTGTTTCGAGTCACACACATAACCATTGTAGTCACCTCCAACGAAATGCATGTGGCCTACATTCAAAATGTGGCGTGTCTGGGCAGCTGTCCTTCAGGACTTTCCTTGATTGGTCGAGTTTTATTTTGTTTTAGAGATCGAGTCAATGTCCAATGCTTTCCATGTAGTTAGTATATAAATAGATAAGATTTATCTCAAAAGCATATGTGTTTTTAGATCAATACTTATCATGTTAAATCAGGATTCTAAAAATCCTGATATTGGTTTTAAGATGCTGCATCCTATGGTCAATTGAGATTAACGTTCACAACCCTAGATACTACCATGATACTTTATATGGAAAACATACATCCTATCTAATAAAACATAACAAAAATTGACATCTAGGCAAGGGCAGCCTTGATATTTATTTTCAAGGGTGACATGGCAACACATAAGATGCATATTTGCACTTTAAGAATAGCTTTGCACGAGACTTAATTCACAGTTACACGAAGGATGATAACATGAACTTCGTGCTTTCAGGGTCTATTATACGATGGATCCGTGGTTGCTATCAAGAAATTTCATCATCCATATGTTCTATCAGCAGGGAACATAGATAAGCTTCATCTTGTTTCAACGCTTAAGCACAAAAATATAGTTAAACTTATAGGATACAGTGGTGAAGTCCTTGAGAGGGACAAGCCGTTTGAAGACCCAAAAGTAGGAGACAAGGGCAATAAAGAAGCATCTTACTTTTTGGTTGAAGAGTACATGCCAAAGGGAAGCTTGGACAAAATTATCAATGGTATGTCGACTAAATTATTTATTTCAGTTAATATATGGGACATTTTTTTCGCAAATCTTGTTGCACCTATCAACTAAAAATTCTATACCCTTCGATTTTTGGAGGTTTGGGACTTGACTGGCCATCCCGCTTCCGTATAATTCAGGGTATAGCGAACGGCCTATGTTACCTGCACAGGCAAGATGTTATCCATTTGGATGTAAAACCAGGCAACATCCTTTTGGATTTTGATATGAATCCTAAGATTACTGACTTTGGAATGGCTAAAGTGTTGAACCACAAAGGCGTTGATGACATCTATTCCGACATGGGAACCATAGCAGGCACATTGTAAGATCTGGTAACATTTGCATCAGCGTGAGTCCATGGCATGCACCAAGCCATATCTCTGTACGGTAACTCAAATTTTTATTTTTCAATTTAACCACACAGGGGGTACATGCCTCCAGAATACATTACAGATGGCACACTGTCAAAGAAGCATGATGTATATGGTTTCGGTGTCACCCTTCTTGAGATGGTTAGCGGTATGTCGAGATCTGAACAAGCTACTGGCCAATCCTCAATCGAATGGGTAGGTAAATTAATGTTCGACACATGCATCATGAATGTAATTTGTTATTCATACATGATACTGATCGATCTGTACGTGTGTTCTGTCAGGCATGGAAGGCCCAAAAGGCTGGAGAAATGAAAGAGCTACTTGACCCGTCATTGTTTGACACAGCTCAGGTACAGGATATCAAAAAATGCCTTGAGGTAGGGCTGCTGTGCACCCAGTTTGACCCAGCGGATCGGCCGGACATGCCGGTAGCTCTTGAGATGCTGCGTGGTGAGAAAGCGTTGACGACTCCGGTGAGACCAGGGTACACCAAAGAGCCGGGAGCAAGCTGGTTTGGCTTCGGCAGATTGCGATGACCGTGAGTGAGGCTGTAAATTATTTGCTGCTTGTAATAAGATATGACGCGATGACTGTGTGAGATGCTTGTTATAAGATTGTTCTGTTCTTCGATCTCAGGAGCATGTCGAACTCGCAAATAGAATTCCACAAATAAGGCTGAAGAATCCAGCACTGCTGCAACTGCAATACGAATACAGTAAACTTAGACGTCCGGATTTTAGTTATGGATAATATAAACTCATCCCCTTCTCACTGCCAATTACAATCACTGAAAATATAAGGATCTGGCTGATAGTGCGATCAAGGAAGGCAGCCGACAGGATTCTGAGCTGAATGCCAGCTGCCCTGCCAGTTTCAGTTCATCGCAGCACTGAACTTGACTCCTCATATTCTCCTGACTCATCGCTATGTTGCCGATTGGATCGGTACCATGGACAGGTGATAGAATGAATCCATCATATCATTACCGGGGAGAGAATCTGCAGAGACCATTCTGTAGAATTCATGTTGCTCGCCGTCGCACACGGGCGAGCAAGCCTGCTGGAGGCGAGGTGAGGCCACCCATCCCATGCGTGGCGGACGCCGGCAGCAATCTCTCCAGGAGGAAGGACGCGGGAGGCCGAGGCCGCCGGGACTCGCCGGCGCTCGGACGAGGCACGGCGTGCGGCGGAGATCGACGGCGTTCTGGCGTGGCGTTCACAGAGGGGCCGGACGGTGGTCGGTATTTCAAATACCGTCCACCCCTGGATGTCTAGAAGCCGTCCGATCGGGGATCTGCGGTCGAGATCGGCGCATCGCAGGAGAGCCCCTTCGTTTTCCTCGTCGGACATCGACTCTGACTACTGCTCCAGCCTCCAGGTCCATGAACGCCGCCAACCACGCCGCTCGGTTTTCTCGCCGGAGCTCCGCCGCGCCGCTGGCCGGCTTGGTCTTTTATCCGGGGCTTCCACTGCTCTTGCCTGGTTCTTGTAGAAATGCCGGCGCTGCCTGCTCGAGCCCTTCCGTGACGCTGCCGGTGCATCAGCTCGCTATCCTTTCTCTGCTCTTGCCTGGTTCTTGGTCATGCATGGAAGCAAACTGGCCTGGCATGCAGCTGACGCCGATCTCAGTTTCAATGGAATATATGGCTCTGCTGGATGCATGCAGCAGGTACAGGTGTTAATCTCTGTACAAATGCGGCGGGAAATAGCGTGTATTGGACATTCAGAGCACGGTCGAGGAGAGAAGCTTGGTTGCAAATGGTGGATTTGGCCATGTTTGTGAGGTAATGTTTCACCTTCCTTGTGCTTAACAGTTCACCAAAAGAAAGCATGCATAATGCATTTGTGCACTTGGGCATTGCACTACCATTCACTTCTATCGTTTTTGCTTTGATGTAGACTGTTTTCAGCAGATCATCCCGTTGATGACAAATGCTTAGGAAGCTTCATGTGAGGCTGCTAAGTCCTAGCTTCCACCCGGCTCAATGCTCGATAAACCGACAACCGGCACAAACGCATCCCCCCCCCCCCGCTCGGTCGCCCCCGCTCGGGCGACATAGCCCCGTCGCCTCCCCTCCCCTGCCACCGCCGGAGAGGTCCGCTGGAAGTCCGCGTGGACCTCCGGGATGGCGGCGGCAGGGTCCTCCGGCCGAAGGCGACGGCTCCGGGGCGGTGGAGCTTCGTGCGGCGCCCCCACCGGCCATGGAGACGGCGGCGGCGCGGGGCCGCAGATCCTGCACCCCCGAGGCCGGATCCGGCCACCCTCGTGCCGGATCTGAGGCGGGCAGGCGCGGAGCGGCGGCCCGGCGGGCGGGCGGCGGAGGAGTGGTGCTGTGGGCCCGGGTGAGCGACACTGCAGCAGGCGGGAGCGGTACGGCGACACGACGGGCGGGAGGCGGAGGCGCGGTTCTGCGGGCCCGAGCGCGCGAGCACGGCGTATCGCTGGGCGCGGCTGTCCAGCGGCCGGCGAGCAGGGCGCTGCTTTGGAGTGAAGGGTGGCCGTCGTGCAGGCAGGAGGCCCCGTGGAGGCAGTGGAGAGGTCAGACGGCAGCATGGTGCGTGGAGACGCGGCGGTGGCGCCGCCCTGGTTTCTTGGAGTTGGTGTCTAGCCGGGTACGTGCAGCATGGGTGGCTGCTCCGGGCGAAAGCCCTCACCGTCATGCTGGTGCTGATGACGGCGGCGCCCTAGGGCGTCGCTTCCCTGTTGAGGGCGTCGTTATGGAGCTATACCCTGTTGCGCGGGATTACCTAGGTGAAAACCCTATCCAGTAATGGACGAGCGACGACGGTGCCATTGGCGTCGTTCCCTCGTTGAAGGCGTCGTCTTTAGAGATCCTACTCGGTTTCTGACACGGCTTGCTCCGACGACCGGTGGTGGCTTCCCGCCACTGGACAGGCTCAAGGGTTTTGTCTTTCCTCACGTCAGAGCATATACTCTCTTGTTGGCGGCCAGGTGTCGTCAATCGGTTGTTGTTTCGTCAGCTCGCAGCGACCACGACGGCCGACGTTGCTCTGCAATTTGGTGCGGTGTGGGACGGCGTCGGAAGACGGCGCTTGCGGCAACTGCAATGAGAGACGACTCGGCCTGTAGCGGACCGCGGCGGTTGGTCCTCAGCTTGGTTGGGCCTTCTGGTGCGGTACAACATCGTAAGATGGCACAGGCGACAACCTTGTTGTGCGGCTTGAAGGTAGCGGCTCATGCGGGGATAGCAACGCGTTGAATCTGACCAACTGCGTCGGTCTGGTTACTGGCGAGGTGCTTTGGAGGTGGAGCAAAATGCTCACTGTCATGACGGCAACACAAGGAACGAATTCGAAGCATGGTGGTGTGGCGGTTGTGGCGAGGCCCCCACGCACGAGAGGAGGCATCCAACGGCGGATGTGGCGAGGCCCCCGTGCGTTGTTTGCTCGAATTCAGCGTTTTCATCCCGTCGGATAGGTTCTGCATGGTTGCAACGTCCAAGAAGGCGTCTACCTCCTTTGTTTTCTCTTTCCAGTGCCGGATCTCGCCGGGGTTCGGAGGGTACGGCATGTGGGCGGGAGCTGCGGTCCTGGTCTCTCTCCTCTGTCGATGTGTAGGTGGCGGCCGGTGGGTGGTTGAGTGACTCCCCGTGTTGAGGTCCCAATCCAACCGGGCAACACTACAAGAATAACTCACATCCGCACCCCTCATATGCCTCGGTACACTCAAGATACGGTGCTAATGTGACGTTAGCACCGGGTGTGAAATTAGGGTGCCCCCGGAAACACTTTAGCACCGGTTGCTAACATCAACCGGTGCTAAAGGGTGACATTTAGCACCGGTTGGTGTTAGCAACCGGTGCTAAAGGCCCTCACACTTTAGCACCGGGTCGTAACACGACCCGGTGCTAAAGGGCTACCCTTTAGCACCGGGTCGTGTTACGACCCGGTGCTAAAGACCCTTTCGCACCGGGTCGTGTTACGACCCGGTGCTAAAGGGGGTGTCATATGCTACTACAAAAGGAAAGCATCTTTTATCTCATCACATGTGTAGCGTAGGTGAGATGGTTAGGTGGGTACACGCGAGCCAAGAGGTCCTGAGTTCGAATCCCCCCAGCAACACATATATTTTTTTGGCGAATAGGCACCCTTTAGCACCGGTTATTTCACCCGGTGCTAAAGGGACACCCCTTTAGCCTCGGAAGATCTGCACCGGTTGGGATACCCGGTGCTAATCGCCCTTTCCAACCGGTGCAGATGTGACTCGTTCTGGTAGTGCAAGTATTACTTTTTTTCTTTTGTGTGTTCCTGACTACGGCCTCCCAGTGTCGTAGCCTTGTATTTTTTTCTGCTATATCAATGAAACACGCACTGTCTCGTGCGGTTCGTTCAAAAAAAAAATAAACCGACAACCTCACAACTCTCAGCATGTTTCATGTACGTGCTTCATTTTTCTTTCACTTCTGGAAAAAATTTACATAAACACCGCACTATTAAACATCTTTACTGCTTGCGTTAAAATTCAGCTTATTTCTCTCTTTTTTTTCTAATCACCATTAGTCTATTACCTTCTTTTAGCCTGTAAAAGATAATCTGGATGTGCTTTGCATAACACAGCAGCATCTCTTATTGCTTTGTCATTTACAATAGATCAAAGAACTGGTGTTTGTTTCAATGGTCCTCTCTTTCCAAAATATTATTTTTTGACGTGTTCCGTGCAGTAGGTAGCTAGCTTTCACAACAGTTACCTGAGCAGTATTGAAAATATAGCCAGCCATGGTCTGCACTATCCATGCAGCATTGGAGTATTAGCTAGCCATCTCAGATTTTTTGGAATCATTAACCAAAAGTTTGTCTGTTCTCCTCATTATGATATATATTAACCAAAACCTACGACGCCACTGCACTACACCATTGATCACCATGGCAACCACACCAGAGGAATTCTTTGTCAAGGGTCTCATGGAGCAGTCACCGTCATCTCCACCTGTCTTCCATGACCTTCCCCAGCAGGAGTCGAATGGCAGCTGTGAGAGCTGGCATCATGGTGCTAATAACATGATGCTCCCTTACATCTCACGCGTGCTCTTGGAAGACGACATTGACGATAAGCTCAGTGATCACCCTGGGCTACTCCAGGTGCAGCAGCCCTTTTCTCAAATCCTCTCTTCCCCTTCCTTTGGCACCAACACGGGTAACACGCAGGGGTCCAAAGATTTGTTGCATGATGGCAGTGCTGATGGAAGCACGCTCAGCACATCCTTGTCTAAGGGGACAGACGTGATACAGGCGTTCTTGAAGGGCATGGAAGAGGTTAGCACGTTCTTGCCCAAAGACAACAGGTTTGGAGGGAATGAGCTGCTGAATCAAATGGCCAGGGAAAGCAGCAGTCATAATGGAGTCAAGAAGAGGTACGATAGGGATGACCATGTAGAGGATGAGGTAAGAAGGACCAGCAAAGCTGTGATGGTGATCAAGGAGCCAGAGGAAAACTCTGCCAACGAGATGCTTGACGAAATGATGTTGCATGCCTACGGTACATGCATCAGGGGAATGGACGAGCTGCGTCTCTCCATGGATAATGAGGTGAAGGAAAATAGGAAGAATAGTAGGAAAAAACCGGCGAAGGATAATGTGGTTGACATATGCACGCTGTTGATCTCTTGTGCACAGGCAGTGGCAGCAAACAACAACATGGGAGCGTGTGAGCTGCTGAACAAAATCAAGCAACATGCATCGGCAACAGGGGATTCTACACAACGCCTAGCTCAATGTTTCACCAAGGCGCTAGAGGCACGTTTAGTGGGAACAGGAAGCCAGCTTTGGCATTTGTTCATGGCAGAGCCCCTTTCCATTGTGGAGTTCGTCCAGGCCTACAGACTTTACTTTGCAGCCTGCTGCTTCAACAAGAGGTTGCTCTCATTTTTTCCACGTTGACAATCTTCCAGGCCATGGAGGGTAAGAGGAAGCTGCATATTGTGGATTACGGTATGCATTTCGGCTTCCAATGGGCAGGCTTGCTCCGCTTGCTGGGGAGTAGAGAAGGTGGCCCGCCAGAGGTGAAGATCACTGCCATAGGCCCTCCCAAGCCCAAGTCATGTCCAGCTGAGAGGATTGAAGAAATAGGGTGCCGGCTTAAAAAATGTGCCAATGAGTTTGGCTTGGCTTCATTCAGGTTCCACACCATCGTGAAAAAGTGGGAGGATGTTTGCATCAATGACTTGAACACATGCTGATGAGGTGCTCGTCGTGAATGACCTCTTCAATCTAAGTAACTTGATGGATGAGAGCCGATACTTTGAGTACCCAAGCCCCAGGGATACCGTCACTACTACAGACTTTAACATCACAAACGGTTCCAAACCCCTCTTCACAAACGGTAGCCACCCAAGCCATTTTTTCGCGCATAAATCGCGCGCTACGCGGTCGGTGGGTTCAAACCCGCGACCTCCCCCTCGCACAGTCTAGATACCATTTCGATTCCTATCATATTATCCCAAACCGAGTGTAAATTGCTTGTTTGAGGCCCTAACGACTTCAAATCAAAAAGTGATGAACTACAAAGTTTCATAACTTTTGAAGATCTACAACTTTCATGTTGACTGTTTTTTCATCCAAGGTCGTTTAGAAAATTTGAATTTCAATTTTGATAACATTCAAACTTAGATCTAGTTGACCAGATGACTTCAAATGAAAAAGTGTTGAACTACAAAGTTTCATATCTTCTAAAGATCTACAACTTTGATATTGACCATTTCTCCATCCGAGATCGTTTATAAAATTTGAATTTCAAATTTAAGAACATTCAAACTTAGTTTCCGTTGACCAGATGACTTCAAATCAAAAAGTATTGAACTACAAAGTTTCATATCTGCTGAAGATCTACAACTTTGATATTGACCGTTTTTTCATACGATGTTATGAGAGTAACATTGTTCACAAATCTTATAGGTCTTTTTTTAGTTAATGAGGAAACTCTGGCTCACATCACAAACGGTTTTAAAAAACCGTTTGTGATGAAACCGTTTGTGATGTAGCCGTTTGTGATGTAGCTTTCTGTAGTAGTGCGTCCTCAATAACATAGCAAAAATGAGGCCGGATATATTCATCCACAGCATTGTGAATTGTTCATGCGGTTCGTCATTCTTGACACGGTTTCGAGAGGTGCTGTTCTATTACATGGCACTGTTTGACATACTGGATGCCACAATGCCAAGGGAGAGTAAATCTCGATTGGTGCTGGAGCAGGTTGTGCTTGGACGTTCAGCACTGAATGTCATCGCCTGCGAGGGCCTGGACAGGGTGGACCGCCCCGAGAAGTATAGGCAGTGGCAGGCAAGAAACCAACGTGCAGGCCTGAGGCAGCTGACACTGGAATCAAGCATTATAGAGTTAGTAAAAGATGAGGTCCAGAAGCACCACCACAAGGACTTCTTGATCTGCGAGGATGGCAAGTGGCTTCTACAAGGGTGGATGGGGCGTGTACTATTTGCACACTCGACATGGGTGGCACAAGCCACCTCTTCTGAATGAAGCTTCAGTTTTTCGGGTGCTGAATTATATAGCATCGTCTGCAGCAGCTCCCCTTGAGGTACTTATCCCTATATATATAGGGTTGATTGCGAAAACGGTCGGAAACGATCGGGATAGACCCCTTATCATTTTCACTTTCACATTTCAATACGAAAATGAAATCGAAAACGGAAAGATCAGAAACGAAAACGAACACGGACAAATGGGATATCAAAAGATTCAAAAACGAACTAATTCGAACGGAAACATATCGATAACGATCGGGACGCGGAACAAAAATCCGAAAACACCAACCCATTAAATCAAGAAACATAACCACGTAGCATCTGCCCAGCGGTTCAGTTGCTTGACCCAACTAAAAACATATCAATGCATCAGAACAGCACGCAGCTTATCTACTCGAAATAATAAACATCTAATTTTCCTATCGGCCATTCACTTCCTTCCTAAATTGCCGAGGGAAAAAATCATCGCCGCAAGTCAGCCAGGTCCTCGCGTCCTCTGAGGCTCCGACTGCAGGCTTTCGCCGCCCCTCACGCATGGCGACCTGTTGCTCCTGGGCCTCCTCCTCCGCGGTGTTCTCCTCCGGGTGAACATCGAACAGATAGGGCAGCACCTGGGCCTCCTCCGCGCGCACACCGAACAGACAGGGCAGCAGAAAAAAGTAGGGTGGGCTTGGCTGCTCAGGGCTGCTGGGCCTTACTTGGGCTGAAAAACGGGATATGCCGTATTTATAAATACGGAATATCCCGATAAAATACAGGATAATTGAAAACGATCGGATAACAACCAAACCATTTTCATCCCTTTTTGAATTTGATATCCCGTATTTCGAATTTTATATCCCGTATTCCGTATTTGTCCGAAAATTCGAATTCGAGCGAGTTAAATGTAGAAAACGGAGCGGTCGGAAACGGGATTCATCCCGACTGTTTTCACCCCTAATTGTAATATCTAGCATTCAGGCATTCTGAAGATACAGTGGGCAACATGTTGCTCCATTTTTTTTTATGAAACAGGAGGGGCAAGCCCCTACTGATTATAATATATTAAAAAATAAACCAGAACAGTTTTACAAAGAGACCTCAAGAAACAAAGAATGAAAAGAAGAAAATAAGAAAAGTTATAAAGCTGAATGCAACCATGATGACATATCTTCCTTTAGGTGCTCCTTTGCTCTTAGTATAACTAGAGCAAACTCCTGCTTGAAGGTGCTCTCAAATGCCCAAACACTGTGTTACTTACTCCTGAAAATCAGACTATTTCTAGCTGTCCATATGCTCCAACACCCTATGATGACAATATCCAAGGGAAAAGGGCAAGCTGAGCTGATCTGAAAAGATGTGAGTACTTCAAAGGGATCACCCCCTGCACTACGAGAAACCCCGTATATGCCGAGTGCCTAGTTCTTTGCCGAGTGTATTTTTTCGGGCACTCGGCAAAGAGCTTCTTTGCCGAGTGTATTTTTTCGGGCACTCGGCAAAGAGCTTCTTTGCCGAGTGTATTTTTCTTGACACTCGGCAAACAAAAAACACTCGGCAAAGAGCTTGTTTGCCGAGTGTCAAAATTATACACTCGGCAAAGAGCTTGTTTGCCGAGTGTCAAAAAAATACACTCGGCAAAGAAGCTCTTTGCCGAGTGTATTATAATTGGCACTAGGCAGAGAATTAAGTTTTTTTGTTTTTGAACCGCAGGTGATTCAAATAATAAAATATAATTTGTGGAAAAATTGTACGCAAGTTGTTTGCCCAGTGTCACAAAAATACACTCGGCAAAGAAGCTCTTTGCCGAGTGTATTGAATTTGACACTCGGCAAAGATTTATGTTTTTTTTGTTTTTAAACCTCTTTGCCTATTGTATTTTTTTGCACTCGGCAAAGACTTGACAAAAAATATTTTTTTCCCTCTTCTTGTCCTAAAACGTATTCTACTATCTACATACAACATGTAATATTCAATGCCAAATTTTGGTATTTTTTGGTATTTGTTTGCTATATTTAACTAATTAGTTGCATTTCAAACAATTTTTTTGAAACAAATCAAATTTGAACTACAAGTGATTTAAATAATAATATAAAATGATCTAGAAAATTATATTCATGTTATATAGCTCAATTTAAGACCTTACTCATGAAATAAAAATAAATTTGACATATCTTGCTCAAGAAATATGGCCTTTGATGTGTGTTCGAATGATTTTAAAATTCTAAAAAAAATAAATAAAGTGTAAAAATCATGAAATTTGTCATGACATCATTATATCATACATAGAGTCTGTGGTAAAAAATTTGGAATGTTTCGGATAAGCTGTTATGCACGTCGCTTGTAAATCGAAGAATCTCCAGAAAAGTTTCAGAGAGTTGAGAAGTACTCGTTAAGATTTGGAATCAAAGTGATGATCGAATTTGCATTTTAGTACAATTCATTTTATATAGTTTATAGATTACATATATTATGTCATACCAAAATTTCATTATTTTTAAAATTTGTTTGATATTTTTAAATTTTTTTTGAACATGCTAAAGAAAATGTTTGCCGAGTGTAAGAAAAAACACTCGGCAAAGAATCCTCTTTGCCGAGTGTTTTTTTAGACACTCGGCAAAGTGTCCAGGTCATCGATCCGGCCCTCCATAACGCGGCTTTTCTATTGGTGGGCAGCTCCCAGGGCGGATTGTCCTTTCTCTCTCTCCCCTCTCTCACAGCCGCACACCCAGCAGAGGATAAGGCGCGGCAGCTGCGGGCAGCAGAGGATCCCCTCTCTCACGGCCCCTCTCTCCTCCCTCCATCCTCGAGCTCCCCCCCCCTCTCTCTCACCTCTCTCAACTTCTTTCCCTCCGGCGCGACAGCTGCGCGGCGGTGCGAGACCCCGGCACAGGCGGCCGCCGGGCGAGCGCATCCTCGTCGCGGCGCGGCTGGGCGGGACCATCACCGGGAGGCGGCGGCCGGGGCGGGGAAGCGGCCCGGCGAAGCGAGCGGCGGCGGGGCGCGGCGCGGCATGGCGCGCGGCCCCGGCGAGGCGAGCGGCGGCGGGGCACGGCGCGGCCGGGCGCGCGGCCCCGGCGAGGCGAGCGGCGGCGGGGCACGGCGTGGCCTGGCGCGCGGCCCCGGCGGCGGCCGGGCAGGGCGGGACCCCGGCGCGGCTGGGCGAGCGACGTGTGGCCCCGGCGGCGCGCGGCCCGGCGACGCGAGCGGCGGCGGGGCGGTCGGGTCCCCGACGCGGCCGGGCGAGCGGCATGCGGCCCCGGTGGCGGCCGGGCAAGGAGGGACCATGGCCGGGCTCGGGCGCGGCCTGGCGGCGCAGGGCACAGGCGCGGCCAGCGGCGGGGCAGGGCATGGGCGCGGCCGGGCGGGCGGGCCGCGAGCGGCGCTGCCGGCGGCCGTCTGTTTTTTTTTATTTTTTAAAAAAATGTTTCCGAGTGCTCTGTTTGGCACTCGGCAAAATCTTCGGTAGTCCAAAAATGTTTGCCGGGTCCTTTGTTTGGCACTCGGCAAACTCTTCGCCGAGAGCCCGATAAAGAACACTCGGCAAAGACCGCATTTACCGTAACTAGATATGCCGAGTGATCTTTGCCGAGTGTTACACTCAGCAAAGACTTTACCGAGTATATTTGTGGGTTTGCTGAGTGCCCCAGGCACTCGGCAAACTCTGGGTTTCCCGTAGTGCTGGGATGTGAAGATTTAACTGTTGCCAGCAGGCCCTCGCAACGAGCAATGAAGAAACATGTTGCTCCATTATTCATGTATCTCCATGTTCCCCCGGTCCAGTGGTCAGTTGATACTTTTGGTCGTGGTTTTGATGAGTTCACATAATGCTGCCTCAATGATAGATCGTTCATAGATGCAGTACCCATTGTTTACAGAAATTAAATGTTTTAGTTGCCAATCGCTAATGCCATGTTAATGTGTTCAGTTTTGGTCTTGAACTCAGGAAAAAAAGGACATTTTCAATGAACAGTTATAAAGTCCTTTCGAATTAAATGCACCACTCCATCTTAAGATACAAGTTGCGCATGCATTTCAAGATCCAAAACGTGCAATCTTTCATCAACAATATCATGTAATATAATTTATTCAGGCATTCTGGAATAATATCATTGTGGATTGTCATTCCAAACTATTTTCCTATGTGTATGATTTTGTTGCAAGAGACCTCTATATATCTCTTGGAGTTACGTGTCTGAAATAAATATCAGGTACTCTCTATCGAGATTCGAGAGTGACACATCCACGAAGTACAGGAGCTGGGAGATGTTTACTCCGATCCATTATCAAAAAGGGAGATGGATTGACCTCACTACCGATACCCTACTCTTTACTGTACCTCGAATTTGACGTTTCAATAATAAATGACCAACGTGCGTTTATTCAGCTCAGCACGACCAAGAAATTAGATGAAAAAACATGTGGTACAACAATTTCTTCTATATCTATCGATAATGATAACTAACCAACCAAATTTATGATATTCATATATCAAGAGTAGGGGTTTCATATAGGAGAATCATCTTAGTTTTATCCTAAGTTAAACTTCCCTAAGTTAACTAAGTAAAAATGCATCAACACTACAACATCAAAAATGTGTTTCCTTAAATGTACCATGAAATACATATAATTCATGCATTTGTTTGGTATTATAGTTGTTAATATATTAATGTTAAAGTCGAATACGTCTGATTGGCACACAACAAAAAAAAAGGAATTCATGGAGTACTAATTAATATTTAGTACCATGTATATGCTACACCATTTGATTGATTTTCTTTGTAAAACAAATATACATATAGACATGTAAGTCTTTTTATACATTTGGGGTTAATATTCCGTTTCGAGAGACTGCTGTTAGCTTTTGGATTATCCCACCTAAAATGTTAAGCATTGGGCAGGAGTGTGGAGGTGGCGGCGGGTAGTGTGGTGAGACTTCGTAGACGTGGCCAGCACTAGCAGAGGAAATGGGCAACAACGAAGGGATACAAATTTTTAGTTGCTCCTAAAGAAGCGACCCAAGATTTTAGTGGCATATATAGGAAATAGGAAACTGCCCAACTCTACCCACGAGATCAACTGAACGTATTCGACATTAAGCAGCTTGTCCAAACAACCTGACGAAGACACTACTACTTATTACGTACTGTACTCTGAATGTGATGATTTCCCTCATAGTCGTGGATATATATAGCACAAGCATGCTAAGTATTCCGAACATGGACGTAAAATAATTGCTTTAATTTGACATGTATTTATCCCATAATCGTAGCTAACTAACCAACATTATTTTAAATCAAACTGATGTAGTGATGCACTGATGCTTTTCTCTCATAATAACAATCAAAAGTGCATCTACAAAAAACACTATTGAACTTTTTTTAGTTTTCCCCAATAATTATATATCTTTTACCAATACACCAGCTTTCAGTTATTTCACCACATGTCAAATGATCACAATTATTTCAGAAAAAATTGGTAGATAATATATTAAAAGAATGTCGGCACTCATAAACATGTGTATCCTTCACTATCCATGATTTATTAAAGAAAAAAAAGTCAAATTCACTATCCATATAAAGGAAAATAGTTGGGTGGAATAAAATAAGACTAAATTTTGTTCAGGGGGTTAATTGAACAAAGTGGATTGGTGAAAGTATTAAAATGGATTAGTAAAGTTCATTTTACCCCCTCAACTTGCCAGGTCTTTGGTCCGGAGATACTCAGAGATGCGGAGCGGCAGGTGCAGGTGATCAGAGAGAACCTGAAGGTGGCCCAGTCCAGACAGAAGAGTTACGCCGATGTCAGACGGAGGGACCTCAGCTTCAGAGTTGATGATTTTGTGTACCTGAAGGTGTCACCCATGAGAGGTGTAAAGCGGTTCAATGTCAAGGGCAAGTTGGCACCTCGTTACATTGGACCATTCAGGATACAGGAACGGATGGGCGAAGTGGCATATCGGCTAGACCTACCTGAGAGACTAGCCGGAGTACACGATGTGTTCCATGTGTCCCAGTTGAAGAAGTGCTTGCGGGTGCCAGAAGAGCAGATCCCGATTGATGAGTTGAATGTTCAGGAGGACCTCACATACGAAGAGTATCCGATCAAGATCCTGGAGGTGTCAGAGAGAGTGCTGAGGAACAAGACCATTCAGATGTGCAAAGTGCAGTGGAGCCGGCATTCAGAAGATGAAGCGACTTGGGAGCGGGAAGAAGATCTCAAGTCCGAGTACCCACAGCTCTTCGCTTCTACATCTGAATCTCGAGGACGAGATTCACCTTAAGGGGGGTAGGTTTGTAACACCCAAAAATACTCAAATTTAAAATTTTTGGCATTTAATGAATTATTTAATGCTCTCACCTATTTTATAAAGGCTAAATAATAATTTTCTAAAATTTAAAATCAAATATAGGTGATAGAAACATTTATTGTTGCATTCATGCTGTTGCATTTATTTTTGTATTGCCTGTGATTCAAACAAGAATTTAAAAATATTTAAATGCAAATTTTAATCACTCTGTTTGGAGCTCTAGAAAAGTTGTTAGACCCATAGTTCGGTTTTGCTCCCTAAACTTTTCCCCGGTTCACCTTTCCTCCCTCTTCTTTCTCCTCAGCCCGGCCCAGCTCTCCCTCTCCTTTTCTCTTTTTCTCCCGCGGCCCATCAGCGCGCCCCGGCCCAGCTCGTCCGCGCGCGCGCCGGCCCGCTGCGCCACCGCCTCCCTTGTGTCGCTGACAGCCCGGCCCCACCTGTCAGCTGCTGACGCCACCGCTGATGCCACCTTCCTTCTTCCTCCCCTCGCCCTTTCCTTCCCCGGCAGCGCTGATGGCGCGCCTGCCGCGGGTGGCCCGCACGCCAAGGCAGCCCGCTGCCCCGCACCTTCTTAAACTGGAGCCCAGCACGCCACGCTCCCATCTCCCCCATCGCCCCAACCCTAGCGCCGCCACCGCCCCGATCGCGCCGCTCCCGAGCCGCCGAGCTTCGAGCTCCGCCGCCCGTCGTCGTTGTCGCGCTCTGGTGCCGCTCCGCGCCACCCGAGCCTCGGGCGGTCTTCACCAAGCTACGAGGAGCGCGCCGAGCTACCCCGAGCCCTTCCCCGCGCACCGGAGCATCCTCGCCGGCGTACACCGACGCCGACTTGCGCCGCTCGCCGTCGACCCTCCACACCACGGCTTCTCCGGCCAATTCTTCGCGCCAGGAGCACCACCCCGAGGTACTAAAGCTCCCCAGCCCTTCAATTTCGGCATTAGAGCACCGTAGCCACACTTCCCGCGTTCGCCGTCGTTGGCCGACCGCCGGCCGTCGACGTCCGGCCGCTACACCGCACCAAACTCGCTTTGCTTAACACCTTTGCACTCGTGGCACTCCCCAGCAGCTCCAGAGCCAAAAACCCGCCCCTGTTTGCACTCGAAACTCGCTCCCCGCGGCTCACCGGAGCGCAGCTCCGCTGCCCACCGCCGTCCGGCCGATTCGCCGGCCGATGCTCGACTTGAACCATCTGGGCGAACTCGCCTTGCACTCCTGAAGCCATAGGGCTAGATCCCGTTCAATTCCGAGCACCACAGCCCGAGTTCTGTCCAACTCCGGCGAGCTCCGGCCTCGGCCGAGCAGCGCCGCCGCGCCATCATCGTCCCCGGCGAGCCCTTTGCCAGGGACCGTCCGATCCAAGATCAACGGCCGAGAATAGATCGGCCGGATACCCCTTCGCGTTTTAAATCCCAGCCGCCCGATCTAGATCCGATGGCTCACGTTGCGCCACGTCGCGGGTCAAACCCTGCGTACCGGTCAGCGCTGGCAATTTTGCTAAAGAGCCCCTGGACTTTCGGGAAATTAACCCGCGGTCCATTTTAATTCAAAAATAATTACAAATAGGTCCTGTTTTATTCGTTTTAGCCCCTGGAAATTTTAAAACTTTGCCAACAAGCCCCCGAATCTTAGAAACGCTATAACTTTCACGTTTTAGCTCCGATTTGCGTGATTTTCGCGCTCATGTGCTCGTAGCAAAGCGTAGATTATTTCTAGCTCCTGTTTTTGTACTGTTTTTACTGCTTGGTGTACTGTTCTAATAGATTAATTTTGTTTGCATGTAATGATTGTTTTGGATGCGTGCGTGATGACCGTGTCCAGTCGGTGAGCCCGTAGCGTTGGACTTCGAGTACGTTGAGGACGTGCCGGAGCAGGATTTGCAGCAGCAGCCGTACTTCGAGGAAGACAAGTTATAGCACGGACAATCCTTGCTACCTATCTCACTTTTAATACACTGTTCATTACATACGCATGTGTCTAATACTGTTTACCATTAAGGATTGTACCTAGCATTTATTTCCCTATCCTTGTATTCCTATGGGTTTTTGCATATGGGTAGCATTTTGCTAGGCGCAACTACTGTCACCTTTAATTAATTGTTAATATTGACTTAATGGTCCACTGCAACTTTAATGTTAAAACTTGCTTTTTAGTAACATGGATTAGGGAGCTAGAGCATGTGCTGTGTGCTTTGCTCTAGTGTCTCCCTCTAAGGACCGGTTCTTAAAGCGGCAACCCAGGAGCCTGTCGCCACCGCCGGAACTATAATGGCTCTGGTCTTGGACAAGTAGCTTGTACGGCTCTAGCTTGATAGTGGTTACCGAGGGGCCAACGGCGTTGTGGGAGGCAAGGCACGGGGTGTTTTCCCGATTCCACCGAGGACGGTAGCCCCGTCGGCTAGGTCTCGTTAGACCCAGTCCCGTGTTGGGAGTCTCAGCGATTGAGAACTCCACGCATTGCGCATTGTTGGGGTGGATACCCGCGCTCTGGACGCCATCGACCCCCTCATGGTGTGACTCCGTGGGCGTACGTCGATCTCGGTGCCTAAGGACTCACCACCTTGTAGTACTCCAGCGGCTACTATCTTGTTAGGGTGTCTTGTGAAAGCCTCGTAGCGTCCCTATGCAGTCACACCTCGGAAGTGTTGATGTGCGTGGTTGGGTGCAAAGTTCCTTTGAACTTTTACGCGACCGGTGGGTAAAGGGCGAAACCTCTGCAGAGTGTACGATCTATCATGATAGCCTTGCTCAGGGTCACGAGCGGCCTGGATCCTTTTTTATTAGAATATGGTATTTATTCCTGTTTAATGTCACTTACACTATTTAATTGGGTTACAACTGGGTTCTCATTCACTTGTAGTAACTTGGATAAAGTTAAAACAAACCAACTAAAAGTGCTAATGCAGTTAAGCCAGTGTCTAGCCTTTTTGAGCCTCCATAAACCTGTGCTATACTTGCTAAGTAATCCCATTACTTATACTTGTTGTTATGGACGGGTAACAGATTGGAGTCAGGCTGACTATGCTGTGGAGTTTCCCGAGGATCTGCCGTACTTCTGAGTTGGCGTTCTCCCAGTCAGAGTCCCTGTGGGATTGCGGCTACACTTAGAGAGAGTTTATTAGTCTTCCGCTGTCCATGAATTTCATTTATGCAAACTCTGATGTAATCGCTACTTTATGATGAGAATTAAGCATTGCACTCTGATTTTTACCATATTTGTTCGCTATATGTGTCTGTGGACTTCCTGGGCACACATATGGCCACATTCGGGTTTTGAGTAAATCCGGGTGTGACACCCCGTAACTCAAAAACCAGATATTATACACCCCTAGCTCTTCAAACCGGACAAACTACCCCCTTCTCCAGGTCAAAGTTGTTTTGACCATTTTATAGTTCAAAAATAAATGCATCACACTTTTTAAATCACAAAAAAAACTTTTGGCCTCCAAACTTTCAAAAAACATTTCTAGTGATATATTGTGACACGAAAAAATCCAAATAAAATATTTGGAGCTCATGAGAATATCTCAAAAAGCTTCTAAAAATTGAATTTAGCCCAAAAAAAACTGGAAAATAGCTAGAGAAATTCCCAAAACATTCTAATTAATATTGAAATGGATTTTGATATCTTTGCACACCAAAAAATGACTTGAAATTAGCATAGATGCAACACACATTGGTACTGGTTGCATTCATGCTGGTTTGCTCTTGTGTTTTTACCATTGTATATACAAGTCCTCAAAATGCATTTATTTACTGCTTAAAATATTATGGGATTTCTTAGGAATAAACCAAATTTTCAAAAGCCTCCAGATATATTTTTCACAAGCTTTAATATTATATTTAGGTTTTTCGTGTCCCAATATGTCTCTATAATTTTTCTTGGGATTTGTTTAGCCTAGAGAACTTTTTCGTGATTTTAAAAATCTATCTTATGTTTATTAGATTTGTTTTTGCACTAAAAAAGTCAAAACCACCCTCAAAAACCACTTCTAACTGTTGCGGGGGGGGGGGGGGGGGGGGTTAGTTTGTCTGGTTTTGAAGAGTTGGGGGTGTGTAATGTCCGTTTTTTGAGTTGAGGGTGGCTTTTCAGATTTCGTGACAATTTCAGGGGGGGTGAAATGGACTTTACTCTTTTGAAAAACATGAACCTGAATTTTTTTTGTGAAAATAAAAATCATATTCTAGCCTTCGAATCACTCCAGGATTCATGGATGCTCTTTGCCTACTCTCCACTGTCTAGTTTGCATATACCATGAGTGGATCATGGATGGACCTTACTGTTGATACTGAGCTGGTCGAATTCCCTTCCACGTCATATATCCTCCACAATCAATCAGACTGGCCTGGACGTATGACTACTCGATCTTTACTGTGTTCTCGTGTGTCAATAATAAATGCTCACGTACATGTGTGTACAATAATTCTCCGATGTGTAGCTATCAACCTATATGCTTTGCCTTAGTCATTCATTCATAGTAATTGTTTCATATAACAGAAAACGAAAAGTTAACATTTCCTCTCTGCTAGGTTATCACACACTCGATTATATCTAGTATGCGGAAATTTGCTTCTTAAAGTTTGTTCCACAAAAATTAACATATACAAAATTTCATAATTCATCTCTATAACATGCGGATCATATAGATGAGGTAACTTTTGAGTCCGTAGATGCAATGCTCATCTAATCTAACGGAAAAAATGACTTGGTAGATCATGGATGTAGGTAAAATAACTCTATCATTCATGGATATAATTAAGTAACTCATCAAATAAAAATGAATTATTTTGCACCTAAACAAAAAAAAACTTTATAATCAATATATGCAATTTGGACATATAAAGAAAAAAAGACTTTGCAGCTCATGGATTTGGACAATAGGATGCATGTAACATCTGGTATGTGGAACATATATAATTGCACGAGATATAATTGTGTAGTCCATGGATGTAAGTTTTTGATATCAAGATGTAAATGTGCCGTATAATAGCATGGTTTTTGTTTTGCTTAATTACTAATGTAACATTTTCATGATGATGTGGACATATCTTTGTGAGTTACAAGTAACTATATTATAATTTGTTCAACCTTTTAATGTCAGGAAACTTTTTTTTGCGAGTAAATGTCGGAAAACTTAAGTGCACTTGGCCAGCATTCATTTCTTCATCTACTTGATATAGCTTCTTTTCGTTTAATGTATGCCATTAGGAAATTAGTTAACATCATCAAGGTGTGAAGATATATACGATTTCTTTTACACTGTGTATTACGCAAAAACAATTAGTGTCTTTGCATGTTTTTTTTATTTGCCAGCATGTGATAGGGTCATAGTAGGAGGCAGACCGAGAGGACAACATACATCCCCGGCCTATATAAAGGCACCAGCAGAAGGTAGCAAAACGTGCATCTCGGATATGGCTGCCATGCATACGTCTTTATCCTCTATGGCTCTCGCTCTGCTGCTGCTACTTCTCATTCTCCCCTCCCTAGCTTCAGCTTCCGGCAATGGCGAGGAGCTGCTGATGCTGGGGAAGTTCCATGGGTGGATGGCGACGCACGGCCGGTCGTACGCGACCGAGGAGGAGAAGCTGCGGAGGTTCGAGATATACCGGAGCAACATGGAGTTCATCGCCGCGGCGAACCGGGACCCCCGGATGAGATACCGCCTCGGCGAGACCCCGTTCACCGACCTCACCCACGACGAGTTCGTCGCCATGTACACTGGCAACACCGCCGACCCGTCGGACGGGGAGGAGATGATCACAACTCGCGCTGGCCCTGTAAATGGTGGCGGTGGCCTCCCGGGCTCCGGTGATGAGCCACCGCGTCCCATCGACGTGACGGCGCTGCCTGCATTCGTCGATTGGAGGACTAAAGGCGTTGTCTCGCCGGTCGAGTTTCAAAAGAACTGTTGTAAGTATACCTATATGTCTCGCTGTCAACGGACACGACGTTTACAACTAAAAGTGTAACATTATTCAAATGCTAGCATAAATTTATCTTAGATTAAATTTAGAAAAATAGGCGCACCTATTTGATGTCGGAAAACTCGAACATGAATCAGACATGCATGTTCCACCACAAGTGGCATGATTAAGCTCCATTGATGCAAGCTAGTACTAATTAAGTGTCTACCTGCGCGTGAAGCGTCGTGCTGGACGTTCGTGGCGGCGGCGACGATGGAGAGCGCGAAGGCGATAAAAACCGGCGGGGCGCCGCCGGTGCTGTCGGAGCAGCAGCTGGTGGACTGCGACTACTACGACGACGGCTGCGAGGGCGGCTGGATGGACACGGCGTTCCAGTGGGTGATCGACAACGGCGGCATCACCACGGCGGCGGCGTACCCCTACACGGGCAAGAACGGCACCTGCCGCACCGGCATGCCGGCGGAGGTGAAGCTGCGCGGCTACAAGATGCTGCCGCGCCGCGACGAGGCGGCGATCATGGCGGCGGTGGCGTTGCTGCCCGTCGCCGTCGCCTTGGACGGCAACGACACCTGCTTCCAGCACTACTTCGGCGGCGTGTACGACGGCAAGTGCTTCACCGCCGACGGCGTGTACGAGGGCGGCGCGTGCAGCGAGAGCAACCTCAACCATGCGGTAGCCCTCGTCGGGTACGGGACGATGCCGGATGGGACCAAGTACTGGATCGCCAAGAACTCGTGGAGCCATTTGTGGGGAGACAAGGGCTTCGTCTACCTGCTCAGGGACTTGCCGCCCTACGGCCTCTGTGGCCTTGCTGAACGCCCGAGCTACCCGATCATCTGATGACACACCACAGACGCGACCCATGTGTATGCACCTCCATCTGTTTTTACCTCTCTATGTGCATGCATCCACATACTATACATGCATGCCTACTTATGTATCGTTGTAATAAAGATTAGGGTGCTGACATGCATCCTTGTTGCCTATAAATATAAATAAATAAGTGAGGTGGTATTTATCATATGCCCGACAAATATGATCGATTTATTCAGTGACACGTGTCATCCGTATGTCTGGATTAGATGGACTTTGTTTTGTTTTTCTTAGACCAGTCTCAGTGCACAGTTTCACTACACATTTACTTAGACAAAAAACTAGGTAACTGTGCCAAAAGAGTTTCATAGTAACTCATCTCACATATCATGAAACTTTTCCTTCTCTCTCCTATGCCACATCAGCGCATTTAATGCCATGAAACACCCCATGAAACCCCACTGAGAGTCTGAGACTGGCCTTAGGCCACTCTCAATGGAGGTGTTATGGAGGATTTCGTGGCAATAAATTGCTTCACACATCAGCAAACTTGCTAACTTGGCAGGTTATTCATTTACCAGGGAAGAGGAAAAGGGAGCTCTAT
This sequence comes from Echinochloa phyllopogon, assembly GCA_033239725.1. Classification (NCBI taxonomy): domain Eukaryota; kingdom Viridiplantae; phylum Streptophyta; class Magnoliopsida; order Poales; family Poaceae; genus Echinochloa; species Echinochloa phyllopogon. The sequence continues at coordinate 53,072,075 of BTCW01000017.1, forward strand.
GGCCTTGCCACTTCTGAGACCCAGTTACCCCAAGACCATGAAAGTGGATGAAAATCCGCACTGACGAAAATTTTTTCACAACACCACGTAGGACTTAAATGCCGCAGCTTGTCTACGAAATTGTGCCATAAAACTATGCACAACGACAGGTTATTCGTTCTATTGAAAAACAAACATGTTGGTCTTGGTAACGGCAGTGTTCTTGGCTTCTTAGGCCAGTCTTAGTGTACAGTTTCACTACACGGTTACCTAGATAAAATACTAGGTAACTGTGCCGAAGCGGTTTTATGGTGATGAAACTCCTCTCACATACCATGAAACTCTACCTTCCCTCTCCTATGCCACATCAGCACATTTAATGCCATAAAACCCCTACTAGGACTGGCCATAATCGGCATGCTCCCCTGCCTCCAGCCATCCCCAATAGCGTGGATGCCGCCGGATCCACCTCCTCTCCTCCCCTATCGCTAGTCATGCTAAAACTCTGGTTTAGTAATCCCTTATCGCTTGATTTGTATAAAAAGGCATGAACAAATAACAAACAATAGTTACATATACTCTCTGTGTTTTGTTCCAAATTATAATTTAGTTAAGCTTTGTCCTCTGTCAAAATTGTGTAATGTAACAACCTGCATTTTTTAATCTTTTAGATTTTTCAGCAGATCTAATTTACCTTTCTTAATTTTATTAGCGAGCATCTCCAAGAGTCTCTCTAAACAACCCTCTCTAAATCATCATTTAGAGAGCCATTTGTATAAAAATCGTTTTCTATATGTTTCCGTTTTCCAACAGTCATTCTATATCTTGTGTGCACTCTGAAAAGCTATTCTCTTTTCTATATTTGAAGAGCGAGAAATCCGGAATAGAGAGTGACTATGTTTACAGAACCAAATAAAGAAGCTGTTGGAAGGTATCTTTTTAATCAAAATCGTTCAAACTAGCAATTATGATCAGTTTAGAGAGTCTCTTGGAGTTGTTCTTAAAACCATTTTCTAAATTTAAACCTCGCACGAAAAGACTCATGAATAGGTGCTATTTATAGCCCCTCCATTTTCCCATTAGATTGCCATTAATTGAATGACACGTAAAGATGCTAAAGTGGTCATCAAGACAATTAGCACAAGCTATAGAGTAATTAGTATCAGATTAGACCTAAAAAGAGAGCATCCTCATAAGATTGGTGCATAGACATATTGGATCTTTAGATGGCTCTCGCTGGCAAGTCATCGACCCTCTAACTAGGTGTGGATCTGCGATATAAGGAGGAAGGATACCCCTTCCTTGATGGAGATGTTCCGTTGCAATAAATATCAGTTACATGTGTCCTTAGATGATACATCCAAGAAGTACAAAAGCTAGAATAATATTTATCCCACTATTGCAAAAGGAGATGGATGGACCTCACTACCGTGTTAGTTTGGTAACCCACCCTGCTCTCAGGGTACAGTTTCGCTACATGGTTACATAGACCAGAAACTAGGTAACTGAGCCAAAAGAGTTTTATGGTGATGAAACTTCTCACATACTATGAAATTCTTGTCTATCTCTCGTATGCCACATCAACACATTTAATACCATAGAACTCCCTGTAAAACCCACTGAGAGTGACCTCCCTATAATAAATGACCATGTTTTAATAATAAATGCCCATGTAAACGTGCATATATTTAGCTCAATAGGAGCAAGAAATCAGCCATACAGTAATTTGGCCCATATCTATTGATAGTCCTTACAAGCCAACTAATTTTGTTTTACTCATCATTCATCGAGAGTGGAGGTTTCATATAAGAGATACATCCTGCATTTTAGATATAACTTATTTTAGTTTTGTTCTAAATTAAATTTCTCTATTTTTTACCAAGTAAAGATGCATAAACACCTACACCATCAAATTGATTTTCTAAAATACACTATGAAATACGTACAATTTGTCCATGCATTTCATATTGTAGATGTTAACACATATTTAAAACAATTTGGTTGAATCTGAATAAGTTTGATTAGTGCAAAACAAAAGTGACCTGCATTTCGAACAAGTCCCGCGAAGGCCTCTTTAGTCCTGGATGGTGGTTTCAACCGGGACTAAATTAAAGGAACTTTAGCCCCGGTTAGAGCCTCCAACCGGCACTAATGCTTAAGACCCTTTAGTCCCAGGTTGAGCCTCCAACCGGAACTAATGCTTAAGACCCTTTAGTCCCAGGTTGAGCCTCCAACCGGAACTAATGCTTAAGACCCTTTAGTCCCAGATTGAGCCTCCAACCGGAACTATATAATGGGTCACTTTTAGTCCGGACTAAAGATCGTTAGTCTCGGGTTCAATAAAATCCGGGAATACTAATGTTTCAGATGAAAGGGGATGAAAGGTCTATTTTCTACTAGCGTTACATGTCTGAAATAAATATCAGCTATATGTATCGAGAGTAACAAATCCAAGAAGTACAGAAGTTGGGATGATGTTTACTCCACTATCAAAAAGGGATATGGATCGACCTCACTACTGATACCCTACTCTTTACTGTACCTCAAATTTGACGTTTCAATAATAAATGCCCACATGCGAATATTCAGCTTAGCACGACCAAGAAATTAGCTGAAAAACATGTGGTACAACAATTTCTTTGATATCTATCGATAATGATAACTAACCAACCAATTTAAACATATTCATATATCAATAATAGGGGTTTCATATATGAGAGCTTCCTGCATTACGAATCATCTTAGTTTTATCCTAAGTTAACTAACTAAAATGCATCAACACTACAACATCTTATGTTTCGTTAAATGTAACATGAAATACGATAATTGGTGTATTTGTTTAGTATTACATATGCTAATATATTTTTCTGTAAGTTTTGTTAAAGTCAAGAATACGTCTCTTTGGAACAACAAAAAGGGAATTCATGGAGTAGTAGTTAATATTTAGTACCGTATATATTGCCACACCATTTAATTGATTTTTCTTTGTAAAAACAAATATATATACATGTAGACGTGTAAGTCTTTTTATATACTATAGTAGAGTGGCCGCGCGTGTATTAAAAAAATATATTGACCAAGAATTTTATCTTTTTAAAATAGAGTATCTAAATTTAAATGAGTTAAATTCTATATGGTTTATTAAAATTCTAACGGAAGATGGCAATAATTTAATAGATGAACACCCGTGGCTTGGCCACAGGAGGCCGCGACCACTCCACAGCCATGGAACATCCTAATTTTGCCTAGACAATACCTATGTACTGTCACGTGACACTCCACGGGACAATGCAACATAGAGCTGCCCATGAGCAAACATTATTGTAATAATAGGTTTGAACATAGAAATTACGCAAAACAAACAAATATACCTTCAGAAGCTGAGTCAATAACTCCGGTTTCAGGGCCTTCTAAGGCCGTATGTTCAGCTTTCTTATGACAATGTCAATTTCGGATTATTTACATATCATTTCCTTGACCTCTACACTTAGATCGGCTTATTTGGTTCTAGGCTTAGTTTGCCGCATGGACTGCTGTGTAATATCACCGGCCTGCATGATTATGGGTTGTCAATAATTACGAAAGAACAAATCATACTAACCTTGTTATGATCAATTCTTTACGGGATGATAATTTTGACGAGATTTGACATGCTTATTATCATTGTCGTCTGCAGGCTTAAGTTGTGCACGATCTCTGCCTGTTCATCACAGCCATTGTTCTCCTTGTCATCTCCTCTTCTGAACACCGACCCTTCACGTCCAATTGATGATGTTAGTCACGTCTAAAGGCCAGCAGACGTGGTTCCATATCTAACAAGGAAAAAAATCAGATTTAATCACGTACAATAGATCGACGAGCAAGGTGGGCAAAAAATTCGTATTGCCTAGTTTGTATGGCCGCTGAAAGGGGTACGCGCACTGAATGCGGCCATCGGTGGCCTGGCCGCGATTGGTCCACTGCCTCGAGACCGGGTTGCAGATGGTAAGATGCATGTGATCGTCGGCTGCTTGTTGCCGGCATTGTAAAGGCTCTGTCATTGCTCCAACAGCAGAAGGCCGTCGAGAGAAGCACAGAGCTCGAACCCGTCGTCGTCCGCGGCTCGCAGGCTTGGGTCAAAGAGGTAATGGTGGTCCGTCGTCATCACCACGTTGTCAAGATCTAGAGACAAAGGGATCGATGGTGCTGCGCGTGTGAAGTCGGCCGGGGACGGTGTCAACGATAGATCATCTCGCACAGGCGGTGCGGCGCCAGCTCTTACAGACGACGCGTCGAGGTGGACAAGGATAGATCTCGGCGAGGGAGTCGTCGCAAAGAGCTAGCGTGCATGTTATCAGACACCTCCATCGTCACGTCCTGCTCGATAGCTAGCGTATTCTATACAGGTTTATTTTGGCCTGCAAATTCAGTTCGTAGGACACAGTTTTCTTTTGCGTGTGTCGATCATAATCGATCCGTCAACGTTCACTCCCCTGGCCCCACGGGGACGATTCTGAAAACAAAGTCCAAGATGACAATTATTTTGCTTATTAACAATATAATTCAGCTGCGACTTCATACATAAAATAATTAATGTATAATATCATACAAGCTACCGTGGTCAGTGGTGCGTGTGTCACTATCACCTTGTAACCGTAAGAAAAACATAGTACAAACAAAAAATAAAAGAAAATCAAATACAATTAAACTAATTTCGCAAAAAAATACAATCCAAATCCAAAACGGCAAAACCTTCCGTTATTGTTTCACGAGCCAGACTCAAGACCGACCTGGACTTTCTCTCGTACGTGACAAAGTAAAAAAAAATCATTTATGGGTTATTTTAGGGCGATTTGATTGGTGGGTACGTGGGTGGGTAAATAAATTCTATGGTGAGAAAAGTAATGCCCAAAACGGAAAAAACTCTCTAGAAACATCGTTTTTCAAAAACTATCCACGTCGTTTTCACCGTTTGACCTGACATGTGGGTCCTCCGTGAGGGGTGGGTAGGATTTTTTTGGGTGAGAAGTATTTTCAATTCTACTAGATCCTTATAGTATAGATAGATAGATTTGGGGTTAATATTCCGTTTTGAGAGACTGCTGTTAACTTTTGGATTATCCCTCCTAAAATGTTAAGCATAGGGCAGGAGTACGTGTTGAGGTGGCGGTGGGTAGTGTGGTGAGACTTTGTAGACGTGTCCGGGACTAGCAGAGGAAATGTGCAACAACGAAGGGATACAAATTTGATGCAGGGGTATATAAGGGAAGTTAACTTTTTTAGTTTCTCCTAAGGAAGCTACCCAAGATTTTTAGTAGCATATGGAAAACTGCCAACACTCTATCCACGAGATCAACTGTCACTACCAGAATGATCGACATCTGCACCGGGTGGGAAAGCCCTTTAGCACCGGATTTCCCACCCGGTGCAACTAATCCGAGGCTAAAGGGGTATCCCTTTAGCACCGGGTTGAATAACCGGTGCTAATTCAACCCGGTGCTAAAGGGTCCCTTTAGCACCGGGTTCAGCCACGACCCGGTGCTAAAGGGCCTGCCCCGCAGCGCCTTTAGCAGGGCCTTTAGCACCGGGTCGTGGCTGCACCCGGTGCTAAAGGGCCTGCCTTTAGCACCGGTTGCTGTCTGCAACCGGTGCTAAAGCCCCGGATTTCTTTTTTTTTTCTTCTTCAGTAGCCATGCGTGCACGTCTATATACGTGTATATACGTATATATTCTAATACGTGTATTCTAATGTGTATCCAGCCGACTCTATATTCATATTAGCTGACATTTCATCAAAATAGAAGACATATATATTACAAAAGTAGATATTCATGCATGTCAGCTCGAGTTATATATATTTAAACTGTATTTTCTACTTAATTAAGATTGACGACCAGCTTGTTGGACTGTCCGGCACGTCCTCCAGTATTGGCGAGTGGAATTCTCCTCGGGGTGCGAAATGGCCTCGGCACATTAGCACCGGTTGCTGGCTGCACCCGGTGCTAAAGGGGGAGCATTAGCACCGGGTCTCGCCACGACCCGGTGCTAATGTGTCCGCCCTGACACCCCGCAGCGCCGCCCCCGCTCCTAGCCATTGGACCCGGTGCTGAAGCCCCATCAGCACCGGGTCAAAAAATGGCCGAGGCGGAGGAGGCGGACGGATGTGAAGCATTCTGGTAGTGTGTATTCGATATTAAGCAGCTTGTCCAACAAACCTGATGAGGACACAACTAGTTATTACTGTGTACTCTGAATGTGACATAGCAGTGATGATTACTGTTGACGGTCAAAATGGGTCTTGGGCCAAACCGGTCTGACCGGTTTGCCAAACCGGTCTGACCGGTTTGCCAAACCGGTCTGACCGGTTTGCTTCTGTAATTCGAGTAGGATTAGGATTCCGAGTTTAATTCCATATTGTAACCTATTCGAAAGGGGTAAGACTTCCCCGGCCTATAAATATAAAGGCTAGAAGGCCGATTGAGGTATTCCCAATCGAATCAAACACTTTTATCTTCTATTTTTGTATCTCTCAAACCCTAATCTTTTCCAACCCTTATATTCTGTTCTTTGCTCGTCTCTACGGCGTTCAAGGACGTTCTAGGTGGCCTGCCGACCCTAGAGCAACCCTAGATCAGCTCGAGCTCTAACGGGGTCCCTCCCGAGCTTGAGTTTCTAGGTCTTCACGACCTCCCGACCAGAAGCGGTCTGACCGGTTTGCCCCGAGAAGTCAGGAGTTGGCCGTTGTGACGGCCGTGTTGCGCGTTTGATCGATCTCGAGTTTGTTGGCGCGTCTTCGTGTCAACATACTTTTTGGCGACTCCGCTGGGGAAGATTAATCTGGTTTTAAGACCGATTTAATCTACTCCAATTATGTCTGGATCGACGTGTGACCTTGACAAAGACAACATCATCACCGCGACAATGGAAGAGCTCACGGACGAGGAGTGGAAACGGTACTTGATTGCCGAGGAGCACTTCATGGCGCAGTTCTTGAAGGGCTTCAAGAAGGATCGTGGTGGTCTTGTCAAGAGAGTGGAGGAATTCGTCATGCCGGCTTTCAAGCTGGCAAACGACCAAGTTGAAGAAATTCCTAAGGTAATTGGCGAATCCTCTGATTTAATGCAGCAAATTACTCGCATGATGGATGATAAATTACTTGCTGCACAAACTGCTACTAGTGAATTAATTGCTAGTATGACTGGTAATTCTGATAAAAATAAAATTAATTTAGAATCTAATGAATTACCTAGCTCATCAGGCGTGCCAGAACATGTTTTAGATTCTAATTTGGGCATGCCGGTGAATTTTTATGCGGGACAAACATCTCACCCTGGTTCGGTCCACGAACCGGTCAGACCGGTTTGGCCCCCTCTGGTGGTCAGACCAGTTCTTTGGGTGCAGGAGCATCTGGTGCGATGGTTTTGTCTAATACATCTACTTCTGGTCCTGTTTACACTATTCCACGCACCACGGGAAGTATACCCCACGGATCTGGCACGTTTCACGCGCCGATTCCGAGTACTTCTCAGAATACGATGTATGGTGTTCCCCGCATTCCACATAACAGAGGTGATGAGAAATATCAAGCCGAGTTAGCTAAGTTTAAAGAAGACATAGCTAATACACTTAGAGCAAAACTCGGGCTTGAATTGGGTAGTGCACGCTTATATCAGAAACCGTATCCGCCTGAATTTGATTTGGTTCCTTATCCTAATGGTTGGCGTGTTCCCGATTTTATTAAATTCAGTGGTGAAGATAATAGAACTCCCTGGGAACACATTAGTCAATATATTTTGCAATTAGGAGATGCATCGTTTTATGAGGCATTGCGTATACGGTTGTTCTCATTATCTTTAACTGGAACTGCTTTTTCATGGTTTTCTTCGCTTGCTCCAAATTCTATTCATAATTGGACTCAATTGGAGCGAAAATTTCATGATCACTTCTTTAGCGGAGAAAACGAGGCAA